>JABJVO010000078.1:22242948-22257810 GCA_026770805.1 Boulengeromyrus knoepffleri | reverse complement strand
AGTCCATGAGCAGTGGGCTGTGCTCAGTATTATTGGCAGCTTTTTGTTCCAATCAAAGGTGATGAAAAAGTGCAAGAGGAGAAAGTAAAACACAGGCTTATTCCATGAATGCTAATCGGTTTGGAAGGCTTGTCTCCTGGCAAACTCTGAAAAAGCATCGGCCTTCTCGCCCATAGGAGCCGGATTCCAGTGCTGTAGCCGAGGGCCTGGCGTCAGGGAGACTGGGTTCGAGGAGGCAGGGGAGGGCAGGGGATGGGGAGCCAAGACTGTTAGCCGATTAACGCTTCTTCAGGTGGAAATGAATGATTTGTTAATGTCACAGTTTGTCCTCTTTTTCTCCCTCCCTCCCTCATCCATTGGATCATCGCCATCGTGGGAAATCACAGGACAGAAAGTGCTCCGTAATCCCAGCAGAGCAAATCCGCAGCCCTGCATCAGCTCGCGTGCTCAATGCTCTGCTCTCCTTTCTACACACTGCTGTGCTGCTCACTGAAGAGCCACCTCGCCCCCCCGCTCTCCCATGCAGTTTTTCCAGGCCCAGCAGCACAGTGCTCCTGTCGCTCTCATCCGTTCTCCCAGTCAGTGGCTCCTCCATTCGTCCTTTAAGGAGAGGAATCACATCCCTCTCTTTACAAGCCAGGCAGAGTAGAGGTGAGACTTTTGCTTCTCTCGCCTCTCATGTTCTCCTCTCAGGGCAATTTGGCAGTGTCCCAGAGCCACAAGAGGGGCCCCGCCATGTGTTTCTGCTCACCTCTCCCGACCTCTGACAGCCACGGGGCAGTCCCAGCAGCCCCCAGACTGCCCACCCCCACAAGCCGCAGCCTCTTTTCCATAGTAATCACATCTCTCGGCACCATGATGTGGTTGCGGTCACTGGACACTTGAGACCTGGCATCTTCCTGTAAACTCCCCAGCGTTGGTTTTTGACTATTTTTAACCCCCCCTCCTCCACCACCAATAATAAATTAACCCCAAACCCTCTCCAATGGGGGGAGGAACTCAGACGTCAGACCTGGCCGTGTGGTGGGGGGGAGGGGGGGGCTGAGAGCTAGCAAGCTAACGCTGACACCACACTGAAATTTACGTCAAGTCTGGGGGCAATAAAAAAAACGCTAAAAATGAAAGATTCCAAAGACCACTTTTCCATCCCTTAAAAAAACCGATGTGACGTGCATCATGTTTGTTACGACCCCTTCCCCTGTGTACCCAGCCCCCCACCCCGTTCCCCAAATCTCAGTTCTGGTTCGTGAGATCTCCTGTCAGTTACCGCCACAGCAGTAGAACAGCCAATGAGAGCAGGAGGGGGAGTGTGCTGGGCAGGCCCTGGCTGCCCGTGTCCTTGGCAGGGGCTTTCTTCTCAGGAGTGTAGGCATAAGGTCCAGGCCGGTCCGTCCTGGGGGCCAAAAGGCGGGGGTCCTCACGGGGGCAGTGCTCTTCAATGCACGCACCACTGCCTGAGCCACTGATGTCATCACCTGTAGCAGGGACAGGGAACGGCAGGGGGGGTTAGGTCACATCCCACCATCAGGTAACCCAGTAAAAATGCCACAGCGGATCAGGGTGGCGATCATGGGCTGAAGATCACGGGCTGTAGACCCCTCCCATTCCACAGGCTGTCGCCCCCTCTGCCCCTCCACTCACTGGCGTCCTGAAAGTCCACATCGTTGCCATCGAAGGCGTTCTTCAGTCGGCTGGTCATGATCTTCAACTGCATGATCTGCTGACGCACAGTCATGTCTGGCTTGGTGATGTCCATCTCCACCTCAGGGTTGTTTATCTGGTTGGCTAGGCCGTCGCCCATCTCTTCAGGGAGGTACCTGTCAGGTATAGGGAGACACTCTGGGTTCACCAGCTCAGATCACCTCACTGACACGGAAGAACGGGGGCAACCCACCTGCCCTTGGTCATGCCGTTCCAGCACTTGTCTTTGGAGATGCTGGGCACCTCCTTGTCCCCGCACAGCACCTTTGGCAGCTGGACCCAGTAGGACTGCTTCTCTGTCAGCTTGCTGTTCACCTGTGACATCTGGGGGGGACACACAGGAGTTGGGGAGGCACTATAACATCGGACTGTTTCTGAGAGTGACAAGGGGGGGGGGCATGATCCACAGCAAGAGCACCAAGGACCAACATACGGGACCCCCCCCTTTAGCCGCCTGGGGCTGCCAGTTCATGCCTGGCCTCCTCTACACCTGAAATCCATCCTGCGGGAGGGGCCGACAGGGAATGTTTTCACAGTGGGCTCTACTACAGTGGCTCAGAACCTTCTGGAAGCCTCCTGAGAGGAGCTGCCCGCTGTCCCCCTGGGGTGCTCCAGGCAAAGATTCGAAGATGGCAAACAACTGATCGAGCATGCACTGATGCTCCCCAGTGAAGGAGACGAATCACAGCGAGCAGGTGGGTTTGATCCTGCTTCACTCCGGGTGACTGGGATGTGCATGCCTCTATGAACCACTAACACATTTAGCATGGGGATGAGAGGCTCTGGAAATGTACAGATAAAGAGTGTTAACTTAAGTGGCTTAGCATAGCCTCTGTGTACGGTGAGTGTTTTACCCCCCAGTGCCCTGTAGCTTTCATGTAAAGGGCTTAACAAAACCTCCGTTTACGGTGTGTGTTTTAGCCACTACTAGGCGGCAGCTTTAGCGTAAAGAGCTTAGCATACAGTGTGTGTTTTTGCCCATAGTGCTCTGGAGCTTTAACATAAAGACTTTAGCATCTCCACCACATGCAGCATGTGTTGTAGCCTCAGGCGCTGTGTAGCTTTAGTTTAACAGCCTTAGTGTAGCTGTAGCATGTGTCTAAGCCTTAGCATGACATGCTGCCATAACAGCAGGCGGACTGACCTGCCCTTCCAGCCTGGCTGCCAGGATGTTGGGAACCTTGCTGTCTAGTGTGGTCCCTGGCTTCCTGGCCTCCTCTGGCTGGGTGCTGTGGGTGCTGCGGACCTGGGGACTCCCACAGGCCTGCGACACCTGGAATGCAACAACCGCAAAACAGGGCGTAATGCCACCTTAGGCCAACAGGTGGTGTAGCAGTTAACAGGAATTGTGTTTGTGTGTATAATGCAGCAGGTTTAGGGATGGTGAGAAAATACTATGTAAAACCATCAAAAACTGTCTTCTAATAAAAATCTGGGCCGGTGTGTGGCTTAGCGAATTTGGCACATCACCAATTAGAATCCCTTGAGTAATGTTACTGTTGGGCCCTTGAGCAAGGTCCTTAACCCCAAATCACTCCAGGGACTGACTAACCCTGTTTTCTCATTAAATGTATGTCACTTTGCATAAAATTGTCTGGCAAACAAATGTAAATGTAAAATCTAAAATGAAACCCCCAATCAGGAAGCTAGCCAGTGTATAAAGGGATTTCTGTCCCGGAGGCGGGTCACCTTGCTGATGAAGATGTCCCGGTTCTCCTGCATGTTCATGATGCCGTCAGAGATATGTTGGGGGATAGAGAAGATGGACACGTCGAGCCTGGAGTCCCCAGAGATGAAGCGGGTGGCCATCTGCAGCAAGGCAACTGGGAAAGAGAAGGGAAGGGAGTAAGTGTGCCACTCCACGGGCCCCCAGACCCCTAACGGCCCCCTGATCCCAATGGGTCCTCAGACCCCTAACCCCAAAGGGCCCCCAGGCTCACAGATTAGGTTGCTCCACTCGGGTTGCAGGTCAGCCTGGTTGGCCAAGCAGCCCTTCATGACATTGCGGCAGTAGTTGGCACAAGGCTTGATGGAGGTGATGCCGTGGCACTGGGGGCAGTATGTCATCTTCATGATGGCACGGGTGCACTCTGAGCTCAGCGGCACCTGCGGGGGACAGCAGGGAGGCTCAGTGAGGGCGTGGTGCAGTGTCTTACTGGAGAGAGCGAGATAGTTTTAAGCATTGGATCACCCACCATCTGCTTTCTGTCCATCCATCCATCTAATACATGACCTCTGACCCATCACTGTAGCTGCCTGGACCTTCCAAAATGAACCACAATCTGCTCCTGCTAGTCACAAACCCAGTGTTCTGTTGTCTCCGAGCTGGGGAGGGGCAGAGCCACTGTTCGGTGGAGATCTTGAACCCCAAACCATTTTAAACATGGCTTGTGTCTGACATGACCTTTGACCTTCTCTCCGAGACACACAAGCGATTCCACTCTTCAGTGGCCTTTTTGGGTAATGTTTCAGTGGGGGGGCAGCGGTTAAGTTGCTCAGCAGACAGATAATCAGACCCTCTCTGCCCTTGACCCATCAAGCCCACAGCCAGGAGCAGCTGGGTTTACAGCCTGTGCTCTCAGGTGACCCAGACTGCCCAGCCTCCCCCTCATCCACTGGGCATTCTCAAGCAGGGTGACAGCGGTTTGTTAATTTAACATTATTGCAGTTATTCTGCAACAGAAGGGGTCATTTTGGTCTGGGACTCTGGTCCTATTGGTCACTGTAATGTCCTGTTTACCAGGGACAGATTAAAGACTGAATTTCACATTTTACATGACAAATGCTTGCATACTTTTTGAAATTCCAAAATCCCTGCTTTTGCGGATTAAAATCCAAAACAGGCTTGGGCAGCAACTCGGAGATGCAGGACCCAGATAATGCCGGACAAACCATGTCTGCTGGTGAACACTAACTTTAAAACAGCGTACAAGCGTATCAGTGGTGATGAAATCCTGTCTGGTGGCTGAACACAGCGTCAGATATTTGTAACCGCGACTCATGAGGCCTTCACCGGCTGTCCCAGATAACGAAGTTGCTAATGAATCATTGTGACATCCCAGAGACAGATGGAATGCTCTGCTTTGCTTTTCACCATGGTGATGATGATGATGATGGTGAGCCTTCAGCCAAATTGAGGGTGTGGCATGAGCAGGGTTAAGCACGCAGCTGTGAAATCAAGCCCCTGCCCCCCCCTCAGATTTGCAATGCGTGGGGTTTACACTCCTCCAGGAAATGAGTTTAGGAATGTGCTACAAACAGGATGTGGAAGGTGTCAGACAGATGTGCGGTCAGGGGAATTTAGTCTGGATGTTTAAAAATGGAAACAAAAAAAAAAGTTTTCCTGTTAAAACATCACCAGAGCAGAGTACATCACAGAGCTCCAGCCAGAAGCAGAGAGAAATCCCCCCCGCTAGTCCCAGGAGCGACCTACAGCAAGAAGTGGATCTCCACACGGACCAGCTGTGCCTAGGGGAGCCAGGTGGGGGAAGAGGTTTGGGACGGGGGGGTTCGACACCTGTGACAGGGGGCTGGTCGCTGTTTCACTCATTCATTAGCTTAGCTCCTCTGATGAACATGAACTGTATGAGTGAAGAGAGCAGAATGCTTTGGGGTGGGTTTAAAAAAGGCAGCAAGTGACCTGATTGCTGATCTGCTTATATATGTGTGACACTCTGGGAACAGCCCCTCCTCACCCACAACACAAGGCAGACCACCGGTGACATCAGTGACACAGGCATACAACATGCAGGAAATGGTCCCATCCCACAGCCCAACCCTGCTAGATCTTCATGCCACTCAGACAGGACCGGAGAACGCAGCAAGTAGCAGCACAAATCCCCCCCAAGAATAGTTAACATGATGTATATGTCTAAAGCAGGAAGTGGTGAGGCGTGATCTTCAGGAACATGCTGCACCCACACCACATTAGCACACCGCTTCATCCAACCGTCACGGAAAACGTGAGTCACTCCTTCCGCCGGAAAGTGCCAGAGATCTTGGCCGCGTTCGGGGCCTGGATGGCATGTCCCCAGCTGGGACATGACAGTGCGGAGGTGTGAGCAAACAGGGACTGTCCCCAAACGGCGCTTGGTGTCACTGGAAATCAAAAATTTGCCCAGGAGACAGAAAAAGAGGAATGGAGAGTAGGGGAAAAAAAAAAAAAAAAAAAAAAAAAAAAAAAACCATTTACTGCTAAGAGTGCGGATTGCCTCAAGCTGCCCATCCATGGTGATGGAGAACCTTTTGGAAGTGCTGCCTTTGGGTACCTGTGAGACTTTTCGGACCACGTCATGGCTGACGGAGAGGCCCTGGACGAAGGAGCGCACGGCCACGAAGACGCGCTTCACCCGGAGCCGCAGGTCACGAGGGGCATCCCCAAACGGCCGTAGCACCTCCATCTGTTTGGCCACACACTCCAGGAAATCACCGGTGGTGGGCTCCTGCAGGCCCCACACCCGGAACAGGCGCTCCAGTAGGCGTGGCCAGAAGTCGTTGAGCGCCTCCTCCAGGTTGACGCCAGAGCCACGGTGGTACCGGCGCAGGTCGGTATAGAGCTCGCGGGAGACGGCCGCACCTTCTGCGTACAGCCCGCCGGGAGTGCTGCCCAGCCAGTCCTGAAGGAGGCCTTCAGAGCGGTTCAGCAGCTCTGCAAAGTACCCTGGGAGGGGGGAGATACAAGAACATCAGCACCCCCCCTAAAAGGAAGTTATTTACAGGAGCTATGAAACCGCACGCCCACTGCCATACAAATAAACACAACATGCAGACCGTTTCTGAGTTTGGGAATAATACTGGAAGAACAGGAGAAAAGTCTACCCCCCCACTCTCTCTGTCTCTGCCCCCCATCTCCAGCAGCACCTGACATCCCTCAGACCCCTACACTGGATGCCTGCTATCCTTTAAAATCTTAGACCAGGGTTTTGTGGGGGTTAGGAATTAATCTGTGCAACCCAGCCTGACAGTAAAAGCACTGTGAGGTTTGGGGTATCGGAGGAGACCATGCCCCCCTGCACTGCTCCTTCTCCCCACCCCCGAATCGTCAGAAACATCGAAGTGGGTCACAGTGAGTCACAGAAACAGGAGAGATATCCAGATATAGGTGAGAGCTGATCGGAGGGAGGAGACATTACAGCAGTAAGAGACACAGACAGGGACAATCACAGACACACAGGGACAGACCTCTGTGATCATCAGCCCTGTAATGCTACCAAATCCGGCCCCAATCCCACAAGGACCATTTTGTTTTGTGTGTGTGTGTGAGCGGGTATACCAAAATACTCTTGTATTGTTTGGTTACTTATGGTTATGTTTAGGGCTGGGTAGGGGTTAAGGTTGTCATAGTTAGCGTTAGAATTTTTCCCATAGAAGTGAATGAGCAGTCCCCATAAGGATAGGTATACAGTGTGTGTGTGTGTGTGTGTGTGTGTGTGTGTGTGTGTGTGTAGGGAGGGGGGGCTCCCTGTGCGTTACCCATTTCCCTGCCACGGACACAGCCAGCAGGAACGTGCACTCAAAGCTAATTTTGGACCACAGTAACGGTCCAGCCCAGGTCGGGAGTGGTCCTCTGTACTTCCCCGCGCCGGCAGGCTTCAGCTCACGGCCCGCATGGATCTGGATGCTTTTCCGCAAACCTCCCAGCACTTTGAACAAGCTCCTTATCCTGCCCATTACAGGGACACTCAGGGCCAAAACAGATCCAGGTCAGCGTTTGCCGGGAGACACAGCGAGCGTCCACCTGGATTCAGGATGGTCACATGACCACCTCGCAGTCTTATGGCGTCACACAGATACACAGAGAGAATTACAGACACCCCACAGTGCCTCCTCCCTGTAAGTCAAGCCCAAACTTTAAATATCAAGCATGTGCCTGAGCAGTGGGTTCGACAGCACAGGGAAAAGCCCTGGCATGGCGCAGATGCAGACCGACCAGAGTGCAGATGCTGGGCGAGCACTGCGCAGATGCAGACCGACCAGAGTGCAGATGCTGGGCGAGCACTGCGCATATGCAGACCGACCAGAGTGCAGACTCAGGCGATCACTGCGCAGATGCAGACTCAGGCGATCAGGCCACAGAGTCGGAAAAAAAAAAGCCTTCTGGACGAGGCTGCTCTTACCCCATGCATCTGGAACATACCCAGAGATGCCGGGCTCAGCAGGAGAACTCCCCTCCCCCCCAGGACAAGCGTGACTATGTTGGGGGGGGGGGGGGGGTGTTGGAGGGTCATTGTGGGCATCTCAGAAATGCAGCCAGATGGCCTGGTGACCGAACTGACCCCGTAAGTGACACAGATCGAGTGGAAATTGTCCTGATCTGGGGGGAGAGAAACACACGGAGAGTGACCCCGGTTGGGGAGGGCGGTCAGCACAGTAACAGTGACCCACCGTGGCCTCTACCACCCACAGGGGGCAATCACGTGCTTCTCAGAATGCCAGATGGCAGAATCAGCCACCTTCCCATTGTGTGTGTGATGCGGACGGCCGTCCTTGGGAAATGCCCGTTTAAAAACATAATGGTTTGTTAACCACACTGCCGCTCTCATGCTTTCATTACTAACTCCTCCTCCTCCTCCTTCACCATCCCCTCACCACAGCCTCGCCCCTATCTACCCCATGCTGCCATGCACGCCATCCTGATTGGCCAGCCTCTCTCACCAGTTAGAGGGGAGTCAAATTTCCATAACCACTATCACACCTGTAGGTTTATAATCAGATTTCATGCCCCCCAACCCCCCCCCCCCCGGCATCTCATTAACCTTGAAACAATGTGTTTCAGACACACGGCGAGGCTCTCCCCCCCACTCCTTCAAGGGCAAAGCTGGCTGGCTGTGATCCACAGAAACCCCGCCCTCATCCCATGATATTTCTGTTTATTCTGAGTAACCAACCAGTGTAGCTTGGAGGGGGCACTGAAGTGGAAACATTATGATCTGACAAGAAGAAGAGTTGGTGGGGGGTAGGAAAAAACGGCACACCCTCACCCCCATCTAACGAGCTCAGGCTGTAATTAACCATCAGTGAAGGGCTCTCCACACTGACTAGCACACCCTCCGGGCTTGACCTGGGTACCTCATCTTGCCACTGACAACCTCAGTTTTGCGGGGGGGGGGGAAGGGCAATATCAGACACCATTCCAGCCCTGCTCACAAACGGGGGTACGGTGGTTACATCAGGAACATCCAGAGCATTCCGCAAGCTCCTCCTCCCCCTCATCTTCCTCATCCACCCTCCCGGGATGCCAGGCCGGTCAGCTGGCTAAGCCCCCCCGGATTCCTAAGATGCGAGCCACATCCACACATGTGATCATGTGACCGCACACCCTGGACAACTGCTGCAAATTACAGTGTCACAACTGGGGGGGGACTGGGATAATTTCCCAAAAAGCAGGGGCCTGGTGGTTAACGTGACCCACCCCCCTAAACACAGAGCGGTACAAACAGCTGCAGCACTGAGGCGATCAGGCATGTGCTCCTCCCGGAATGCTTTGCTTTTGCTCAGTCAGGCGTCAGGTTGTCATGGTAATGTGGTGACATTTGTATTCCATGCACCCTGACCAATTAATGGGCAGCGTATGATTCAGACTAACCCCCCATCTAAACAATTCTATGAACTGAAAGATATGAAGATATGAAGATCTGTTGTCTCGGCCCCCAGGAGCCAAAATACGGCTGCTGGGAGTCTCACACAGCCCCGCCACCATCACTCACCATCAAAGTTCCCGTAGAGGGTGCTGAGCGAGGCCTGCAGGGCGTGGCCCAAGTCGCGCACCTGGCCCTTGAATTCACGCTGGCTCATGTTCCACAGGCTCTCTTCCATCTCACTGACGCAGCAGGTGTAGCCCTGGGGGCAGATCCGCAGGTGCTCGCCTGTAGAGGGGGGAGATCAGGCCAAGATTAAGTAATGGATGTGGCCTAAACAGAGCAGGTGTGGTTTTAGCTCCAAAATATTACACCGTTTGGAAGTAGATCACACTAAACAGTCGACAGAGGAGAAGCAGAGAAGTGACAGGAAAGGAAGGACAGTGTCACGGTCGCAGTGAAACAGTGCAACGTTTCCGGCCAATCAGAAAGCACATGGCCCCGGCAATGGTGTCATGTGGACATGTGGTACCCAGGGAATCCAGGCAAGGGAATGGGGTGCATTTCACTGGGCAGCCAGGAGATATGCTGGGGCTTACCTACCCAGGGTACGGGGGTGCACAGCCTACATATGAAACCCCCCTGCACCCCCCACCAGCTGTGGGCATGTTAGAACCACCGTGGCAGGAATGGCGGCAGGTAATAAGTTCCCTCAAAAGAGCTTCATGAGCAGCAAGGACACACATAGGGAATAATCCAAGATATATTAATGACAAATAAAAAGATGTAGAGTGAGCTATCATGAAGAAGATGAAGAGTGCAGCTCCCTCTCAATCAGCAGCGGCGTGACTAGAGCTGGGGGGGGGGTAAAGGAGTCAGCAGTTCCGTCGGCGGTAAGAGGCACCCATCAAAAAAGCCATACAGTTCCTGCTCTGTCACTACCAAGTCCATCGATTCATATTCCTTATACATCCTTGTGCTCATGTTCTTAAACACAATGCTAACAACCGATGAGCAGTGATTGGGATTTAAACACACGCAGGTTTATTCGCATGAGCTCAGAAGAAATAACAGTGGGGTCAGGACAAAATATTAGTGTATGAAAGTTAATCTCACACACCAGCTGGCAAAAGAGAAACGGAGCAGTGACAGGAAAGGACGGACACTGTGGCGGTGAAGCACTGCTGCGTTTCTAGCAAATAAGAATGCATGCTGTCAAGTGGGTGGGACACGGACCCAGGCCAGGCATCCAGGCATCTTTCACTGAGTGACCAGGGCACGGGTAAGAAGAGCAGCTAATCAGCTGGCAGCCAGAGGGGATTCACCCAATGGCTGGTAGAGGCGCTGGTCACCGGGGGGGTGGAGTGGATGGCTGCTTTGTCCTCATTGCTCTCCCCTATACCGCACCAGGTCAATCCACAGCCAGTAGTAGCTTCTGGGGGAGGTAGTTGATAAAACTGCAGAGCCCCCGGGACAGTGACGCGCCCCCCCCCATCTCTGCCTCGTGTGTCATTTAGCTCCTTTGACTTCTAAGGGCACCGATCCTCAGGCCCAGAGACCGAGACATGACACACTCAACTGGATGTGGGGCTTTTTCATTTGTGACTCAGGCTCAATACAGGCTCTGTGCTCATCTGAGCCCCTGCCAGGTAGGGTGGGGGGGGCGGTGGATGACAATGTCCCAACTGTTACAGTTACTGGTGGCGTGCCTGTGACAAACTCAGCATCAACTTGGTAGCACAAAGCCGGGCCCGCGGCCCTGAGTGACCCAGCGATGACACAGAGCCGGCAGAACGGACCAGCGCCAGATTTCACCGCCTACCAGTTTTCAGGAAAAAGTCACAACACAGCGCAGACGGCGGCGTCAAGGGTAGCAGTCGCTGTAGGAAACGGAGGTGCTGAAACTCCTGGCGTGAAAAGCGGCAAGCGTCTGGCTGGGGGAGACAGCGTTCCCCCCCCCCATCATAATGCGGGGCCAGCGTCAGCTCACAGCCGCTGTTATGAGGGGCCACCTCACAACAGAGTTGAGGGAGCTGTGCATTACAGCAGACAGACAGCGGCAGGGCGGCAGACAGACAGACCCGCGGGCAGACCACCGACAGCCAGGCCTCCATGCTGCTTAACTACAGACGTCAGCCTGCCTGCCCCTCGCTGGCACTTTAGACGGGTCAGCTGACCGCGGCTGTCCTGGCAGGGGGGGCAGCGGGGCATCTCTCCACCATCAGCGTGTGTCGGCTCGCTTCCGAGGCCACGTGCTGCCTCATCGTAGCCCCTCGCCCCACTTCCTGCCCCCCACTCTGTAGCTCAAGTGGCCTGGGGGCCCTAAATGACAACGGTCCTTCTCGGTTTCTGTGTTTAGTTTCCTTCCAGGAAAGTAATCTGGGGTGGCGAATCAGCATCAGCGTGGGCTATGATCTATTCTTTTGCTCTGCCCTAGCAGCAGAAAGAGGAAATGAAGTGAAGTGAAGCATCATTTAGGATAGATAAACAGCCCCGTGTGCAGTCGGGGGTGGGGGGGGCTTCAAGCCTGATTAAAGTATAGGAACATCAGTCTTTTTTATTGCATTAGTCAGATTAGCATCAGTGATGGTATAGTGGATATTCCTCATAAGTCTGATTTCTGTAATGTGCATGTGTTTAACAAGCATGCAAAGCAGTTCTATAGAACCATGAGGATACGAGGCCCCTCGGCAAATGTGTCCGAGGGTGTCCTGAGGTACGACTGCGGACCCCCACCCCAAACCTGGGGGCAAACAGATGGCGGCTACCTGATTACATCTGCAACCGAGGACAAGAAAAACCACCCCGAACAGAGTTCACCGCCCCACCCAAAATGACAGCCCTCCCCATAAATAAAAACCAGCTGGCCGCATAGGGACCCCACCCCCCAGCAATTATAAGCCACCCGAATCACGTTCAGGCGGCAGTGTCTGTACACCTCTGTCAGGACAGGGGGAGGGGCTTTCACCAGGGGACAGAGGCCGTGGCCGACGTCACGTTCCTGAACCTGCCTCACCACTCCTGCACTTGGATGCCAACAGCCGGCACTTCAGGTGCTGTCTATACAAACAGAAAGAGCCACAGAGCGGCGCTTATCCCAGTCATAAAGGCTAGGGGACAGCAAGTCTGGGCTGGTGTGTGAGGTGGATGGGATGGGGAGGGGCACACCACTCCAGGGAAACAGAGCAGTGTCATAAAGGCTGCGGGGAGCTGAGACACACACTGCACAGTCAAACTGGCACTGACTGTCGTTGGTACATGCAATACGACATCGGCTGGGGAAAACATAAATTGTGTCTTTTTTCCATTCATTCATTAATTCTGTATCCCCCCCCCCGGACACCCAAACTACCTTACAGTCGTTTCTTGCAGCCCCCTGTCCTTTGAAAACTCCCCAGCCTTATAAAACCATCAGGACAGGGCAGTAAACCTGATTGATGTCTGTCCTCATGGTCGATTTCTACATGTGACACAGGATCCCACATCAAGGCAGTTCCATCCCCCTCCCCCCTCCGTCCATCTTTGTTAATGAGCTCCTCGGTCCCAGCTGGACTTCTCCAACCCCAGGGGGAGCTGCTGAGACCCGATTGACCATCACTCCTGAGGTGTTGCTTGCACCCGTCCCTGGGGGCGCCAAAGCACACCCCCCCCCCCCATTCTGGGAATTGCACAGCCACGGTGGTGAGGCAGGAGTAAGAGGGAAAAACAAAGTTCCCCCAGCAACGCTGTATGCATCACAGAATGAGGAAGAACCCCCCAGGGGTCCCCAGCTCTCGCACCCTGGAGCTGAGCTGTGCAGTTTACTTTGGACTGAGGTTCCTGACATAATCTCAATGATGATGATGGTACAGTCAGAGGCAGAGGGCCCTCCCCATGCCAGCCAGACATATGCAGCATGATGTCACCACTTTTGGGGGGTGTGACTGTCACTGTTTTGGTCTTAGTTAAATGCATAAAGTGAGTTTGTAGGGAGGCGGCTGCCTGGTTGGCATCGGTCTCCCCTGCATCCTGGAGAAAAAAAAAAAAAATCACACCGGAGCCCCAGGGACAGTGCCCCCCCCCCATCCCTGGCTCCTTTGTTGTCTAGCTCCTTTGATTTCTGAGGGCACCAATCCTCGGGCCCAGAGACCTAAAACCTATGCTAACTCCCCCCCCACCCCCACCACCAGGACATGGCCCCACCCCCCTTTTACATCTCCAAGTGTAAATTTATTCCAGGTCCACGATTGTCCGATTTCTGCTCCTCTGCCGTGTAAATTATTCATGAACTGTTGCAGCCCCCCCCTCATGGGAACCGGGATGGGGACGCAGCGTGCAGACATATCCTGTATAATGCGAGGGCTCAGTCTAGCGGCCCAGAAACCCGTTGTTACACCGGCACGGCAGATGGGTGCAGGTGAAGCTCCCAGCAGCTCACTGACATGCAGAGGGTGGAGGTGGCTACCTAGACCCCGTCCAAATGGATGCCCTCTCACCAAGCTCCTTCAGCAGAAACACCCTTCGGCCGCCCTGGAGCTCCTGCAAGTACGCCTGGATGCAGGTCTGTGTACCAGGGCTTTACATCCATCCTGCATCCCGATTCAGATCTTTCTTTCTCACCCTTTTCCTTCCCCCTCTCTCTTAACTTGTTCCTCGCCCACCTTCATCCCCATCTCCTGGAGAAACAGTCGGGCCCCATCTTAAGCTCGGTGTATCGTCCCAGAGCCTGACAGGAACCGATGCCGAGCAGAGATCAGTCATGAGAAAATTCCGGAATCAGACGCATGGATGCTGATGTCTCCGGCCACGTTGTCATACAGTGGCTGTCCCCCTACTGTGGCTTTGACTATAGTGACAGTGACTATGTGGGACCAACATGCCATTAGAGTGGGAATCCAGGGCTCCCACTCTCACATTAGCACAATGGGAACATTTGATTTTTAATGACCAAAATATTACTCCTCCAACCAGATGAGTTGGGCCTTTTACCCCTCTGAGCAAGGGCCCATCACCTCCAAGTGACAAGTATCCATCAGCTCACATCAGTCTCTGTGGGGAGGGGGGGCAGGACTCCAAAAATAGCATCAGACAGTAAACTGACTTGGTAACGAGGCTCAATGTGGGGGCTTCAGGCGACATAAAACATTTACAGCCAAAGGCTTTTAGCGAACTCAAAGCGGCCACCCCTGCTACCCCTTACTCTCCTTCCCAGTTCACATGGAGCTCCTCATCAAGAGTGAGGCATGAGAAGTCACCTGTAAACACCCCTCCACCCCAAACCCCGAAATGGAAGCAGCCGGGGGAAACAGCAGCCAATCACACAGGCAGGTGTCACACATGAACCAATCAGCGAGGCCATTACAAATGCTGCAGGCGGTTCTGCACGCCCCACCCCCCTACCCAACATGCTTTACGGAGGAGCCCTAGTGCCGAACGGACCCCCCACCAAAAGAGTTGTGGCGGCTTAGGATAACATGGAGGAGAACTTCCCGAGATGCTCAGCTGACCTGCGGAGATGAAGCCAGGGGCAGCTGGACTGGAGCAGGATAACCCGTAAAAAATCCATTTCACTGATGAGGGCTTAGAGCCCCCCCCCACCCAACCC
>JABJVO010000078.1:22167323-22186166 GCA_026770805.1 Boulengeromyrus knoepffleri | reverse complement strand
CAGAAGACAGGGAACACAGTTCACATGGACACAGGGGCAGGGCCAGAAGACAGGGGACACAGGACACATGGACACAGAAGCAGGGCCAGAAGACAGGGGACACAGTTCACATGGACACAGAAGCAGGGCCAGAAGACAGGGGACACAGGTCACATGGACACAGAAGCAGGGCCAGAAGACAGGGAACACAGTTCACATGGACACAGGGGCAGGGCCAGAAGACAGGGGACACAGGACACATGGACACAGGGGCAGGGCCAGAAGACAGGGAACACAGTTCACATGGACACAGGGGCAGGGCCAGAAGACAGGGGACACAGTTCACATGGACACCAGGGTGGGGACAGAACAGGGGACATTTTTTCCTTCTTTCCAGATGACTTCCTCTCATTATCTGTCATTAAATGTGAAATTTAAAAAAGCGAGGCATATGCATTTCTCTCCCCCCACCACCATATGCAGAATGACATTGTGTGTATATTGGGGGGGCATGCTGGTGTTCTTCTAAGTCATTACATGTAAGTGTGCATGATTCATTACACTGCATTGCAAAGGGGCGGGGAAACAAAACAAAACTGGGAAACTCACCCTTGAGCCAGCCAATAGGAACCATGGCTCAGAAGGTCAAAGGTGACAACGCAGGGGGATTATGGGAAGCGTGCATGTCATTGCTTTGAAGGACTCTTGCGGTGGCATGTCTGGGGGATTTTTCCGTGACTCTGGGATGGCACTCCATGCTCAAATGGCGTGGCATGGTAGGGGGTGGGAGGCACAAGTACCTGATAAACAGCTTGCCAAGCCTCCGCCTAGGTCTGTGCTCCACCATGTCCCATAATGCCACAATGCATGTGTCCGCTCTGCCCTCCACATGACAGCTGCTGAACCTGTACGACCCCACCACCCGCATGCACACGTACGCACACACATGCGTGCGTACCGGGCCCCCACCGACACGGCTCTTCTAAATGCCCAGATGGCCTCAGCAGGGTCCCCAACGGGGTGGGATGGATTATCTCACACAGGGAGACAGATAAAGCACCCCCTATATCGACATCTGCGCTCTTCCTGACCCCGCAGAATAACACAGTCTGCCTCATAATGCTCTGCTGTGCAGGGAGGTGCGTAAGCAGGGGCGTGGCAGCGCTGGGACTTGACCCGACATCCTCCCATGAGACGCTCAGCCCCAAACTCTCTCCAACATCCCACACGCAGCTTAATGCACCATTCCAGCCCCAATGTCGCCCATCAATTTCCCATGCGCCAGGTCAAAGGTCACTGCAAAAGCACCTTCCAGACCCAACCAATCACACGTCACCTTTTGCAATCAGAGAATTTATTCTATGAAAGAATTTCATCTTACAGTCAGGAAACAGATTTTATTCCCGCTAAAGCTTGTAAAGCCCCCCCGACCGGCTGGATTCCAGACGAGTGTGTGGACAGGGGACGACCCAAATACCCCCAAGAAGCGTGTTGGGTTTCAGGGGGGGGGGGGGTGCACACAAACTGAACAGGTCACATTACCCTCCAGCCCTGCGAGCTGGGCTCCCAAATACACCCCATGACCTCGGGGTTAACCCATTTCGTGCCACAGGCAAAAGGGGACAAGACAGAAAGACAAGAACACACCTTCATCTGCCCCCCCAAAGTGTCACACAGGGGGCTCAGGTAATGCTTGGGCTTATGAAACGGGGAGTAACAAAGGATGCCAGCTCCCAACTGCTACCCAGGCTGTGAGAGATGGGATCAGCACTGGGGGGAAGAGGGGGTGGACAATAACCAGATAAAAATTTGCACGCATTCAGCGTGAGAGACGCCGGTACCCTAAACCTGCCCCCCAGCCTGGGCTATTTTCAGCACAGAGATCAGTGTCAGCGCACCAGCGCACTTGGTGGTGGGATAACGTTTATCTGGCCGGCCGTCTGCTCTGGCCCGAACCGTCTTCTTGGCCCCGCCCCCTTGGCAGGACGGACTCCTGGGGGAGGCAGATGGCAGACGTCCTGAAGTCAGCACAGCAGAAGAGAGACGTCGGCTGGTGTACCCTCGAGCGGGGCGCTTGGCCTGAATCACTCCAGCAAGACGACTGACTCTATAAATGGGCAGCTCATGGGGAGCATTAGCCAAAGCTGCACAAGCTTCGTTTATACAAAGGGCACTGTAGGGGGCGCTAAACCTCCCTGATGCTGCCCCCATAAAGCAGCAAGTGATCTGAAACCTCAGCCATGCTGGATGGCACCGTGTCGTGGTTTCCGCAAATCAGTCCCATCCAGAATTACACCATTACAATCATTTCAGACCAAATTCTGGAACTCCTACACTGCCCCAGAGAGTAAACAAATAGTTTGGGCCACTACTCATACCAGATAGGAACTTTCCTGAACCCAAACCGGAACTGCAAAGGAATCCGCTTTAGTATTTTCTAAGTACCAAACCATCCACCACGGCATGATTCTAACCAGTGCAAAGCAGTGATATTCATATAACTTCTGATTGGCTGGGTGCTTTCCATTAGCCCCACCCCCTGCTGCAGAGGCTTTTTGTGATTGGCTGTTGGTCTGGAAAGGGGAAGAGGGCAGCCCCACCCCTCAGTACCAGCTTATTCTCAATGAGCACAGGCCAGTGCAGGGCTCCCTACACTGGGACTGGCTCAGGCCCAGTCCAGGCTGGTTACAGCCCTGCACACGCAAACCACAGCATTACAGGGCTGCACTTCATGGGTAAACATTTTTAACTACCTGCCCCCCTAACACATCCTCCCTGCCAGCAGTGTGCGTCAGGCCCCCCCACAGCACAGTGGCTGGTGTGAAGGACCCAGGTTCTGTTCCAACGGCGGCACGGCTCAGGAGCCCAGTGGAGCCATGACTCAGCTGGCCCTGATGGTGGCGAGGGGGGGCACGTGTCACCCTTTACTTGGATAAATACTTAAATTTAAAGATGCTTTTATCCAAAGCAAAATATATTTATGAAGAAAGCAGGGTCATCCAGTTTCTGGAGCAACTGGGGGATTAAGGGCCTTTAACAGCGGCCCAATGGCGACATCACTCTGGGGTTCAAACTGATGACCTTCCGATCACAAGCACTGTATCCTAACCCCCTGAGCCACACCTTTATCATCTATAGGCGACATCACCATGAAGATGGCCTGGGGGCCTCGCTGCCATTTCTGTGGGCAGCAGCTTGCAAGTCGCATTTGGATGCCACGTTTGGACGTGCCTGACTGTGCCTCACCCCCAGTGAAGCGGATCGCAGTCAGCCGTCAGCAAGAGCCTGCCAACCCCCCCCATTAGATCATCGTGACCCAGGAGCTAGGGGGGCAGGTGGGCCAGAGGGCGGGGGGCACACGGCTGACGCAGGACGGAAACGGTGCGTGTGGTAATTTTAACAGTTCCCGCTGGGACTGTGATAAGGATGGGGGGGGTGAAATCAGTTACTTTAAACTCTACTTACCACCGAGAAACTGATTCGACACAAAGTCATTCCCCGGGACTTTCTCAAAACACGTTGAAGCAAAGAAAGTTCAAATGACTGACTGATCAAACAGCCTTTTTTTTATTTCATTGGCTCCTGCATTTTAAGAAGCGCCCGGTACTTTGCTGAGTTTCTCGTGGGCATAGCACGGACATGGACGAGGTAATGTGATTTGGGATAAGGGACTTTTCTGGGGCCCCACAGGGGTCTGCATAGCATTGTCCAATTATATAGTGCCAATACAGCTAGGAGGTGGGGCTAAAATCAACCAATGACAGCAGAAAGCTGACCAGAAAGGGTGCAAATGGGGAGCAAAAGGACCCCCCAGTAAATTAGCATGCAGGGGAGTGGTAACAGCAGACTAAGCAAAGCAGCGAGAGCTACCCTGCTGCCCCAGTGCCTCTCAGGGGGGCTGGATCTAGGTTAGGAGCAGGGGGGGCATTGCAGATTGCAGTAATGATGCGGTGTCCCCGAGCACGTAAGGGGGGGGTGCACATGGTGACCTTCTTCCAGAAAACAACCCTCTGCTCGCCACCTTACTGTTTAACTGCTGGGCAATGGAAGCGGGGGCTTCAAGAGGATACCGCCAGGAGGGGGGAGGGGTGGCCACAAGACCCACCCGAGCTCATCTGGCACGGGGCCCGTCAATCTGTCCGAAGCCTCAAAACGCTTCCCCATCTCGCACAGTCAGCCTCCCTCCCCCAAGGTCAGCTCCCAGTGAACTGGCAAATTATCCAATGGGCACGCAGGAGTCAGGGGTTTAGAGCAGCTGATCAACATTAGCCTGGTCCACCAGCCAATCAGGCTGAGACCCATAACCAAACACCTCAAACCTCTCTGAGTTGCACACTGATAACGTACCGGCACTTCAATGGCCCGCTGCCACATCTACACACCACCACCCACCACCGGGGCAGCACATCCCAGCCATTAGACACTTAAACATGGCCTCCTGCTCATGTGTGGCCTAACACAGATCGTTGTCGGGTCCATACCCAATAATCCCACCAGGAAAAGAATCGGCAAACATGAAGGCTTTCAGAAGCTTGACTGCAGTGAATCATAATCCTGAAGGGTGAGGGTCTCCATCACAAGGACACCACCGCATCACAGGAGCTGCGGTTTACATCAGAGCCATCACCCATGCCCTTCCAGAAAGAGATTTAAAAAAAACTCCCACCCTCCTTTTTTAAGCTAAAATAAGGTAGCGGCCTGAACTAGGGGTAACTGAAAGGAGAGAAAGACAGCGAAGCTTTTCTCTCTGTTCAAACGACTTGTTATTGCAGCCGATTCTCATGGTAAAACATCTCCAAGGATACTATGTGAATTATATGAGTTTCTCACTCGCCCTCTTTCACTGGGACACCATTGTTACTTATTCCTAGCGCTGAAAGAGAGACATAGAGAGCGAGAGAGAGAGAGAGAGAGACTGAGCGCATATTTAAAGAAAAAGAAGTTTGCACTCCGACTTTGGTTTTTGTTTCACTAAAGGCTGCATTTGGCAGCAAAGTGCACATAGCGGCATGAAAATGGTGGCTTCAAAGCGGAGATACGCGGGAGATTAACGCAGACCCCCAACCCCCCCCCTCCACCAGAAGCAAGCCGAGGATATCTCCTGACACCCACGTCTGAGAGGCTCTGCCGCTCTCTGCGAAAACTTGGGAAGAGGAATTCCCAGACAAAGGCTCGCATCATGGGAAAGGCAGAATACAAGGTTGTTAGTAGTCGCTGGGCGTCGGCAACCATGGTGACTGTGAATCTCCATGGCAACAGGCCGATGAAGGTGGGATTACCAACACCTGACGGCGGCCCTCTAAACAAACTGGTCGAGAGTGACACACACACACTGCGGGAGGGCTTCCAATGGCACGAACATGCTCTCTGACACCAAATCCACCTAACACGTCTGGCTCAGCAGAACTGGAATGTCACCTGAACTGATAAATTCCCAAGTTTCACATACTACGTGTCCAGGTTTGATCCTTTCAAAATTCTCAATATCACGCTTTCCACAGCCACACCGAAGGATCCTTGCCTTCTCATCTGGCCAAACAGCCATTTCCCCAGCAACAAGGTGTTCAATAAGACGACCCTGCCTGCTCAAGTCAGGGCATGGGGAAGTGGGCCGGCCTTCGGCTCCCTTTTGTTGCTTCATTCTCCAATCGGGAGCCTCAAGACTCAAAAGGGGGTGGGGGTCCACACGTTCAGCCCCTCACAGACCCGACCTGCCACTGAATGGTGAGAAGGCCTCTGTTTCCACACCAGGAGGAAGATAAAGAAACTTTAAAAAGAAAAAAAAATGTTCTTTTCACTGCTGAGCAAAAGGAAAAAACAGAAGAAAATGTGCACCCGGTTCACTGATAGGCTGACTGGTGATACATCTCCTCTTCCCAGGGACCAATGGTAACGCGAGTACCTCTGCCAGCTTCACACTACCTTAAGGGGGAACCCAGGTCATGGGGGGGCAGGAGGAGAGGGTTAGGCTTAGGGGGTGGTATAAGACACGGCAGGGTTCTGTAATCTTTAATTGGCATAATGGACAGACAGTACATTCCCAGTTAGTGAGATTCATGTTTATGAGAGTTTTACTTACATGAAAATGTTCTGAGGGCAGAAAGAAAAATGAGAGGGATAACTAAACAGATTGTGGCGGCGAGACCAACCAATCATGTCTTGGTGCCGCCTCCTGTAGTTGCTTGGACCCACCTCCTCTACAATCTGATTGGTTATCACTCTGAACCAATCATTTTTTTGTTCTGCCCATTTTTGTGTAATTAGAACTCCCACGAGCAAGATTCACTGGCTCTCTGATGCCTAGCATGCACTAACTCCTCGTTCCGGTAACATCCCCATCGCCCGCTGGGGTTTCTACTCGCCAGTGGGCTGGCTTGTGGCACCTCAGTGCTTGCATTCAGACCTCCACCTGACCCGGGATCAGGCTCCGACCTGAACCTGCTTTAGTGGGTAGGGGTCCATGCGGCCACATCCCCTCTGTCACTCTTCAGGTTCCTATTGGGTTATACACATAATGGGCCCAAATGCTCATTGTTTTTGAAGAGACTCTTCCCCACCTCCCCAGACCAGGGGTGCTGCATGTGGCTCAATGGGGTAAGCCTCTGTGCCTCTGGAGAGCAAGACAGGGTAGGGCGAAAAGACAATTCAGCTACGAAAGTAAGACTGTTCACTCACCCTGGAAGCTGGTGGCATGGCCCATGATCAGGTACTTCAGCTCAAAGCTGTAGGAGCGGATGTTCTGCAGGGTCTCCCTCCGCACGGCTGCCTGGTAGCTCTCCTCCATCTTGCGAGTGCAGCAGGTGGGACCCTGGTGCTTGCAGATCTGCAAGTCAGCATCTGTGGGGGGGGGGTGTGAAATTCCTTCTCAGGATACTCCGGGAAGAAGCGGCAGATGTGCAAATAAAAAGGTCGGATTCGTCTCGCAAACGCCAACCCAGCGAGAAGCACAATAACAATGCTGCATCTGTGGCCGTCTCTCTGGCTCGGGTTCACGCAGAACAGAGCTCATACCCACCCCGTGACCAGCATTTCTGACGGCAAGAACAGAAGCAACCACCAAGAAGAAAATAATGCTCATTTCTTCTGCCTTTCAGCACCGCAGGCACGACATGGGGAACATCAGTGCGTTGGGGTTTGTGTGTGTGCCCTGCCAACAACTAATAACAGGGTCGGCTGTTAAAGGATGGGGGTTTTAAAGAATGCACCTAACCCGGGTTTGAATGGGCAGAATACTGTCCACCACTCAGGAGCCTGGCCCCTTCCCTTCCATCTCCCCCCGTCACCTCCATAAGACCCCCAAAAGGAGTGATGCCCTGAAATTGGGCAAACCCTCATCTCTGCACTCCAGGCCCAAACCCCCACACTCCCTACAGCCTGAAACTGACCTGATTGGCCAGTGCTATTGCTCACAGCAGCCTGTAGGTGGAGCCAAAAATAACCACATCTGTGACACGCAGCTACCGGCAAACAGCACTTCCCCGGCAAAGACATGTCAGCCAAACCGCAAACTCACCCTGTTTGGCTCTGTTACATTATTTTGACACAGTTCTAGGCCATCCACACAAAAATACTTTTTATTATTCTTCATACACTGGACAGGTTTCCACCTCGAACCCGCAACCCTGCATTCATTAGGCCCAGTTCCTTACTCAGCCAGGCCTGTCAGGAAAGAATCACAGAAACTGCCGGAGTGCCAATAGGAAGCAAACCCAGACCCTGGAAACCAAGTCAGCCCCAGGAAAGGGACTCACTCTGTGGGTCATAGGAGCTTGCACCCTGGGCCACAGCCTCCTGCTCCCAGCCTGGCTGTGTAGGAGAAGCGAGTGGTACGGTTACTCAGCGCGGATACTGGAGGTATCAATCACCCCAGCTTGTATCGCTGGCCACGCCAGCCGCACACAGCTTTGTAGAGTGGAAGCCCTTCAGGAAAAACACAGAGCATAAAGATCAGGCAGAGTTCCTCACCACTCCACCGTATGGGTCGTCTGTCATGGGGGTTCCATCAGAACCGTAAATTTCTGACCGCAGAAGCACCCCTATGGACAAGCACTCTGGGAGGGATTTTCCACATGCCTCTTTTATCTAAAGAGAGAATGAAGGCAGTGGATGATGCTGTGATGAGAGATATCAAAAAGAGCCAATCAGCAGAGGTCGAAGCTTGGGGCCCATGGGGAACAGCCTATCAATTAGAGCCAATCGGCAGAGGGCGAAGCTTGGGGCCCATGGGGAACAGCCTATCAAAAAGCCAATCGGCAGAGGCTGAAGCTTGGGGGGCATGGGGAACAGCCTATCAAAAAGCCAATCGGCAGAGGCTGAAGCTTGGGGCTCATGGGGAACAGCCTATCAAAAAGAGCCAATCAGCAGAGGCCGAAGCTTGGGGCCCATGGGGAACAGCCTATCAAAAAGCCAATCGGCAGAGGCTGAAGCTTGGGGGGCATGGGGAACAGCCTATCAAAAAGCCAATCGGCAGAGGCTGAAGCTTGGGGCTCATGGGGAACAGCCTATCAAAAAGAGCCAATCAGCAGAGGCCGAAGCTTGGGGCCCATGGGGAACAGACTAAGAAACAAGAAACCGTGGCTGCCATGTGATTAACGGCCAAGCTGCATGCCACCAACCCAAAAACTTGGCGTGTCCAGGCAAACAAAAACATGGGAAGAAAACAAGCCATTCCCGGCCGAGGATGATTCAGCAGCGGCCTGGCAGGGCCATCCGGGATGGGGTGGGGTGGGGGCCAATCAGAGTTGATGGAGGGGGGGGGTATCCATGCCAGTGCCATGGTGCTGCGCTGGGGTGGGGTCCACCCCCCTTGGCAGTGCACTATCAGAAAGCGGCCAGTTTTCCTCCAGCAGATTTATATAAAAATGATCATCGTGCCCGGAAACGCATCAGCCGCGGCTTTGCCGGGCCCAGCCGTTGCCATGACAGCCAGGGCTCCCACCGGCACCACTTTCTACTCCGTCTGCATGCCTCCCGGGGCCACCAATTGGCCACAAGCCTGTCGATGAGTCAAACTTTGATCAGGCTTCAAAACACCGTCAGTCTCACAATGAAAACGCCTTTATCTGCATATGCCCAAGCTACAGGAATTGTTAACATACAATGAATCAAAATTTAAAAAAATGAAAAACACAATGTCAACTTAGTTATGCATACAAACATTTTTGTAAGTTTGAATAATGAAGACATATCCATTCAATAGTTGTAGTGATAAGTTGTTTTAACTTAATTAGACTTGTAGAAGTAAAGGCAATATGTTTTGGCTATACTTCAATATAAGTTAGTCTAACTTCTAAATACGCATATAGTTTAACCTACAATTGAAACCGGAATAACTTTTTAAAAAACGCACGCAAATTGTTAACATAGTGTTTTAAGTCGTGCCAACGATTTTTTTTTAGAGATTAATGTTGGGTTTAAATTGTTCAGCAGAGTTCTACTGGGTGACTCTATGTAGATAACACTGAAACAAAGCCTAAAACCAAGGAGGGTACAAGTCCCCAAAGAGTTACTTCCTTGAAGAGCTGGATTCTTGTGGGTCCTGCATGCTTGACAGAGATCTCAGAGTGGTCTCATTGAACCAACGTGAGCACTGCCAGCCGGCAAGACAATAAATGAAACCTACATTTAGTCACAGGCCAGGGTGATCGACACCACAGCTCAGACTGAGACTCGCGTTTCTTTCTAAAATAAATGCTTCAATTTGATATTACTCGACCGAGGATTTCACAAAGACTGACCGCTGTATAATTATGCTAAATACACTTTCATACATAACCTTTACTGTTCTTTGATACAACATCAAGAAAAAATATAGTAAAAAATGATGCTGCCTCTCTTGCAGTGTACTTGTCATGTATTTACGCTTTTAAACGATGATTAATGGGTGATGAAGTAGCTACCGGAACTCCCTTTGACTGGAGAAAGCTGTAAGTCACTGTAAATAACCTGCTCCATTGATCGCCACACGACTCCCATAAGCCGGTAAAGACCTAAGATAAAACATGTCCCCAGTCAAACACATAGTCCGATTATGCGTAGTACCTAAGACCTTAGTTGGGATGAAAGCCGGCAAGATGTGGATCGGTACCCGCTGCGATCCGAGCCGCACTCACCTGTGCCAGGAGCCTCAGGTACCCACTTCAGGGGACCGATGTGGCGCAGCTGAAAGGCGGTCTTCACTTCGTGGCAGCTGTGCGCTTTTACGCAGGGTGCTACCAGCAGTAACGCCGTGGCCACCAGAGCGGACCAGAAGTGAACGCGAAGGAGCCGTGCCCGGGACATTGCACCATCTCAATCCAGAAGGGCAGAGTCGAGAAATGTACACTAAGAACGGCAAACTTGTACGAGGCGTATATTCTTAATATCTCTCAGATGCGCTCCCCATAGGTTTTGGCATTCTTGACTTTGTTCGGACCCAACGCCGCTTCTTTTGGACACGATTAGAATCCCATCAATGGCATGAAATTCTGGGGGAGGAAAGAGCGGAGCCTTCACTCCCTTGAGGTGCTGGATCCAAATGCTCAGCAAGGCTGGTACCGCTCGCCTGGCCGCATGCTCGCTCTCCTGATCCTGCGCCGCCAGTGCTCAGGGATCTCTGTAGTGTCGGATGGGATTATTGGCGTCCTCTATAATTAGTCTGACACTCCACGTATGCCGTTTAAAGTTATATTCAGCTCAGCAAGTTAACCGCCATCCGTTTACAATATCAGAGGCGGCACGGATCCACACGGTCGCCCGTTTCTCTGAGCAGGATCGAAATGAAGACGTTTATTTGCAAATGAAAAAAACCGTGCGAGAAAGTGGGCGGGAGATGTCGTTTCCTTTGGGCTTAAAACGACCCCTCGAATAAATAAAAAACAGTGTCTTACCTACACATTTAGAGGTGTTCAGCTTGCATATGTAGACATATAACTGCATTTATATAAAATCGCGAGAAAAGAGGCGGTGTCTCTTGGCTCTCAAATCATTTCCAGTTTTACGAACTGGCACTGGGTAACCCCTTCGCCTATGAAACCATGTTTAGGACTGCCTCCCGTTAAACATCCTGCAGATCATGCCATATGATCAAATGTACACAACTACGGTCTTATTCACGGCATAGGCTAATATACGACATCTAATTACTTAATGGACAAAACAATCAATACTCAGCAGCGCAAAATCCATACTACTGATAATTTGGCGAAAAGGGCTATCCTTGGGATGTAAAACTAGGTTTTACATCCCAAGCTTTAATGGACACAGGTAGTTGAATGGTAGGCGTTTTAATCAAATAAACGCAGACTCAGGGAAATCATGATATGCTCCTGCGTCTGCCCAAGGACTGCTCAACTTCATTAAACTTTGCGTTAAGATATTCTACAAAGACATATACAAATACACACACCCTGAAAAAATGTTATAAAAATAAATATCCACTTATTATGTGATGTAAACAGGAATCCCCGTCGGGATTAAAATGTGAGATAGAGGGTTCCTGCTGCTAGGCTCACTTCTGTTTCATTCCACTTTTATATTGAATTATCCGAGCGGCTGGGGCTTCAAATTGAAGTGCTCTGGCAGCAGTTATTTCATAGCACGAAAAGCTGTGAGAAAAACCACACACTGACGCCATCAGGCGTCCACCTGGAGGACTACAACCTTATCCTTTTTACTTAATACGGCGCCGGTGTAGTAAGTAAAAGCATTATTAAAGCTGACCCAGGGGCATGGTTCCCTACCCTGAGACGGTAAGGGGGAGCTCTGAAAAATTCTCCACTTTTCCGTACATTAAGGTGCTTGAAATAAAATAATAATAATATAAATATGTCAATGTTGTGTGTTTATTCGCTCGTAATAGAATGTTTTTCGCAGTAAACCTGTTGCTGACTGCGCTGCCCCGCACTTATATGCATGCGCGTGCATGTGACGTGTGTAATTCAAACCCTGCTCAGGGGGAAATTATTTTATTGCTGAACAGTGGTTACTATGTTGCTGGGACAGGGCAAAAATAACGTTGCGTTAATCGCCCCCATAGATGAAAAACGTGTAATTGCTATTCATAATTAGTCAATATAGGGCTAATTAATTCATTCTTCCATTTTGCCACTGCACATTTAAGACCCACATAAAATTTATTAACAGGCAAGCGCCGCGGAGGGGGAGGGGGAGGAGGAGTGGATATATAACGTCAGTTTTAGGGTTAAAAGTGCTGGATGCAGTCTGACCCGGTCATGGTGACTGTTGACTGGACTTAGAGTGGCCGCACTTGCCCGTGCAGGACCGAGGAACCAAGCGGAAAAGTCACCACTTCCAAAAGCCTGCCTTTACTTTAAAATCACAGATTAACCATAAGGAAAGGTGTCTTTATGAGTGGACTATGGCGCTGAAGTAGCCTGGCGACATACTGAAGTGTGCTGACATTTTAACCCTAAAAACCGTTTGGCGGGCGGTCAATCTACTGACAGATATCACTGGGGGGACCGCATGGGGTGATTGTCGGTTGTCGAAAAAGTGCATTTACAAAATCGCTGGGGGAGGGGGCGCACGTGCTCATCAGGCACTCCTAGGTCCCCCCACACGTGCACACTTGTAATACATGGACCACTTTTACGAACCAAATACAAGCGCATTAATAGGGTTACCGACCTGAATACACCAACTAGTGACACTGACGTGGCGTGTCCCAGCCTTATCGGCGGCGTCTGTCTCATTCCCCGACCTGCCCTTGACATCCGCTGTGTGTTTTGGCCAGAGGTATTTGGCGATACCAGGACGGCTTTCTCTAACCATAAACGTTGCTCCACGTTTGCATAAATTTGGCGCTTTGTATGTAGCGAGACCCCTTTCATTAGAACAACATGCCCGGACTGAACGCCTGCCTAGGCTTCTTGCTGGCCGCCGCGGCGCTCGGTGCCTCCGTCAGGGCGCTCCTAGGTCTGCGCCCGGGCGGCCGCTTTTCGCGGGAGCTGCCGGCGTCTTTCGTGCTAGTGGCGAGCCACCTGGAAATACAGACGCTGACAGAGGTCGGTCAGTGGGCTGGCGGGTTCGGTGCGGACGTGGCGTCCACCGTGCTGTTCGTGGTGCTGGCGGGGCATGGTGCCGTGTACCGGTGCGCCACCGGGAACCCGTGCGTAATCATCATGGAGTACCTATTGTGCCGGGAAGGCGCGCTCTCGGTGCTCGCCGGCCTCGCTGCACACTTCCTGGGAGCCTGGTTCGCCCAGCTTTTTGCGCACTACTACTGGTCCCTGGAGCTCAGCGACATGCACATGATCCGAAACCTGATGATGCAGGCATGCAGCCCCACTCTGCGTGCCTCCGTGTACCAGGGCGCGTTCACGGAGGGCGTGTGCGCACTGGCCTTCCATCTCTTCTACTTGAGCGTGCAGCGCGTACCCCCGACCTTCAGGGTGCCGGTTGTAGCGCTGGCACTGGCCTTCCTGTCCTACGCAGGTACGCAAACCGTGCCGTTTTGCCCGCGTTTACCGTGAGAGACGAGGGATGCATTGAATGTGACAGTGATGCATGATGAGAGATGAATGAGAGAGATCTGCAGAATTATAGTGATGGCTGCACAATCGCCCTGACGTTTTGGCATAAGGGCAGCTCGCAATGTGGCCTAAAGTTGCTTCTCCTTAATTTGCTCCGTTCCAGCCAGTGACTACACCTCCGGCCTCATCAACCCCTCACTGGCCTACGCCCTCACCTTCCACTGCCCCGGCTTCACCCTCTCGGAGTACACAACAGTGTTTTGGCTCGCACCTCTGGCCGGTAAGTTTGCGGTGCAAGTAAGTCCTGGTGACTCTTGGTACCAAAGTTGCTTCTTTACATTTATTTTATATTAGCCGGAGCTTTTATATAAAACAACATACAAGCAAGGTTAATAGTACAGTATGATTGTACGTGCCCTCAAAGAGTCGACTGTAACACTGGTGGACTTGGGGGGTGGACTGCCCACCAGTGTCCTCACGATTGAAAAGAAGGTCGCTAAAGTGCCCTTTAGGGCTGCAAAAACGCCGCTAAAAAATGGCTGAGTTTCTTTTAGGACGCCCCTTCATGTGACAATGTGATGCAGGGCCATTTAAGGTGCCCTCTGCGTGCCCTTCTGATAGAAAAACTCATGTAGTGCCCTCTGGGGTGCCCTTCCAAGTGAGCATACATGAAGAGCCCCTGTAATAGAGGAAAAAAATATCTTCCAGTTAAGAAAATTGGTGCTTTTCCACTGGCATACAGGAATCAAGCTGTACCTGAGCTGTACTGCTAAGAGAGAAAACTTAGTGTGGTTTCAGCTATCCTCGGTTTTCCACTGCAGAAGGGTCCAATCAGCAAAAGCGCTGCTAGGTTTGGAGACTGAAAGTGACGTAAAACCAGAGATGCTCATTTACTGTTCACACATTGCACAACGTGATTTACTATGTGCTAATTTCTGTTTGTAAGTCTGTGAGAATTGGCATCTTACGTTAATGCTAGTGGAATCCATGCCATTCAGCCAGTGGCATCATGCCCGTCGATGTTGAGGGGGCACGCATGCAAAAATTATGTCAAATAGATCAGTGGCTCCCAACCCCCGGGCCGCAGACCGGTACCAGGCCGTGGGTCATGTGGTACCGGTCCGCGGGCTGCACAGAAAAAATAAAAAAACTTCGGTCACGTGATAGTTACCGCTAAAAATAGTCCCACAAACTAGTAAGATGTTACCCGTGTTCTGTTGTTGGCTCGATGTCATGAGGATGCTGTTAATAAAGCTGTGAATACACATTGGATTTACGTTTATTATTATATTTTAAAGATACCCCATTATTATATTTTTAAAATATCCCCATTTTTATATGTATCATTTATTCGTATAAATACGTATGCGCATATTTATCTGCCACTCAAAGGCCGGGCCGTGAAAATAGTTTCTGATATTAAACCGGTCATTGACGAAATAAAGGTTGGGGACCACTGAAATAGGTGATACCTCAAAGTCACACACCCCGTTTAGTATTGGATTCTTCCAAACTTTGCGACCGCAGGTATGAACGCACTGAGAATTCTGCTGTGCATCAATGCAGCAAGAGATTAATGGTGGGTTGGTGGAGCAGTTAGTAGAGCATTAGCATCAAACATTTTTTCAAACGTGTGCAAAAATGAATTGCAATTATTTATACATAATTGCATCTGAGAAATATAGGCCTACTTTGCTTTGCAAGATAGGTGGCTGTTACTAGCTAAAGTTAGCCGTCCCTCAATCCAGTTGTTTAGCCTTCTGGCTCGCTAGCTAGTTGTGACTTGTAACATAGCATCCCATAACATTACTAAAGGAGCGTTCTTTGAGTATCATGACAGTGACCTGACAGTTTTTACTGCCACTATCCCAGGTTATAGTTAGCAAAATACTGAATTCTATTTGTAGATGCAGAAGAAAATGTTCAGCATTGTTTTAAAAAAAAAAAAAAAACTGAGAAGGCCACAGTCCAGGCAAATTACATTATGTTTTTCTCTTTTTGGGGGCGAGTACTGCCCTACTCTAACCGTGCCTTCTCAGAATTCTGGCTTGCATGACGCCCCTGTATTCAGCTATTCTATAGAACTTTTTATGTAGGAGGCTGTATATTTACAAGTTCCAAGTTATCGGGAATGTATCAATAAATCACGATGTGCATTACTACTACTGCACTGTAAGGTGAGGGAGTGCATTACATGCAAATAACATGTTGTCAAAGTAAATTTGTTGCTCTGCTTGTTTTTCTCCATAGGAATGGCCGTGGCGCTATTCTTGCACTGCGGTCACATTCCCCGCCTATTCTCACGAAATTTACTGTACTCCCAGAAGACTGGCTTCCGAGTACCGACAGAAGTAAACATAAAAGCAGGAAAGGTGAAATGACAACATGCCAGCAGGGGGCGCCAGCGTTTTTATTAACCCGCCACCCTCCAGCAGAACTAGCTCTCCGAGCAAGCCCACAAATGACCTTTAAACATGTAGGTTTGTTTCAATTTTTTTTTTTTTTTTACTTTACAGAAAAGCTGTTTAAACAATCACATAAAAGATGCCATTGGCGTACTCTACCAGTATTGGGGCAATATGGTGCAACAAACTTTTAAAACAAATGCTTAGAACTGATTTCCCCGATAATCTTTTTTTTAGTCAACACACTCAAACACAGTCTCACTTAGATCATTTGGTTACTTTCAGAACTTATCAACCAGACACACCTTCGGTCAAATTATGCCTGCCAACAGGTGGACATGGAGCAAATTCCCATCATACCTTCTCTTCACCTTTATATACAGCAGATGGTGTGGTGAAAACATGGAAACTCATTTGTCGCTCAGTAAAGCCTACTCACCCAATCAGGAGAGACCCGATCTAGTGTTAGCCAATCTCTACTTTATTTTAGACCCAGCCTGCACACCTGTGAGTGGGAGTAAGACATCCACACTGGCAGCAGAACTCATCAACCTGTTCACTGATATAAATTAAAACATTTACTAGTCAACTTTTGCTCAGACTTCCAGCAAAAGCATCTCCTTCCAAATCCACTTATTTCCTAAAGAATGTTGGCACGCATGTCCCACCAAACCCAGAGTGGAACATGACCTATGACCACCTACCACATCGCTAATGAACCAAACTCACGGTTTCCATTGTACTTACAGTTTCCTAGCAGCCTCACTAACAGTGTAGAACCATTGTGGACAGACTGCATACAAACCCCGCATGACAGAGCAGAGGGTTAAATCTAAAGCTGGGGCCGGACTTTGGTTGAGTTAAGCCAGCTTTCTTGGAGTGGGCCATCAAAGAGACTTAAGGGCCACAGTGCCCTCTTCAGGAGGAAGTGGGGATAGCACTGGGTCCTGCTGCAGGTGGACCACTCTGGGAGACAGAAGACTCAGGCCCTTTGGCAACTTTGGCTGCAGTCTTTCGTTCTGTGGTGGGGAGAGTCAGAGTGACGAAATACAATCAGCTCAGAGAGTGTACAAGTGCCTTACAAAAATGAGCTATTTTTTTATATAAAACGGGCTAGACAGAAAGACAGAGGAGTCTCTCACCAGTTATCCGAGGGTAGATGCTAAATCAGACAATGGGAGGGATGCCTGAAACTCTACGCTGTATTATTCATACAGCTGTATAAAGACACTCTCACAATGGACCAACTTGAGAATAGCATTAAAGTTTGGTGTAATTATTTCTCCTGACCCTCAGGAGAAACAACCAATCTGCAGCGGAGAGTTCAGGCTGATCCAATCTAGCACCAGTAATGCATCGTTACCCAGAATGCACCCAGACACCGTAAGAGTCGTGAGATACCAGTGAGCAGTTCTGATTTAGCCCCTACCTGGTTGGGCCTGGTTTTCCAGCTGGGCCTCCGGTTGGTCGACCCACAGCCGATGCTCAGGATTGTTCAGCAGCCTTTTTGAGTGCCCACAGCTTAGGCAACGTGTCACAGTCGCCCTACGCTTCCGACCATATCCTGAGCATAGCGAGAGCAGCAGCACTTCAGTTTTCCTCCAAGCCAACCAGCTAGCCGACGCTGCATCAGCTTCATCACAAAGCATTTCCTGCTCTTGGACATACAGTGGTGGCTTGATGGTTAGGGAAGCACACTTGTAATCGGAAGATTGCAGGTTCAAATCCCCGACCAGCAAGGCACCACTGAGGTACCCTGAGCAAGGTACCGTCCCCAAGCACTGCTCCCTGGGCGCTGAATTAGCTGCCCCCTGCATGTCACGAAAGTCACATATGGGTTAAATGCAGAGGACACATTTTGTTGTTGCGCACTGTGCGCTGTGCTATGTTAACAATTACCACTGATCACTAAATTCCAATTCTAACTTACGTCTCTGTCGCACCGTTGCAGTCATTCCAGGCACCAGTAGGGAGCAGCACTTCTTACATATTGTCCTTTTCACGGATGGATCTCTGTCAACAGTTTATCAGCCTCCTAAGTAACACTACTATAAGCAGTTCAGTACCATGCACAAAGTAAGACTAAAGGACATGCTAACAACTTGCAACTTAACAAGTAGGCCTAAACAAAGTGCATACCCAATATTTATATAGTATTTACACTTTTCCATTCCTTTTCACGAGGACAAATAGTCTGGGGAAAATATGCTGTTAAAATCTTGACAGCATACACACGACAGCAGTAACTTGTGTACATGAACGAACAAACTAGTTTTTTTTAAGCTTGTAGCCAATAGCTAGTACCTGTACTCGTATTAGTGCAAACGGACAAACGATTTATCAATAGCTTGCTGTTGATTTTGAAATCAACGAATCAGTGATTCAAAGTGTCAGATCATTTTGGTGAACTGAACGAAATGAATCACAAAAAAAGAACGAGGCTGAAGTTGGCTACTTATTCGCAGCTCCATATTCTGATTTTTCCGTTCCACCTTAAATGCTTCTTTTTTTCAGCTATTTGTAGAGGCCCCTGCTCCTTCGTTTCAAAACGTCCCAAAAATCTGCCATTGCCATCTTATAGTAAGTATAACAGAGTGTAAGTAGACTTATTTTGGTGATTTTTTTACTGTAGCATTTTTTCATAATCACCTCCTAAACTTGGCACCAACACTCCATTCTCTATGGGTCCGACAAAAGAAAGCAATGCATTTATTGCATATTACAAAGTTAAAGCTAATGCAAGTGAGTTGTAAATGTCTGGATATAACACATCACTGCAAACACTGAAATTAGGAATTTTACTGTTTTTCATATTGCATATATTTCATTATTTTGTGTATGTATTTCTTTTCAACAGCACTACTGCAGTTTTCTTTTTCAGTCAGTGATTGTACTCTCACCATCCCCTAAGTCAGGGGTCACCAACTCTGGTCCTGGAGGGCTACTATCCAGTAAGCTTTCTATCCTACCTGGCTTCTGATGAGCCA
>JABJVO010000078.1:22123619-22134021 GCA_026770805.1 Boulengeromyrus knoepffleri | reverse complement strand
TTAAGAAAAGTTAAGAAAAAGCAATACACAGAAGACTTTTTCAGTTAAGGTATCAACAACCAAGATGCGATCAATAAGGTCATATACATGGAAGAACCTTCAGTAATGAATGAGGAGGTCAGATTAACCCTGAGATCACTACCGAAAAGGCCTTGAGGATTCATGGCATCCCAACAGACCCATAGGCCAAGGAACAAGAAACATCTGATGCAGGATGGGTAATAAAACGAAAAACAAGGAATAACAAAAGAGGTCAAAAGGTATTTTAAAAGTACAGCAAAGTCTTTGATTGCATTGACCATGTCAAAATGTGTCCCAGGAAGCATGTTCTCAGGAAAATGGGTGTAACAGAGCATCTAATGGTCCTTTTAAAGAATCTCTACACTGGACAAGAAGCCACAATCAGGAGGGAAAATGGTTGAATTGTCAGGTTCTGGATTACTAAACAGGCAGACGAGGATGTTTGCTATCACCCTACCAATGCAAATTTTAGGTAGAATAACTGGAAGAAGACAATTATGCACTCAAGATTGATGGAAGAACCAACAGTAACCTGTGGTCACCTGTGTTGATGAGAACATATTTATAGAGGAAAATTAAGATTTGAAGCTACTTCTAAGGTGAGACACTCCTGCTAATCATTTTTGTTCTAGGAATGTTTATCGAACGTTACAATTAAAGTATGGAAATGTTCAAAGTAAAAAAAAAAAAAAGTAAAGCTGATAACATCTCTGCTTCCCTAATATCTGTCTAGGCGAGCAGTTCCCAAAGTGGGGGTCGCGAGATGTTGGTGGAGGGTCACAAGAGGAATTCCAGAATAAAAAGCATAAAAATATTCCATCTAACCCCTTTCCCTGTAACTTCATGTTGTTGAGGCTATAAATCTATCTTTAAATCTATATGACTCCGGGGGCAAGAAAGACCCCATCTGGAAAAATGAAGGTGGTGAGTCTTTGGTCCGGGCTGATGATCTTCATGTTTTCTCATATCTGCATAAAATCATCAGCAATATGAAGGATTACTGAACACAGTCAGTTAGCTTCACTGCACGTCATGTCCCTGGGCTGTGGGAGAAAACACGGTAAGAATATAGAAACCCTTATTTTACTGAGTAGGTTACACAGCTTTACATCACTGCTTAGCTGTACGTTACACTACAACACAAACACACAACAAAAGCGAGAACATCATCATAGAGCGAAAGCACATCTATGTTTTCCTTTGCTGTCAGTTTTCACCCTGATCATGTCCCTTAAATGGCGGCTCCTGACAACCCAAGAGTTAATTAAATTAAATCAGTCATAAGCACCGGTTCCCTTCAAGGTTGCGTCCTGCCGCCCCCTGCTGTTCTTCCTGCACACCAACAGTAGCACCTCCAGTCATTATTCTGTCGAGCTCCTGAAGTTTTTAGATGACATCACCCTCATTGGACTCATCTCTGGTTGAGATGAGTCCATCTACAGGAGGGAGATTCATCATCTGGTGACCTGGTGCAGCCAGAACCATCTGGAGCACTGAGGACAGTGGAGTTGGTACTGTAGGCATAACCCAGCTCACCCCAGCCCCCCATCACTCTGCATGACTCTCCGGTCTGTACTGTGGAGTCCTTCTGCTTCCTGGGCATCATCATCTCCCAGGATGGCAGGTGGGATCTGAACATCAGCTCCTTCATTACAGAAGCCCAACAGAGGATGTACTTCCTATGGCAGCTGAAGATGTCCAATCTGCCAAGGACAGTGATAGTGCACTTCTACACAGCCATCATCGAGTCCATCATCATCTGCTCCATCGCAGTCTGGTATATGGCTGTTCCCACCAAGGACAGTGTTGTGGAAGTTACTCGCAAAAGTAAATTCCTTACAGACAAAGATGAGAGTTCAGGTTCAGAAAGTACAAATCCAGACCAAGGTTTTGTTGCAACCAACTAGTTGAGTACTGTGATACTCTATGCTTAAGTGACACTGAGGGGACAGAAGGGCCGGGACCAAAGGGCGCCAAGGGGCCTGCAGGACAGCGCAGGAGGGCACCATGGGAATGGCAGGACAGAAACAGCGATAGGGACAAAAAGGCACCGCTGGGACTGCAGGGCAGGAGGGCGACAAGGGGGCTGCAGGACAGAAGCAGAGACTGCAGCAGGAACAGGAGGGCACCATGGTTACTGCAGTGCAGAAACAGGAATGGGGGGCGTTGCAGTTTCCCTCCTCCAAGCTGCAGCAAGAGAGATGCCTGGGCAGGTGATGTCAGGCAGATGGGAATTAGGACAGCTGACATCAATGCTGTAAATGCGTCACCCAATATTTTAAAACGCTTTTTATTAACAATTGCATTAAGTTTATGCAAAGAATCAATATATTCAGTGTTGGCCTTTGTTTTTCAAGACCTCTGCAATTCACCCTGGTATGCTGTCAATCAACTTCTAGGCCAAATCCTGACTGATGACAGCCCATTCTTGCATAATCAATGCTTGGAGTTCATCAGAATTTGTAGGTTTTTGTTTGTCCACCTGCCTCTTGAGGATTGACCACAAGTTCTCAATGGGATTAAGGTCTGGGGAGTTTTCTGGCCATGGACCCAAAATGTTGATGTTTTGTTCCCCGAGCCAATTAGTTATCACTGTTGCCTTATGGCACGGTGCTCCATCATGTTGGAAAAGGCATTGTTCATCACTAAACTGAACTTGGATGGTCGGGAGAAGGTGCTCTCAGAGGATGTTTTGGTACCATTCCTTGTTCATGCCTGTGTTCTTAGGGAAAAATGTGAGTGAGCCCACTCCCTTGGCTGAGAAGCAACCCCACACATGAATGGTCTCAGGATGCTTTACTGTTGGCATGACACAGGACTGATTGTAGCGCTCACCTTTTCTTCTCCAGATAATCTTTCTTCCAGATGCCCCAAACAATGGGAAAGGGGATTCATCAGAGAAAATGACCCCATGAATATTTACCCCAGTCCTCAGCAGTCCAATTCCTGTATCTTTTGCTGAATTTCAGTCTGTCCCTGATGTTTTTCTTGGAGAGAAGTGGCTTCTTTGCTGCCCTTCTTGACACCAGAACATCCTCCAAATTCTTCACCTCACTGTGTCTGCAGATGCGCTCACTGCTGCCTGCTGTCATTCCTGACCAAGCTCTGCACTGGTGGTGCCCTGATCCCATAGCTGAATCAACTTTAGGAGACGGTCCTGGCACTTTCTGGACTTTCTTGGGCGCCCTGAAGCCTTTTTTACAACAATTGATCCTCTCTCCTTGAAGTTCTTGATGATCCGATAAATGGTTGATTTTGGTGCAATCTTACTAGTAGCAATATCCTTGCCTGTGAAGCCCTTTTTGTGCAAAGCAATGATGACTGCATGTGTTTCCTTGCAGGTAACCATGGTTATCAGAGGAAGAAAAAATATTTAAAGCACCACCCTCCTTGTAAAGCATCCAGTCTGCTATTCTAACTAAATCAACATGAATATTTATTTTCTAAATATTTAAAAAATAAAAAATGTACAATGGATATAAAAAGTGTACACACGCCTGTTAAAATGCCAGGTTTTTGTGAATTAGACCACAATAAATCACCTATAAACTATACAATTGAAAAACAAACAAATCTGTTAGGGGGAGAAATATAAAAAATAAGAAACATACAATAAGCTGGTTGCATAAGTGTGCACTTTGTTGAACCACTTTTTGATTTCATTACAGCATTCAGTCATTTTGGGTACACACCCAAATTAACCCCAAATAACGTTCAGCTTTCCTAGTGGGATTTTCCTGACATTTACTCAGTTGCATCCTACAGCAAAAAGCCATGGTTCGCAGAGAGTTTACAAAGCATCAAAGGGATCTCATTGCTGAAAGAAGGGTACAAAAAAATTCCATGGCATTAGATTTACCATGGAACAGTGCAGACAGTCATCAAAAAGTGAAGAAAATATGGAACAACGGTGGTGTTATCGAGACCTGGACGTCCCTCCAAAATTAATGAAAAGACAAGACAATCACTGGTCAGGGAGACTGCCTGTGTCATGGATCGCGCTGGAGAATCCCCATCGCCATCTCAGCCACGCCCCCCCCAGGGATTCCGACCGATAGGGCTTCCCCGAGGCTTCGCGCCCTGTCATCCAGTTTTTCTAATTTTACCGGTTGCTCCAGTCTTGGACACTCCTCTCCCAGCTATTCCTCGTTTCCCCTTGTTTTGGTGTGCTGTATCTGGCAACTCGGTTTTCTGATCTGTGCCCTGAGTTTGAGCATTTTTTCCTGTGTCTGATTATCGGTGCTCTACGCTTCCTAGACCACGAGTTTCTGCCTGTTCCCCTCTGTACCAACGCCAATTGCCCGACCCCCACCTGGAACCCCGACCTCGCTCCACGCCTCTGTACTCCTGTTACCGACGCCGATCCCCCGACCCCCACCTGGAACCCCGACCTCGCTCCACGCCTCTGTACTCCTGTTACCGACGCCGATCGCCCGACCCCCACCTGGAACCCCGACCTCGCTCCACGCCTCTGTACTCCTTTTACCGACGCCGATCGCCCGACCCCCACCTGGAACCCGACCTCGCTCCACGCCTCTGTACTCCTGTTACCGACGCCGATCACCAGACCCCCACCTGGAACCCCGACCTCGCTCTATGCCTCTGCCCTCCGGTTACCGACGCCGATCGCCTGACCCCCGCCTGGAAGACCAACTACAGATTTTGGCTCAGCCCCCTGGTTACCTTCACCGTCTTCAGTTGTGGAACCCTGCTACCACAAGTCCTGGAACTGCAGTGTGGAATTGGAGATCCACAGACATTGTTTTATTAAGACTTACTAAATGAGAATACCTGAAGCAGATCCATGTCAGTGTCCGTCTTCTTGTCTTCACAACAGCTTGAAGTTCAGTCTGATGGTGCACTTTTACACAGCAGTCATTGAGTCTATCCTCACCTGCTCCATCACCGTCTGGTAGGCTGCTGCCACTGCCAAGGACAAGGGCAGACTGAAGCACATCATCCGCTCTGCAGAGAAGGTGATTGGCTGCAATCTGCCATCCCTACAGGATCTACACGCCTCCAGGACCCTATTTGGCTGTAGTTGCTGAAGTGCCCCACGTGTCATGCTGTGTCAGAGGTAAAGGCAGCTCTGCAAGGTGGTGCCAGGGTTGGAACTGTTGTCTCATGTCTCCAGAGACCAGGGTTCTCCCCTGGCTTTATGGGTCTCAGTCTTTTGGCTCCAGTATTGCTCATCAAAGAGACCAAGTCAAGTTTGGCAAGATTTCCTGTTTATCTCAGATATGACTCATGTCTTTTGGCTCACCAATGTCTACTTTATTTCTCCTAGTGAATTTTAGGAGAAACATATCAGAGAAAATAGAAATTAAATGAGGCTAAAATGAGAATCGCAATTTTGTCTCCTCAAACTATAGAGGAGCAAGCTATGAGCAGTAAAATTTTCCTCTGTATCCATTTGCACAGGCCAGATTACTCAGCTTTTGAACCCATTTGTGAGGTCCACAATTAGTCCACAATCAACATTCTTACACAGGTGTGTTCCTGGTCCAAGTGTGTAAGGGCTGTATTGAGAGCAGTGATAACTGCATCTTCTGTCAATCTGTTTGCTGTTTGTGATCCTCCCAAACCAATGAAATGATCTTTTTGTAGCTGTGTGTCAGACTTGCGACTGCAAGAAAAGATTTGCACATCTGTAATTTCAAGCTCACAAACTGGCAGCTTAATTTATGCTCACTCTGGTTTAACCCTCACATTTGACTATCAAGGACCTGAGATTCCCTCTGAGGGTGCATATGAGTAACAGTGAAGATCCCCCATTCATGCTGTAAATCTGTGTTATGGTGGTCTTTCACTTTAAAACATCAACACGACTGTGATGAGATGCATTGTGGGAATTCACAGGAAGTGAGGTAAAGGCTGACACCTGCTCAGCGTGATCACACAGTGGTATCAGTGACACCCCCGTCCTCTGACCCGTCTACTGGGCCCAAATTCTCATGATGTTCTTCAGGCACGACTCGTGGAGATGGAAAAAAACACATAAATCTATTAAACAGTATAAATACATAGCTTTATTGTAAAAATCTACTTAAGTGCACTTTTCAACTAGAATTTATTTTACAATTTTTTGGCTTTTTAACATTTATATGTAGCAGAAAGATATTAAAGTCCAGTGATTATAAAAGTTTCAAATAGCAATACAGAGATTACTTAAGAAGTTATGAAATTTCCAGTTTAACTGGTGGTATATAAACAATACATATACAACAATACATAAGAACCTTCTTCAACAGTTTGAGGGGATTCAACCCCCCCCCCAACACACACACACAGGGTGGGATTAAAAACCAAAACACAGAGTGGAGGTGGAATTCAAACCCGACACACACATAGAGTGCGGGTGGGATTCAAACCCACTGCACTGCCCAGAGAAAATTTATGCTACAGGAAAAATAGACATATTCCAAAATTTGATAACACTTTATATGAGGCCATGTTTTTAGTAATTTTTAAATGCATTCATAAAGCATTATACACACACAGCAGAGGGGGATTCAAACCCCACACACACAGAGCGGAGGTGGGATTCAATCCCCACACACACGGCGGAGGGGGATTCAAACCCCACACACACACAGTGAAGGCGGATTCAAACCCCACACACACAGGGCAGAGATGGGGTTCAAACCCTACACACAGAGCAGAGGGGGGTTCATACCCCACACACACAGAGTGGAGGTGGGATTCAAATCCACTGCGGTGCTTAGAAAATATTAAATTGACATTAAAAATAAACATTATGTTTTTGCATATTGCAAAATTTTAGGGCTGGGGCAATAACCAATTTAGAAAAATTTCTAAATTTCAAATTTTTTTCTTTCTGGGCCTCAGACTGTCACACTTCCGAAGGCGCTATGGTATGTGTTTACACTTGCTGGTGTGTTACAATGCGGGTGCGTCTAGGAGGTTTTGGGTAATGGGCTGCCACATGGGTTATAGCTTACTCGCAGTACTAACTTACTTTCTTATTCACGTGCCTCATCAATTGTCCCAGCCCTATTAAATTTAGCATTACATTCATGTATTATACAAGTAACATGAGAGCCAAAGTTGCAGAGTAGATAAAAGTATAATATCACATTTCATGTATGTTTATATATATGACAAGCAGTTATAAAAAACAGACAGTTATTATTCAGCCTGTTTTCTCTGGTTCCTCCATCTTCTCAGCACTGCTGTCCCCAACAGGGCCAGAGGCATCATTAAATCAGCGCATCTTCCGAAGGCCATGGATCAGGCAGATTATCTCTCTGCCAATTCTGCAAGTGTTTTGATCAAAACTGCGCCCCCCACAATCACCACTGAGTTTCCTCCTGAAGACCCCCCTGCAGAAAGCAGAGAGATCAGTAAGTGTCCAGACACATTTTCACACAGACACTCGATCCTCAGTCAGTGTAAAATCTCACTGAAGCAGCCAGTAGAGCTGCATCACCGAGCTGACAGCCCGACCCAGAGCAGCTTTCCGTCTGACCCCTTTCTGCAGCTATTATGGACCCCCCACAGGGGTACAACAGCAGGCCCCCTGGGGCTAAGATCCACACCCTTAATCATCCTGCCCGCTGGGCCCTGAACAGCCAGTTTGACACAGTATTTTTCATAAAATGCTAAATGCTAATAGCGCAGGAAGGCCAGGCTGTGAGGAGTGTGTATCTGCTTTGAGCTGCGGGCACTGGGGGGCGCTGCATCGGCAGCGTGACCCTCTGACAGCTTCACCCCCTGCTGCTGTGAGGAATTGCTCACTCTACACAGCCCTGCCCCCCCACCCCCCCCGATCCCACTGAAGAGGCGTATTTGGGATGTTCCTATTCTGGAGACTGACGTAGGAATCACACTGGAGCAGAAGCATGTTTATCTCACAGGGTATAAACTCACCTGGAGGGTTTTCATCAGGATCCAGTTTAGCTTTGGTTTCTGACTCTGATAAAAACAAACAAATCAGTTGATACAAACTGTGGAGACCACTTACTCGCGTAACAATTAGGACTGTCCAAAGAGCAAAGTCCAAAAACAAAAATTAGGAAGGCTAACTTTAATGGTATGAGACTGAAACTAGAAACTGTAAACTGGATGGAGTTAAATAGCAAAACTGTTGAAGAGACATGGGAGTTTTTTAAAAGCATATTGTTGCAAGTGCAAGAGGACTTCATGCCTGTTTCCAGCAAAACTAAATCCAGGAAACTGCAACCAAGGGGGTTTACTACGGAAATTAAGAATAAAGTCAGGAGGAAAAGGGCTCTGTTCCACAAATGGAAAATAACTAATGATGTCAGAATAAAGCAGGAATATCTAAGTCTGCAGGTTAAGTTAAAAAATAACATTAGACTCACTAAGAGGAATATAGAAAGGAAGATTGTATTGGAGGCTAATGATGACATTAAAAGTTTCTTCCAATATTTTAACTCCAAAAGGGCTCTAAAAGCTGAAATCACTAATTTGCAGGATAGTAAAGGCCTTATAATTGAAAATTAAATTGATATAGTAAATGAGCTTAATGATTATTTTACACGGGTGTTCACAGCAGAGAACACGAGTAACTTACCACCATTTAGTACGACTACAGCATCGTCTATGACCAATATATGTATAACTGAGGCTGATGTGTTACAAAGCCTAGCTAAGCTCAAAATAAATAAATTGCAGGGCCCTGATGGCATCTTACCTATAGTTTTAAAAGAGATGAGGGATATTATTTGCTGATGTTTAACTTTCCCAGATATCACACATAAGTTGAAATGACTGATTCCATCTTAAACAACGTTCATCTTCAATGTTGATTTAGCATTGATCTTACTCGTTGAAAAGGCCACCTATCCAACGTTGAAAAATCAACCATTTGTGATAAGGATTCAATGTTGTTTCAACACTTGTTTGGCAACTTCTTTATCCATTGATTTAATGTTGAATTAGTGTATGCTGAAACAATATTGGGTTATAATTGTTTCACAAGTGAATTAATGTTGAAATTACAGTACGTTATATCCAGCAGGGCTTTCTAAAGCTTAATAAAAAATAACATATACAAATATTCAAATTGAAAACAATTTATTATTCATAACACATTATATATACATTCACAGAAAAACAGCACAATGGTAGTAATTTGGTACAACAATCACAAAGAAAATGAAATGCTAACTGACCCTCCCAATCCGCCCACACCCACTTCTGTTCATTTTCTCTTTGCACCTCCCTGATGTTCTGGTGCATATCGAAGCCATTTCGTCACAGCATCACTGAAAATATGATGGGTCACTTCCTTGTAGTGGTGCTGTAGAGCTTCTGATATTGGAGAGAAAATAAGCTGTCATTAAAGATTTAAAATTAATTTACAGTTAACTGATCAACAATACATAGCTGAATTGTTTGATCTACATTTATTGAAATGGATCAGCGTCTCCCTTTCAATTTGTATTTAGAGGACAAAATCACTGTAAATACAAATTAAAATTATTATAATTAAGCAATTGATTTTTACAAGGATTTTAATACAAATCCCATTTCCAAAACTGCTGGGATGGCATGACCAATGTAAATAAAAGCTGTGAAATCTTACAGTGGAAGTGGAAGTGCAGTAGTTCTCTGATCTCTGCAAACAGAAAAAAAAATAAAAGAAAATATAATTATGCAAACCTTTTAAAAATACAAGATTTTTAATTAAGCAACTGCAAAAAGTTTTTTTGAAGTTTAAACTAATAAGTATATCAAAGTGAAAATAAACTTTAGTCATCTCAGCTATATTTGAGACCAGAACACATGGTTCCAGTATTACAGAGTACAAGAATTTTTATAAATAAATTACAAATATCAACTCTAAACACAAACAGCTTACAATAGGTATTTCAGACATCCAGAATTTGTGCAAATGTTGCAAAAGCAGTGAAGTAGAAAACAATTAGAATAGTGGAATGTAATTGTGTGCATTATATGTGTGTATGATCAGCAGGGTTTAAGTATGAGTACAGTCAATCTATTTCAATACATCTGTATTGTACAGCATAATACTATATACAGTACTATACACTATACACAATATCTATATAGTATGTAAGTAGTATTGCATTTGTAAAATGTAACTAGAAACCCCTTGTCTCATGCTGTCTTGCCATGTTTCCCCAAAGATAATACTTCTCAAATTGGGATGAGTGTCTTCTGTTCAAGTAATTTAGCTGTGGAGCTTAATGAAAAATGACGGGACCACAATTGCCGTCAGTTAGCATAGCACCACGCTAGCAGACCATAGCTGCTCTGGGTAAAATTGTTCTAAAACATGTTACACAGCAAATGTGCTCAGGGGCGCTGCTAAGGATTTTGGGCCCCATGAAAAGAATCTTGACAGGGCCCCCAACACAGCTGAGACTTTTTT
>JABJVO010000078.1:22075056-22093870 GCA_026770805.1 Boulengeromyrus knoepffleri | reverse complement strand
TTGGGCTTTCCGTCTCTCCCCACATAAATTCGTAACTAACCTCCCTGCCCCCCCAGTCCCTAGTTTAAACATTCCTCTACTACTCTACACATACGCCTCCCCAATACACTAGTTCCCCTGTGGTTCAGATGCAACCCGTCCGGCTTGAACAGGTCCCATCTGTTCCAGAAGGTCTTCCAGTGCCCCATAAACCTGAACCCCTCTTTCCTACACCACCATGTTAGCCATGCATTTAATCCCCTTATCTCAGTTATGTGTGTGGAGTTTGCATGTTCTCCCCGTGTCGTCATGGGGTTTCCTCCAGGTACTCCGGTTTCTCCCCACAGTCCAAAGACACACTGAGGCTAATTAGTGTTACTAAATTTCCCATAGGTGTGCATGTGTGAGTGAATGGTGTGTGAGTGTGCCCTGTGACGGGTTGGCCCCCCGTACTGGGTTATTCCCTGCCTCATGCCTGTAGCTTCTGGGATAGCCTCCAGACCCCCTGTGACCCAGAAGGATAAGCGGGTTGGAAAATGGATGGATGGAAAGTGATTCAGTTGGTTTAATTAGACATGAGAAAATGAGTGAGATTCAACGATTCTCTGATCTCAAAATACAAAGTCAGTGCAACAACTTAAAGAAGAATTTTCAGAATATTCATTCTAGTCGTGTTCCTATTGTTCCTGAGTCAATTAAGTTCAAAGAATGATGTATAAAAACTAATACATGTATACTGTATCAATATAATTTATTTAAGTAACACAAACAAGTAACTTGAATCCTTTTTTCATTGCAAAGTCCCTTGATCCATCCGTCAAGGCAAACAATTCACTTTTTTTAAGATTCAGGGTTAAACCTGGTATAGAGGAAAATGCACCAAGAACAATCCAATGCTCTCTTAACTTGTTCTTTGTCTTCTAGCAATAAGACTGTGTTCTCTGCCAGCTGACTATTTAAGCGCTTTATCATTTATTGGAATGTCTGTGAAAAAACCCTGTTCAATATGCAGAGTCAGTGCTTGGATAAGCAATAAAAGGAGAGATGGTGCAGCAGTGCTAATTGATAGCCCTAACCCTAACCCCCAACTCTAAAACCTAACCCCCAAAAACCCCTAAAACCCTTACCTTAACCCTAACCCTAACACCTAAAACCTAACCCTAATCCCAAGACAGTGGAACTGCACATGCGCAGAAAGGCTCGATAGCACGTCTCGATAGGTAGCTCAACTCGTCAGAACACCGACAATCATGCTAGGCTAAAGAACTCCCCCAACAAAGTTCCTCTGTTCGCCACAAACACCCAGTCTATAGTTAACAGGATAGACGAGCTGAGGCTGAGGATTTCTTCGCAAAAGTTGAACAGTTGCGTTTCAGTTTTCACGGACCTTTGTACTTAACGAGGGAATTCACCGCGGTGTTTCTCACCGCCGTTTGTATCCCCCCTCAAGCTAATGCTAAGCTAGCACTTGATAAGCTGCATGATGCTACAAACGGACTGCAATACACCCACCCAGACATCGTATTTATCATTGCGGGAGAATTTAATCACACCAACCTGAAAACCGTGCTACCCAGATTCTACCAGTTTGTCGTTTTTCCAACCAGAGGAAGTAACACACTGGACCACGTATACTGTAACATAGCAAACGCTTACAAAGAGACCCCCTCCCCCCACATCGGTCAGTCTGATCTCATCTCTTTGTTCCTGACCCCCGCATACAAACCCCTCATTACCAGAACAAAGCCCACTGTACAGACCATCAGAGTCTAGCCGGAAGGAGCCATTGACATACCAGACTAGAGGACTGTTTTGATGACACAGACTGGGATTTGTTCAAACTGGAATCCACACAGGACAACCACACTGCATGGACACTGTTACCACTTTCAAGGTCATACGCACTTTCCCCAACTGCAAGCCATGGATGAACAGGGAAGTCCAAAAGCTGCTGAAGTCACGTGATGAGGCTTTCTGCACCGGCGACCGAGAAATTAACTCAACAGCCAGGTCCAACCTGAGAAGAGGCATCAGAGAGGTGAAGTGCTCCTACAAAGACAAAATCAAAGAGCACTTCAACAACAACTCTGATCACCGGTGCATGTGGCAGGGAATCAAGTCCATTACCGACTACAAAAGCACCAACACCTGTCCAAACAGCGCAATGGCCTCATCCCTCCCAGACAATCTGAACCAGGTCTTCGCACAGTTTGACATGGACACCAACCACCATCATACCAGGTTGACCCTGCAGGAGACCCCCCCGAATACCCTGGTGTTCAGCCCACATGAGGTTAGAAGGGCCCTCAGGCATATCAACCGCAACAAAGCAGCCGGACCTGATGGTGTCCCTGGACGAGTGCTGAAAAGTGGTGTTGGTCGTCCATGTGAGTTCCTCCTTGGGGTGCACATCACCGAGGAGGAACTCACATGGACGACCAACACCACCTCTCTAACCAAGAAAGCCCAGGAGAGACTACACTTCCTGTGGCGGCTGAAACGAGCAAGCCTTCCCCCTCCCATCCTCACCATGTTCTATAGAGGCACCCTTGAGAGCGTTCTAACCAGCTGCATCACCGTCTGGTACGGAAACAGCAATGTTTCCGATCAAAAGAGCCTGCAGAGGATAGTTAGAACAGCCGAGAATATCATCGGGGTGCCTCTCCCATCACTACAAGGCACATTCACCACAAGGACTGTTCGAAAAGCCTGCAGCATTGTGCAGGACCCCTCACACCCCTCACATGAACTGTTTACCCTGCTGCCATCCAAGAGGAGATACTGCAGCATCACAGCCAGATCGGCCAGGCTGCATGACAGTTTTTATCCCCAGGCTGTCAGGATTCTCAACACCATGCTGCCCCCCAGGGTCCTCCAATCTACCTCAACCCTCTCTTAACGCACCTGACCTACACTATTTTGCTATTTTTTTTTTACATTTTAAACTGACTCTGCTGCTACACCCTCTGATATTATACTGATATCAAACTGTATCCATACTGTATTTTCACAGAAACATCATACTGTATTTATACTGTATTTGCACAAAAATCATATTGCACAGAACAATCTTATTTTGCACTGTGCTTCCGCACCAGAAAGCTGTTAGCGCTTACTGCCACTGTACTTAAAATACTTCTCAGCTCATTTGCACTGTTCTTCGTCTTTGTCTTTGCACTGTTCTTACCGTGTCTACTTACACTATGTGTAAAAATTCAATTATATATATATTCTGTGGATTCTGAGCTTCGCTATCTCATTTTTCTGTATACTTGTATATGGAAAGATGACAATAAAGTTAACTTTGATTTGACTTTGAAACACTGAGCAGCTCAGCTGACTGTAGTCTTCACCAGCCTGTTTAACATCTTCCTGAAACAGGCCACCGTCCCCACCTGCCTCAAGTCTGCCACTAACATCCCTGTCCCTAAACAGGCAGCGGTCAGGACCATGAATGACTTTCGTCCAGTGGCCCTGACCCCCATTGTTATGTTATGAAGTGCTTTGAGCGGCTGGTCTTAGCACACATCAAGAATAACATTCCTCCCTCCCTGGACCAACAACGAGTCAGCCTACAGGGAAGAGGTTGAGATCCTGCAGTGCTGGAGCCAGGACAACAACCTCGCCTTGAACTCAAAAAAGACAAAAGAAATTATCCTGGACTTCAGGAGACGGAAGCACGTGGGCCATCACCCCATCAGCATCGGTGGTGAGGAGGTAGAGGTGATTCAGAACTTTCGATTCCTCAGGGTTCAGATCAGCTGTGACCTGTCATAGACCAGAAACACATCAGTCATAGCCAAAAAAGGACTTCAGAGGCTCTGCGTCCTGAAGAAAGCACAACTTCCACAGCACCTCCTGGTGAACTTCTACAGGTGCACCATAGAGTCAGTGATCACATACTGCATCACTGCATGGTACTCTGGATGCACCTCAGAGAACAGGAAGACCCTGCAGCACATCATTAAGACGGCCCAGCGGATCAATGGCACCTAGCTTCCAACACTGGACGAAATGCATCACACTCGGTGCAGCTGCAGAGCTGGAAAAATAATCAAGGACCCAACCCACCCTGGACACAAACTCTTCACACCTCTGACATCTGGTAGACGCTACAGCAGGGGTCTCCAACTCCGGTCCTGGAGAGCTACTATCCAGTAGGTTTTCGATCCTACCTGGCATCTGATGAGCCACACCTGTTCTCAGGAACATACCAGGAACAGGTGTGGCTCATCAGAAGCCGGGTACACAGCAAATGTGCCAGTGTTGTCTTCTTTTGGCTGCTATCGCTGTGTTGCCTCGTATACCTGCAGCAATAGCTATAATATAATATAATATATAATGATTATTTTAATATATTCAAATTAATATATTGTGCGCTGGGGGTATCAATGGGGCAGGAAGACCATTGGTAACCATGTAAGTTATGTAAATAGCTGTCTGTAGTTAGTATCTATTGTGTTGTTATTACGTTGTGTCATAGCATAATGCATAGTGTTTAATGTTATGTATTGTAAATGACATACTGCAGCAGGCCAAAAATGCGGGGCATGTGTGGACCCCACAATATGAGACGTATGTGGGGCTCCATTGGGATAGCCCACACCCAGCCCAAAGTGTGGGCATACTGTGCTGAGTGTGGGCAGCCCACCAGGACCCCATTGGGATAGCCCACACCCAGCCCAAAGTGTGGGCATACTGTACTTAGTGCACACCATTTCACACTGGTAACGGCGCCCTCAGTGTGCTGCCTGCAATGGCCCCAGACGGGCCCCAAATGGGCATGTTTGCTGGGGTGTGTGTGCGCCCACCCTGCTGGCCTTCTGCTCTAACAATACACGTGCAAAGTGTGTTGGAAGTGTGGGTGTTTGGTTGTGTTCATTCAGCCCTTTTAAAGAAAACAAATAAGAGAGTCTCCGTTTGAATGAATCTGCCTCGTCTTATTCCTGCCAATGTAAAGCCTACCTGTGATTACGCTGGTTTCAGAACTAGGACGCCAGAGACAGCTCTACTGGTGCTGCTGAAGTGAGTCCTCCACATCACTCTGGCCGACGTGAAGATGGCTGTGAAGTGGCAGATCAAGAGCAGCAGTGGCGATTATCCCTGCAAGGCCCGCTTGGGACTGCAGGCTCCGGGATAAAAAAACTCATCTGCTGCTGCTGCAGGAAAACAGAACATCGGGCATGTTTTCAGCCAGAAGCTGTCAGGAAAAAGCAAGGACTGAAGCAGTGTGGGAGGTTTTATCGCTCCCTTCTGGCCATTGAAGGTAAAACATCATTATCCTGGTTACCACCCTCCAGCCTCAGGGGTTCGGTTTGTATTCACAGGTTTATTTGTGAGATTCACCGTATGGATTCGCATCCTTGTCTCAGTTTTCTTTCTTTCTTGGAAGATGGAAACGCCTTAAGAGTACGTGTACTCCTCCTGGGAGTATGATCGACCAGTTGTGGTTGACAGCTGTATGAAGTACGATGCTTTTCTTTTGTGTGATTGGTGAATTGATTTATGTGTCAGCTGAGGTATGTTTGACTGACATTAAAACATTTTTTAGATGGGCTGCATTATTAAAATCGAGACATATTATATTTCAGTTAGTTCTCGGGATGCTGGGATGCATAGCCTGAAATCGGGACTGTCCCAGTCAAACTGGGATGTCCGGTCACTCTATACTACATCTGAAACTTTTCTGAAACTTCACAGGTCACCGTCAGAGGTTTAGTAATTACAGTACCACACTGAATAAAAGATGGTGCTTTTTTCCCCCCAAAACATTACATCTAAAAAACTGGGGTTGTCCTGTATTCAAAGACTAAAACTTAAATGTCATTAAACACATAAAAAGTAGATGGTAGTGTGGCTAAATTAAGCTTCAAGACCCATTTGTGGTATTTCTTATCCCAGTAGATGGTGCTCACTCTGAAAAAAAGCTCAAAGCGCGCCTCAAAGAAATAATTTCTGCTTTATTCTTTAAACCAATAGTGCCATCTAGTGGGGTCAAAAATACCACAAATGATTCATGAAGCTTTATTTGGCCATCACTTAGATGGTGTAAAAAACCCGCTTCCTTTCTAAAGGTGGCCACATTCTTCAAATATAGATTTAATAAGATTTTAATATTTTAGCAATATGTTTTTTGACCAGTGATCCCACCCACCGCCTATGTTTGGCTGACATAATGTGATGGCACAGGGTTGGTCAGCAGGACTAACTGGCGTGATTTGTACCTCGCTGCGCATATCTTTGAATAGTGTAAATTAATTTATGCATTTGTGTGTTTATGAAACTTGCAACTGTCGTAACTGTGTAACTGTGTAATGCAACTGTGTAAGCTGGCCATATACTTAAGACAAAATTGACAGACTCAACGTCTTTTTGGCAATACGACGTTGTATGACACTAATCACAGCGGTGATCACCATTTTGACACACCTCCTATGGTAAAATGGTAAATGGACTGCATTTATATAGCGCTTTTATACTTGGGCAGTAATTCATCATAAAACCTGCAGTAAAACAGAATTTAGTTTGAACACTCCATTCATTCATTGTTAGAAATTATACCTTACACCCAGATCTGACTCGAGGTCAGTGGTACCTGTACCACTAATTGAGTTTTAGATCCCATCCCACTGACTGAAAACGCTTAAGTCCATGTTGTGTGTTTGTGTGTGTGACTCTTTTTTTAGGATCTTATGGGCAAAAAGCATCAGCAAATGTTAAAAATATGTTTCAAACACCAAGTGACCACAGGCAGTAAATGTCAGAAACAAACACTGCACTACTTGACATTTTCTAAATGCATTTTCTTCTTGAAAGCTTTAAATGCAATAATTTTAAAGTGCGCAAAAACTTTACTGAAAGGAATAACCCTGAAACGGCTTCCGTGAAATACTGCATTTTCAAAAATCGACAACTCAAAATTTAAAAAATGCACTTTTATTTAACAGGGTCGCATTTTTTTTTTCCAATTTTGCAGAAACAAGGCTTTTAGTTTAGAAAAAGAGGACTATGCACAGAGAAATACAGACATGGCCACCGTTCACATCATGATAATGAAGAGAAAAACGCAAATACTTTACCGTGGCGGTAGTCCGTTTCATTGTTAGTTAAAAACACACATTCATACATACATACGCTAGACAAAAAAAGCCCTGATTTCTAATGTCTAATGTTTTTCGTCATTTCAAAATACACAATATACATACAGTTTTATTTTCAACATTGACGAATCCCTTCGTATTAGAAAACACTCATCTGATACAGTACAAGTTTCATTTTTCACCTCTGAGTCAGCCAAATGTGACATTTGAAGCGTGAACTGCGAATTTTCCAATTAAAGAAACAAAATAACCCTGCTGTCCTTGTATGGGGGGCAAGGGGGCGGCTGGACAAAATATAAAACCTTCTGCAACGTGCCAGAAATATTTCAACATGTTCCTACATAGCTCATAAATACGTTTCCAAAATACTGAAGTGTATCAACAGCGCTCATTCCAGCTCTCAGTCAGATAAAAATCCATCTTACAGCAAGCATTGTTTACCACAGTCACCTGGGCCCAGAAGGCACAAAGCCCAGGGTGAGGGGTAGTGATCTACCAGGCAGGACCACCACCAATAACAAGAGTTTTTTTTTATACCAAAAAAAAAAAACAAAAAAAACAGTGACATCAGGAAAAACAGGCACGTTTCACGCAATAAGATGTGAATCTAGGCAGCGATTCTGGTAAGCTGAAGATGAACCAATGGAAAAACAATACATCTGGATTCCTCAAGAGGGTGCACTTTCCCCTGGCAAACTTCTGCCTTGGGCGAGACTACAAGCAGGAAGTCCGACATAATGGGTGAAGTCACAGGGGAGAGGTTGAAAAGGCTAAGAAAGAAGAACACTCCCCCTTGTGGTGGGTGGGGCAGCCATACAGTCTTGGTGTTGGCCTGATTTTTTGGTAGGAGTTTAAAACTGCTGACACTCTGGCATGTGTAAGTATGTGTGAGGGGAAGAGGATTGAGCACTGTCATGACAACTGGGGGGGGGACTAGCGGTTGCTCTTCATTGCCTCCTTGGCGGCCAGGATGAGAGGCGTCAGGCTGGACAAGGGCTTAGCCAGCTTTAGGAAAGGATGCTGCCGAAGAAACAAGACGACAGGTTTAAGGAGGTGTCACTCAAAACCAGTAACCAATCCTGTGCCAACAGGAACACTGTCTTTCCACCTACCAGCTGACATGAAATGACACTGACCTCACCATGACCCTCACTCTGGGCACATTTACATAGCAGTCAAAGTCGAGTTCTCTGATTGGCCAGGCAGCAGGTGCGGGCAGCACTCACCTGCAGCAGTTCCTTGCCGCCGCCCCTCTTCTCGACATCCATCTCCAAACAGCGGTTCAGGAAATCCCGGAATATGGGGGACAGCTTCTCAGGGTTCTGCAGCTCCGGGGTGCCGTTAGTGGCAATCAGGTACAGCGCCTAAAGGGAAGATGGAGTAACGAGAGGATGAAAGTGCTGTGACAGCAAGGGCAGGACATCACAAGTCCTGGCTGAGGCACTGCTGCTGTACCTTTGAATACTGAACTGAAAAAACTATGTAGAGCAAAAGACGATACGCAAGTTGCCTTGGGAAATCGCTACACGTAAGTTTTTTGCCTTTCCTTTCTCTACCACGTTGATTTCGGACAGTAGCTTTCAAAGGTACAACAACAGTGCCCCAGAGAGAACACAATTTACTAATGTGCTGGAGACACAGGGACAATTTCAAGTCCCTGCCAGGTGTCCCACTTGGACGAGCCCCTAAGAGAGAGCCCTTACCCTCAGCGGGTTCTCATTGAGATACGGAGGCTCTCCTTCCACCATCTCGATGGCCATGATGCCCAGGGACCAGATGTCCACCTTAGGGCCGTAGGCCTTCCGGGTCACAACCTCGGGGGCCATCCAGTAGGGCGTGCCCACCATGGTGCTGCGCTTGCTCTGCTCGGGGGTGATCTGGGCACAGAAGCCAAAGTCGGCTGTGGGGCAGAAGTAGCGGGTGGCTTAATTTGGGTTTCATGGTTGGGGATGATGGTGATGGTGATGATTACAGGAGGCTGATCAGAATTCTGTGTTCAACCTGTAGCACCAGGCAGGTGAACCTACTGAGCTTGACGGAGCCGTCCATGCCCAAAAGGACATTGTCACTCTTGATGTCCCTATGGATCACCTGGTTGGCGTGTAGGAACTCCAGGGCCTGAAGACACTACAGGACGTGAAGGAGATGAGGGTCACTGCGCCTGACGGTGGGGAGTCATCTCACCAAACAGCCAACACATTCATCTACCCAATGAATGAGCTAATCCCTGAAGTTCATGACTGAGAAACTCGCCGTCAAAAGAACTGAAATCTCATTGGCTAACATAGCTCACATTGCAGAATAATGAATCTATCTGGATGCTCATAAATGGTTATGGCAGCACAGAAGGTCCTTAGGTCAAGTGTTTGTGCCTGACACACCTCTCGACACACAGCAGCAATCTGGGCCTCGTCCATGCAGGTCTCTGTCACCACATCGGTCAGGGAACCACCGGCGAGGTACTCCATCACTACGAAGAGCTCGTCTCCCACCAGGAAACTGCGGCAAGATATTTCGACATGGAATTTTCCATTCCTGCCCTCAATGGACCCAGTGTTACAGCTTGCTGTAACAAAACAGCCTCATCCAAAAGGGCTCCTATTGGTCAGTTTGACACCATAGCGATATATCAAATCAGCCAATTGTACTGCGGGCACATAAATGATACAATTCCTGGAGCAGTCGGCCCAGTTTGGCCCAAGCATGGTACCTGTCCAGGAAGTTGACGATGTTAGGGTTCTTCAGCTCCTTCATCACCAGGATCTCGTTGATGATCAGCTCCTTCTTGGGCTGCTTCTGCAGGTTGATCTGCTTGATAGCCACCTGGGTGGGAACAAAGGGGACACTTCCTGGTTACCCACCCCATACCTTTTTAGGATCAGCCAATCATCAGCTTAACATAGAGCACTGCCCATTCACATGATATTGGGTGCGTTCGACTTGAGCTTAGGTCTGTCTGCAGCTGACGTGACGTGGAGCACGATCTGCCGGCGACTGCAGGAGTGGAGTATAAACTGACTGCAGCCAGGACAACTTCTACTGCTCGTAGTCTGCGAGACCGGACTGTAATGGCAGCACTGCCAAAAGGGTGTAGATAAATCTATACAAATATCACCTGCACGCACATTACTTTTTTTACAATAACCAACTCTGGATCCAAACTGTTAGCAGTGAAAAAAATTAACTGTTGTGTATAGCGGCCCTGTGTAAAAAGATAGCTGCCAGCAAAAAGATCAAATACATGTATTTTTTACTGTCATGTACAGAGTACAATGCAGTTCTTACTTGAATGCCTTCTTCATAGACTAGACAATTAAACAAATAAAGCAGCGCAACATTACACTAACTAAAACTAAATCACAGGTGTCAAACTCCAGTCCTGGGGGGCCAGAGCCCTGCACATTCTTGGGTTTCCCCTCATTTAACACACCTGATTCAACTCCTTGTGCTAATTACCACACAGCACTTGAGCTGAATCATTTGTTGTGGAACAGGGAGAGAACTAAGCTAGACAGGACTCCGGCCCCCCAGGACTGGAGTTCAACACCCCTGCAATAAACAAACAACTAACTTACGTGTACTATTAGAGCATTTATTACATTTATTTAAACTTTATTCTATCCATCCATTTTCTGAAATCGCTTAATCCCAACTGTGGTTGCGAGGGGGACCAGAGCCAATCCCAGGAACAATGGGTGCAGGCAGGAACCGGGGCAGTCGCCTACACACCGCAGGGCGCACACACTCACACAACTACAGGGCCAATTTAGACTCACCAATCAACCTATCCTGCACGCTTTTATTTTACCAAGTAAATTAACTGAAAACCAGTTCTCACTGCTTCATGTACTTTTCGGGAGAAATAGCAGATAACGCATCGGAACTGCCTGGGATACAAACGTCATGCGTGTGACTAAACTCTTCAGCCAATAAGGGCAAAGTTGTGTCATCAGGGAGGCGGTTCCAGTTTGTGCAGCCAGCTCAGAGGTGCTTAAGTCATCTTGCTCTTGCAAGGTTTTCGTACCATGTGACATGGTGACGTGTGGTGACGTTTTGCAGCGCCGGCTGAAGTCGGAAAAAAAAAATCTAACCATGATACATTGCGTCAGGACCAGAATGCATTGCTGCCAGCACTGTAAGTGGCTGCAAAAATTCAAACGCACCAATTGTTTGCAGGGGGCAGGATGCTGACCCCAGCTGAAAGCTGATTGGCTCCCAGAGTGTCCCCTCCCCTGTCTCACTGATTCAAAGCATATCAATGGCTAAGGATAAGATGCTCTGTATGAATTATTGCTCCTCATAAGCACCCCCCACAAAACTACAATTACCCCTGCTTGCACAGGACTGTCACCCAGCCCGTTAGGAACTTCCTAGATGTTCACCTCGCCCCACGCCTCATACACTGCCACACGGCTTAATACCTCACCTCCTGTCCCGTGGCAACGTCGATAGCTGTGAACACTGTGCCGGAAGCCCTGCAGGATGAGATGGTTTTATGGCGCATGCTTTCAACCAACTAACGACATCACCCAACAAGCCATCACACATATGCTCACTAACCAAGAGCTCGGTCACATGACCACAGTGAGTCACAGCGGCGGCTGTCGGCACGCCAGGCAAACCGCAGTGTCTCAAGCGGACACGTGATTGGTGACTCACCCCTGGCCGATCTTCTCGTATCGCGTGTACTTCTTCTTGGGGTCTCCGATACTGACGATGGTTCCTGGGGGAGAAGCGGGGGGGTGATGATCTGTGAAATGGACGGGGGCAGGCATGTGCGTCCTCCCGCAATTCAGCTGCGTGATGTGTAATGCGTGCGGTTTTAACATCATGAAGCATGTAATGCGTAATGTGTGTGATTTGCCTCTAAGCACACTGAAGGGGGGAGACACCTAGGTAACATTCAGGGGGCACCACTAGGGGATGAGAAAAAGGAAGACATTCAGGGACCCTGACACCAGGGGGAGCCCATGAGAGCATGAGCATGGATAACGGTAACGCTGTTGTGGAGGAGGAGGGCCGGGACGACGTACGCAGTTTGTCCATGATCTCCTCATCCGTCATCTTGCCCTTCTTCTTCTGCTTGTCCGCAGCCCTGCTGGCAGCGTCAGCCTCTGGGCTCGTCGTTGGGAGGGGGATGGGGTCGATGACGGAGCGTGTGTACACCTGTAGGGGGCGCCATGACCAGGGTGGGCTCATGCGGAAGACTGTGCTATAGGAGGGACAGTGGAGGGGCGGTGGCAGTAACTCACTGATTTGGTATGCTCCGGCCGCGGCGCAACCACAGGGGGAGGGGCCTCTTCATCATCATCGTCGAGGTCCTGCGATTGGGCCACAGACGGCTCTGTGCCCTTCTTGGCAGGCTGGGGGGGGGGTGGGGCATTTTAAGCACATTACCGTCCTGCAGGGCTGCAGTTCTGTGCTCCGTGAGCTTTGTGACCTGTTGAACCTGCCCTGTCAGCACCGCCTCCCCAAGAATCTCATCCTGCTTGCTTTGTCCGTAACCACCCAACAGCCGGAGGTGAGGCCAGAACATGTGATGCACACTGATGATGTACCCTGCAGCCGCTACTGGGTAAAAAGTTGCGATTGGTCGATTTTGCAGATATGACGGGTCATGTGACCAGTGACTGATTAACTGGATTTGATCCTGGGGGGAGTGGGGCGGGGAGCTGGATACTCACCGGCTGAGCACCTGATGGAAACCCGTCTTTTTCTAGAAAAGCAACAAAGTAACAGGGAACAAGTTAGCTGGGGGGTTGGCAGAGGTCAGGACACATGCAGATGGGAGGAGGGACAGCGCCCACCTGAGGAGAAGCTGAGGTATTTCTGCTTGTTGTTGCCGGTGGAGTCGTAGAACTTGAGCACGTCCAGCACAGCCTGTGGGTTCTTCTTCTGCTCGGACTTGGTGATGTTGGACGTCTGGAGGAGCCGCGCCCACTGCTCAGGCATGCCCTGGAGAAGACAACAAGAGGGCGGAGTCAGGAGCTAGAGGAGGGCAGTGGCCAGTGCCATGGAAGAGGGTGCTGAGTCAGGGGCTAAAGGAGAGCAAAGGAAGCATCTCACGGTAAACTCCCCCGTTACAGCGTCGAAGCCAACATGGATGGTGTGCTCAAAGTCCGAGGGCGGTGAGATCTCGGGCCGCTCCTTCTTCTTGCTGCCTGCGTACAGGACACCCCATGGTTCAACATGACTTCGCCATAAAACTGGCACCCCCTACCAGCAACACAGACGCCTACCCAGAATCCATCACACGTGATGGACATACCAACACGGATGGACATTATAAGCCCAATCTAAGACACAGTCATTAATACGGCTTGTAGTAAGCAGACCTTTCTCCACCCCAAATATGGAGATGATCTTGTTCCGCTTCCTCTCCTCAGGCACGGATGGCAGGGGCTTGGAGCTGTGATTGGCCGACAGGGGGTCCTTGCCGCCGCTGCTGAAGATGGTGCTGCTCATCCTGACAGGGGGAGCGGGGGGCTTGTCCTCCATCTCCCCGTTGTCTGACATGTCAGAGGCCCTCTGGGGTCGGTGGGGGGAGGGGGGAGGGGGAGCAGCAGAAGCACACTGGCGCCGCCCTGCAGGATCAGAGACAGAGAGCGTAACCAGCTGCAGGGCTGCTATGATTTTTCGCACCGGGCAGCTTTGGATGCCATGTGATAAACTGGAGAATGAAGATGATCATGACCACACTGCACCACCCCAATCAGCCAGAGGGGTGCCCAGAAGGCCGACACACCGGCTCACCAGCTGCATGGGAGGTGACTGGACATCCAGACAGCCTCCCTGGGGTGAAGGGGGGGAGGGGGGGCGGTGAGGAAGCAGCCACTGTTCTCATCGCAGGAAATTGCTACTCCATGGCAGCATCGCCGGCATTCCAGCGTCGCCGCGGGAACCATGGGGGGAAGACCACACCCCCCCCCGCCCATTCAGGGCCAGGAATAAAACACATACACCAACATGCAGATGCACCCACGTGTCAAGCTCAGCTTAAGCATGCTGTGTGTGTATTTGTATGCACCTGTTTAAGGCACCTGTTCCCTTCTAGTGCTTTCCAGGCACACAACTGCAAGCCCAAAGCACAGCCAGTAGGGACAGGCTTCAGGATACATCTCACTGCCCCAGAGTCCACCCCCTGCACGCTCTATAAAAATCCCATCACACCAAACTATGTCGGAAAAATTTGGCTAGCTAGGGGCGCAGGGGACAGCCCATTCTGGCCCTATGTCCTCGACGCTGATGGCAGGATGACAGAGAGGTTGAGAAAGAGAGAGAGCGAAAGAGAGAGAGACAGAGAGAGAGATTGAGAATGGCGAGGAACAGAGAGAAACAGGAAGCAAGCAGTTGCACTTGTTACGGTCAGGGCCTTGCATGGTAAAATGACAGTGAATGCTGAACACTTCCATACCACGGTAACTTGCTCGCTCACATGCATGTCACACACCGCTAACACAACCCGACTGCTGGCCCACAATGCACTTCCTGTCACCAAAACCGTCTCTCAGTAGAAGGAAAAAACACGGCCGCACTCTCTGGCCTGTGGCGCCACGACACAAGTGTTATGCCTACACGTGCCACAGCAGCCTCACAGGTCAGGCTTAAGGGTCTTCAGTGATGGTGATACTGACCGTGACCCCTCACAATGAAAACACGCTCCAAACTTAGGCTCATATGTCCATATGCACGTCAAACCTGCAACACTCCAATCGGCCTCCTGCTGCAGGGTAAAAAGCCCTTTTTTGTCATTTTATTAGCAGGCAGTAGGATGGACGCCTAACAGTGACACCGCTCCAGGTTAAAGCCCCCAGAGAGACACTGGTGCTGCACGCAAAGCCAAATGTCCAGCAAACAGTGAGCTGCATGAATCTGAGGGCCAAATACACCAGCTTACTTTAACAGCAGCCAATGTACTGAGAAGTAAATAAACACACTTTGTCCACACTGAGTTGGGACTGAAACACCCCCCAGCAGGTGACCCCACCCATGGCCACCATCCCCAGGGGCTTCTTGCAATTAGAGGGGGACATAATCGGAGGGGCCCAGGGTTAAACAGGCGTGACAAGGGACACCCCCCCCCACCCCCGAGGTCTAAGGCAAACAGGGAAGTATGTTTTTTTTCTTTACTTTTCTCTTTTTTAAGCGAAAACGTCTATAATAGGTCTTCACTCGTCTATCTACGTTGACGAGGCCACACCTGACCACCGGATCGTTTTCTGGAGCAGAGGGCTTGGATTTGGAGAGCAGTTCCAAACGGCGCAGCGCGTGACCGTGTACCGGACGCGGAACCGGGCCGTTTCAATACACGATATCATCCGTATTTCGCTGTTCAGGAACTTCGGATCGATGGAACCCGACCCGTTCCGACTTTTAAATGGGGTTAAGTACTGGGCCACGAGCGCGTAGGACTCGAACCTGCAACCTGTCCCGGCGCGCGCTCAGATCCTTCCGCTTCATTCACAGGAAAGAGGCGTCAATAAAAGGGAGCTGTGAGCATTGCTGCTTCATGCGGGGGGAGCAATCTCACTTCCCATGTCACGGACGCCCCCCCAATACGGCCTGTTAACTCATATCCGTGTGTGAAGACCACCACGTCCAAATAACACGGTACTACAAGCGCAATAAAACACCGCATTACGGCAGTCCTGGAATTGAAAGTGTACAGATTCATCCCACCTGGAGCTGTGCATTAAATCAACATTTATATACATCTGGTAAACTACTCGCACAAATTACAGATGTTTTTACAAAGGCAAAACAAAAGCAACGTCGGTAATGGCAGGAGTCGAGAGAGGAAACAACTCGGTGATTCGGTTTCATTGTAGCACTTCAACACAACAGTTTGTTAGTTTGAACACAAAACTGGCGTTAGATGTTAATTTCTGAACACCCGGTGATATCAAAAATAATAAGTTTATTTTATATGGCCCCTTACCACGTAGAGGCCCGTCAGTTATATACTAAAGAAATAACACTGACACCGACTTCCTAAATCCGTAAATTACTTAGAAAAGGCGAAAAAAATACACCATCACTTTAGAAGCTTTAGGCTAAAAAACACTGACAACAATAAGTGTTTGATGATTTAATCTGTCCAGGTTACGGTTTGCTGTCTTGAATAGATATCACATATTAAACAATGTTTTTACTTTTTATTCGCAGCAAACTTAGATCAGATTGGCCGGGTAACATAAAAAAATACAGCATAATACAAGAGACGTCTAAGAAAGAGGTAACCCGGGACTGTGGGAGCAGTTTTTATAAACACAGCACAATTTAAAGGGTTTCCGGCCGTGGACGCACATTAATTCATTTTCAGTAACAATGAAGGATTAAATAACGGACTGGATGTGCGCTGAAAACTCACCAGCAAAGTCCGTCGCAAACTCGCCAGCAAAACTGCAGCCTACCCGGCTCTCTCAGCAGCCCCAGAAGCGCAGATTAACCAAAGTATCCGCTCATAAACTTAACATGCGGCCGCTTTTCCCCGTGTTTCTTTTTTATTCTTTAAACTCCTGCCCTGGGAAGCAGCGCAATGGCGGAGGGGAAGCGGAACTACCGACCCAGCCCAGTCCCGGAGCACACCGAAAACGCCCCGAATGCATTTCAACATTTTTCTGGCAAATATCTCTATACTGATCACTTTTACGGTTTATTATCGACGTATATAAATCACTGGAACTCCGCATTAAGATAATACTAGGATTAAAGAGGGTTAGAAACACTTTGGTTGTTCGAGTTGCATTATGGGAGATGTAGTTTTTAAAGACTTTCTAAACCTCCGAGCCAACATCAGGCAATGGGCCCCGTGCTGTTTTTCCCGGATAAGTGAAAATTATGGTAAAGGGGCCTTTACAAAAGGGATTGCGAACCGGGAATCGTAGTCCTTTTATCCGACATGGATGCCGGAAAAAATATCTTAACACAAATGACAGCGCGTCTCATCTTGATCTGTCAATGTATCAGGCGAGCTGCTGAAAGTTTTTTTGCCAGTTCCATTTACGTTTTAAATTAATCGTTGTGATAGTTCTGTTTTATGCGGATGTTCATTACGTGCAAGAATAAAATTAATAACTCTGTACTATTAGGGGATTCATAGATTGGATTCGGTAGATTTAGCAACAACGGTCTGCATCATTACACTTAGACAATACAAGGGCCACTGCGTTTGTATAAAACGCTTGGTTTATTGCAGCTAAATAATATAAATACAAAATGTTTTAGTGCAGTAAATCAGCTTGCAGTCTTTAAACATTCACAGTCGGTTAACGGTCACACAGCCGCTCCCCTTTCACATTTCCACTGAGACATCCCCCCCACCCAGAGGTGACGCAATATGGAGTCGGAGTGTTTATTATATACTAGTGTCTGAGGCCGTGTTTGCACACGGCACTGGCCACCGTGCCAAAGCAGAACAGCGTCGCCAGCAGCGTTCCCGCGCACACGGACACAACCAGGGACTGATCGCCCACGGGGACGTGCAGAGTCAGCGCCGTCTGGACCTGCAGAGAGACAGAGTCTTTACAGAAACCTGCATCAGCAAAATATATAAGCATGAAAAGAAACGCCACCGCGATGTTAATCAGTAATTACCGGAAACCCTGTGTTTTGAATATAGATTTAATCTGTATTCTATATAGACATAATCTGCCTGCTTAGAAAGTAGGCCTATATCATGGTCCAGCACAACCATAGGCATATTACAACCATCCTTTCATCCTTTTTCTGAAACAGCTTGTCCTATTCAGGGTCGCGGGGTTCCAGGGCCTATGCCAGAGGCCACAGGTGCAAGGCAGGGAACAACCCAGGATGGAACGCCAACCCATCACAGGGCACACTGACACACCATTCACCCACATACAATGGCAGACACGATAACTCCAATCAGCCTCAGAATGTCTTTAGACTGTGGGGGGAAACTGGAGTACCCGGAGGGAACCCCATGACGACACGCGGAGAACATGCAAACTCCACACACACGGAACTCCAGCAGAGACTTGAACCCAGAGGTGTGAGGCGACAGTGCAAACCACTGCACCACCGTGCCACTGTGCCTTATTCAAACCATATTGAATTGATTAAGTCAGATATTACTGCATTTTCTTCTTCAGAATAAGTTTATATAGACCAAGAACAATAAGAATATAAAACATTACCGTCTTGTGTAATGAACACATACAGCGCAGATATTTTATATCTATACAGTTTCAGAAAACTCCAATAATCCAGAAGGACAATCTAGAATATCTTCCTCTAAAAGCTACAGTAATGGGACTGGAGCCAGCAGGCCCACGTACACGAAGGCGTCATCTGCTGAAGCACACAGACGTCATGTGGCCGGGTGCCGTACCTGCCGGGGGGGCACCTCCAGCCAAGTGCATGTGCTGAGGTTGTGGGCTGTGCAAGGGGACTCCACCAGCCGGTATGGGGGAAGCAGGGGTGGCTGCTTACCTACAGAGACAAGAGACAGGACCCATCAGGCAGAGTAGCGGGCATGAGGCCAGCTCAAGGTCTGAGCAAGTGGCTCAGGCAGCAATGCTCTCTGTGTCAGCCAGAGGACTGAAGTCATTTAATGGCTGGCAACAATAAAAGTGCAATGTGAGTGCAGACCAGTGGGGAGGGGGGACAATCATGCTGGTGTGTGTGTATGTGTGTGTGTGTGTGTGTGTGTGGGGGGGGGGGGGGGAATAAAGGCAAACAAACACGACCGTCCCCCCCCCCACCCGGGTCTG
>JABJVO010000078.1:22056628-22075046 GCA_026770805.1 Boulengeromyrus knoepffleri | reverse complement strand
AGGAAAGGGAGGGCGGGTGGAGGGGGGGGGGGGGGGGGGGAGGAGGGGGGGGTGGGGGTGGGTGGGGGGGGGGGGGGGGGGGGGGGGGGGGGGGGGGGGGGGGGGAATAAGAGCATACACACACGATCGTCCCCACTCCCCTACTGGTCTGCGCTCACATTGCACTTAACGTCCCAAACCTCAGCACACTTTCATCATCAGCGTGCGACTTTTTGTATTGAAGAAAACATACAAAGAAAAGTGCTATCACAGAATAACGCAGTTCATCATTAATGTCCTTATTTGGAGACGTTTTTGGCACAATAAGAAATGGCTCTCTGATTTATCAAGTATGAAACGATTTTCATTCTATCATGCTGCACGTATAAACATAGTACCATATTTTGTCAGACATCTTGGAGTTTTTGCGTGTTGCATCCAGCTGTTCCAAGATACTCTCATCAACTCAGATTTCCAGCAAGCACTGCACCTCTGCCACAGACCAAAGTGATCAATCTACCGCGATGTTTGTCACTAATGATGCATTCCTTCCGGGTTTGGTTCATGTATAGTGTACATGTGCGCATGCATGTGCCAATGCATCATTGACGTCATGTCTGTGTTCTGTGCTCATGCATGAGCCCAAGTATGGTACAGAGTGAACACACTAGTCACATGAACTAGACTTTGGGGGTCAAACATGCTTGAGCACATTTTTACTGTTCATAATTTAATTTTTAGGGGTCAATAAAATACATTTTCATGCTTCAAAATTCCAAAAGCACATTATTCTTGTCATACTGTACATCTCTATTCACTGTCTACAACTCCATCTGAAACACTCTGTTAGAACTTTAAGCCTCACCCCTAATAAGCCCAGTGTGCTATGATTGGTCAGCTTGCCCAACATGTTCCCTATTTCAAAGTCAGCAGACAGATCCTTGCAGGCAGACAGCCAATAAGGATTGTGTTACGAGGTGACCTCATCATTTCATAGAATTAAGGGCTGGAATTCCTACAAGGTGTTTTAGGCAGATTAGAGAAGAGTGGTTTCTGTGGTGACAGTTACTCCTTTTGGCGTATACTTTGGGCCTTAACACATTGCAGACTGTCTACATGCACATAAAACTACAGCATATAACACATTAAAGGAAAGAGGAATATCAGAAAAGCATAATAGGGCCCTTTTATCAACATATTATATATGTCCACATATTCAGTCTCTCTATAGACCGTTTTAAATTTTGTAACCTGCCGCAAGTCATAGTAAGTTAAATTCTGGCAATTTCAAGTCCTACTTTCTCTGATGTGTTTGTTCCACATCACACATTTTGTATGATGTCTGGGTGATGTATAAGTAAACAAACTCACATGAATCAGTACGGAGTAACAGGTGCGGAGCCTCAATGTCGACCCGCTCCCACCGCTCCCCTGAGCGAGATGGCCGCCGGTACCGCATGTGGATCGGCACCATTGCTAGGAGACGATGGACCCCTCCTCCATCAAGGTCCCAAGAGGGGAAGAGGAAGGTGGTGAAATCTGCGGATGAGTAGGCGGGGGCCTCCAGGTCAAGCTCAGTGTCCAGCAACACCTGGGGGGAAAAGGAGGGCCAGCAACAATCATCAAAGCAAACACACAAAGGAAATACAAAAAACGATGAACTCTAATTTCCAATCATTATAACTCAAGGTGATTATTTGAATTTAGAAGATCTGAACCTACAGGCAAATTTCGATAAAACAGATTTGCATAACGTAATTTTATATGGGCAGGAATGATAAAGAGTGTAACGTCGGTAACACCTTCCCTGAAGATCTCCATACCTGTAACGCTGCCTCCGATCGCTGTGATGCTAACTGGTATCGGTCTATGTAGACCCCACTGGGGAGGCGTTGTACCAGCAAAACCCGGAGGTCACCGGGTATCTCAGTGCTACAAAGCACTTCGGTTACTAACTCCCTAAACAAAACCGGGGTGTATAAATAGCCAGATAAATGTTCATGCATCTTCAATCTAATAAATCCTAGAATCCACAGTAATAAATGGTATTTCGGTGACTGTCAGTGGTGTCATTTTGTATTACAACAACTAGTTATGTAAAACTGGGTAAGAAAGAAGTAGTAAGTTGGGCGTCCGCGTATACCTGTGAAATCCCGATTTCTGTATTTCCCTCCATATAGTCAGCTGCTCCAACCATGCTTCAGAGAAATCACAGTCATCTTCACCTACGTGCATAAAATAATTCACGGGAATGGACATAACCAGTCGGTTATCAAGTGATAAACCAAATGTAACGTAATTCACTACCGGTACGCCTGTAAAATGAACACACGACATTTCCAACCCACCGCATCCCCGCATTCATTTACCCGAAATGTTAGCTTCAACATAAGTCAAGTATAAAATGCAGTAAAAAGCCGGCTTCATTTTACTTCCTCCTCTTCCTAATACTTCTACATTGCCCAAAAACAAGCTGAACTAAGCTGTCAAATCGACCAGTCCATAGGTGGCTAATGAGATTGCTTTTTTGAAATACTACATTTAATAGAAAAAAATACGCAAAGACTATCTTTTGTGCATAATTAAATGTATCTGGGAAAAAACAGTCTATATACATATAAAGTCGGTGATTGTTGTGTTAGTAAATTTGCGAACTGAACAGGCATGTTGTAGTCGCCCTAATAGTAGTGATGGCAACGCGGGCAGGCGGGCGCCGTGCGTCGAGATCGGAAAATGTGGGATATTGTACTGAATACAGAAATTGAGCAATGTAAGATCTAATTAGCATCTTGCTGCGTTTTTTATTGCGTATGATATTAATTTCGTACGCCTGTGTGTGCAGCGTCGACTGTTTATGTGCTAGGTGGTTATCTTTAGCAGTAAGCTAGCCTCAGTTTCTGAATACGTTCCTGGATGCACTGGGCAGAGATATTGACCCGGAATGAGGCGTTTAAATGCTAAAACAAAGTGAAACTTAAATGTGCTGCCCGGGTTGGGGCTGATCAAACTGAAGGTTGTGTCCAGATGAGCGGTCCCTACATCAGCCCTCGGGTCTTTGATCGGTAGAGGATTCTGTCCGAAGATGTCATACGTAGCTAAACGGTGCGGAGTGAAGTTCACCCCCCCGGCTATCGTTTTAATATACGAAGACGCTGACACCGGCAAAATGCGTCAGAGGATCATGCCAGTGAGGAATTTTTCGAAATTCTCAGGTCAGGAAACGTGAGAGGATTTGACCGCCTGATTCCATGGAGTGCCAACTGGATTCTGTTTTTAAATCTGATTTTAACTTGTCAGCTCTCGCACTTTATTCTCTTGTGGTGCTTCAAGCCTATTTTATTTCACACTACCACTCCAATAACTCTCTTCCTTCCCTGCCCTAGAACAGACTGCAGCAGAGCAGCAGAACGGCTGAAGAACAGTTTGCGGCACAGCCCCTACCTGGAGGGCGTGTCCCAGGAGCAGCTGGAGAGGCTCCACACCGTGCTGCGGGACCACCTCCTGGCCCGCCCCCTGCTGGCACCCCGGCCGGACCCTGGTGACGAGGACCTAAACAAGCTGGAGGACGAGGAGCTGGCTCGCAGGAAGGCCCAGATGGACGAGCTCTTCGAGCAGAACCGGAGGAGAGAGGAAGACCCGGATTTTGTCTACGACTTGGAAGTGGAGTTTCCAGAGTCGGATGCCCGCGAGCTCTGCAGCTGGGACGAGGATGAGTCCGATGACGGCTTCTAGCCCCCCCCACTACACGCCCGACAGTAACACTCGGAGGCTTTGGAATGGGGGGGCGTGTACCCACCAATATTAAATTTGGATTCTTTAATCCCCCCAATAAATAGTCCTTTCTACTTCCATTTTAAGTTATGTACCCTCAATATCAAACTCTCCTACACATTGAACGTGCTCCCATGCATAGACACATTTGTTCGGTTATTTTGGTTAAATGTGTGCAAATACCCAGCATGTAGTTCTACATGCCTCCTTGTGATACTCCAACTGGGACAGTGGATGGAGCTACAAGGACAGGAAGAGGGAGCATTTGGGTACAGGAAGACAAATGATAGACGTCAGCCTACTCTGCTTCTTTCAGTCTAGAGATGTCACAAGACCTCCAGGGACCATTTAAAAACTCCTCCCTACTGAAATGAACAATAGGCACCTGTTTTTCATCAGCTAATAATAATTCTGACTCCAGGGACCCAAAACAGTGGTGCTCTCAAAGCAGGAATGCACAGAGGCCATATTGTTGTGAAGCTGTGGATATTGAACTGTGTATCACAGACACTACACTCAGTGAACTGCACACGGTGACCAGCACATTTATTGTGAGAAGAGTGATCTCAAGTTCAGATCTGACCCTCTTGTGATAAATGGCTGTTTATGAAATAAAGCTTTTTTTTCCGACAGTATTGAGAAATTATCAGAAAATGAACGGCGTCCAGATATAAATGCACTTGGGTTCCATACACCACGTGCTACATTGTGTTACTACGATTGTTATGATGATTAGCTGATGGGAGTGATTTTGTGACGTGTATCAGATAAATGAGTTATTCACACAATATGTAAACCTCAAATTTGTTCCGGAAAGTTCTAGGATTGTCATTTTATGTTTAAAACTTATGGGCTGCAATTCTAGTAATATATATGTAAACGATGGAGAGATCCCCAAGTGAATGACTGACGGGGTCAGAGAGAGCAGGGAGACCCTGTGTTTTTAAAAAAGGTGACACCCAAGCTGTTTGATAAAATAACCGATGCTACAGAGAGGACAGCACTTTTATTGGTAACATTCATGGTCAAAAAAATATATAGATATATAAAACCCTTTGAAATAGAAAAGAATTGAGATTTTGGTTTTACAAAGGAAACAGACAATATAGCTGATTTCTAATCATCCTAGTCGTTTACAGTCATGTTTTTGAACATAACATACTCTACACACATCAGTTATATATTGTGAACAGCATTACAATATACTTAACATTTTTGATAATTCTACAATTACAAGGTTTCCAAGGACTGTTCTAAACATTCCAGACTACTAAATCAGTGCAAATTTAAGAATACGTTAAAATCACAATACTTAAAATAATTTTCTAGTACATGCGTGTTAGACAGGTGGCAGTAATTACAAAATAAACCCCATTAAAGTCCCAATGCCGCCGACCAGGACTCCCACCAGCATGAACGTTCACAACATGAGATAATTAACGATAATGTGCGGTAAATACTGGTAAATGTTTATTTGGTTGCTGATATGAAACATTCAAGTTACAAAGTACGAACACTTAGTGGCCAACACAGAATATAACAGGCTCCCTTAAAGTTACAAGACAATATCTAGATTATTTTATTTTCACAGTTATATAAAAATAACCTTACAATCACAATGGAGATACATTTGGAGTTTCCTGAACAAACTTCCAAAATGGGCAGAACGTGGGTGGTTACTGGGATTTGAAACTGACTGGGTTATTGACCGGGTTGAGTCACAGTGCTGTTTATGTGGGTGTATTGTTTGGGACCCACAGTACACATTAACACTGACCCAACTGAGGGAACAGAAACACTGTAGAGGAATTTGTCAAAAGAACAGTTTGTAGGTGATTGTACCTCTCATACACATTTTGTGGGTGAGACACCCAGTGCATTATGGGGCTCCAGTACGAAGTATCTTTTCGTAGTACATCAGTACGGGCTGCCCCCTCTGACACCTGACAGGTACTGCATACTGAAGCCGGACAGTTAGGTGTCCAAGCTGTGGCCTGCAGACCGATCAGTGTGTCACATACAATGAGCTGGGTGATAGCAGTTTTTTTCACATAAAATTACGAAATAACAATAAAACAAAGGAGACAGATGACTACATAGCTGACACATTGCCGGGTAAAAAGAAAAAAAAACCTCTGTAAAAAACAGTGTGTTCTGAAAGTTCACACTAACAATCCATCTCTTTTTCCCCTTGCAGTGATTTTTGGTTACCGGCGTAGCTTAGCTGTTAGCCAATTACCATGTAGCAAATTTTCTTCACATGGCAGCTTGGCTAATGTTTCATTGGGTGAGGCCAGAGTATTAAAAAAACGATTAAAAACAACACGAGGACAAAGTGAAAGTGAAAGACTATGGCTGGGAGATACCATGAAGGGACGGTACAGGCAGCCAGATGGACGCAGCAACAACTGTCCCCCGCAAATCCAAAGGACTCGGTTGGGCAGGTAGTGTCCCCCCCCTCGGACGGAGTAGCCAAATTGACAGCTTTGTTTTTGTTTTTTTTTGGTTCGTGCTGAATGCAACGCATGGCATTCTGGGATCTCAGGCAGGGCTCAGAGTCACAGAAACCGTGCACAAGCTTGGCCCACGAGGTAGCTATAAACGTTAAAACTGGAGGGGATGCTCCCGGCTGGAGTCCGCAGGAATGACAGCGTTGCTGCCCAGGGGTGCCACAACGTTCATCAAAAACTGTCTGCTGAACCATACAATGGTATACGAGGATTGCCACTTATTTCAAGTATTTCAAAAACAGCAAATTTAAAAATAAAAGCTTTTGCCTTTGACCAAAAGTAGGAAATCATGGGCAATTTAAAAAGGGACTGAATATATTACACTATGTTACCGATACACAAAATATATATTTAAAGAAACAAATTTACATCTTATTTTTCTTCCTGTCCTGGGTACAGCGGGGACAAAACCTGAAATGAGGCACAAACCATTAACCCCTTAAAATATGCGCAACAGACACCAAACACCAGAAACACTTATCAGACATTCAAAACACTTAATAATCCTGTTCCAGCATAGTTAAAAAATACTTACCATTTCCCTTTCGGTTTAGTAGTAAGATCGACACAAGCGAAGTGAAACCATTCGATCGGACACTGTTCAGGGAAAGAGACAGAGAGAGGAGCAATTAAATGATTCATTCATAACGAACGAGCCCTGCATGTTGATGTGGACCCCCCACACACAGAGCCAGGGGACAGGAATCGAGCCCACAGTGCCACCCACTGGGCCAGCCAAAGACCCCGATGGACGACACGTACATCAGGATTGTCACAGCCAATCATCTCGCCGTAGGACACCTGGTGACACAGGCAGTACGTCGGCTCATTGGGGTCCACGGGCATGTCCAGCACATCAGAGGGGTGCACGGCCAGCAGCGAATCATTGAACTCCGCACTGGGGGGGGGGGGGACGACACAGAACGTACACACAAATGTTACCCATGTGGATACAAGGCACATCACTCTGGAGTTTTGGAATTGGTGTCGGAATGTCGGCATGGATAGTAGGAGCAGAGTGGCCAGACTCCAGGTTCCAGGCGGCTCCTAGCCCCGCCTACCTCTGCTTCAGTTTCTTCTTCCTCGGCGAATCATCGTCGGAGCCTTTCCTGCTGCGGCCCCTGGGGCCCTTCTTGTCCTTGAGATTCCTGCTTCCTTCTGGGGACAGAAATGAGGTGTGTGAGGTGTGTCACAGGGACACACGTCGATGCACCAGCGCTATTGGAGTGAGGCTGCCTCGACTGCGGTACGGCAAAAAGCGGCCGCTCATTTTTAGCGTATGGTACCGTCATGTGGCTGCCAGTGGATGATTGTGAATGATCGCGAAGGTGACTGCTAACCTTAATCACGTCTGTGTATGAGGGACTGCTTCTGCCACACAGGGTCATAGTGCCCGCTGGGTTTCGGCTAGCCTTACTATTAGCGACTGACTGGTCAACAATTTCGATGACAGCCTGACAGCATCACCAAAGCCAGGGGTGGTGAACCTGATTCATGGAGGGCTGGTGTGGGTGTGGGTTTTTGGGATGACCTCTCAATCAGCCAATAACAGTGGGTCCCCAGGACTGGAGCTGAGAATCACTGCTTTATTATTGGCTGATTGAGAGGTCATCCCAAAAAGCCGCACCTGCACCAGCCCTCCGTGGTTCGGGTCCCCCATCCCTCACTAATGCTATTAAGGGCTGACTCAGAGTGCAGGCTCCCCCTAGTCAGAGTGGGCTGATAGCCTATGGGAGGGGAGGGGGGGGGGGCTGCCCCCCCACTGCAGCGCACAGTCCCTCCCCCTTACTCTTGTTGGTGCTCTTCAGGCTCCTCCTCTCCAGTCCATCATAGCTGCTGATTTCCAGCTTCTCCTTCAGCTCATTCTCAAATCGGGCGAGGTCAGCATCCAGCCTCCGGATGTGCTTGTCCACCTGGGGACGGGTTACGGGGGGCTAAAGATTAACCAGCGCAGAGAGCACCCCCACGCCCCCCCTCTCTGAGACACACAGCACTGACCATCTCGTAGGTCTGCATGGCCAGCTGCACCTTATCGTCGCTGTACTCTTTGCACTTCCTGTATGCTGTCTCTATCTTCTGCAGGTGCTCCACGCGCTGCTCAGAGGCCAGCTTCCTCACGTTCGCGATATACTCCGCAGCCAGCTTGTCGATCTCATTCTTCTTCTCTGCGGCACACGGCAAACAATTTATCTGGGGGGCTAGACTAATACAGCACGTACACTCAGGTGCTGCCAATTGAAGCAACCGCTTCATTTTCCCCCAAGCGAGAGGCCCCGATGTTTGCAGGGGCCCGAGGCTATACCCTAGGATAGCCTGTCCGTTAATTGGCCCCTGCGTGGGAATCACTGCAGCTCAGAAGGTGACATTAATGTTTGGTGACGTTTCTACAGCTTGTTTACCTTCAGTTCTGCTGTCCAGCTCCCGCATAAGAGTGAAGTTCCTCTGCAGCTCACATGGAAGATTCTCGATACCTGAAACGCAACCAGATCCGCTCGGATGGAAATCCCCAGATGGCAAGAGGTTTGAACCCCGGGCACCGTCCCGTTTCGGTGACAGCTATTTTACGCGCCCTCTGTCAAACGGAGGACAGAGTTTTTTTCTTTTCATGTGCAACAGGTCAGTCCGTCTACCGTAATTAAAATATGTCATCGGGAGAGTGATAATAACGGTAAATGGTCTAAATGAATAAGGCCAGTGCGCAGGCGGACTGCGGACATTGCGTTTCCCAGTTGTGACAGGCAGCGGGGGTGCCATGTGTGCGTGTGACGCACTTAAAAATCAAACATCCCGCCCGCTTACTAAGCGCCTGCCTGGCAATAAACCTCTTTTACCCTCCCGGCTTATTACCAGCCGCTATTATTACCAGCCGCTATTATAATGTATCGTGCACTATGTCCCTCTGCCACTTTCCCAATTTACATTTTAGTCTCATGTTAGAGGGTAGAAAACTCCATGTCCGCCATATAGTCGGAGGACTGCGGGGCTTCCTGTTCATACGCGTAAATCCGATACACCCAGCAGCTGATCAAGGCGCGCCTCCGGTGCCTCTGCGCACTGTCCCCTGTCCATCTGCGCAAATTAAAAGGTTACGAGTTCACACGTTAAAAGCACGGAGCTGATCAGCGTTTCCCCAAAGCTGGGAGCTTAAGCGAGGTGCTCAGTTTCCCGTTTCCTTACTTTGCGAGTCAGGCAAAAAAAGGTAAAAACTTATCCACGGCACCTAGGCAGGTACGCTAAATTTAACATCAGGTTCCTAGAAAATGTGTCCGGATCGTGTTACTTACTGTCAAGGTAATGTTCCAAGTATATTGCCGTCGCCATCTTTACTTTCCAGAAGTATAAACATGTGTTTTTTTCAATATAGCCCGCGTCAAGTCCTCCAGCGGCGTATGTCTGAATTAATTATTCATAACTTCCTTCGCTCCCATTGGCTGGAAATGTCAGAAAACAGTAGCCGCGGCGCTGATTGGACAGAAAAGTGGGCTTGGTCCTCGCTGTTACTATACGACTGTCGCTATACTGTGGTAGGGGTACAGCTAGAAGACCACGTATGTATAATATGCATATGAAAGCCAGTAGCAGCATGGTATGAATGTTGCTGTACATACGGTGATGGTTTATGGAGAACAAAAAAAATGGTGCAGTGAACCAGTTAATTCTTCACCCATTCTAATACATTTGGGTCCTACTATTATAAAAATCGAAATGAGCATCAATAACGTTGTTCCAAAAACGCTGGCAAAGACTTTAGTTACGGTTCAAGAAGCAGATCATTAATGGATGAGCATTGACGGTTTGACTGACAAAATCAGTCGATCAATTTTTTTTGTTGCATATAAATTGTGAGTACTGTATCAATTGCCTATAAAAACAACTAGAACTACTACTGAAAAACCTCATCCACCCTGATACCCATTTACAAGAAAACGACTGGGGTTTAAGTAACAGTACTTGTATATAATTATATAATTGCACGTCTGATACGGGGAAAGTAAGTCGGTTCACGCCCGAATACTCGGGATTAAAACTGAGGGATATCATCCGCGACCAACCCCATACAGAAGTATAGACGGAATCGACGAGGATTGTGCTAGAACTGGGAAGGAGGGGAAACAAAGGTAAGGCACTATATAGCTCTGGAATGAAGCTGTGAAAGTTAGAAAGGTGCTGGCTATCGTTAGCTTGCACCGAGGCCAGGGGGTTGTTTACATGCAAAGCGGTAGCAGTGTAGCCATCATAGTAAACCAAGTTAAACAACTAGCTCCTTGCAAACACCGTATCAACAGAAAGGAATTAAAAACCACAGTAATCAACTACCGAGCAGTGTTTGTGTCAAGGCAGAAGTTGGAAAGTGCGGTGTGAAAAAATAAATTTAGACGAATTAAATGAGTATCTTTAATAAAGTCTTGTGATGCCTCTGGTTGCCTAAATGTGCAACGAAGGCTCCTCTCATTAAGAAAGTGCATTTTATTTACGTAATCCAAACCCGTGGTTAGTACGCAAAGGAGGAGGGCAGTGTGGAAATTTCTAGACAGCCTTTGTGTTGAAATCCTTCAGGGCGTATACGGAAATGCAGTGTAAATATTTGGGAAACCTGATGAAGGTTTATGGTAATGTTGATGTCGTACTGTTGTTTGTTTTGTATTTTTGGTCCCAAGAGCAAGCAATTTTCTATGAAATACGGCCCTTCATGTAGTTTTAAGTTACTTCCGCCCGAATAATCAAAAGAAAACGAGTTTGCAAAGCTGTTAACCCTCAGCTACCAGCAGAAATATTTGATCACACACGATCACTAACCCGGACTCGTGTTTAATAATGAATTATGGGATATGCGATCCCTCCAAGCTTTCTTCGATTGCTTGACGTAACCACTTTATGCAAAAAAAACACAGAACATTAGCTGATTAAGTATCCGCATCGGGGCATAACTTCAGGCACTGCGACAGCAAACGATTCGTTGCGAAGTGTCGGGGAATTTAACCGGATTAGTTCATGCTACAAAACTACGATTCCCATCATGCAGTGGGAGGCAAAGCCAGCTGATGTTGATGTCATTTTCAACGAGTCCCGTCTGCCCCTAGCAGAAAAGCTGAAGCGGATCCGTCGCTTATCCACAGGTACTAGCGTCTCTGCTCCCCAATTAATGTAAAGTCGCCGTTTTTCCGCTTCCATCGTATCTGTAGACTATGTCGCATATTTTGTTAGTTGTTGGCGCTGCAGCCGAGGCCGTGGTTGCTGTACCGTCATGGGAGCGGCGCGGACATAGGGCGCACCGAGCCTGCCGTATAAATTTATAGCCTTTCCCCAAATAAGCTGGCGGCACTCTTCATTAAACGATTAACCATTATCAATAGCTGTAATGTGAACCTGACCGGCTCTTTTGTACAGCAGTGCGTAAATGGGATTTTTTCCCCTTAATTTAAGAAATAGTGTTTGTACCTTAATTTACTTAACAGCAGTCTAACTTTATTGGTGGATACTGGATATGTTTAGTTACTACATTTTGCTTCTGATATGCTTTTTTTAGGTTTGTGGTTGTCTCAAGTGGGTTACTAACTTCCTCTCTTACGTCCCCTGTTGTCTGGAGTACTGACATCCTATTTATTTAATTGTTTTTGTTCATTTTCTGCCTTTGCAGGGAACTTCCTTATTTTTTCCGACGATGGCTTATGTAAAAAGTGGATGGCTTCAAAGACAGAGTGAGTGCTAACGGTGGGGCACGAGTGATGCAGTGTGTGTCCATGCTGTGATTAATAGCATCCCGTAAGATGAAAATCGATTGCTAAAACTGGCGACTGCCAATCGGGTGAAGGGCGTTTTTACAACACATATATACATACACACACGCACACAGTCTGTGTGTATAGAGGGAGAGAGAAATAGGCCTATTGTTTCTTTAAATATAATCTTTGCTTTGGGATTCTTCTGTTTTAGGTACCATCCTGCGCCGCTGGAAACGGAACTGGTTTGATCTGTGGTCCGATGGCCGTCTGGTTTTTTACAACGACCAGCACCGGCGGGACATGGAGGATGAGGTCCACATGAGGGTGGACTGCATCAACATCCGCTCCGGAGCTATGTGTCGGGGTCCGTAAGCCTGTAACCCATCACCTGCATTTCACGCACGTGGGGGAGGACTTTCTGAAACGTATGCATGATGTCGTTCTCGCACCCGGGTTCATGGCCTTCTGTGTTTATCTACAGACCTCAGTCCACCTGAGGGAAAGGGCCAGGACTCCCTACTGCAGATCGTGTGCAGAGACGGCAGAACCATCAGCATCTGCGCAGACAGCGCAGACGATGCCCTGTGAGTTAATTGCTTACTAAAATTGTGCTGCTCTTGACGTCCTACCACAGCTATACTAATAATTCATTTGAGAGTCTAAAATGGGTTTGTTATAAAGTATGAAATATGAAATGTTGGCGGGTTCATGGTGGCATAGGCCTTCTGTTTTTCAGGGCGTGGTTAATGGCCCTCCAAGATGCCAGGGTGAACGTGGTGAGTGAATGCCCACCTGCCCTGTTGAGCCCATAGCCTCTGTGTTCACTTCCTGATCTGGGTCGCCCCCTGGTGGCCATTATAAGAAGGGTGCCGGATGTGGGCAGCACTAAGTGTGCAACTGGCTTGGCTTATGGCCCTGCTGTTACTTAGTCTCACGTCTTTCTCCGTGTCCATTACAGGTGATCCCCTCTCCTCAGGCTGGCTTTGCTGAGGAGGTCATGGCCTCTGCACCTCCCCCATACTCGGAGTATGCCCCACCCCCTCAGGTAGTGGCTGTGATAATTTCAGATCTCCGCATTAGTGAGTGCATCACATTTTAATACACCAGACTGGCCTTGTTTGGCGCAAGGCAGGCCAGCGTACTGCTAATTATGAACTCCCCACAGGTGTACCAAGCCTATGGCCCTGCCCCTCCACCTCCTGGAGCGCAGGTGCTATACACTGCTGACGGGCAGCCTTATGGATTGGCGTACCCCTATCAGTACCAAGGTAACGGACGAGACAGCGAATTCTTCTTTGCCATTGGACAGTGTGCTTGCCAGTTGAAGCCACAGACCCTTCCTGTGAAACCTTCTGTAGCCATGAAACGCACCAGTGCATTTTTAGCCGTGAAACACTGCCTGTTAAGTACGATAAGGAGCCCACGCTAACAAAGATTGTTCATTTCTTGTCGTTCAGGGGCCTACCCTCAACGCCACATCATTGTTCAGGAGGAGCGTCGGGACAGTGCGGGGGACATGGCACTGGGCATTCTCGCTGGAGCTGCCACTGGCATGGCACTGGGCTCACTGTTTGTGTTCTAGGCTTACTGAGTTAAACCTCCCCCTCCCCACACACCACATCCACTGCCACGCCCCCTGAGAAGGCTCCGTCCACAAATTCTTGCCTTTGACTTCATGGTCCTGTAGCTGCAGCGTGATGCAGTAACGACGCAGCCCGCCAGTCCCGTAGCGCCGATTCCCTCGAAGACGTGCCTGTGATGTGTCCGTGAGCTGCTCCCGTGTCCTCGTGCGCCTCGTGCCTGACCGTCCTTGTCTGCTAGATTAACGGACATCCCCTGGGTCCGGTGACCCTGGCCAGGCGACGCTTTGCTCCATGTTTCCGCTCTTGTTGCTGGATTCAGTGTAATAGTGTAAGTAACCACCAGCCGAGCGTAGTATCTTGTGCGTTTTAGGGGGATAGGCACCACATTTCACGCCTTTTTGCATTTTGCGCCTTGTTTGTTTACCCTCCCAATCTCGATGATTGGCATCGAGTTCACTCCCAACTTCTTTTGACTGGCGACATACGCGCTCCTTTTCACTTTTAATTAACGGGTGTTACATTCAGGGCAGGTCAGAGGAGCAAAAATGCTAATGTCTATGCGTTTATTTTTTATTCTAAAGGAATACATGTTGTATGTGTGATTTGTCTATAGAGGACACACTAATATGAAATCTGGCTACTTTTCTGGGTCTGAGTTCTTATATTCTGCAGTATGATAAGCCTGTATGTGTTCTGTTTGTTGAATATAGTCTGAATTTACTTTGGTAACTTATTTGCCTGTTTTTCAGGTTTTTGGTCCTGTTTTTCAGTGAAGGGAACTTGTCGTTTGTTTGTGTGCAGACACAGTCCCCAAGGTGCAGAGTTCTGTTGCACGGTTTCCGTGGTATGGAGGAAAGGTTGTGTGTTCATGGCAGGAGTCACATGTTCACTGTCTCAGGCTCACAACGCCCCCCCCCGCTTCATTTTTAACGCGCTTCTGGCGCTAACCGAAACTGCCGCATGCCCAACTCTGTTTGGGAAAAGGCCTCCCTAAAGACAAACCTCCTTGCCTCTAGGATTTCCAAAGACAGCCTTGCGAGTGGTGCTGTGCCCATTTAGCCTATGAAAACACACCTTGAATGTTTTAGCTGTCGTCTCGATAACCAAAATCACCTAGAAGCCCCTCAGGACTGCTTTTAAAAGGCCCAGTTTGATTTAATGACCGTTCACAGGAAACCAACTAGTGACTATGACTACCATTGCACCAATAGCGCTCCAAATAATATCCCTTGAAAAAGGGGCATTAGCCTGCCCACCCCCAGGCCGTACTCAGAACCCCTCAACGACCAGAAACGTCCAGTTTTATTTATCTTTTTTTTTTATTTATTTATTTTTTTTTAATGTATTCTTGATCCGGCATTTCAAGTGAAGATTGCCATGCTTTGCTCTACCGTTCAGTGCAGTAGAAATTAATTTGACAGTCTAATGCCTTAGGGAAAAATTATTAAAGGTGATTAATATTGTACTTTAACATTAAATTAATTTGAAAATAATGTCCTGCTTGTCTCTGTTTTCCTTTCTGCTGATGGGTTGTGTAAACAATGATTACTGTAGCCAACGCTGTAATCAACTGAGAAATTTATGTTCCTAAGCAGACTGGTAAAACCACTTAGTGGTTGGTTTCTATTGCTAAGGTAAGGAGAATTGACAGTGGGTGCAAACTGTCCCATATGTCAGACACCTGTAATAATGTTAAAGATCATTCACTGCATATTATAGCCATACAATGAGTACGGGGTCAGCAACAATGAAAGTCACGGTGGTGGCTGCAGAATATTTAGATTGGGATGGTGATCAGGCTGCAGTTATTTTGGCTGCGCTGTGTCACTTCTACAGTTCTCTTAGAAAATAATCCATATTTCATTTTTATCTTTATCTGGGGTGGCAATAGGGAGGCCATGGCAACTTCCAAATCCCCCCCCCAGATCCGCCCCTACTCAATCAGCAGTACAATGAACCTCCTATCGGAAGGCTGATGACTCTGACTTCAGTCAGAATGTTCTGGAATACACTCACTATAATGTTTACCGGCACTTAGTAATAATAAATGGGCATAACAGCTCTGAGAGCAGAGGACACAGACTTCATTCACCCTAGATAGGTTATTGAATCGATTTAATAAGTGTAGAGACGGGCTCCAGTGTCTAATGCGAGTACATGTCACGGCGGTAATTTTATCCAGCAGGGTAATTTCCTCAGGGGTTTGATTCCCCAGCCGCTGCAAATGGCTTTGGGTCCAGCAGCTTCCGGCCTCTCCTGTCGCTTATTTTTCCCGGTGCCTTCACATTTCCACCCCCTTTAATCGAGTCGTCCGTCGCCATGGACATTTGCTCAATTTCCGGCACATTTTGCCCATGCTGTTAAAGATAAACAGCTGGAGACCGAGCGGCGCTGTTATTCCCTATAGGCACCAGGTGGTGCTATTTACCGCTTTTTGAATTTAATGGCGCACAATTCACGTGCAATCCCTTCTGAAGTGCCGCAGACCGGTTGCTCAGTAATAAGGATTTACCAAGAGCTTATACGCGTCCTTTATTGTGTTTTTCTTCATCTGTGCCGGTTTTATCCGCTTTGTGCAATTACGTCGCCGGCGATAAAGGGCAGCCTTCCAGAGCAATGTCTTCATTTTCCCTGCGTCCCAGTTAATGGGGATTGCTGCAAAGGTCACTCAGGAGTGTAATTTTATTGCTATGTATGCTGCGCGCAAAGCTGCGGAGATTAATCATCAATAATGCACACGCTTAGCGTATTTTAACGCAGCTCCTGTGTGGAATTAATAATGCATTATAATCACACAACCCCGAGGTTTCGCTGTAATATATTTTCAATAAAACTGAATAATTTACGCGTACATTACTAATTAACTACATCAAATGAACATTAAAAGGCCGCTGCCGCGTAAGCGAAAGTCTCCCGGTGAAATCGTATGGATGCGAGATGATGGCGGCTTTTATTATACCAATGGGTTATATGACATTTTCCTTAGCATGTGTGCGATTCCGCTCAGTTACCAGTCCCGTTTCGCACCACCGGAGGGCGGTAATTTAGGCCATAGGCTTATTCGCCGAAAGGGGCAGACTTGGGCAAATGGCTAATTATCATCAATTATGAGATACAAATCTGATATCGCATTTTCCGAAGCAACGGGAATCTTGATTTTAAGTATTAAGCACACATATCATCCTGTACTCACAATATATATATAGGAACCAAACCTTAGGTTATACAGTAGCTGAACTACTACACTGATGGAAAGTGATATTACAAACATTATTTCTGTGTTGATACAATGACATATCAAATACTTCAACTTTTCTTTCCCAAGAAAAGGGGATCATATGTTATGAATTATCTGCAAATGTGATTTCAGTAGAAAGGCTTATTTACTTTCTGACCATTTCCGTGGTGATTATGAGCCCATGATTGCTCGGCTTCTTGGAGAATGGATGACAGCGCAGCGAGTTGACGTTCTGATCCACTGAGACGTAGTTTGATGCCAAAAGTAGGTCAGTCAGTCCATGACGTCAATGTCGTTATACTGCACAGCCTGGGGATATAGTTATAACCCCGTTCATGCCGCTAAAAGCGGGGATGCGAATGATGACTGGCAAGAGCTCGTGAAGACTGCGGTGGTCAGGCTAGGTCACTCCTCTTAAAGACTGCAAGCTTCCAAAACAGCCATCAAGCCCCGGGGTACCTGTGGTTTGGTCCCAATATTTTCCTAACACATTTAACAGTTGCATTTGTCCAAAGTGACGTACACGTGAGGCAAATAACAAACTGTAAACACACTTACCATCAAGGAGTAGACTAAGGCGTAATTGTAGCCGGCGCTCTCAACTTCAATTCAACTGCATCTTTTGAGATAAATAGACTTAAATAATGAAGGGAAAAATGCACTTTCAAGCGTATGCTCTGTTATTGATTAATTGGAAAGCATATCAAATGACGGGCGTTTTTTGGCACTAAGCCTGAAGATGGCTTAGTAAAAATTATCTATAGAATTTACTCAATTTGCACTCACTTTTTGGGGTAAATTTTAAACTGATATTTTTAGTAAAATATACCCAATATCAAGAAATAAAATATTAAAAGTAAATTAAGCTGAAGTCTACCTAATTTCAGTACCACCCTATAGGATATACTCAAATTAATTAAGGCAACATATTTGTACTCACTTTTTATGAGTAAAGCAAACCCAAGTTTAGCAAATAACATGCCCAATGGCAATTAAGATAAAGGGCCTTGTTCAGCATCTGGTGCAAAGTGGTACCAGGCATGATTCAAGTGTCTTTGTCAGCCTGAGCCCAATGCAGTTTCCTGCCCAGTTGGGAGTTAACGGCTTTGTTCAAGGGCCCATAGACTTCAGTTAAAAAAAAAAAAAACATCAGTTTAAATTTACCCAAAAAAGTGAGTGCAGATTGTTACCTCATTTTGAGTAAATTCAATTCTATAAAACTGCCTAAAAGAATTAAGACTTAACTTAGGACATATTGTCGACGTGTTAGCAGAGTGAATGGGTCACTAAGAACAGAAATCTATGTACCATATCTCATCTGCCTCTTATTCACCCTCTGCAAATTCAATCCCAGGCTGGCAAGATATTCACAGCCATTGAATCAGGTAGGATAACACTGCGGTTTTATTTAAATGAAGGTGCATATTTGACTCCAGAAAATGCGTATACTGTGCTGTACATAGCATGTATAGAACGAAACAGCCCAAAAATGGCAGTAATTTATCATCAAAAATAATTAATATAATTTCAAAGTAATTACCCGGTGGTTGTGAGTTGCCCTACGCCTTCGAGTGAACACGCAGGCACACGCAGTACGCGTGTTTCACCAGTGTC
>JABJVO010000078.1:22029412-22040080 GCA_026770805.1 Boulengeromyrus knoepffleri | reverse complement strand
GAGCTTGCTCAGGAATGGCAGCAGGCAGGTGTGAGTGCATCTGCATGCACAGTGAGGCGAAGACTTTTGGAGGATGGTCTGGTTTCAAGAAGAGCAGCAAAGAAGCCACTTTACTCCAAGAAAAACATCAGGGACAGACTGATATTCTGCAAAAGATACAGGGATTGGACTGCTGAGGACTGGGGTAAAGTCATTTTCTCTGATGAATCCCCTTTTCCGATTGTTTGGAGCATCCGGAAAAAAGATTATCTGGAGAAGAAAAGGTGAGTGCTACTATCAGTCCTGTGTCATGCCAACAGTAAAGCACCCTGAGACCATTCATGTGTGGGGTTGCTTCTCAGCCAAGGGAGTGGGCTCACTCACAATTTTGCCTAAGAGCACAGGCATGAACAAAGAATGGTACCAAAACATCCTCTGAGAGCAACTTCTCCCAACCATCCAAGTTCGTTTTGGTGATGAACAATGCCTTTTCCAATATGATGGAGCACCGTGCCATAAGGCAACAGTGATAATTAAATGGCTCAGGGAACTGAACTTCAACTTTTTGGGTCCATGGCCTGGAAACTCCCCAGACCTTAATCTCATTGAGAACTTGTGGTCAATCCTCAAGAGGCGGGTAGACAAACAAAACCCCACAAATTCTGACGAACTCCAAGCATTGATTATGCAATAATGGGTTGCCATCAGTCAGGATTTAGCCCAGAAGTTGATAGCATGCCATGGTAAATTGCAGAGGTCTTGAAAAAGAAGGGCCAACACTGCAAATATTTACTCTTTGCATAAACTTTATGTTATTGTCAATAAAAGCCTTTGACATTTATGAAATGCTTGTAATTATACTTCAGTATACCATAGAAGCATCTGACAAAAAGATTTACAAACACTGAAGCAGCAGACTTTGTGGAAACCAATCCTTGTGTCATTCTCGAAACTTTTGGTCACCATTGTATATTGTACCCCCCATAGCTCAACAGGTAAAGCACTGTGTTAAAATCACAGTGGTTGTGGTTTTGAATCCCAGGCAGCAACATAAATTGTAACCCTTCCCTCTGTTCTAAGTCAGTTTGGTTAAAAGTGCCAGGTAAATGTAAAATGAACAAATGTTGCTGTCTCATCCAGACAGCAGGGGCATGTGGAGATGAGTCTGAAGCTCTTCGAGGTGTTTGCTGGTTCCGGCCCCCGTATTGACTCAGGGAGCAGGCTCCAACCCCCGCCCAGTGTTCAAACTGACGCACTTCTGCATTGCAAGTGGCCAGGGGAACTGACATCAGCAGGTAATAAACGGAACCTTGATTACTCAGCAAGGTCCTGTGGATGGGGCAGGCGGGCGTGTGCCGGTGTGTCTCCACAGCTACGCCCCTCTCACTCACGCGGTACTCTCTGACCATTGTCAGTTATGATGTTCGTTATCACTCCTTCTGGAGGGTCTCCAAGCATCGTCACAAGGTTTTTTACCATGTCAACCCAAGCAGGACCATTGTCCCAGCGTCCATTTTCATATTTTTAAGGAAGATGCCCATCCCTTCCCACAGGAAGTGTGAGGCCGGGAAGTTTAAGGGCCAGGGGCCACCCAAGTCAGCTGTCTGTCCTCTGTCTGCATGCAGCCCCTAGGGGAACAGCACACTGCAAGGCAGAGCTCAAACCACCAAGAACCCTGTAGGATTTGAGGGGGGGGGAGGGGGGCTGGAGCCTCTTGCTGATAACCAGCCGTGACAGGCGGTGAAAGCATCACCCTCCTCGGACCCCAGCCATCACCAACAGGGAATCCCCCAGGACCTGGCTGACCTACCAGATCCCTGTGATGCAGGGGTGGCCAACCAGTCAGAGACCAAGAGCCACATTTTTTACTGTGTTACCGCGAAGAGCCACATCATACACATGGGCACACATGAACATCACCCATCCCTTCCTCTCGCACACACACACACCTCTGCTCAGCCAGATTTATTGTAAATGTCACACACCAACATGATAATGACAGAAATTGACTCCTACAGTACTAAAACCACAGGCCAGTCATTTTCAACAATGAACATTGTGTGCACTGTCTCACACACACAAACTCTCAGTTCATCCAAGTCCACAAACAAAAATATAATAATTTACAATAGCGTTTTTCTTTTCAGATCGATGCTTTGATTTCATGTGTTTCGGGGTAGAAAACACAGACTCGCAGACGTATGTTGACCCAAACATTGACAGTATCTTAAGCGCAGCCCGTTTGACATTGGGATATTTTTCCATTGGCACACTTTTCCAGAACTCAATGGTCCCTTCCCTTAAAGCAGGTTCCAGTTGGTCCTCCTCACAAAGATCGATCATCTCCAACTCAGCTGCAGCCTCATCTGTGACTAGCGGGGCTTTCAAACAGTCCATCTCCGCATTAAATGGGTCGACGAGGAACGTAATCTGTGGCCTTTTCAGTTGTAGATCATGGAACCGGGTCACAAAGCTTTCATGCAGGTTTTCAACAAGTGAAGCATATCTGGCTCTTTGCTTATTCAGGGCGGCGCTAGTGACTATGCTTGGGATAGTCCTTGTCCTTCTCTTCCATTAACAGTTTCATGGCATCCAAAAGCTCAAAAAAGCGAGAGGGTACCTGACCTTTTGACAGCCACCTCACAGTGCAGTGCAGCGGCAGGTCACCTGGAAGCCCTTGGTCCAGCTCAGCGATGAGATTCTTGAATTGCCGGTGGTTAAGCGCATGTGTGCGGATGTAGTTCACGATTTCCATCACAGGCTTCATGACGTTGTCTAAATTCAATGATTTAGACATGAGTTGCTCCCTGTGGATGATGCAGTGGAAATTCCAAAACTCGGGAAATGTTTGGTCAGCTTTGCACAGCCCCACAAGCCCGTTCACAGATCCGATCGTGGCTGGCGCTCCGTCCGTGGCTATTGCAGTTAGTTTCGGTATGGGCAGATTTGCTCTCGCAAATGCAGCCATCATTGTTTCTTTCACATCTATGCCACGGGTTCTGTCTTTTAATGGCACAATATCAAGGAGTTCTTCTTTGATCACACAATCATTTGACACAGACCGTGCAAATATTGCCAACTGAGGCTTGTCTTGTATGTCACAACTCTCATCCAATGCGACACTAAAATACTCACATGCTTGAAGGTCAGAGTGAAACTGTGATTCAATAGTCGTGTTAATGTCCGATATTCTGTGTTCAACAGTGTGGCGGGACAGTTGGACGTCGTTTTCAGGAGACAAGATTTCAACAACGTCACTGAGGCATTTTTTAACGAACTCCCCTTCATTGTATGGCTTTTTAGCCCGTGCAATGTTCCGAGCCGGTTGATACGATGCGAGCGTTATGGTCTCTGATCTGCTTTTCTGCCTGACTTTTCAAAGTAACCAACTCGTGCTTAGTTCAGTCCCTTTTGGAAATTCCTGGTCGATGTTAGCATGGAGTGAGCTGAAGTGGCGCTGAAGATTTGAAACTTTGAAATGCGCTAATGACGCCTGACATATAAGGCAGAATGGCTTGCCATTACGTTCAACAAAAAAATATAATCTCTCCCACTCTGTTAAAAACGTCCTGTGTTCATCTTCATATTTTCGTTTTGCTGTGCATTCTTTCCCTGCCATTTTGAGAGCGAACTTGACACAAATTGTTTATTTAAATGATCTTGCCCCTACTGGGAAACTTTGCGGTATTTTCATCTCACGCACATGCGCATTTGACGAAAATACCGTATTGAACTCAAGCGAAGCGAACACGCACATTAAAAAAAAACACAAACACAAACTTCGATATGAACGTAACAGCGGCATGAAACCAGGCAAACCAGGAGCCACGGGTTGGTCACTCCTGCTGTGATGAGTCAGGGCCGGATTCGATCGGGGCCCTGCGGGGCCCTGCAGAGACCTGAATCCGGAGATGTTCAGATCCGGTGAGGTAACCAACGGGCTCCACCTGGCAGGCTTGGTTTATAGTCAGCCCTGGCCCTTCGGCGAGATGCTGCACCTCTCTGATAATGTCACATCCTTCACACGACATTGGCCTGTATGTTAACATGAAGCGCTAGGAGGTTTCTAAATGTTACCCAAATCAGGCATGGTCTGGGGGCCCTGTTTCTTTAAGATACATCTGAACCAGGATCCAGGAGGAGCGGGGGGGGGGGTTTCAGCAACCATGTAGTGCTTAGGTATAGAAAGATGGTAAAGCTGGCCATGCTAATCCACATTCAAGGTCAAGGTCTCCATTCATTCAAGAAGTCTAAAGGGTCCTGCCACTTGGCGCTTCTGGCACGTTCCTGTTGAATGAAGTCGCAGGCTGCTGATGTCTGCTGCATATTTTATAGATTCCCACCAGCGATAGATGGGGTCACGCTTGTGCGGCGAACACTGCTTTTGGTGCCTCATGAAAAAAAAAAGATGAGATATATAAAACGTTGAAAATAGCAGGGTGATGTTCTAAATGTGCCTATGGTCAGTGCTTGGCTTAGAAATGTGATCGTCTGATCATGTATCTCACGTTTTCCCAGAATACAGTTCTTCTGCCTCAACAGTAACTGTGTATTCAGAGAAGCACAGAGGGTGGAAGACAAAGGTGGATGCTGGGGCATTGTGCCGGGACACCAGCAGGGGTAGAGCTAATTGCCCTGGCTGGCGGTGTTGCGGCCGCAGGCAGCAAGCCTATCAGGTTGTCTCCTGACGTGCGGTGTCCCCCCTACCCCATATGCCCCGCCCCCGATTTTGATCCACCCCCCCCCACATCATGAGGGACCCCCACCCTGTCAGCCACGTAAGCCTGCCTTCCTGCTGCTGTGTTCACGGCACATGGTGCACACAGTTCGCAATGTAAGATGTCACCACTTACCTCCTTAAATGGGGGGGTTAATTCCTCATGCTAAAACTATCTTGACAGTCTGCGCCCCACGACCCTGTGCTAATGAGGAGTGGCCCAACCTGACCGGCCATCTGAGTTTAACAGATCAAGGCAGATTTCTGTAAATAAAAGAGCCAGGCCTCGACCCCCTGTCCGAAGAGAACCACACACACCTTAAAGGCGGGATCCATCCTACCGAGCGGCCGCAGATGTAATCTACCTGATTAATCTCTCAGCCCCCTTTGCTAACCGGCTCGATGCAAAGTGTGAAATTAGTTCCCAGGTATAAGAGCAGGGTGCATGGGAAACAGAAAGCTGATCACAAGCACCGTACACAAACGTGTGCTCTCCTCCAGTTTGGCTGCTGCTTAACGCAGTATGTGGCTCAGTGGGATAGGTTGCTCTACCTGTTTTTGGAATGTTTCTGGTTCAGATCCCAGGGTCAGCAGAGTGATGTCACCATTGGGGTCCTGAGCAAGGCCCTTAACCCCCAATTGCTCCAGGGACCGTCTGATCCTCTTCCCTCAATTGTACGTCACTTTGGAAAAAAAATGGTGCTAAACAAACGTAGCGCTACTTGATCTGTCTCAGTAACCACTGCCATCTGCCTAATTCAGAAGCAGGAAGCTTCTTTCGCAATTAATGTCTTATCTGTAACCTGTGGCAATACATTATTGGGGGGGTATTTCACAAAGCAGGAATTTTTTAACTTAAGCCAAATGTAAGGATTGTCCAATAGGAATGTCACTTACCTCTCCTCCTATTGGATGGTTTTCACGTTTGGCTTAAGTTATTCAGCTAACTGGGAAATTCTGTTTTGTGGAATATCCCCTGGTATGAAAATGCGGGTCATATCTCATATGCTGAACTTCCTCTGCCTGGGCTCCCCCTTTGAGTCTGGTTCCTTCCAAGATTTCTTTCTTCTAGGGAATTTTTCCTTGCCACTGTCGCCTCTGGCTTGCTCACTGGGGGCTTTGGGAAGGGATTATGTAAAGAGCTTTGAGACAATGTAACGTTGTGAAAACGCGCATACAAAATGAATTAAAAAGACTATCCCACTGCACGCTTCCCCAGGTCTCCTGGCAGGGCTGTGAACCCTGGAGCGAGTCTCCCAGTTGTGTTTTACACGTTCAGCAGCGCGACTGTGGTAAGACATGCTTCCTCCTGTGAGGATACACCCAGGCTTTCAGGAAGCCTCCCCCAGAAGCTATAGATGGCACCCTAATAATCCTGTCATCCTTGTCCTGAAGGGAACGGAAGCTGGTTCTGCAGTATCTTCAGGCTGAGTGCATTACACCGAGTGGGTTTCCCCTCCACACGCGGTACTGTAACATACAGGAATGTTTGCTGTAATGCTTTAGCTTTATGTCTCCAGGACATTGGGGGGGGGGGTTTGATCCACATCAAAAAGGCTTCCTACAGTGACTCCAGTCCATCTCACAATTTAGAGACACTAGTTAGCATGTCTTGGGATTGTGGGAGGAAACCCACACAGCACATGGAGAACATGCAGACTCCACACAGAGCAGAGATAGGATTTGAACCCAGAACCAGGGACGTGGGGAGACAGGGGTGCTTGCCAATGAGCCACCCAAAGACCATAGTTTATTCGACTTATGTCTCCTGTGTGTGTGCATGGGGAGTAGGGGTTGTGTGTTGTAGTGGACACATGGACCCAATTTAAGTAGAGTTACTGAGATGAGCAGCCTATATAAGTGTCCTGGCCACAGTGCCTGCTCTTTGCATGCCGCTTACAGGTTATCTTGGCAGGTATGTAGCTGTACTCATTCCTAGTACATTGTTGCGCGTTTGGTTCTGGTGAGTGTTTCTAGACTTTTTCGACCTCAGGCCCCTTGACTCGGGCTTTGTCCATCAAGTACTCTTCTTGTTAACTCCACGGCTGGACCTGTGTGTCTCTACATACCCCTCTGTGACCTGGTGCTCATCCAAAAGCAGCAGGGATCTGCTGCAAACTACTAACTGAATATCTGCCCAGCGATTGCGGCCTTGTGCTAGTCTAACGTAATCTGTATAAAACCTGCCATCACGATGTCTGCGATCCCACATAAATATGCTTGCTCGGTCCTTAGAAGCACAAGTCCATAACATCACCATGAGGACAACACAGGAGGCTGCTAGGATATCAGAATCAGTGCCCATCTGGTCCTGTTCCATATGTCTTGTCCCTGTTTGTCCAGCAGGTGTCGCTGGCCGTCCTGTTCCCTCCCCAGACTTGTAGCCCTTAGTCCCTAGTGTGTTTGCCAGCTCCCCGGGCTGCGTGTGGCTTAACGGGCTAAGTGGTCGGCTACTGTTCTTAACTCCCCTTTTTTGTTGTGGGTCTGGCTAGTCTCAACTAGTTGTTTTATAACATCTGTTATTTTATATTCTCCTGGTTTATTAAGTGTATATATTCCAGTTACACTTTCTTGTGTTTACTCCCTGGTTAAATTCTGTTCTTGTATTTATGTTCCTAGTCTTTCCGAGTGTTAGCCCTCAGTGTTCAAGGTTTCTTAGTTTCTGTGCTTGTTATTTGTAATTTACTCTACATGTTGCTTGTTGTCCCATGCCATTGCTGATGGTTGTTTTTGGTCAAATTCCACACCTGCCCCTTGTTAGCCCTTGTTATCTGTGTAGTTATAAGTGCCTGATCTCATTCTGTTCTGTCATTGTTGTTGTAGTCATGGTAGTTTTTTCATGTAAGTCATTGTAGTTTTTCTGTGTTCCTCTTGCCTTTTGTACTGCCGTTTCCAGAGTTGCTCCCTGCTGTCATTTCTGTTTTATCTGTTTAGTTTTGACCCCCCATGGACTCATTCTAGTTTGTCCTTTCTGTTCGGTTGTGTTTAATGAACCACTTTTTATGTGAGCTGCTCCTTGGATCGTTGCTCTTTTTCCGCCTGTGCCATGTCCCGCTGTAAGAGTTGGCAGCTTGGCGGAGGACAGAAGCTGGGCAACACAGGCTGGAATCACCACTGCTTTGTCAGTAGCACTTGCTGTAACAAAGTTCTCCATGTAGATTTAAGGCATCACCCCCACCAAGCTGAAGTCTGGAGGGCTGGACTCGGCTAGAGAAGGTGACCATGCAGCTTGGAGCTTCTAGATTACCACTGTGTTCGGTACCCATGGTTTGGTGAAATACAGCAGTGTGAACTCCAGGGGGCACTGTGCAGAGCGTGAGGTTCCACATGATGAACTCTATTGATAATGGGTACTGAGTCATGTCTCGGGATGAACTTTCCCTTGCCCTCGTGGGATGGGGAGTCCCGTGTGAGCTTTCGAATCCCCATTAGGTGACATTGTGTGGATCAGACATAGTGCTAAAGGACGACGAGGCCCCACTGGATGTTCAGTGTCACTGTTAATAGCAGCATGTCATCTCTGCAAATGTCCTCTCCCAGTGGGTATCCCCTTCACAAACATTTACAGATGTTGAGCATGCCGTGAGTGGGGGGGGCACTCTCCGTCGGAATTAATACGCAGAACATTGTTTCTATTGAACACTTCGATTTTAATCCAACTGAATTATTTCTCATAGCACAGCTCAATGGTGTAGGGGAGAGTTTAATTTTGGGGAACATGATTAAAACGCACAGGTCTGCTTATTTGGGGGGGATGAATGAAATCAAATGGAATATTGCCCCCACCCCCCATCCCTCATGCTTCCTGGCAGAGCTTTGAAAGTTTGACAAAAACATCATCCTTTTAAGCTGATTTTATTTGTTTGCATTTTACAATTTCCACATGCTCCCAGAGATTTGAACCTGCGACCTTCATGTTAGCGCAATAATGTACTTGTTCATCTACAGGAGCCCATTGTTAATGGGGGGTGGTGGAATTCTTCAGGAAGGTAAATGGGGTTTCCACTTACTGATAGCGTTTTACTCTTTATGCTTAAATGTTCTAAAAATAGGTAAAAGTATCCGTGTGTGTGTGTGTGTGTCTGTGTTGGGGCTGTGAAGCAGATTTTAAAACTTGAGTCTTTCCTGGAGCACACAAGGATGCCTACATCACCCGTGAGCTGGGGATTGTTGAAGTTGCAGCCCTGAAATCCATCATTATTTAGGACACAACACATCATTTCCTCTCTCTGGATCTGCCTCTTACTATAGACTCACATTTTTTTTTTTTACTCACACAAAACATATTTTCAGTTCAGGACTAAGGGTATGAAAATATTTACCCTCCTGGGATTTAAAGTCCAAACTTCTTAGGTCTATTCAGTGACACTGGCATTTTTCTAAAATTCAGTACAAAAAAAAAAAAGAAAACTTGAAATGTAAGGTTTTTGAAAAAAAAAAAAAAACGGATTATGGTTCGAGCACTCCTGTACGTTCCTGGTCGCCGCAGGAACAAAACAAGCCCAAGTGGATGCTGGGGAATGCGGTTCCACGTATGGCTCAAAGCTGTTTGTAAAGCTATTTTAAAAAAATCCACGCTGAAGCTGAGTTTCATCGGGCGATCTGCAAAGGCGGCCCGGCGATCCCAATGGCCCCTGGCATCACCTGCTTTTTGGTAGCGCTTTAGCTTCCTGCTAATGGACAGACACTAATTAGGTTGCTTTGATGCTATGGTCCTTGCTTCTGGTTTTTACTGGGGCTCAATCATTTAAACACACCCCCCACTCAAATGGCCATTAAGCAGCCAGCGGGCGATCGATATGGGAAGGAAGTCTGTGCCAGAGCTCGGAAAGGCTTCTAGTGGCTGCAAGTTTCTTGCATCCCATCCAGAGCTGCTTGTGTTTCTCTGGTTTCTCTTTATGGGATCAGCCAGGGGTACGTGGACGAAACAAAGGGCCCTGACAGGAAATTGCATTTTAGCCATTGGCGGAAGGAGTACTGAAAAATCCTGCTCAAGTAAAAGTATTGTTACTTCCAAAATAAATTAGTTCTGAGGATTAGTACCTCTATTCCATATGACTGAAATAGAAGAATAGCTTGTTTTAAAAGTATTCAGAGTACTTAGTATTTTTATCCCCTTACATTTTTTAGCATTTATTCAGCAGATGCATTGGTCCAAAAACACAGACACTGGAGGAGTCAAACTGAGACAGTTCCTGGAACAAATTAATTCGTCCATTTTGTTACAGGTTAAGGGCTTTGGGGGCCCAACGGTAAGAACACCCTACCAGCCATGGGGTTAGAACCAACAACCTTCCGATTACCAGCACAGAGGCTTAAAACGGAAAGACACACGCCATCTGTCCCACAAAGAATGTGCACCAACATGTAAATGAACTGAAAATGAGGTTTACCCTCAGGTGCAAAATGCTGCATCTTCTCACATTTACATTAATATGGGCTTTCAGCAACTTCATTCATTCAGCTTACATTTTTATGTGCTGTTTAGATTTTAATCTTCACTACCTAATACCCTTTTTGTATTTTTGTTTTTTATGAATTTTCTATTTTACTGCAAACCCAAACAAGTACTAAACATATTATAACCTTATTCAAAATGTGTTTTTGTCTGGGTAGTGTCAGAATGATCTAATTCTATAAAGCTGTACCATGGAGTCTGACTCAGTGAGGTGTTATCTGTCACCCAGAGTAACTGAGAAGACATTCATGTGCAGCATAGGAAGGTGGGGCTGTGTTCGAACCAACACTGTGCTTATTTGTACACATTGATTTAAAACCCACTGAGGTGAAGATAATATTTTATTAAATCACACTGAAAGTAATGTTAGACCGCAAGTTAACATTGTGAGCATTTCACACACACAACAGCACTGTTACAGCAGCCATGTAATAACAGTGACAGCCTGCAATAAATTACCTGGCTAGATATTTGTAATGGTGTGACGGTTGCAACCGATTTGTTCGCAGGGAAC
>JABJVO010000078.1:22013022-22027205 GCA_026770805.1 Boulengeromyrus knoepffleri | reverse complement strand
GCAGAGCATACTTAACCGTGATATTTCACCAAACTAGTAGCTTATCCTACAAATTGAAAACTCCAAAATTGAAAAATCTACGCCGACCACGTTTACAACACGTTTTGATCGATAATTAAATGCGTTTTGTAACTTTTTGACCCGCCCGCGCGATATTTTAAAAATGCCTGCCCTAAAACCGCCCGCACCCGCGGGTCACGGGTCGACCCGCGCATCACTAGAAGTAATTCTGTAAAAATGACCGTGATGAGAACATTTGTAGTTTGTCACATGAAAAGAAGCTTATTTGCAGTCAGCTGCAGGTTTTAGTGCCAGTGGATCACCCTGCCGTTGTTGCTTATGTGAAACGCCTGGTTTCAATAATCGCTTATATTGTAGCATTGCAAAGCCACTTTTCCGGTAATGGAATAATAACAAAATACATGTTTTAAGTCGTTCCAGGTACTAGGCACATTAATAAATGTGAGTCACCACCGATGAACTATGTGAAATGAGCACCTCAGGTCTATGGAGACCTTTTCCACCGGACCTGCGGTGGAGATGCAGCTCTCAGGAATGGTACCATAATGATTGGTGCCGCTGTGCATGCCTGGGCGGGCGGGGTGGGGGGCAGACTGCCCGATCAGTAACAAATTACAGACAGGTTCAGCTTCCCCTTCTGCACCGTGTCAGAGATCTGCTCTGTGACCTTGAGACGCCCAGACGCTCCAAGGAGGAGTCATCCATACCTGGGGCTCTCAGATCACCTAAGGCTCTTCGGGGCTCATCCTCAAATTGCCACCGCACCCATGGGTGAGATTTTCTGGAAGAATCCAGCATACATTCAAATTAGCTCCTGATTTACACCTGGTGTGGGAGCCAGCTATCCAACCAAGGGTGTTGGGGACAGCAATAGGCAGGTACCCGGTAGGATGTGCTGCCCCCCCCGAGTGAATTATTAGTGGAAATCAAGCCAGAAGGTAAAATGAAAGGTGTGCTCATTGAGTCTTCCTGGTAGCTATACATCCTGGACAGAGTGTGCGCATTTTCTGTGGAGTTTCCTTGTATGGGAATGGGATGGATGCAGCTCTTCTGGAGCTTGAGGACACATTTGTCCCAGGCCCAGCTGTTAGACCACCTGGTGTAGTGTCATAGAGATATCTTTCTCACCCAGGCAGATCGCATCTGAAAATCCCCTGCTTGTTCACACGTCTGCCGATGCAGAAGCAGAGGCGGGCTTGAGATCAGATATTATGAGCCACTTCCTGGTTGGCTGTAATCATGGTGCGTTTGATTATCTCTCCAAAGTCGTAAATTCCGAGGTCCATGACGTCATGTCCGACCAATCTCCCGTCGAGCTACACATCTCGGAACAAACATGGCTACATGAACATGTTGTGTGTTTTTGCTTTATATTTTAGCAGATTTGGAGTGAGATTCTTTTATTCTGAGAGACAAACAAACAAGAAACACGAACTAGTCAAACCACATTAAAAGCTTCATAATATTTTAGTAGATCCATTTAGTAGATTCAACGTCAGAAAGGAGGCGTGTTTCCGATGTTTTTCATGATGTTATTATCCGAGTTCCAACTCGGAGAGAGAAAATCGAACGCAGGACTAGCCCTCAACACACCTGTGGCCACACCTCCAAGGCACTTTGGGCCACACTCCTGATGTCTAGCATTGGTGGAACGAGCAAAGGGTGGGGTTCTGAAGTTTCAAAAGCTACATGGTCGACCTAGGTTTTGGTTGGTATCAGCGCAGACCTAAGGCGTAGAGAGTTAAACTGATTGGGCGAACCTGCCGGCACTGCATTGCATTTTCCTTGTCCATGAAGTGTAGGGCTGATTCTAAAATCCCTAAGAATAAATGTCTTTGTTTACTGAAGACAGGCGAATTGTTGGTGGTGGACGACTCCCCCAGAGCCATGTCCATACGACAGGCTGTAAATTGCAGCGCTGCAATGTCCCGCTCGCTTGTCGCATCCCCTCAGCGACATGCCACATTAATCAACCTCTGACAGACCGGCACAATTTGCAGGCGAGCTTTTAAAGAGAGATTTTACATCTGAACACTCGGGAGGAAGCATTACATCTGAGCAGCCCATGGCAAGGAGGCAGCGAACAGTGCTAACACACTTGCGCTTGGCCGCCATCTTCCCTAAGCATTGTGGGTAAGTGCTGTTGTTCCTTGGCCCAGTTTAAGTCCCCTAATACCCTTGCTGAAGGCAAATTGAATTGCTAAGGCAGGTGGGAGCAGTCTGTATGCTAGGTTAAATCCCAGGATTTAGCTACGTTTCATATTAGCATGGATGGCACTGAAACGATTAGCCTACCATGATCAGCCGGTCATGGGTTTGGAGCTCACTCATTAATCAAATGCAACAAGTGATATTAGCTAAATATGCCTGCGGCACTAAACAGGAGAAGGGGAGCAAGAGTATAATTCCTGGAAAAAAAACTGCCACAGGGCTTTTGGGGGGTTTATGATTAATTTGCCAGTGCTACTTAGGTAGCTGCTGCTGTTCACCCAAAGGCAAACTTTCATCTGGCAAGTGAATTCCCACAATGCACTAGGCTTTGGCGAGATGGGAACAAGGACGTTGTGACCATGACACATGGCGCACACTTTTTTATCTGGATTGCTCAGTAAATGACTTGGGCCTCTTAATATTCTTGTAAGCCCTGGATATGTCCTGTATACATACACAGCATAAAGACATCACATGACCTGCCCACCTGACCCATATGTAAAAATGGCTTAGAAATGGCTTTGGAGGAGTTTGACCAGTGAGTGAAGGAAAAGCGGTCAATGAGTGCTCTGCATATGTGGGACCTCCTTTAAGACAGCTGGGAATCCCAGCAGGCCACCTCTTGAAACTGGTGTAGAGGAGACAGTAGGGTCACTCAGTACCTGGGGAAATTGTGGTTAAGGGCCTTGCTCAAGGGCCCAATGGTGGGATCACTCTGCCAACCCAGGGATTTGAACCAGCAACCTTCTGACTCACAAACCATAGAGCTGGCATCCCCAACAAATGATTATTTTTTGTTTAATGCTTTTTTGGTCAGTGCATTATTCCATATATGTTATTTTATAGTTCTGATGTCTTTATGATATTCTGAGATGTTAAATAGTTAATAAATAGTTAAAACAAACCTTTCTCTGGGTAGATTTTTCTAAACTTTTGACTGGTACGGTATGTCCGTGCCTTCTTTCCCGTACTGAAAGTCTCACGCCGGTTGATCACAGTTATTGATTCCATCGTCTGAAGTGCTCTGGGGTCCTGGGTTCTGGTTTGCGTCACTGTGGCCGTTTCTGGCCAAAGACACGCCAGTGTGCACCTGTCATAGGTTTGTGGACGGCCTCTGATTTACCCCTGACGTGCCCTGTGAGATCACTAGCTGTCCATCTGAATGAAGTAATTAAGGGCAGAGATGGACACCAGTGTGCTAACCTTATTCTAACTGCCCTAGAAGCCTTATGTTCTTTAGGATGTAGATCATGCTTTCTGTAATGAGGCTTAATGCCCCCCCAGGCATAAAAAGCATGACCTGACCTCGAGTGCCTCACACATTTTAATTATTTTGACTTAGGGTGCCGAATGCATTAGCCTGAACACTACCTGTCATCGTTGCACTGCCCGCCATGGAACACACAGTGACCTTCAGGTGCCTAAAGGGGTCGCGATTCCATCGGGGTGTGTTCTGAGGATTCAGGATAAACATACTCCCCAAAATAAGAGTCTGTGCTCCTTACATTTCCAGCATGAATCCCTTGGAGGGGATGCTGTTATCCAAAATGCAAGCACTTCATTTTTTCACCTGTGTGGTGAAAAATTCCTGCAGAACATTTATCAGTCATACCGAGCCTGAAATTGACTTCAACCGATAGCTGATGGTGAATATTCCACCGTCCCGCGATGGTGATTACCATCGGAAGCAGCCGGCCAGCGACTTACGGCCCTGCTGCGGACGGATATCGTCATCAGCGAGAATGCTGGCTGAGCCGTGCCTTTTTTTATCGATTCGTGTCAGCCCGGCAGCCTGCGGGGTCATGTGACCCGTTATCGGGATGGCAGCGAGGGCGTTCTGCCAGCGATATGCTGCATTTTGTCCATCCGTGCTTTGTTATTTTGCAGGAATTTTGGCGCGGCATTATGTCAGGGTGCCGGCGCGGGACCGCAGATCGATGCCAGCGTAATGATCCAGGGCCTCATACCAGAGATGGCATTTAAGGGCGATGAGGCGGTCTGGGGGACGGCTAAATGGAAGGGGAGGGGGAACTCGGGAAGCCGGTGACTCTGACAAACCTGCAATTCAGCTGTAGTCAGCTTGGTATCGATTACCCCGGCAGCACCGACGTGGTGGCAATGCGGAGAAACCCTCCGGGGCGGAGAGAAAGGAGGCTGCTGGAGCTTTTCCCAGCTGAAATTCCCTGAGAACTTTGTGGAATAACCAACCTTGGGCGGTATGTAATATAATGTGTAATATTTACACTTCAGGTAGAGAAGTACAGGTTGTGCCTATTGAATCGCGGCCTTAGGCGCCTTCAGTCCTTGTCCTGTCTTTCTGTCTGGCTCAGGTGATGCCGCACAGTGAGCGGGGGGCTCCTCCCCACGCCGCATGTGACCTGACAGCTCCACAGATGGCATCCAAAACATCCCCGAAGAGTGAGTCAGGGCCGCCTTTTACGTAAGAAGCCCAGGAGTCTGATCATTTTAGCTCTGGGAACAGAAAGCCTGTCGTTTTCAAGCCTGAATTTGAGTTTTTATGCTGCATTTTATGCTGTACATCTGTTATACCACAGAAGTCACACATGAGACTCGCGTCTACTCTAATGTAGCTCTGATCCTGCCAGCCTCCCGGCTGCCAAGGAGGTCAAAGATCAGTGTGTTTTGGCCTAGATGTGGACTTTATAGCCAGAGAACCTTTTGTCAAACATGTTTTCCGTTCCAGAGATGTCATTTCTGGTGAGTTATCACGCGCAGGAGCCCCGTCACAGACATCAGCCATCACGATTAGCAGCGGCTCTTTCTGAATGCTGTAGATAGCGCTCGGTGTCACTGCCTTTCCGGCGAGGCGAACCCAACGACGCCGGTCATTCTGAAAACCTATGATTTGTGGGACCACAATTTATTTTTATAAACCGCCTCCAGTGGCGTAATGCAGAGATGGGTCACCTGACCAACTAGGCTTGAGTAATGAATGATCAGATGCCACTTACAGGTACGGTTCAGCTGTTCATGGAGAAGTGGCTCGGGAGCCAGCCATTGAGGCCATGACCTCATTCTTAGGGTCATCAGAGGTCATTTGAGATGTCAGAACTGCCCTGTGCTGGATGCATGCCTACCTGCCTTTATCCACAGTGTAGATTTGAAGATTAACCTATTATCTGTGTTTTTCTGATGTGTGGATCTCATAGAAATGCCAGGGCTTCAGATGCTGACCCCTCGTTTGAAACTTCTTTATTGATTAAAACCCAAAATATGGTCCACTTGTCCCTCCAAAGGGGTTCCACCATCGGGGGAGGGGGGGGGGGTCGTAAAGTGACCTCTTGTATCTGGGTCAGCCCCTGGCCATGAGCTGACCCGGCCCGATTCCCCCTCATTCCTGGAACCCGAGGCTCCCGTTCCGCTTCTCATCAGCCTAATTTATTTTTCTGTAGATCAACTGTCCCTTCCTGCCCCCCCCCCCCCCGGCTAAGGTGCCGCCTGGGCACTGGTCTCTGTGTCACGGGAGGACACGTCTGATGGATGGATATTGAATTTAACTCCGAATTACTGCCCCCCTCCCCCCCACCTTCCCAAAATAGCTCTTCAGTAGATTGAATCGAGCGGCGAGCCATTGGGAATCTTTTACCACTTTGGACGCATTGGCTGGGCCACTGACAGCCCCCCCGGGATCAGTGCGGGGGTGCGATGAGTCACACGGGCAGGGGGGGTGAGAGATGCGCCAGTAGGCGCTAAAGCCGAGTAGATGGCCGAGCAAAGTTAGAACACTGACCACTAAACAGTGAAGTGCAGCAGGCAGCTTGGTCTTTCACTGCATACATTAAAATGTATGTAGACTGACACACGTGGTGAATGAAATTAAAACCGGTTAGAGCCAGTTTTCATCAGAGCCGTGTTCTTGAATTTTTAAAAATCTCAGATGGGCAGACACTTATAAACCTCTGAGCCAAACCCAAAAGACCACCATGCCTGCCCCCCCCCACCACCCAGGACACTGTGATCAGTATAAACACGAAGTGATTTGATTGGAACGGCCTGATACGGCCTCAGGAATAACTCTTCAGCTGATTGTGAGACTGTGGGGGGGGGGGGGGGGCTTTATGGCAGAGAAACCCAAATTGAAACTCCTTTATTTAATCTCGCTCAGCGCCAAAAGCTGCTATATCTCCTAGTAACACTTAATGCCCCCCCCATTGCCGTGGTGACAGCAGTTGCCATAGAGATAATTGGGGCTGATTAAAAGAACTGATGGACCTCATGTGGGATTTTCCCCACCTCTTTCAATCATTCCCTTTTCCCCTCTATTTCAGGGCAGAAAATAGCAGTATGGAGAGCAGTGGCCTCGCGTCTGGAGGGTGCCAACGGCGGCTCTGGCGGCTTGATGGCTGTGGTTTTTCCTTCATCATTACAGTCATCATTTTGTCCTCCCTTCTGATGTTCGCGCCATTAAGGATGGAGTCGCTGTGAGAAGGTCACTGCCGTCCATCTCTCCATCCGGCTGACTCCCTTCCTGTAGAACGTCCAGCAGGGGGCATGACCGTTTAGGTATAGAACTGATCCAGGTCCAGCAGCTCTTAGCTAAACTGTGTAACTCGATTTACCGGGGTAGATTACCGGAGGCATCAAAATGTAAGGGATGCAAAGGCATGTGAGACCTCAGATAATTTAGCAATCAATTTAACAAATAAATTAGATTGCTTTGATGACTGTGGTACACATGAGCCTCTCTAAAATGCAGAATCAGAATCAGAAACATTATACAAAAAAATATAACAAAAATTGTGTGCAGTCCCTTACAGTGCAAAAATAATAGAATATTAAAGCAATAAAATAAAAATAAGTTTCTTATGTACAAAAATGATATATAACAGAGCGGGGTTGTTAGTTTAAGAAGCATGGCACAGATTTAACTCGGTAAGGTATTGCCCAGGTTTGTGAAAGAGAGCATACCCTTCTGGTGTTCATTTATTATTGCAACAGCCCTAGGATATGTGCTGTTTTGCAGTCTGTTTGAAACAATCAGGGACCACTAGCTCTAACCCTTAAGGCAACCCTAATCCTAACCCCAAGGTAGTAATGATGGGTTCGAAGTGGGTGGGGCTTCTTCTCTCAACCTCATGTTTGATTGGTCTGTTAGCCTCTAGCTGAAGTTTGATTGATCTGTTAGCCTCTAGCTGAAGTTTGCTGACCTGTTTAGCTGTCATGAAAGGCCACGTGATTAGCAGATCGGAAAAACAGATCACTGGGGTAGCTCACCTTCCTCGGGCCCTTTAATTGGTCTGAAAAATATAGCCTTAAAAATGAATGAACAGATGAAATTGCCATTTAGCAGATTTGCATTCAAGTGAGGAACATTTGGAGTGACAGAGCAGGGTGTGCAGCATCCAAAACCGTCAGGGCAGAGACAGTTAAGGGCCATGAGGAACGTTTGGAGTGATAGAGCAGGGTGTGCAGCATCCAAAACCCTCAGGGCAGAGACAGTTAAGGGCCATGAGGAACGTTTGGAGTGATAGAGCAGGGTGTGCAGCATCCAAAACCCTCAGGGCAGAGACAGTTAAGGGCCATGAGGAACGTTTGGAGTGATAGAGCAGGGTGTGCAGCATCCAAAACCTTCAGGGCAGAGACAGTTAAGGGCCATGCAGTTGGGCGATTACATTGCTGGTCACGGGATTCAACCCCACAACCGACTGGACATGGGTCTCAATCTCAAATTCACTCTGTTAAGCCTTACATCTTAATGATCCCTGTTGTCATTATCTGTTTCTTAAGGGAGCTTATACACTTCTGAGCAGGACCACAGTGTACACTCCACAGGAGCAGCAGGGCGAAGCCCACACAAACAGAAGGGGAAATAGGAACCTCCGTACCCTTGGGGGAGGTTGTGTGATTCAAGTCCGCATTCCACCTTGCATTTCCTGTGGGCTCTTTGAGGAAATAACTGTGTTTAACATGCTTTGCGGAGGAGCGGTATGTCACATGTGAGCAGGTAGTGTTTGGCATTTCTGCGCACGTTGCAGTGCATTTCCCTGTTCTGGGGGGAGGCACGTTGGCTTATCGCGGCTTAGCAGTTATCTATAGCCATGATGTGTATGACATCTCACTGCCATCATGGTGTTTGTAGAGTAAAGTGAAAACAAAAGAGCCTGGATGTAAACAAATCCTGGGCTCCCTATTGGATAAGAGGGCTGTCAATCATTCTGTGGGTGGGTGGAGTGACTCAGAGCTCCATAATTTCAGCGTAATTCCATCTGCGTTCATCACGGCAGCACAGATTTAGTGCAAGCAGACGTTCCGGCTCTGCGAAGCTCGAGGAAGCTTGGTTTTCATGAAGCAAACAGAATGATCTGTTAAATGTGAGTTATACCTGCCTCACTAAAGTGTCGACCAAACAAATATGTGTAAATGTAAATTAATTAGCTTGCGGTCGCAGATTTAAAGGTCCAGCACCAAAGCCTACTTCATATCCTCTGTTTTATTGCTACTCAGAAGTAGCTGCAGGATGATGACCGCAGACCTCTGGGGAAATTCTCTGGGATGCCGCTGACCTTCCCAAATCAAATCCTGTTCTTTCACATTGGCTTTTGAAGGCAAGATTGGCGTTTGAAGTGAAGGACAAGTGTGGGTGTTGTTTCTGTGTGTTTGATGGTTGGTATGAGGATAAAAATGAGCTTTAAGTCATAATCAGTGGAGTCAGTGATCCATACAGCTTCCCCAATCCACACCTCAAAGTCAGCTGGTAGGTCATGACCCCACAATATTGAATGATGACTTTTCGGGCTCAAATGTACCCTTAATATTTTATTGGCACATTATTGGCACTCTTTAGAAGACAGCATTTACCAGAAACACCTACCATGAGAATCGCTTTAGAGCAGTGCTCACTACCCCTTCTCCTGGCTATCAGCCACCAAGCAGAGCTTAGGTGCAGCCCTAATTTAACACACCCGATACAGGTAATCAGGCCCTTCAGCAGCATCTCAGTATCAGAGCCAGCTTAGCTTCAACATGGCTCGTTCTAATACTTATCTGTATCAGGTGTGTTAAATTCGAGCTGTACCTAAGCTCTGCAGGGAGGTACAGCTCCAGGGTAGGGTTGGTGACTGTTTTAGAGCATAGTTTTTTCTTTTCCAAAATGGCTGCCCTTTCCACTAGCATTAGCATAAACAGGAAGTGACACATGGCGAATGCGATTTTCGCATGATAGCGTGCCGATTTGAATGGGAGATGATTCAGTCCCCAGCGCATAGCCCCCTCCTCCAGAAATAAGCTGGCTCTGTGATATCACATTCGCTAGCAGACAGAGTTTGACTCACACTGAATCGCATCATATGCTTTTAAAAAAGGCTTTGTATTTTTAGTCATTTGCTGGGTAGTTTTTGACTGTGAGTGGAGTCCCCTTGCAATTCATCTTGTGTTTTGTGAAAGCTTTCCATGCCCCACCATAAAACGTTAGACCACTTGGCCACATTTATGGTGATGGCTGAAACTGGAGTGTTTTTTTTTGTTTTAGAAGCTTGTCACCTGACCTACATCATTTCCTGCCTGGTGGGTGGATGACCCAGCACCATAATGGCTGCCCCCAGGAGAGGAGACGTCACCTTTCAGGAAATGATAATACAGTGTTTGGCAGGGGTCTGGACCCCCCTCAGGTATACAGTTACTTCTTGGCCTAACGCTTCAGTTCTGGGGCACCTAAGGGGGTTCAGTGAGCACCGCGATTGCCGGCACCTTTGGAACACCATTATCCCACAGCTCCTTCACCCCATTCCTGGGACCTTTGTGGCGTGGGGTGCCCCCAACCTCCCCCACCCCAATGGTCTGCCTGCATAGCTGCCCACTCTATAGGTCACCCAGTGGAATTGCACCGAGTGCCTCTGTCAGGTTTCCCAATAGCTAAATTAAGCTTTTGATTTCCACAAGCATCTAATTATAAAACAGTGGCAATGCTCAAAGAGGCATTCTAACATTTCCAGCCCCGCCGCTTGCCTCTGGCACACGCCCCTGCCCTTTCACTGATTCATGAGGCAAAATCTGAAACGGGATGAATCTTTCATGCAAATTGTCTATAATTGATAAAGTGCCTTATTTATTTAACCCTCAGGGCATGAATAAAATAGCGTGGAATATTTACATGAAAGCTGCTTGTTGTCCTCAAAACAGTTGTGTTGATGGAAACATTTAATAGGAATAGTAGAATATAAGGAGTAGAAAAGGAGTTACAGTAGCAAGTAAATATGATTTTATCGCGGTGGCATCCGTGGCTGGTTTGACTGCTCCTGCTTCAAGAGACAGTGAATTTAAAGGGAATGATAAAAGACAGACAGGATTCACGCAGAAAATATTCTTCAAATGTGACGTTATTGGACTGTGAATTAATATTTAAAAAACAGAGCTAGATATAGAGAAGCAGGCAGCTCATGTACGCTCTTTGTGCTGCTACAGATACCGTGCTCATTTGTGCAGGATTGTTACTGAATTTGACAGCAGCAGTTTTGGGGCTTAGTGACTCTGTGCTTGTGTGATAATAAGAACCTAACAGTGGCTGTGTAGTGAGGTTATTGGCATGTTTACATTGCTTTGGGATATAACAGAAATTACATGATAGGTTAGTTGTGTGCGGGTGTGTGTGTCCGTTGAGGTGTGTGTGTGTGTGTGTGTGTCCATTGAGGTGTGTCTGTTGTGGTGTGTGTGTGTGTATGTGTGTGCGCACTGAGGTGTGTGTGTGCATGTGTGTCTGCGATTGCTCACAGCAGGAAAGAGAGAGAGAGGGAGACAGGGAGGGGGAGAGAGAGAGGGAGACAGGGAGGGGGAGAGGGAGAGAGAGAGGGAGACAGGGAGAGGGAGACGGGGAGGGAGAGAGGGGGAAACAGGAAGGGGGAAAGGGAGAGAAAGAGAGGGAGACAAGGAGAGAGGGAAGAGGGAGAGATAGAGAGAGATTTAGAAGAAGAAGCATAGGGAGAGAAAGATAACATGCAGTGTAAATAGAGATAAAGGGAGAGACAGGGTGATGAAATAGAAAGAGATGGAGTATATGGAGAGAGAGGTAAAGAGAGAGACAGAGGGAGAGGGAGAGAAAGGGAGGTATAGAGTGAGAGATTAGCAAAGAGAGGGACAGAGGGAAATTAGAGAGCTTAATGATGTTGTATTGCAACACACCCATGTAAAGTGCCTTTGGGTGACACTGTTGTGTTGTTGTGTTATAGAGAGAGAGAGACAGAGAGGGAGAGACTCATGGGTAACAAGGTAGCAAGGTGCCTTCATGCTGATGTCCTCACAGCAGACAACTGCATCTGGGGACCCACATCTGGCCAATAACAAAGGATGGCCCTGTGGGTCAGGCCGTGTCAGCCAGCTGTTATAACTCCCCTCACATGTGGCTGTGGGGAATGTGCCTTATTATGAGCCGCAATCTCAATCTGGTCCCACTAAATGTAAATACCAGTGTAAAGCAGGTGTTGCAGCCATACAGGAACTGAAGCTAGTCTGTTAGCCGGGTGCTAACACAAGATTACAACATTTTTATGTAGCTTTGCCTGCATATTTTTGGCAATTATCACATTATGCTATTCTGGTAGCAGTATAAATGGGTAAATGTTCCCTCGTAGTGGGGGTGGGGGGCAGCCAGCTGTGATGTCGGGGGAAGCCTGTGGTGACGTCCCCCGCACGCCGTCAACGGGGGCCCGGAGTGTAATTTATCAGTCGGCCAGGGCAGAGTCACCTTTCGCGTAAAGACGTGTGTCGGTGGAGCAGTTTCAGCTGTAAATGAATGTCGCCCCGAAACTCGATGGGGTTCATTAGCATGCGGCCCAGGGGCTAGGGCGGCCCTCGCCGCTAATCAGGGATGAATAATGGAGGTAAAGGCTCGTTATGACGCTGGCTTTGATTTAAACCAGATGCCGTTCCACAGTAAAGGAGCTCGATCTGGTGATACGTGGCACCGGGGGCCTGCAGGCTGGAATGGGGTTGTTATTTCAGGACGGGGTGCCCAGCGAATAGCCTGGTGTACGTTTAGCAAATTGGCGGGGAGGGTCAGGACCCGCAATGGAGGTCAAAGGTCGCCGGTTTCGTAATGGACTTGACTGCTCATGCTTGGAAAGTGTTTTTCCTCCAGGTTCGTTGAGGGAAAGTAACGAGGGTGACGGGAATGACAGGTCGGAATTTTCAAAGTAACAAATCTGGTAGGAAATTCCAGGATTTTCCCAAATGCCTTTTGAAATGCTATTTCCTGGAGAAGCACAGGCATGAATAATGCTAACATACTCTGACTGAATGATTATATTCCGTGGAAATGGCTGTGATTATAATACCCACCGCGTAGTACATTTTTTTGCCTGAAATACAGTATACCCCATGTGCGGTACATCTACACTTAAAAGGGAAGTAATTACTTGGGGAATATGTGAAGAGGAATCGTGCAGCTTCGTTTAGAGAAATGGATCATTCACTCTGGCCATGCCCGGCAGGTGAGGGTCCGTCCACTGTGATATGGGGACAAAAATGGCATTTTGGAGGACTTGTCATCTGCACGTGGATTGTGGCACTGTCACTTGATGCCCAACGATTAAACGAGACAGTCAAGATTCGATTTCCTGAGGCTGCTGGGAAATAAGCGGCGATGGCCATGGATGTCTATGGTGTTCTATGTGGGACCTGGGTCATGTGACCGTGTCAGCCCAGTTGGTTCTGTTTGTGACCCAGCTAGGCGTCCTTTGACAGGAAGCAGCTCACGGCCGCAGCCGGAGACACATCAGCAGGGATGGTGCTGAGTTTTCCTCTGTCCTCCAGGGAGACATATTCCTCTTTGTTGATGAAGTGGCTACACGGTAAATGGGGTCAGCAGAGGGGCAGGCGATGCGTCCCCCCCACACAATGTAATAATGTGCCCTCCCCCACCATGACCTCCTGACCCCACCATGTTCTGTGTATCTCTCTGACCACAACGATAAAACGCTGGCGTTCCTGTGACCTTCCCCACTTGCGACCCCGGAAGAAACATCTGCCGTGCATTTGATGGAGTCCGACAGAGTGGAAACATCACCTGGAAATGGGGTGGGGGGGGGGCGTGTCAGCAAAGAATGTCAGCATTCTCGCAATCTCTATAACCCACCCTCAAAACCCCCAGGCTCATGAACGAGACAATTCTGTTACACAGACATAAAATACACAAAAAATATAATTTTATTAGGTTTCTGGATATTTTCCTCATCCTGTTTTGGTGACCTGATTGGTCCAGTTCTTGGTTCTGAATGGTTCTGTAATGGGTCTGATGAATGGTTGGGCTTCGTCAATAATGTTATAGTAACATAACAGTGTGTGTGTGTGTGTGTGTGTGTGAGCGGGTATACCTTACCTTATGGAGACACAACGTGATGAATTCCCCCATAAGGGAAAAATCAATTTAATAAAAATCTGTGACTACAATGAATAAACTAAAAATGCACAGTGTATTTTGGTTACTGTATGGTTATGGTTAAGGCTGGGTAAGGGTCAAGGTTGTCATAGTTAGCGTTAGCATGTTTCCCATAGAAATGAATGAGCAGTCCCCATAAAGATATGTTTACCTGACTGTGCATGTGTCTGTGTGTGTGTGTGTCTGCTCATCCAGATGCATTCCCCCTCCCCAGTGAGTCAGACAGGGTTTGGTTCTGCCCCCCAGCCCTCAGTATATTGACCCAGAGTCAGACTGACTTGTTCGTCCTAATGATTTGCTAGTTTTTGGCCTCCTGCCCCCACCCCCCTGCCCCCAAGAGCGAACGGCTTTCAGTGGAAAAAAGGAGAAAGAAAAGAAAAAAATCTCTAACTGATGAGTTTGAAACAAATTGGAATCAATAAATATTTCAGCACTGGGGGGGGGGTGGTCTCTGCGTTTTGTGGGCACTTTCTGATTTCAGCGGTCCGCCTCGGCCTGTCACTTAGCTGATCACGTCCCACCGCTGCATCATCTCCCCCAACCCCATCCGGAAATCCCCCCC
>JABJVO010000078.1:21990873-22007859 GCA_026770805.1 Boulengeromyrus knoepffleri | reverse complement strand
GTGGGCCCGACCGCACACTGCAGCCTCTCTGGAGGCGTGGGCCCGACCGCACACTGCAGCCTCTCTGGAGGCGTGGGCCCGACCGCAAACTGCAGCCTCTCTGGAGGCGTGGGCCCGACCGCACACTGCAGCCTCTCTGGAGGCGTGGGCCCGACCGCACACTGCAGCCTCTCTGGAGGCGTGGGACCGACCGCACACTGCAGCATCTCTGGAGGCGTGGGCCCGATCGCAAACTGCAGCCTATCTGGAGGCGTGGGCACGACCGCAAACTGCAGCCTCACTGGAGGCGTGGGCCCGACCGCACACTGCAGCCTCTCTGGAGGCGTGGGCCCGACCGCACACTGCAGCCTCACTGGAGGCGTGGGCCCGACTGCAAACTGCAGCCTCTTTGTTTTATCTACTGTCCCAGATGTGAAAAACACCATGTTTAACATCCAGCTGGCCATCACAGATCAGAAGTAACAGATCTGAAGTCATGAAATGCACAATAAAACGCTTCCTTTTTCACTGGTCCCAGAAATGGCCCAAAGTGACCGGGCCCTCACTGGTTCTGTCCATTTGAGTCGGCAGCAGTAAGGAAACACAGAAGCGGCAGAGATTGTCCCCTTTTTCTCCTCAGCTTTTCATGCCTTTGTGATGGTGCTGATATGAATGACAGCCAGTTTCTCAGATGCCAGACACACGCACATGCTTTTTAAAAGGCGGATTTGAGGCCTTTGACTAACGTTGCCACATTTCCTGAAGGCGTGAGGTTAGATTCAGTGCTGAATGGGTAAGATTTCCCCAGTAAAAATGGCCAACCAAACAATAGAACAGTACAAATTCCTTGCTCTTCATAGGACACACAGACACATAAACAGGTGACAGCAAGCTTGGGGGTCAGAGAGCAGGGTCAGCCAGCCTGCAGCGCCCCTGGATCTGGGGGTTAAAGGCCTCACTCAAGGGCCCAACAGTGGCATCAGTCTGCCTAACCCTGGATACGTACTGATGGCCTTCCGTTCACTGGCACAGGGTCCAAAATAGGGGTTTGGGCTCGGCCCGGACCTGGGATTCAGGCCTGCCTTCCTCATTTTCCTTAAAGACGAACACAGCAGCTGAAAGCTGAGTCATCCTGGTCACATGCTGCCCCCACTCTCTTCCTGCCGCGAGGATCAACGGCTGCTCTGTACCTGCACAGGCAGCCTGCGAGCTCGATGTTAGCTGGCTGTGTGGTGAAATTCACCCGGGGCTGTCTGGGTGGGGGGACAGGATGTTGGTGAGCTGGTTCTCTGATATTCTTCACCAATTATATGGTGACATGAGGTCAGGAGTCATTCCGGATGCTTCTGCTGGAGTCATTACAGCGGGAAGGTGCGGTTCAACTTATATTAGGACTGACCCACTCTACTCGGGTGATGAGTGAGTGTCCATGGCAACTGCTATGAGGATGCGGTTACCGACGACGACCAGCACGAGGGTCCGCAGGGCTCAGCGGTCAATGGGTGGTCGGAGATGCCGGAGGGGGCTGTGTCAGTTTCTGGGCAGCTGGCAAGGAAATGGGGAAGATTAAATGTATTATTCAACATGAACTGAGGAGAGGAGAAGGGGCCAGAATGCAGGCTAGGGCGGGGAGTGTAGCGGATGGGGCTAAGTCTGGTAGGGTCACCCGGGCCTTACTGGCAGTCCTATCAGAATTCGCTCCCGGACCCTCCTGCTGAAGCCAATCAGCTCTCTTCGGTTTTTGGTTTTACGGCTCCATGTCATTAAGCCCGTCTCCGCCCCATACCCGCAGCCTTCCTACCCCATGTCATGCGGCTCCGTTTGATATCCTTGCATCATGCCTTCTGTAGCTGCAAACTCCCCTTTTCAAAAACCCTGCTGAGAACATTGTTTATCTGACAATGGAAAGTTCTGGGGGGGAAAAAAAAAACAACAGAAAAGAGAACTTTTCTGACGCAACTTGAAAGCAATTAAGAACAAAGCGGCTTGTTAATTATTCCGTTTAATTAGGGCTGCCACCTGTTCGACACCTAAGTGCTGTCGGACATTGAAACTTTTTTTTTAATTAATGCAACTGTGTTATGAGACCGTTTATCTGATTTTATCAAAACAGAGATAAAGCGCGCCATTAAGAAGGAGTTTGCGATTTGCTTGGGTGGAGTTCATCCGTCAGGACCTGCAGAGATGCTTCACTTCCCAGCTGAGTGAGAGCTGTAATGAGTGGCAGAAGCTTCAGATGATCTGAGAGAGCTGACTGTGAGCAGGACCGGCGAGGCAAACATCTCTCAAATGTTAAACAAACAATCCAGTGATAAAGACTTCTCGCAAAACGAGCATCTGCTTCACACGGCGGCGGCGGCGAGGCATGAATTTCCCCGATCTCAGTGGTTTAATCATTCCAGCATAATGTCAGATTACAGTAACACTCAGCTGTGGTAGCTGCGCGGCGGCTAGCCAGCCTCCATGTGGGCAGATGACCATCCTGATTGTGCATCTCCAATATAAATGTGCACGATGGTGAAAGAGGAGAGCATATTTCTCAGCCTGCTTTTGAAGATAACCTACAGTAAATGGAAAGGCCTGGAGCACGCAAACACACAGTACTGAATGCACCAATCGAGTAACACCAACCAGAACCATCCTCAAGTCCTGTGGTCCCAGAAATAAATAAGAGCAAATTCCCAAAACTCACTAAGTCCACAGGACACATTTCCCAGTGTACTTAGTGAATCTTGGAAACTTCATTGGATTACATGAGGACTGAGTGAGTTTTGGTTCCTGACGCTGACATATAACAGATAATGAGGAAGTCTGACTTTAGGTAATTGGCAGTCTCATCTCAAAAATGACAAAATAATAGACTGAGTTTGGAAATTTGCTGTTGACACACCAATCAAGTAACACCAATCAAGATCATCGGCGGAGCCCTGCTGGAGTGCGGGGCCTCAAACGTGGAGCCCTGTGATGCTGCAGGGGTGCTGGGCGACCCCGTAACTCACCCCATCGGCATCCCATTGGAGATGAAAGAATCAGACCCCCGAGGGCAGCTGGCTCGGCCCCCTCGCTGGAGCTACGTCCCGCGGCAATCTTCTAAAACTGGCTGTTTGAACACAGTCCAGGGAACGAAGTGCGGTTTAATCACGTTCGTCTGGCATGCTGGGAAACACGGCTGTGAACAGCTACAAGCTCCCCCCCAGGACAGAAAATGCTTCCATTTTATGGCCAGGTTTCGGGTTTCGCCCCAAAAGCATAAATCTGGATTCCTTTTATCAGAAACAGGACCCTGTAGGGCCTGTGAGTCAGTGTTGGCAGTGTGAGCCCTGAGAGAGTCAGTAAAGTTATTATTTCCTTATTATTGATCTTCTGTTTGAAGAGAACAAACTGGATGAGGTCACCATGACGACAGCTGGGCACTTCTGATGTAGATTTGGGGGAATCGCTGCGTGATTCAGGAGTATAACGCTTCCACGGTGAAATACTTAGTGATGTTTCACAGTGCTGAGGGGTAGATGTGAGGCTTGTCAAGTTAGGACTCTGTGCCTATGATCAGGAGGTTGTTAGTTCGAATCCCAGGCATGAGCATAATGAGCGCATGATGGGATATGTAGGCAGGAGCATTCCAATGTCCATGTATTCACTCTTGTACAAATGGCAAATATCACTTCGAGGTGATGCCCTTTGGTTACAGTAGCCTCAGCTTATCATGAGGGACATTTTAATGTAGTTAAATGGACATTTAAGTGAAGTGGCCCTTGATGAGCTAATGAAAATGTCAGTGAGCTTCACTGATGTCTGAGGCCCGTCTGTAATGACTCATTTTCACACCCCCCCCCCCCCCAGTATCACAGTGAAATAAAGTAAACCATAATCACCTTTAAAAATGAGTGGATTTATGCATCTTTTAAATAAAAACTGTTATTTATGCATTTTTGATAGCACATTTGTTCACTTTCCTCATGAATAATCGATGCGTATGCTAATCGAAAGCCTCCTTTCACGAGACGCTGTTGATCCCCCCCATTAATTAGCTTCTGAGTGTCATTGATGGAAAACTGATACCAATGCTTATTCTCACGGAAGGAAAGAGAGTCCTTGGTGGACTGGAAGACAGACTCACATGCATACACACACACAGAGACACACACACCCTGCTGTGGGGCGGAAGCATCAGAGTCGCTATCATTGGCCCCCTGGATCACATGACCATGGCTGTAGGCATCACCAAGCCTCGAGAAATTTGCTGTTGAATCGCTGAGAGAACAAATGCAGGGGGAGGGGCTGTCTTCCATAGGGTCAGAGGCCCACCAGATTCTGAACTAGGTCCGGTGCGGGACCGAGCGACTGTGGGGAGATGGGGGGGGGGCAGCAGCAGAAACTCCCGGAAGGAACAGGCCCTGCTGAAAAGGCACAGATGCTTTTATAATAACGCAGGCCGCTGCAGGGCACTTAATGCGAGCAGGCAGCGGTGCGCTCCTCCTGCGCTAATTCGGTTTCCTTGTTTATAAATATGCAGACAGGCTTCATCTGGGGTGTAATTGGTTTAGGACTCAGTGAATTATTCATACCCCTGCCTGTGCTTCCATTTTCATCGACAGTGATGCTCCCTCATAGGGACTTTCTCAGTGTTAGTGCACCCTTCAACCTAGGGCAACACAGACAGTGAAGATTAGAACCTCAAGGCTATGAAATAAGCAGGTATTTTGGTCTGAGGTCCATCTGCTATACCTAAAGTTTTCTTATGAGCTAAAATACACTGTTTCCTTAACATTCACAGTGACTGTAGAGGTTCCCTGCCCTGATCCTGGATGGTCTCAGTGTCTCTAGAGGCTCCCTGCCCTGGTTCTGGATGGTCACAGTGTCTGTAGAGGTTCCCTGCCATGGTCCTGGATCGTCTCAGTGTCTGTAGAGGTTCTCTGCCCTGGTCCTAGATGGTCACAGTGACTGTCGAGGTTCCCTGACTTGGTCCTGGATGGTCACAGTGACTGTTGAGGTTCCCTGACCTGGTCCTGGATGGTCACAGTGACTGTAGAGGTTCCCTGCCCTGATCCTGGATGGTCTCAGTGACTGTAGAAGTATCTGGAGTGGCATCACATGGTGGCTGATGCGCTGGGAACTCAATTGATGCTCCTCATAGTATCTGAAAGGGAGACAGAGAGACCGATCCTCACTGAACCTTTTGTTGTAGCAGACAAAGGAAAGGTTTTCCTCGCTGTTGCTTCATCCTCTCCCACGGCAGACGCCTTTGTTCCAAATTACCTTAATGGTTGACAGTTATGCTCAGATCTGCACACTCTGACTGTTTGCCCAGGGTAAATTGGTAGTTTACCCCTTGGAATATCAGCACACAACGTTTATCCCACTGCCCTAACCTGATACAGAGAGCCTTAAAGCTGCCAGCATCTCATTTTGTACACAATCATTAAATGTTTTAGCGTTATCTCTGCCTCGTTCTGAGGTGTTGTTAGGCTCAGCTGGTCGCTGGCATCTCCTCTCACTGTTAATCGTCTCATCTCGCAGGGATTCGTTAATACTTCAGTCAGATCTCAGCGTTTTCCTATTTCCGCCTTCCTTCCCAGCTTCCTGTCACTCTCCTCATACCCGTTTATTAATCATTTTTCGCTCGCAGTGTACTGCTCGGCATCCTCCTTGTGCGTGGGACCCCACACAGGGGCAGATTCAGGGGAGGAACTGCCCCTCCTCCAATCCAGCAGGATAATTAAGTTTCAGAGCTCGTTTTCTGGTAATCGCCGAGTTGGCGGGGACCGCCAGCCGTACTGTGGCTACCCGCTAACACAAGCCGACAATGCTAACATGGACTGACAAAGTCTCAGGTACTCCTGAGTGCTCTGAGCGCTTTTTCATTCACATGAAAGCATCGCTCGTTCTCCTATTAACGGGGAACAGAAAGTGTATCGGCTGCTGAGTTACAGCAGGTGTCTTTTTAGGGGCTGATCGCTCAGTGTGGCACAAACGAGTCTTGGGCACCGATGTTTCCCTCGGGATGTAAAAGCCGCAAGTGCGCCCGCTCATGTCACTTTCAGCAGGAAAGTGCTCAGGGGGACATACAAGGGATTTTAGGAGGAAATAGATGTCATGATTGATTGGAGAGTGATTGGGGGGTTGTCTGTGGAGAGCAGGGGGCTGTCAAGGAGATGCAGGAGGAGGAACGTGAAGGTGAAGTTTGGGGCTGTGTAGATCTAGCTTCCATGAATTATGGATGGTGTGGAGTCTCCTGATGCCTCTGACACCAGCGACGCCCAAACCAGCCATCTCCTCCTGTTTCCAACCGCCTGTTGTGCTTGTGCTTTCGCTGCTTGTCCACACCCAACGGGGAAGGGTGTTCTGACTCTCCCCCTCCGGGCTCGTTTGATTCGGCCTGAACAGACGGATGCACGTAGACCGTGGGAGCCTCTTTCTGTGTGAATTTCACACATCAAAGCCCTTATCGATTGTGGCCGTCTAGCACTTGTTTGTACATGTCCGACATGCTGGGGGTTTTGAGGGGACCGGGGAGGCAGGGGGGGGGCAGAGTGGATACAAAATGAAAATGTCAGGGTCTGGGGGTAGATTTTCGCAAAGCCACAGCATATCCCAGCATGTCCGGACAGGCGGCACGTCTGCATGAGCCGGTAATAACCTCTGCGGGATGGAGAGCGAGCGGCCAACGGAAAACGCCGGCTCAGACCACGGCAGGAGCGGCATTCCAAAAGCCAGACGCAGATCACTCCTGGCTTTTCATTCACCGGCGATGAGAGAATTGTCCCTTCTGTACGCTGCTCTGTCGTAACTCAAACATGACGGAGAAATTGAAAAAGGCCATTTTTCTCGGGGCCCCCTTCCTCTTGTCTGGTGTTGTTGTTGTTTCTACCTTCCTCCCCCCCAACCCCTGTTGGCCCTGCGCGTGAACGAGGTCCGTCCCGGCCAGGCAACCCCAATCCCCCCCCCCCCACCCCCCGTTCTGCCCACCGGGCCGAGATTAATTAACGCACCATTTCGAGCCGTCACCTTCGTGCTGCAGCCAGTGACCTTTCCAGGTTGACGGATGGCTCTATTTATTCCTCTGCGGGCACGCCAGCGGGACAGCGGCACACACAAGGAGGTGGGCACTGCCGCATGCCACGACCATTAGGGGGCGATGCCGTACGAACTAATTATTTAATTGAAATTACTAACTAGCTTGCGCGGTCTGCAAGTTTATGGCAGATGTAAAAAATACTTCAAATTTGACCCCTTGCCAGGAGCTGCGAAACAAGACCCTGGCAGGACTTGAACCTGCAACCTTTCAGCCACAAGTGAGTTGGGAAATGCTTCATCTAGGAACGTGCATATGCAAGGCTTGATCTAACTATGGCTGATTTGTTATAATGGAGAATAAATCACTCTTCAAAAGTCGACTTACAATTAATTCTTTATGATATTCATTTGTTTTTCTCATACATGCTTTATTAATGTTTGTTTTGTTCTCCTCTGTTGTCAGAAGGTCTTATTTTTTTTTCAACAGTTGACATTTTTAATTAATGATGGTGGAAAGGTAATTACTTCTCAGTCTGTCTGTAATGTTGTTATAGATTTTAATTGCTTCAGGTCTGCCGGCAATGTTGTCACCAGATGATGTGTTGGGTACTCTGGAGCGCCAGTCAGGGAGGGTGCCGGTTACCGCAGAGGTGAGCAGGCCATAGACAGAGAGTGGAATGTAGGTGGAGCTAAGTGTGGGTGGAGCCAGTCATGGATGGGAATTATTGTGGGTGGGGCCTGTCATCCCGAAGTTGTCAAGGTCTCGTTTTCAGCAGAATTTGGGGGCTTGTTTGGGCTGCCTCGACATGGTTCCCCTGGCACGAATCATTCCTCTGTCACCTTCCTTACCACAAGCAAAATTGTAAAAGATCTTAGTGCTCGATGATGACAGCTCTCATCCAGGCCCTGTCCTCCTTGCTGCTTCCCCTTGAGGGCATGAATACCCCTTATAATCTGTACTGTGCTGTATTTATGGAGATGGTGGTTCAGTCGCTGGGTCCATCCTGGCAGTCATATCTCTGCGCGTGTCTCTCACCTCACGATTATTTGGCAGTGCTGTTGGTGCTCGGTGCTCCGAGATCTCCAAGGTCTCCTCAACGCTTAAGAGGGCTAGTTAGTGGGTGGTTGTAGTATCAGTACTGCGGCGATGGGGACAGGCAAGTGGGAAAGCAAAGGAGAAGGAGAGGGAGCCAGGGAAGCCACCTGATGGTACACAAGGTACGGAAGCAAAGGAGAGCCAGCAGGACATAACAGCCTTGTTCGAGATACATGCTGGGAGGAAGCTGATTTGCTAGTGACCACAAACATGTGATGCGATGAATTATGGGATTGGTCTTATTGACAAGGATACAATCGATGCATCCTTGATATTTGGGGAGGGACAAGAATGATATAAGGGTATTATTACTGTACTCCGTACTTTTGTTCTTGATTATTGGAACTGTATTTTGGCAAGGGTAGAAGACGTCAAACATATACATGAGAACCCAAGAACCGTCATATATGCATATTGATTAATGCCTTAGATTTCCCTTTCTCCCTTATGGACCGTAGGGGGATTTTGAAGTTCTTCTGTGGTACTGACAGCTCTTTTGTAGAGGTATTTGTTTCTTCATGCCTGGTTGCAGTGTTGCTGTTAGATCATATGTTAGGCACCCAGTGCTAGCAGATTTGGCCATGTAAGGAACATGGACCTTGAAAAGAAATTTATTCACTTTTTTCTGTGAAATGATTGATCAGTTAGTGTCATATCCATCTATCTGTTGTCCTGAATGAGCGGTGGTCCTGTCCATGGTGGAGGGGTTGTATTTGTCACGTGCAAAGTATACAGTCAGGCTGAAAGAAACAGACAGAAGAGTCTATTGTGTTAGTGGAACAGACAGTGCAGGAATTAGGATAAAGGGCTGGATTGAGCTCCCACACAGTGCACAATTAAGAGTGACCACAAGCAAAAACAATTTCCAAAACACTGACCAAAGGGGGAAAAATATCACAAATTCCCCGAGTTATCTTTAACTGTACTTTTGCTGTTTTCTGACTGCTGAACCTGACTTCCAGAGGGTATTTAATAATGTATGAAGGTCGTCCTTATTATTATTTTTTTGTTGTTGTTGTTTTTCCCAGAAGCACCTCGGGCGTGCTTTCCTCATGCTCCTGGCGATGTGGGCACAGGGCCACGCTCTGAGCATGGCTGCCTTGGAGGATGGCCCAGATAACAGCATCTGACACGTAAAGCCACACAATAGCAGCCAGAATCAGGATCGCCTCTATGTGCGTATGCTACTCCGTGTTACTCTTTATGTACCAATGTTACATGTATGACATTCATGTTACTCTCCATGTATGTGCCCATGTTGCTCTATGTTACTCGCCATGTGCCCCTGTTACTCTATGCTATTGTCCATGTGCAGTTGTTGGTCAACATAAACACTTGATGTAATCGGTAGTTAAAGCTTATTTCAGTAGACGAGTGCCTCAATTCACACATGTAACCCCAGATTAACGAAGAAGATGAGACACAAGAACTGTAGATAAGTGACATAAGAGCAGTTCAGACAGGAGTCTCTAGGAGGTGAGGGTGGGCTTTATTCAAAATGAGGATAGATTTTGGAAAGAAAGAGTTAAAATGCTGGTGGGTGCAGGTTGGATAGAGCTGTAGCACTTTCCAGCAGTGGAGCTTTGGAACAGCTGTTGCCTTTGGTGGGAAGGCCAGCCGACTTCACTGCTCACGTCCCAGAGTTCTCCGGAATCTCCATGGGCAGGAGATTTCAGATTTGATGATGTGTTGGTGCGAGCAGATGTGGGGTCGAGCCTGACTGTGACTGTGGTGATGTGATGATGCTTTCAGCAAAAAGCAGAAGGAGCTGGATGGTGTTGAGCTCTCTCCAGATATGCTGCAGCGTATCCTTCATGATGGGTGTGTAATGTTCCCATCCAAGTGTCCTGGACATCACAGCCCCTGAGATTTTGCCGGACTCACCCTGAGGGCTGTATGATTTATTCTTAGAGGAAAAGGTATTTTAGGGGGTGTTTAAGGATGTCAAATATGATTTCTGCCCTTTAGATGGTATTTATCTGCCCATGGAGATGCGAGGTAGGTCACGTGACTTTGGGGTGTTGTGTCCTCGCCATTTGCGATGAGTGCCATGGGGTGATGTCATCCCCGGCATTTGCGGTTTTGACAGACGGCTCTCTGGATGTGCAGTTATTAGTGTACAAAGCATGAAACAGGAAGGTAGGCGTGTGGCCTGGTGTCACCGAGGTGCTAATGGTAGGTCTGAAAAGAGGCATCCATCCACACGTTCCTCCTGATCATTCTGGAAGGTACAGATCCGCTGACAGATGTGGGGAGCCGTGTACATTTGTGGGAGCGGAAGGCTTCAGAGATAATGATGCCGTGGGTAGGTGAGCGGATCGGGAAGGGAGCAGGATTCCGACGTACAAGACAGGTCAAAGGTAGAAGACGGTTGAGCGTCTGAAAGGTTTCATTATAATGAATGTAGGTTTCGACAGGTCACAGCAGAACAATAATGGGAGATGTGAGATGAGCAGAGACCATGAAGTGCTGGAAGGGCGTCCTGGTATATTCTGTGGGTCAAGGCCGGCGGCTGTCCTCTGCTGATGACTCACAGGGAGTGTGCAAATGCTGCCTTTAATCTTTAATAAGGTATCAGTGTGAGCTTGCAAGGTTGTCAGTTGTGTTGACGGTAAGGAGGTTTGGATGCTGTGGGTGGGGTTTGTGAAAGGGTAGAGTTTGAGGTCCTTCATTTCAGGTCCTTCAGCTGGGTGGACAGAGAAAACGATCGACAGTGAGGTTACCGTGGGTTACCTGATGTGGCTCCTCCCTCCGCCAGACTATCTCACCACCAAGGTGGAGAAGCTGTAGAGATCAGATGGTTCCTCCATATGGACACTACAGACACCTCCCACCGGTTCTGTCAGCGGCATGTGATTATCATTTAGATCTCCAGCGGTGGTTGGGTAAAGTTCCAATGTGCGCAAAGTGAGCCTGACTTAACGTAGGAGGCCCTGGAGGGGCGTGATGAAGAGGCTGGTGTTAGAGAAGAAACTGGCAGCACCCTCTCCCCGCTCAGGGCCATCGTACTCGAGATCACATACAAACTGCTGTAAAGCACCAACCATAAAAAAGAAAGCTAAATATTTCCTTATTGCCTGGTTGTTTTCCTTGGATTTCAGCTGTAACGTGTTTTTTCTGGAGGCTGAGCGGTGGCTGTGAGGCCAGATTCACAGAGGAGTGTGATGCATGGGCTGAGGGATTGATTCCGACTCGCCGTGAAAGGTGTAAATACTGGGCTCTATCTGAAGAGTTACACTCACACAAACGCACATATGGCCTCCTTATTATTCAATCACAGTGCAAATAAAGGGAAGGACACCGAGCCCAGAGCGGATTCATTTCCTGAGTGCTTCTCATGTGGTTCTTCTAGAAAAAGCTCTTTTGTTCTGCTGTGTGGTGTGGTCTGGGCCGTCCTTATCTAGCCGAGAAAAGAAAAACAGTCCGCAGCTCGGTATCGTGGGATCATTACAGTGTGTTCGCGCTAAATAGACCCTGTAAATCCCACGTCTTATCAGAACAAGTCCGGCAGCTAGACACCCCCTTGGGGAGAAAATTTGCTTCCGGAGTTTTCTCTGGCTTCCCCACTTTTGTACTAGGACTCAGGGCTGGCTTAGATCCGATCATAAGCACAAAGTGTTTCTGTAAAATTCGAACTTGGTGTTGAACAGGAGCCAAACACCCAAAAGTTTTTCGGGGCTGTTGTGGGCAATGGTAGAAAGAAAGAAACCCCCTCCCTCCTAACAAATCATTTTGAATTCCCAATATTGAGAGCCCGCCCCACAAAACATGGTGTAGTGTTTAAACCAGAACATATGTGTGAATGTACTAGAACATTCTTTCACCATGAACCGCAAACTTTTACAAAAAAGCTTATTGTCATAAATAAATGTTACGCTTGAAACAGGAAACAGGAAGTGGATTTGGGGACGGGGTGCTGCTGGAACAGAGAGTGAGCCCCACGCTGAGAGTCTCACCCATGGCTGACGTCCTCTGACAAATTAAACACAAATATTTGCAGGCTTAGCTCAGCCGGTGCTCGTCTGTGGACTTTTATTAAATTACAGGCACATGAATTGTAAATGTGTGTTGTTTGGACTGTTTGCAAAACATCTCCCTGCTGCACAGAGTGATGGAGACCTTGTCCTTATAAAAGGAATAGCTTCTCATTCTTTTCAGCGAGCGGTTCTCTGTGTACTAGCCTCTTTCTTCATGGTCTGCGTAGCTGATGGATGAACTCACCCACATTTTCTTTTGTCTTTCTTTTTCAGTTCATCTCTCACATTCCTGTCCTCAGCACTGTCACGGATCCCTGAGAATGGGGAACACCCCGGGTCCCAGGAGCCTGAGGTCATAGACTGGTGGTTTGTGTTGGCCACAAACAGTCAGTACACCAGGGAGGATGGGGGACTCTGAGGTACTTTTTTAGCGGAGCCCCAAAAACAACAAGATGGCACAAAGGATGCTAGCATCGCCATTTTAATGATCATTTTTACCCTCATTGGTGGGGTAATAGTAGGGACTCGAGTCCCAGGTTCAAATGGTTTGCTATTATGTATCTCTGCAGGTTGTCCAATTAAGTGCGAGAGAAGCTTCCAGATTGTTTTCTTGGGATTTGATCCCCTGGTATAGTTAGTTAGTGGTGAGCATGATAGTTTCTGGGCCAGGCCCGTGATCATGACGCTGATCGGACACTGATTGCTCCGGGCCCATGAGCACGGCGTTTGGCTCGCTGTGTCAGCAGAACCAAACCACTTTCCCAAATGATCGCGGCCTGTTTACATGATCGTTCCACCAATTCGCCTGAGAAGCCCTCCACCGACAGGTTTCTCACTGAAAATGCTGGAGAGTTGTTTTTTAATGGGTTCATGGTGGCTGCTGCATCATGCACGAGGGACCCAAGCTCCCTTGACGATCGCCATGGCAACTGCTGCCATACGATGAATGGAGAATGCCTGTTTATCTCGAAAATGGGATGCACCTTCATTCCCTTTCTGTAGGGGGAGATTAAGGTCATGTGCTGTTAACCTGTAGCCACAACCTTGTTCCTGGGGGGGACTGTTATGCCCAGAGGCAAAATAATTTACTTAATTTTCTCCAGCTGTTTAATTGGTTAATGATCAATAAAACTGAAGCAGGAAGAATTAATACAACAGAATAGGGAGGCACATGGGTTTCTTTCCACAGTGTGTTAATGGTATATATCTTAAGTGTGTGAGTGTGTACAGTTCAGGATTGTCAAGTAGGAAGTGAGAATGGGGCTTGGCCAAGGGAGTCAGCTGACTGTGTCTCCATTGTTCGTGGCTGAAAGGTAGATCTGGCGATTGCACCAACAAACCCAGTCAGACCCTTGTGCTAATTTGTACTGGTCTCTGGCATATGCACTGGAGTTGCCTTTTGCCAAGAAACTTGAAGGAGAGACACCTCCCCCTCTTTGTCCAAGCTCTCCTTCCAGAGTCCACGCCTGTGGACTCACAGTATGTCAGTCATTTCATATTTAAATATAAGAATCTCTGGCCCTGAAACGCTGGAAGAAGGGCTGGGAACCAGGAGTCGTGGATAATAGCTGGGAGTCGTGGGTAATGGCTGGGAGTCGTGAATAATGGCTGGGAGTCAGGGAGAATGGCTGGGAGTCGGGAAGAAAGGCTGGGAGTCGGGGAGAATGGCTGGGAGTCTGGGAGAATGGCTGGGAGTCGGGGAGAATGGCTGGGAGTCTGGGAGAATGGCTGGGAGTCGGGGAGAATGGCTGGGAGTCGGGGAGAATGGCTGGGAGTCGGGGAGAATGGCCAAGAGTCGAGGAGAATGGCTGGGAGTCAAGGAGCTCCTCTGTTTGGATAAGATGTTTCTGCATCGTCTCTGCTTTCAGATGACACATAGCTGTAGTCACGTGAAAACACTGTGAGGTGGGCGTGGCCTCTCGTAGCCTCTGATTTTAATAACACCCAAGTTCTCAACACTTTGCTGGATGTAGTGGAGCTTTGTTAATGCTGAACGTGCTGGTTCCCCAATGCGGGAACAGAACCCATGTTTAATGCTTGGAGGTGAATGTCCTATTGTGGCCTGGGGTGACTGCTGCACAAATACATCATATTTTCTTTTCTTTACTTATTATTATTGTTACATATTACTTATGTTTTTGTTTTTTCTTTTTTTCATTTTGTGCCACAAGAGAGATATATATTCAGTTTCTCAAAAATGGAACATATTTGAGTTTGCCAGCCATACTCTGTATGTTTTACTGTTGGCAAGGGAACTGCATGTAATTTAATTCAATTTCTTATTTTCCTCAGATGTGCAGCAACAATCCCCCATAAAACATTTTCAGAAGCCACAAAAGGTTAAAATAAAAAAAAAAACCCAGTGACTTATTTCAATAATCCAGCCCCCCCCTGCCCTTCTGCACCCACCCGCCCACGATTCACTGAAAAGGGCAGGTAGCTAGAAAGGATCCAGTTTTATTAACTCATAACCAGAGTGTTACAAAAAGCAATTTCACGCTCCAGGGAATTGGGGTGGGGGGGGGGGGATTTCAGTATCGTCCCTGTGATTCAGAGAAACTAATTACCCAGCCAAAATTCAAATGTGTCAGTGAGCGCAGAGGGGCCCATGCTAACGAATGGGGGGCTCACCAGCAGCCTTTCAGCTTAAACGGGGAAAGAGGCATGGGGAGTTTGGGATGAGGGTTATAAAGATGTCCAGAGGAATTAGTGCTGAAGGGACCTGTGCTCTTGTCAAGGCCAGGTGTTTGTTCAACTTCCCAGTGTTTTCGGGATACTTCCAGAACCCATTTGTCAGTCTGGTCCTGTCCTGGGATGTACTGGGTGGGAGGCAGGGCATGACTTTGCTCCAGAAATTGCTCCAGTTGAGATGGTAGATAGACCCATGTGACATGACATTCGGTCATAAAATAACTTGTTTACCCTTTTGGTTTGAGGAGGGATTAAGTTAATGTAATACAGAACTGAAACACCACACTGTTTATAGTGCTCATTAAACAACACGATACTCCTAAATACCTCCATTATACAACATGATACTCCCAGATACTCCCCATTAAAATGCAAAATACTCCCGCATACTCCCCATTAAACTGTAGACTCTCCCTTAAACATCACAATTCTCCCAGGTACTCCCCATTAAACTGCAGACTCTCCCTTAAACATCACAATTCTCCCAGATACTCCATTAAAGATCATAATACTCTCAGATACTCCCCATTAAACAACACAATACTCCCAGATAATCCCCCTGTAGATATGGCCACTCCCCCCCCTTGTCATTGGGAGATGGCCAAAGGACTCAAACCTGCAGACCAATCGGAGCCCTTTATTACAACATCAAAGTCATGTGACTACACCCAATTCCTTAAACTAACTACCAACTCATCTCCCTGGCCTCTGTGTTTCATCCAGCCCTCTGGTCAATAGGCACTTTTAAAAATAAGGCGTAGGGGCGTAATGACAGGTTAATGCACACCTGGATCCAGGCACAACTGCACCCCCCCCTCCCCAAAACCCCAGGATCAGAAGCGGTTCTGCAGGCATCTGACACAGTCAGGATGTTCATTAATAATTGGCACTTTATTGACATCGACTTTTCTCCCTGTTGTGAGCTTCCCACCAGGCTGCAGTGCTTTCATTAAGCGATCACACAGCCCAGCTCATTAAAAGTTCAGTTAGGAGCAGCAAATCAGCTATGGGCTTCTCTCTATATGCCTACTTCGGGGAAATAAACAGTATGTGAAAGTGTGAAAGTGAGCCGGAAACTCACTCGTCGAAATCACACTCCTGGATACCCCGCTTTCACTGCAATTTCCCAAAATCGGAATATTTGTCTCCATCACCGCAGCCCAGCCGCACTCATGCCTAGTCGCCTCCCTGACAGCCGTATTTTTTGATGTGCTGTTTGCCTTGCTTGTGCGTTGCTTTGGAGAGAAGCACCTGCTAAATATGTAAATGTATGTATCACTTTGGCGCCACCTAATCGTTTGAAAAACATGCTTTATTTCATCAGATTCTGAAAGGTAGTAATGGAGTCTGAGGCAAAATGGCCAAAATTGGGACTCAAACGATTGGTAAAGTTTATAGAAAGATGCGTAACTTTCTGGATCTGCCTGTCTGCGTTTTGTCATTGGCTCTGACCTCGTTACCTCGACTGGCTGGCCCTCACTTCTCACACCAGCTGCCAGCCCCCTACCAAACTCACCCCCCTACTTGTGGTGGATAGCTCCTGGTATGTGTCTAGGGCGATTCAAGGACTCCCCCCCCTACCACCACCACCACAGCCAGAAAGACTCACACACAAAAGTGAAAACAAGCCCTATAACCAGCGTTTTCATCACGGTCGCCCAGAGGAACAACAAACACAAGCTGTGAGTCGTCTTAGAAGGAAGACAGCAGCTGCATGTTCTGTTTGTATCCTCAGAACGTTTGGTGGCACTTTAACTGCACCTTCATAATGCATTCATAAGCAGCATGTAAGTGTACTTTACCATGTCTTAAAGCATTGTATTCATAATACTTTTAATGAACAAGACATGACAGATGTAACATACATTAATTTTACATTATAATGCATTATAATTACAGTGCCTTGAAAAAGTGTTCATACCCCTTGAAGTTTTTCACATTTTGTCACCTTACAACCACAAACTTAAATGTTTTTTTATTGAGATTTTATGTGCTAGACCAACACAAAGAAACACATAATTGTGAAGTGGAATGAAAAAGATACATGGTTTTCAAAAATGTAAACAAAGAAAAATCTGAAAAGTGTGCCGTGTATTTGTATTCAGACCCCTGTATTCTGATACCCATAAATAAAATCCAGTGCAATCAATTCCCTTCAGAAGTCACCTAATTAGATAATAGAGTCCACCTGTGTGTAATTTAGTCTCATTATAAATACACCTGTTCTGT
>JABJVO010000078.1:21965359-21982612 GCA_026770805.1 Boulengeromyrus knoepffleri | reverse complement strand
CTTGCCTCCCGCCGGCCGCCCCCGGGCCCGTGCGGTTCCGACACCCCGCCCACCACAGGGGAACGAAGTGGCGCACGAACAAAAAAGGTTGGGTGGGGGGGGGGGGGGGGGGGGGGAATGCAAATAACACGGAATCCCTGTTGTATGTGTTTGTGGCGTAAATTAGGTTTTGTAAGTAAACAACTCTGTCAAAATGCTTTATATTTGATAAGCTGCAGCCCTGCTCCACTGAGAGCAGTCCTGATATAGCACCTTATATCTCATGGAATGTTCATTCTGCTGAAACTCATGCACTTAATAGATTACAGTTAATGAAGGATACACACCCAGTTTTGGAGTCTTTTATAACAGCGAAACAGGCAGCCATTTTCGCATAGCATCACTAAGTAACAGCTGCTCATTTATTTAGCCGAGGCTTTTATTTAAAGCGACATACAGTTCAAAAAGCAGGGGCAGACAGTCCATGAGCAATTGGGGGTTAAGGGCCCAATGTTGAAAACACTCGGTGAACACTGGGATTAGAACCTGTGACCTTCTGCTCACAAGCACATATATGATATAGTTTACTAGAACATTTTGTATACTGCTGCCGGGGAGACAGGCATAGATATTTTGGGCTTTCTACCACGTTAAGACATCAGCAGTGGAGCTCTGACATCATTCTGCAGATGTTTTTCATTGTGCCTAAACACCCCAGCCTGTGGTGATGGCCAGATCCCAGGCTGAACTAACCTTAACTCAGCACACCATACATCTGCATGTTAAATCTCCCACAATGTTGATACGAGCCCCTGTTATGCGCAGATTCCGATAACATTGAATATTACGCTAAATCTCAAACTCAAATGCTTAGGGGATGGTGTGTGGACAGAATAGTGGCTCCGGAGAATAGCCAGTCTACTCATGTTCTCTTCATATCTATGGACGTTCCGTTCCAGCCGTTTCATCTCCGCTTCATATCCTGCATAGTGTTCTTAATCCAGGCTGGTTGTCCACTACTAATGTCAAATACAGTCATTATACAGTGCATTTACTGACCATTAAATCAAATTCTCCGCACTGTTCAGAGTTACTGAGAAATGCTCCTTGGGAGCCTCCATACTCCATACTGCCCATTTCTTCAGGTCTGAACTCCCATTTTAAATCTCTCATTTTAACTCTCTCATTTTAATTTTAATGCTTTGGCCACTGTGATTGACTCTGTAAGATATGTGATACCTGTGAGGTGTTCCTCAAAGATTAATTCTCGGTCCGATTTATCTCACTGTAATTCAGTTCCCGCTTGAGTATGCTTTATTTCACATTCATACTTTATATTGACAGCTGGTGTCTATCTGGCTATGGATCCTCTTTGTATCTGTTTAGAGGAGATTACTGAGGGCCAGCTTCACTGATGTAACCTGACAGTGGAGGAACCAAACTGAGGCTTATTAATGCTTTAAATCAGGCTGCGAAATCACTGGTTCTCCTGCAGCACTGAGGAAACCTTTCTGTTTCCCACTGCTGTTGCTTAACCTTTTGCTCTCGCTTGACAGTCCCACAAGAATTCTTCAAATACATTTTTGAATCCAGGTCAATGTTCATATGCAGTCCTGACAGCATTCCACGAGAAGCAGAGTGCCTTTAGTATACACATTGCAAATACATTGCAAAAAAAACATGGCATGACCCTCCACTGTGTTTCAGCCCAAAGCAGGCGACACTCTGGAAAACTCTGGAAACATCACAACACTTGTGTCATTCAACACCAGGTGGAATCGGAGAGCTGATTGCATCATCGGAAATGTGACACCAGGCTCGTCTGGACAGCCTGACCTGGAAAATTTCACTCTCAAATTTCACCTCTTTGTGCTGGGTGGGGGTCCAGCTGCTTTATTCAAAGACTAAAAAGCTTTGTAGACCACAAAAGTACATTGAAATGCAGAGGCGGGGGTGGCCTCTGTGAGCCTTGCTGAATTGGGAACATGGTGTCATTGACAAAACACGACGAGCCATTGAGGCGTAATGAGACCCACATCGACGCAGTTATTTAACTGCTGTTTATTATTCCACACAATTTCATATTTGTTTAGCTAAAATGGCATTCGATGCGTCAGGGAGCACCTCTGTGGAAAGCTGTAATTTTGTTGTAAATTTCGGTTTTTCTGTCATCGAGACTCTCATGGAGGCTCGGTTGGCATCTGTATGTATTTGGTCACAGAAGCAGATGTTCCTGATTTTTCCAGGTCCCATCTGACCGAGACGAGGCCGACCTTCTGAGCCTTATACAGGACGTTCTGAAGCCTAGTGCATTTTCTGAAAGTCAGATGCAACAAGCGGGTTGCAATCCGTTGTTTCTATCTCGGTCTCCATGGCAAACGTGGCTTGATGCTGGAAAGGTGACAACTCCTCTGAATGTGGGTCACATTAATGTGGTATGTGAGGCCCCATCCCAAGCAGATCCTAAATCCATCACAGTACATTCCTATCTTGTTTGTTATTCCAGAAAGACATAAAAATTACTCCTCCAGCTCCAGGCCAAATCAGGAAAAGTAATATGTTTGTTTGTGCAATTGTGTGAGGGGATTTTTGAGAGGATGAGTAGGCTTTTATCTTTTAATTAAAAAACAGGAAAATTCTCCTTTAACCCAAGGGGTCAGGGTTTTGTCGTTTTGGACTATCAGTTTCATTTTACTTGTTTACATATGTATTAAAAAACAGACAGAGGGGATTAATGGAGCCTGTCCTGACAGTGTCCCGTCAGTGTGGGGTCCGGACAGGCTGGGCATGAGGCAGAGTCAGTGTCCCATCAGCGTAGGGTCCGGACAGGCTGAGCATGTAAGAGAATGTGAGGCCCAGGCAGTGTTCCGTCGGCGTTGGGTCCCGACAGGCTGAGTGTGTGTGAGGCCCAGGCAGTGTCCCATCAGCTTGGGGTCTGGACAGGCTGACCATGAGGCTGAGGCAGTGTCCCATCAGCTTGGGGTCCGGACAGGCTGAGCGTGTAAGAGAATGTGAGGCCGAGGCAGTGTGCCGTCGGCATTGGGTCCCGACAGGCTGAGCGTGTGTGAGGCCGAGGCAGTGTCCCATCAGTTTGGGGTCTGGACAGGCTGACCATGAGGCTGAGGCAGTGTCCCATCAGTGTTGGGTCCCGACAGGCTGAGTGTGTGTGAGAATGTGAGGTTGAGACAGTGTCCCGTCAGCATGGGGTCCCAACAGGCTGAGTGTGTGTGAGGCCCCGGCCGTGTCCTGTTGGTGTGGGGCCTGGTATGGTGGTTCTGCACCTTCAAATTGAACACCTAAGCAATGTAATATATCTTATTCTGTCATATTAATTGTATCAAGGTATCTAACATTCATGTTTAACCTTAATGACCTGAGCATATTTTTAAACGCAAAGTGTGTGAATCCAGGCCATCACTGTGACTCAGTGGGTAGCACTGGCACTGTCATGCCTCCAGGTTTTGGGTGTGTACCCTGGGATGGGTCTCCTCTGCCTTACGCCCTTGATGCCTGGACAGGACAGAAGAGGGATGGCTTGATTGCTAAGAGCAGCTGCTTAGGGGTTGCCACGGACGTTGTCAGATGCTCTGGTTTGACAGCTGCAGCCAGGAAAGTCTCATCTTTGACACAATGATAAACAGCAGAGCCCCGACCCAGCCGTGTAATCTGATTGGTGCGTCAGGTTAATATATACAGCCAATCAGCTTCTCTGGAGCAGCCTCAGTACAAGTGGGGCTGTCAGTAACATCACTCAAAATTTATAAAAAAAAAAAAAGGGGGGATGAATATAAACACACAATTTAATCTAATCAGTGTTCATTTAATTTGGGGGGAGGGGGAAGCCCCCCTAAAATAGCCCTACTGATGCAGGCATATAAATGACCAAGAAACGCCAGGTGCTTAGTGGAGTTTAGCAGCGTGAGTGTAGTGCGACGCATAGCATAGCTTCAGCAGAGCGCCCCCTATAGCCTAGTGCCAGAAACAGTATCCTGTATTCATTCCCATCTCTCCTTTTTAAACATTTCTGTTGAAATCTGGTTCTGAGCTCCACTGCCGCTCGGGTAGCAGCGCTTAAAGCGGCAAATAAACTCGTGTTCGATGGAAATCGCATCAATTTGCTCCTGGCTGCCTGGGTCACCCCTGCGGATTGAAGGCTGGGAAAACTATAATAAACAGCCTGATTGCTAGATCCGGGCCATCGGCTGCAGGAAAAGCAGGAGGGGGCAGAAACCGTATAAAACACATGGCAGTAACTCCGCAAAAGACGCTATAATTACCCCTCTGCCTGGGGTGAAATATTTTTTTATTAATTTCCTGTTTACAGTGGTCCCCTGCCACTGGCTGAAAAGGAAGGGGGTGCACCAATGGGAGCCCGGTTTTTTGACATGTGATTTTTTTCATATGACCTCTAGTCTGCCTCGAGCATACAGTGTGAACAGCAGGGCCTGAAAGGGCAGCAGCCAACTAACGAGCTCCCTGGAACGAAACAGGGACACACAGGAAACTGATTCCAGGGCCAGCTGCACTGTAATTACCTATAACTAACATAAGGTAAATTAAAAACATTCTTATTGTTTTCTTTCCATATATACAGCACAGTGTGAATGTTGCATCTAGAAAATTGTTTTTAATTTCTCAGAATGTCGGGATACTAGTACAGGTAATATATCTAACATCACCCAGAAGCCCCAGGGACGGGCACGGTGCCAGTTCAGAACTTTCTAGAAAACACTGTGATAGCGATGCTCTCTGCTGATTGGCTCCCGTCCCACGGTTCCCCTGTTTTTATCGCAGGCACCAACAATCTGATATTCCACAAGCTTCGGAAATCCATGAGTCTGTCGGGCTGCTTTCGCAGCAGCCGAGGGCTTATCTCACACACACACATGCTACAGGCAGCTGGCCGATCTGAGCCCCTAAAGCAGCTGCAGGAGACCCAGTCGAACCGTCGGGGCAGGGGGGCACGGGGGCACTGGGAGGGTCCAACCTGCGGATCCAAAAGTGACATGTGAGTGTCTCCTTCCCTTCCTGAGTGGGGGGGGGAGCAGCGAGCAGACATGGGTGCACTGTTTGAAGTGTAAAATGTGCCACTTCCTGGAACATTTCACCTTGCTGCTGCTTGTGAGATGGACAGCGAGGGGCCTGTTCTGTGAACACCCCCCCCCCCCCGTCTGTCTGTCCCTCGTTCAGGCAGAAAGTAAGAAGCCTCCCCAGGCCTTGCTGTTCCCGTTCCAGGTGGACCTGACTTTGGTTTGTTTTTTTCTGCATTTTTAATGCATCTTTTCAAATCCTGCCTAATTCCCATAAACCCTTAAACAAAGGACCCCACCACCCCCCCCCCCCTCGGGGCTGTTCTTCTGTGGCTCATCCAGCTTGGACCCCCATGACGCCCTGTCCCTTCCAAAAACCAGGAGGCATGCTTTTTAAAATCCTGCCTGTCCTGAGGTTTGAAAACGTGTCACCCCCTGCCCCCCCCATCCTCCTTGCAGGAAGTGCGCTTTGTTTTTCGCCCCCCAGACTGAGAAGTGGGCTTTCTAGCCCTTTCCGCTAAGTGGCCCCTGAGGGCCTGACCTGCCCACGCAGACACTGAGCCTGTGAGTTTTCTCATCTCGCCGCCAAAACCAGCTCATCTTTCCAGATTATCGCGGAAACTCCGTGTCTTACTGTGAGACTGTAAGGATGCCATTTTCATGTCTGGGGCAATCTCTCACTGCGGCTGTAATCGCCCCCTGGGATTATCAACTGAATCCTCCCCCTGCCCTCCCACGGATTTGCCGTGCTGTGCTGATAAACATAAGAGGACAGGATTGCAGATTCTGGCGAACTCCCGGGGGAGATTGGCGAGAGTGGAACACAGTATTTTTGGGAATAAGCACAGCAGGTGGGTTGGTGAGTCGTTCAGCGAGCGAATCTCCGTTTCTGGATGATGTGTGGTACACGGCGTAAAGGCCAAATTGCTTCAATCAGAGCGGCAATTAGTTGACTTAGCCACTTAAGTGCTGGGTAGCGGCACAGCTCAGTGGCGCCCTCTTGCTGCCGTTAATCATGAGCGGTTCTACAGTGCTACCTGGTTCCTCACTGACCTGCTCTGTCTTCATCAGCTATTCCTTGGTTACGTCTCATGGCAGCAATGTTCTTGTCTTCTCTGCTTGTCTAGCGCTCCTCACGCTGTTCTGACATGACTAGCCTCTGATGACAGGTTCTGACGGCGTTTTCTTCAGCTGCTGTTGTTGCTCTTGTTTCCGGATGCTAACTGGAAGCTCAGCCTAACAATGCTTGTACCTCGGTCGACTCCCTGACAGCTGTAAGCTTGTGATGTATTATCTGCCTCCCTCGTATGTCGCTTTGGACAAAAGCGTCCGCTAAATGTCTGCGCCGTGCATTACATCCTGTTGGGGATATCTAGCGGCAAGCTAATCTGCAGTCAAGACCAAAGATACTGCATGCTTACACAAAAAGCATTACCTTTCGGGCTGCGTGATGTTTGCATTCGATTATGATGTCAGATTACCATAATCAGTGAATCAGACCTTGATTCTGTGTTAGGCGCTGTTATTCTCATCCTGGATAACCATGACTGCTTCAAAGGCTGCAGGTCACCGATTTTATTGGTCAGTGAGTCGTTTCAGGTGGTGTATTTCGCTGCTGCATTTTGCCTTCGAATGTAGACTGTGACGTCAGCAGCAGTTTGTGTGATGCGTTAACTCTGAATGTATGAGCTGCTTTAGTCAGATCAGAAGCTCGGTGGCTCCAGAACACTGTGGCCAAAAAAGCGAAGCTCGCTGGTAAGGGCTCCAGCACGGCGGCCAGACCACTTGATTTATTGGTCTACATGTTTTCTCCGTGGCTGGCTGGCTTCTCGACTCCCATTAATCTCGACTTGTGGTCGAAGCCAGAGGAGCAGAAAGATGAATGTGGATTCGTACATGTACACGAAATACATCTATTGTTTTAAATTATAGCCGCTGAGGTCACGAGCAGCCCCTCTGGACGTGCACATGCTACAGCCCTCACAGGCTGGACAGCGGGTATCCCGACAGTGAAATTCTCCCAGAGCCCCTTGCTTCGCGTGGCATTGTTCAAACACCTGGATGCTTTTCGTTTTTTCGAGTTTGCTGCTATATTTCAGCAGAAACCGCTATACCCAGATGTTCAGCTGCCCCCCCTACACTAAAGCTCATGTGTCTCCCCCCACACAAAGACCACCGCAGGTTCCCGGTGGGTTCTGATGTAACACGTGAAAAATATCCTGCTATGTAATTTGTGGGTGTGGATGGAGTTGGTTATCAATAAGACATGGGTGGACCGTGGGTCTAAATTGCAAATGCGTATTTTAGAAGCGTGATTTTTATTTACATAAGTGTAGGCCTACATTTCAAATTGATAATAAATGCTTTTTTAAATTATGTAAGCTCTTCCTGCATTCGCCCTCCCAGAACTCTGCTAGAAATCACATCGGGATACCAGCAGAACTACACATCTTCTCTGAGCTCCCGTTCAAGGTGTGGTCGGTCCGAACGTGAGCCTAAGAGGTACCAAAGGTGTGCAGGAGAAATGCTTTAGAATGGGAGATGAGGTGGAGACAGGGGTGAGGCCTCAGGGGCAAGGGCCCCAGCTGAAAGCTGATTGGCCCCTGGAATGCCCTGCTCTCACTCACTGTTTAAAAGCATATCATTGGCTAATGATAAGGTCGGCCCCTCTGTATGAATTACAGCCCCTTTTATACTCACTGCAATGGGTAGAGACCCTGCTGGACTCAGACTGTGAAGCTCCACAGTATCAGCGTTGCTGCCGGCATGACCCTTTACTTGACCCACAGTATTTCATTAGACTATACTACTTTACACGCATCGTGCCTCTACTCAAAGAAAGCCGCATGGATAAGCCTGAAATCTGTGGGCGGGTTAATCCAAGGCTTTCTTTGACTGATGCTCTTCGAGCCACATGGTATGAGCCGTGATACAAATTTCAGAATGCTCGTAACTGAACACACCTTGAGGGTTTTCTAATGTAATCCAAGTGTTTTCTCCATGTTGACCTTTATTAATAGAATGTGGGCTGGCTTTCATCCTTTGGAACTTGGTCTGATTGCATGCAGGTGCCCTGTTGCACCATGGGAATCTGTGAATAGAAGGATCGTATCGGTCAGGTCAGACCCATGTGACAAATTGAAAGTCCAGCAGGGGGTGCTGAACACCAGGTACCACCAAAGCCTTAGCAATGCACACGCCAGCGGAAAAATGACATTGGCACTGGAGAGTCATCCTGCTTTGCAAACGGAACACGCCAAGGCCGAAAGAAGGATTTCCGCAATTCTTCTGTTTAGAAGTTGCTATGCAGACTCAAATGGTGCCGCAGATTAAGTAATTTAGTCATAATGGCTGCGGGATCTGGTTTCTCGCTAAGCGCCTGTGTTTGTGGATGAGGGTGTGGAGACAGGCAGCTCTCATCAGAATGACGACTTTTCATGCCTCATTACTTTTCTGCAACATTCTCTCCCTCATTCCACGGATGTGAGTTCCCTTCACGCATGTTTCGTGATTTCTGCGGTATCTTTCCTTCGGTACTTAACTCCCCCCATGAAGAAGCCATTCTGGTTGGATTGCGGAGGGATGGTGACAGCCGTTACCCCGTACGCAGTGCATTCTGGGATGCGACACTAGCTTGCTGAGACCGTGGGGCATCACAGCAGGGCTGAGAGTGTCTTAGGTGGTTTGGCTGGTTTGCTCCTGTGGTTTTTTTTTTTTTTTTAAATGATTTTTCTGAATGTCCAGGGCCAGCATGATCTATGCTGCTTTTGTTCCGCCGGCCAGGGAGCAGCGGTATAAATTATCGCCATAAACCGCAAAACTCTGCAGCATTTCAGCGACACAAAGGCTGTTTAACTAGCCATCAGACCAGCGGGAAAATGCAAATCCAAGGGAAGAAATCTGGCATTTTCCCACAGGAGCCCCCAGCGGGGCCTGTCCACACAGTAAATCCGCCATGCTTGATGCGAGATGAAGATGAGGCGTATGGTCATGGATAGAGACTCCCTCTAAGTGGGGTCTTTTATCCAAAGTTCACGCTCATCTGCTTGTAGCTGTTCTGATGTGTGCTGCTTCCCTCGGGAATCTTCAGGTTTGACCTTCTCCATTCGCCTGTCCCATCCTAAAATGGGTCATTTCCCCTTTACTGAATCTGGTCCTGAGAAATTGATGGCCTTGGTGGGGGTTGGGGGGTGCTTGACAATAAGTATTACACCCCCCCCCCCCCCCCCCCCCCCCCCCCTCCCACCCCCCCCCGCCCCCCCCACCCCCCCCCCCACAACCGCCCCTGGAAATTTGGGGGCTGGGGGGGGGGGGGGGGGGGGCTGACAAAAAAACCTCCCCCCCCCCCCCCCCCCCCCCCCTTTGAGAAACGTCCCCAGGAGGCAGCCACCAAGTCTGGGAATCCCATTTACCACCCACCCCATCATCTGCCAAATATTTGCCTTGAATCCAAAGAAAACATGTGAATTTGGAAAACCGTTATCAGGAGAGAAAATAGCTTCCCTGACAGCTCGCATTCCCGTTAGACATGATTTACCACTCATGCTGCTTGGGGATCGTACCACAGGCCCCCGAGAAGGCCAGGGGAGGCCTTCGGGTACGAATGAGAAGCGTGTTCCTGCAGTAGCATGTGTGTGTCTGTGTCCTACACCGGGTTTGCCAGACAGCTGACGAGAGAAATGGCAGCGTGTTTTTCTCTGGGATGCTGCTTCCCACTGGGCTTCCACTCGTCATGTTCTCAGATCCACTGATCTGGACTGGCCGAGACGGGGCAGAGAGTTCTCGTCGCTGTGATGTCCACGCAAGTGCGGTCCGATTTCCTACTGAGAGTTTGGTGGGAGCAAAAATGTGGACTGCCTGGGGGTCGCCGAGGACCAGGCTGTTTCTGGGGCCTCCATTAAAACAAAAATCACTTTGAGGCCCCCTAGTGTAGTGACTGTTTGTGGCCAACAGGGGGCTCCCAAACCTTTGGGCTCCACTGGTTAGCTGTACAGAGCAGCAAATCTAATGAGTTAAGCGTTTCCGGGACATTGGGCCAGGCGCGTGAAACTACGAGCGACATTCCCATTAAACGCTATCTTCCCCTGACCAAGACGCAGGAAGCAGGCCAGTGTCGATTTGTTAATCGTCACCACGACGATGTGAGAGATGCCTGGGGGGTGGGGGTATAAGAGGGTGAAAATTAGTTTTAAAAGCTGGGCCTCGTCAACTGCCCCCCCCCCCCGTCATAGCTCCAAATTCAGAGCCTTTCAAACGTTCAAAGTGGGCTTTCTGATGTACTGGGAAATCCGACGCACCTTAAATCAAAGTCTGCAGCTTTGGTTCTGTCTGTGTGTGTTGGAGCGGCTCAGGAATTACCTAGGGACCGATTCCGACACGCCATTTTACATTTATTAACAGGAACGGTGACTTGGATACACACTGCACGGGAGAACAGTCCTTATTCCATAAACATCTTTAATATGGGCTTATGTGCTGTTTGTTCTGGGCCTTCGGGTTCCAAGTCTGTCCACAGAAGGTTCTGCAGGATGGTTCTGGACTCACCGGGCTAGCAGCACCGGTCAAAACAGCCCAAGGCCAGTTCTGCACTGCGTGAACTCTAGGTCACTTCTCCTCTTCCACGGCACCGTTCTGCCAAGAAAACAAAGAAACAGAGAGCACTGGCCCTTGGGGAACAGGGGTGGAAGGGGGGTGTCACGGACCCCACCCATCAGAGCACAGTACTAAAAACCATCAGGGCGTGTTTGCCTTAACATTACCATGAGGGGAGGGGGGTGTTTTCATTGCAACCTGTTTTAAGAATCACTGCTGGGAAAAAAATATTAAAAGGCTTCATGACCACCACCAAGGACAGGTCACTGGAAAGCTCTGAAGGATCCTCATGAACGGCCCAGAACTTCCACCTCTCATGCTGTTCCGTGGCCGCTGGACAGCACCGTCTTAATATCACGGTGTTAACGGTAAACAGGCCCTTCTTTGTTGCCCGTGCTCAGCCCCATTGGAGTATCACCCCACCGTGACGTGAGAAAGCGACACTTGCATCCTGAATTCACACATAGGCATCATTGTGCGCGATCAGACAAGCCGCGGTTTTGTTTGTCGAAGCGGGGATGAGGGGTCCTGGTGCTTTCCGTCAGCGCTTCAGCGAAAGGACGGACCCACATGCCAGGAACAGGCCGGGCCACAGGGCGACTTCAACTACAGGAAGCCACATGTGGCTCTCTCAGGGGTTTCTGGGGGATACTGGCTGTCAGGGCGGAGCTGGCTTCTCAGTGTCTTCTGCATAGAGGGAGGTAGGGGGCGCTGTACCTGAAACTGGCAGCGTGGTCCTATCACGCAGCAGTTAGGGTTAAACGGTGCAAAAAAGGGATCTGCAGCTGTTTATGTAATAGTGACGGCACTGTGGCCTCACCCCTCCAGGGTCACAGGTTCGAACCCCATCCCCCCCTTTGTGTGTGGAGATTGCTGGTTCTCCCCACACCTGTGTAGAGTTTCTCCAGATACTGAGTTTTTTGCTTGCAATAGCAAAATATGTGGTTAGGTCAATTGGTGTCTCCAAATTGCCTACAGAGTGTATGGGCGCCCTATGATGGACTGGCACCTTGTTCTGGCTGACTCTGTCATGTACTTGCCGGGAAAAATGCCAGTGACTAGGTACTAGATATGTGGTAATGGAATATTTATTAGTTATTTTAACCAGAAACGGGATACAACATTGATAGGATATGTGGTAGTATTAATGTTGTACAGCAGCTGGATTGTTTATTTTCTGTGTTTAGTAGTTGCATAGGTGGCGTGTACTTCAGATAAAAGAACTGCGGTAATCGCTCAAGCTCGCTCAAAACAAGACATAATGACCGCTTGTTTCCCAAATGCAGCGCCAGACACCGCAGACGGCTGCCCCCTTTCGGCAGGCAGGCAAGCAGCGCCGCTCAAACATCATACTTTTCTACGCTTGACAAGATTGATTCCCTGTTTCACGACCCCCTTTTCCCATATAACGGACGCTCGACAAACTGCTTTAGTCACACTGTTTCTGTCACATTTAGGTTACTTACGTTTTGGTCAATAATATATAGGCTACATGGCATTCCGTGAATCCGTGATTTTTTTCTACACTTGTAAATGTTTAATAGCATATATTAATTATAATTTGATTGTACGTCATGTAAGCTTTCCCTTAAATATTGTTCAAATTGTATTTTTTCAGCGACATCGTAAAATTAGCCAAAGCAGTCTTTAACGTCATATGTAAATTTGCAATTGTCAATGTTTACCCTAACATTATAAGAAAATCTGAATTTCCAGAACAACTGGCTTTTATATATAAAATCTTAGCTCGTTTAAGTAGTTCTGAAAGAATTTTCAATTCCATGATCAATTTTATTATTTAACAAATAAGGTGATACGCTGCTATGTTCTGCATTTGCCTGAAATATTGTGAAACAAAAGTGGATTCAGCAGAAAAGGCGCTTAGATTCATCCCATGCCCCAGAACAGTGCGGGCGCCCGACGTGAAGCAGAGCATTAAATGTCTTTCTATCGTTTCTTTTTGTGTGAGATGCGCGTGTGCCTGAGAGTATCTGGCTGCGTGAGTAGGGAGTGTATGCGCGGGGAAAGTGGGTGTCGCTAATCTCTGCGATTCTGACGACGACGGCGATGGTGATGATGAGGGTGATGATGATGGTGGTGGTGGCTCGGAGAGAGAGGAGCCGCAGCGGCGCGCCGCACGATCGCAGCAGTCAGCTGTGAAGACCGAGCGGAGCGGGCGAGGTGTCCATGCCATGTGTCCGGCGGATCGCACCATGTAAAGCCCAACTGCAGGCTGGAGGTCCTGCGAATAGTGGCAGCGGAGCCGAGCCCAGCACCCGCTACACTGATCACTGCGAGATGGTAAGGTCTGGACGCCCCTGGCAGGAACATGGTTGAGAGGACCAGCAAATTCTTGTTAATCGTCGCCGGCTCCGTCTTCTTCATGCTCATCCTGTACCAGTACGTGGCTCCCGGGGTGATGAACTTCGGGGCGCCGCAGGGGTACCTGGCGGAGGACAACACGGATATCTTTCCCACTCCGGACCCGCATTACGTTAAGAAGTACTATTTCCCCGTCCGGGACCTGGAGCGCACGGTGGACTTCAAGATCAAGGGGGAGGACGTGATCGTGTTCCTGCACATCCAGAAGACGGGGGGCACCACTTTCGGGCGCCACCTGGTTCAGAACGTGCGCCTGGAGGTGCCCTGCGATTGCCGACCCGGCCAGAAGAAGTGCACATGCTACCGGCCGAACAGGAAGGAGACGTGGCTCTTCTCGCGCTTCTCCACGGGCTGGAGCTGCGGGCTGCACGCCGACTGGACGGAGCTCACCAGCTGCGTGCCGGGGGTGCTGAACAAGAAGGAGAGCAAGCTGAAAACGTACAGGTACGGCCGGGGGAAGAAGTCAGACTACCAGGGATACCTCGCGCTCTTTGTACCCTGCATTTGCTTGTCTCACTTTTAATCATATTAAATGTTTATTATTTGCATATCTTTATTTTTGTTGTGCTATCTCTATTTAATTTGTTTACTTTCGTTATATCTGTTGGTTTTTGTACTTTTGCTTTGGTTGCATTTTCAAGTCACCATCTGCATCAAAACAAATTCCTCGTGTTTCTTGTGCATGGTCGAATAAAAGGATTCTAATTCTGAAAAGTCATTCTTACCTGCCTACCCTGGCAGTCAAGTTGTATTAACAAAACAGAAACATTTTTTTTCCTGAAGCGTATTAACAAAATAGTAAGAATCCGGCTGGCTGACATAAAGCGGACCACCGGTGTTGCGCTTCATTACCGGCGGCGGGAAACGGGACCCGCTACCCCGCGTCCTGATGGCGTTAACATCGGTCCCGGGGCAGCGGGCGGGTAAATATTGCACGCGGTGGCAAATCGATCAGCGCTTTATTAAAAGCTGAGCTCGTTTTTTTCCGGGTACCGGTTGCTTGGTGGCAGGACCAGAAAAACGGGTAGCTGCAGAGCCGGGCATGTACACTGACCGGATTTAGGTGTAGTTATTTAATAAACAAACTTATAGCGAGAATAATCGTGTTGCTGACTCATTAAGGAATTGCGTGTCTAGGCAATGAATCAGATTTTAATCGGATTCTATTATATTTTTAATGGGTAGAGCGATTTCTCAGCATAATGTGCTGTTGTGTAAAACCATTTCAATCATTTTCCGTGCGCTGAAGTGCACCTAAGAAATACAGGCGTCCTGTCTACAACATAATTGATTTTTTTTTAGCTGGTGAGAAGTATTAGGCCTACATGGCAAAAGTTTTATTTTCATTTGAAATTAACATAGAGGATGTTTGTTGTGTGCGGCAAGGCTGAAATAAATACCTCATACGAGTATTACATCTCGCCCGCAATTGTGCTGAGTATAAACGAACATTTCAGTAACTCTTAATTAGCCTGATTGCAGGGTTTCGACCGGCGTTGCGGTGAAACGGCGTCCGGCAGGCGTCCCCCCCCCCCCCCACCACCGGCATGCGTCTGTAAATCAGGGCGATGTTTTAATCTGGGAAACCCAAAAGAGACAGGACTGCACCATCCACCATCCATCCACCTAGGCCCCGGGCAGCAGTGTTTCGGCTTTTCCAGGCTGGAAATCTGGCTCCGGCCTTGGGGTCCCAGTACACGCTCCCATTAGCGGTGTCTCTGATTGTTAAAGCAGGTTTTCATATATTTTAAATAACATTCTAAGGTTTAATAATCAGCCCTCTCTACTGTCGCTGGTTCAGACCCCGGGATGTTTAAGGGAGTGTCGCTGTATTAGGGTTAGGGTTGGGCTCTTCCGGATGACTGGGCTTGCAAAGCGTTGTGAATGTCTGGGTAATGTTTCAGTGATAAATCTGGGCGCTTGTTGGGCTCTAGGACCCTCTCTCCAGTGATACTGGCAGGAAGAATAAAAGGTTTCAAAAGTTAGAAACTCCGATGGTCCGGTGCAGATCTGCATCTCTGACCGGCTTTCGGGGACCGATATTTTTAATCCAGAAAAGGCGAAATGCACGCCGCTTTCAGGCTCCGCAGACTCCGTGCTGCACACACCCCCCGCTCAGTGCTGCACACAAGTAGGGCTGGTGAATAAGGGCAGTTTGTTTCTGGCTGCGCCCCTTGGGAAATTCTCGCGTAATCGCCAGGAATCTGAATCGTCCATTTAAGTGTTTAAAGTGCCCCTTATGAAACCGGGGCGTTGTTTGTTTGTTTGTTTATCTGTTTTTGGTGAATACTGCTGAATGAGTTTCAGCCCAGTAAGTGCTAATGTGGGTGGTTCCCGCGATCGTTCTTCATTGGCGTCTCTGGACAGGGTTGGGAGGGTGATGCTAAACTCCGATCGCCCCACACCTCCCCCGCCAGCTCGGACGTTGTTGTGTTTGTGGGGAATATCCCATAATACCGATCGTCGTGGTACTTTTGTAGCCTGGCCGTTCTCGTTGTCTATGAGAGGCTTGTCTTTTGCATGTGCGGAGCTTAGTCTTTCTCTGATTTTCCTGTCTATATTCTCTGTATCCTGCACTATTACAGTCTGCAATGCCTGGGAGTCTCTGCACATGGTCCTCCAGCAAAGAGGAACAGGGTCTGTAGGGGGCGGATATGCTCAGCACAGCCGCTTCGCGGTGGTATCTCCACTTTGTGGATGATGTCACACTTTCGTGAGAGTGTTCGTGAGCCTTGTGTCAGTCCCGCGTTCTCTGCAGATGGGTTTATTGTCTGCTCCTTGTTCTATGGCATGGCTTTTAGACAGTCATCCATCACCTCAGGTCATAAGGTGGTGTCCACTCGTTAAAAGTGGTATAGACTCATTAAAGGTGTGTTTTGTCTTGTCCCACCTGTTTTCAGTCCTCTGTGAAGAGGTTTGTGAAATGTTATTTCTACAAAGGTAATGTAAACACACACACACACACGCACACACACACACACACACACACACACACACGCACGCACTCAGTCGGGACTTGAACCCCAGGCCATTTTTCTCAGGTGGGAGGATGGTTGGAGGAAGGTGATTCTGCTGGATGACAAATGTGTCCTTGAGGAAATTAAACCAAACAAAGGTCTTCAAGCATCTCTGTAAGACATAAAGCAGCAGATATCAGAAGCTGCTTGGTCCTTTTCCAAACCTCCTTGAGGAGCAGATGTGAGTCCCCTACAGAAGAGAACAGAAGAGTTACATCGGCAGACAGGAGAAACCGCTACCTCCCCAGGGCACATGCTCTTCAGGCTCTGCAGTGACGAGAGCGGCGCCGGCGTTTTAAGGAGCTGCATGTTTGGTGTTACTGAGTCACGCCCTGCCCTTCAGTGTCCTGTGCCGGGCCGCATGCCGTCTGCCAGGCTGCGGTCTGGCTGGATGGGTTCTGATGCTATTCCGGGTTTTATTGGTGAACCTCGGTACCTCGATGCTGGCCATCCTGTGCCACGGTTCAGACCCAAAGCGCTGGACGTCTCTGTTTGCCCCAGCGGTGAGATCTAACTGCACTGATGTGCTAAAGGCCCATCCAGGTTCCATCCCCTGAGGCTCCATGCCTCCGGCGCTCGATTAAAACAGCCAATTAAAAGCTCGTTTATGCAAAATGTGCCAGTGACTAGTCGCCACTAAGCAGATCGAAGTCGCCCCGCTTGTTTTTCTTTTGATTTTGGCCGTGGTTCCCGTGCATTGGGCTGGTTGTCATCGGTTACGGCGGTCCCCTTGATTACAGATGGCGGCTTTAGCGGAAGCCCACACCTGCTTCTGAAAGGGAGGCTTGTTCTTGCTGAGCTGGCTGGCAGCAGGGGTGGCGATCGCTAACACCCGCACGCCGCTCCGTGGGTCCGATCCCACAGGCCGCTGGCTTGTGTTCATTTGTCCCTCTGGGGAGTGTGTCTGTGGGAAAGCTGTGTCTATCAGGAAGATATTCCCCCCCCCGTTGTTTGGGACTCCGTCAGACTTTACAAAGGGATGGAGAGTCTGGCAGCTAATTAAATATCACCTGAGGTTTTAAAAGACGGAGGAACAAAGAACCTTCTGTGTTTTCTGTTAGGAGTGAGAGCTGATCCAATAACTCAGCGATTGTCTTTTTTGGGGGAGGGGGGTCAGCAGGGTGTTTGTGGTGGGTCCAGGGTGCAACTCCCCCCCCCCCCCCCCCCCCCCCCCCCCCCCCCCCCCCCCCCCCCCCCCCCCCCCCCTCCGCGCGGCCCCCCCCCCGGCCAGCCCCCCCCCCCCCCCCGGCGCC
>JABJVO010000078.1:21912036-21946587 GCA_026770805.1 Boulengeromyrus knoepffleri | reverse complement strand
GCCAGGCGTACGACCCGACTTCGCCGCGCCCGCCCCCCCAACCCCCCCCCCCCCAAAGCCCCATCCAAAACCATAGCGGTACCTTAGACAGACAGTCTGAATTAAACTAGGATTACACCCTAGCTGCAATCCCCCTGCCACACCACCCCTAAACACACACCCACGGTCTCCTCCCAGTCACCAACCGAAACCCCCCCCCAAACCCAACCCGGTCCCAGAGCCCCCCCCCCCCACCCCGATGGCAGGGGAGCCCCCCCCCCCCCCCCCCCCCCCCGCAAAACTCATGATAAGACTCGGCTTTCTCTGTAAAATGCAGTCATTTCCAAAAAATAAGCAAGCAAACGTTCATCCCCCCCACCGTATTCCTCTGCCAAATATATTCAATTAAAATAGCCATTGTTATCTCCTTTCCTTTGTACTAAATCTCTTTCAGGCTTACTTCAAAATGTAGAAATGTAGCTAAATAACAGGACTGGTGCATTCCATTGGAAAACAGCTATGATGCCCTTCAGAAATTAGGTCAGGTGGACTTCATTATTTTGTTCTCCTCACTAATATCCTGAGTGACATTTTTATTTTTGAAATTTTTAAATCTCCTAAACACAGATGGGCATCCAGGCAGCCACATTGCCTGCCTTGAGGTAAAAGGATTTATGACCAGAAAGTCCACAAGTAGGATCCAGAGTAAGTGTAGCTGTAAACATGCTTGGGGACTTAGATGCATGTAATGCGGAGCAATATTCATGAAGCATCGATTTCAGCGTGGTAATAATTTATGACTGATCTCTTTTGTACATTAATGTTACATAGTGGCTGTCAGTTAAGCTGGATTTAATTCTGTGCATTTTAAGATTGAGAATCTACGATATGTAGACCCATGAAAGCAAATATGGAACGAATCTAGAAATGGAAAAGAAGTAGATATGGATCTCATAGGACCCAAATGCAGCAAGGTGGTTTTATGTCATGGGGGGGAGCAGAGCTTGTGGATGTGGTTACTCAGGGAGACGGGGGAGGGACGGTCTCGGAAAATCGTCTAATCAGCAGGGCATTGGGGGGAACATGGCATGACGTAATTTTCCCAGCCTTCGGAGACCCTTGAACACGCCCAGACACTGGCACCCTCAGGTAGAAACAGGAGACTAAGAAGGCATCATGCCATTTCATCCCCAGGTTCCCGTCCCCGCTGCTGGCTTCCAGGGAGGAGCGCCCCGGGCCCTGAACAGATGCTCCCCTTTTCTCCTCTTCTGTTCCGTAACTGCTTTGCTTTCGCCGCCGGCCTTTTTCAGACCTTTATCTTTTCTGATTCTACCGCTCCAAAGCTGGTCCATAAGCGTGCGGCAACAGCGGGGGATCTGTAGATGGTGGAGGGGAATGTTGTTGTGGGGGAGGAGGGCACAGGGCCTGAAAAGGAGCCCCCCCTTTTGTCCCGCCGGATAGTGAGGGGGGGTGAGTTGGAGAGCAAGCAAAGCACCCTGGGGCTCAGTACTTGTTCCTGCTCCGACGTGGGGTGAGTAAGTCGACAAAGCGACCCCCCAGCACCCCCTGCCAAGGGACATCCTGCATTCTCAGCAATGCTTGCGCCCTCGTTGCATCAGCAAAGAGAACAAATGGTGGTAAAAATATATATTTCTTTATCGACGCTTGGCGACGCAGGCCCTAGGGTAGGGCCGTTCGGGTGTGCCCGCGCTACTCAGGCTCCTCCCTCAGTTTGGCCCCCGTCGAGTTGCGGCTGCCGCTGGTCCTGCGATCTTCGTCCTGCTGCAGATATAATCTTATCATTTCCTCTTCATCTCAGTTAGCTGTTGCCTTGATTGCTGTTTAGCAGATGGCGGCAGGATTGCTAAGACTTGATGATTTTTCCTTCCTGGAACGAGGGCTGGATTAAACCCAGTGCCTCCCCAGGCCTCTTTCCCAATCCCCTGCCTCGAAGCAGAAACATCCCCACCCCACTCCACCCCCCCTTCACTGTTGCATATGTGGTGGCCGACTCGATCCAGAGGAATTCTTCCAAATTCACAGCTGTCGGTTCGCTTTTCTACTCCAGCCAGCCATTCTGCGTGTGGGTAATCACAACGTGGGGGGTTCCCCGTTCAGTAGCCCACCCCCCCAGTAATTCATTGTCCATCCCCCAGCCCTTCCTGAGGCAGCAGCGAGATGCGGTCACATTGTCTGTATGTTCTCTGTACAGGTTTCTGTGACCTGCATGACGGGCAACAGATTGAATACAGCATGGAGGGAGGGACCCTTCCTAACTCTGATGGGTTAATCATGCATCTTGCACTGGATAGTCATTGTAACTGAGAAACTAGTTACTGGAAAAGGGGAAAAATAGAAGGATCTGAAAGACTGGCCATTTGGGTCAGTATTAAAAAAAAGGGAATAATGCAGTAGAGTGATTTGATGCTGGCTCACAAAAACCTGCATCGATATGTTTGTACCTGAAGGACTGAGATGGCCATCACCTTCTTCATTTACCTTGTCGAGGGTCTATCAGAGCGGTCTGCAGCTCGGCTCTTCCTGTCGAGAATAACCTCACTCCTGGGAGCGTCCTTGGCAGAATATGATCGATACTCCACCTTATTATTCTCCCTTAACAAGCCGTCGTAATTGCGGTGCGAAATTCATTTTAGCATGGTGGACGGTAATTCAGACTCTCAAGGGCTGTGGGGCATGCTTAGGGTTTTTTGTTCTATCTAAGCACTTAATTGTTCGATCAAAGCTGTTACTTGGATTTTGTAGGCCGCCCTACCTCATGCTTGGGAGTAAATAAGGAAATCTGTCCTAAAAAGGACTTTGACCTTTATGAGCTAGAGATTCTTGTCCCCGTCTTTGAAGGCATCCTGAATAATAACAACGATTGGGATGAATTTAGGATGTAAACATGTTAGATTGGACCCCGCAAAGGGACACAACCAGTGACTTACTCTTCTGAACCAAATTGAGAGCCCCCCCAGCTCTTGGGCTCTCCTGTGGTGCCACCTGCCCCCCACATTTGTTTTCAGGTGTGCCGTCATCAAGTTGGCTCACCCGCTCTTCTTTTAAAAGACACCTTCTGTTGTCTGTTCCAGCAGATTAGATGGCAGTTCGCCATCTTGCGGATTTGGACTGCCAGTTGAGTCCTTTGTTTAGCTGCCACATAAAATATAATCACGAGTCACATGACTCCTCATGCCGATTTAATTGGCTGGGTTTCAGTTAAGGCAGCTGTGGTAGCTGGCTGAGACCCTTCCCAGCAAGGACCTTTCCGCGCCTAGGTGTTGACGGACCCATGGGGCTTGTTGTATGTCTCTGTGACGGGGGAACCTTGCATCCGGTTGTCACTTGGGAACGCAGCTCAGGGGGCAGGTATCTCAGGATAGAGAAACAGCAGTAGAGGAGGTGAGGGTGAACCAAGGGGAGATGTATCCTCTTCCCACAGATTAACTGGAGGGTTTCTACCATCGAGCCTCCAACAGTTGATATGGATAATGGGTCCAGTTGACCATTGGCTGGCACGGTGATTCCTAATTGTGGTGAGCAAGGAGAGGGTGGACCCTCTCTGACTGATTCGCCCTACTGCCCTCCCTAGCACACTTCCAGACCCTCGATAGGGAATCCCAGTCCTTTCTGAGTGTCTTACAGCAGTCTCTCTATGTTTCCCACCTGGAGCTATTGATGAATGTGCTTGCCGCAATCTCTGAGGATGGCCCTTTGAAGTCATTACCCTGGAAACGAGTCAGAGATGCTAACTGCATCTGACAGAGATGATTCCCAGGATGATTGGAGGGAATTGATGGGTTTTGACAAGGGCATTGTTGACGAGCGAACTAGTGTGTGTTTATTCAGGGTTAAGGGTGTCCGTATGGCTACAAGATGTTCATGTGTGCACAGTATGCATGTATGTTCTGCTAGTTAAGCCCTCAGCAAAGATATTGGCATTTTTCAAGCAGTGCTTTCTTACTATAAAGCTGAAAAATAGAAACATTTTGTATCTGCTGGGTTATTTTAGTAGTGGTGGCACAAATGAGGGCTTTTAGCTACCATCTGTGGTCAGTCACTGACTGGTTTAATCCAATGGGATTTATTAAAATGGATTAAATCAATAAGAGCTTGACTTAGCTGAATGATCTTTTCCATCATTGAAAGAAAGAGAACTGAGACCTGAAGGTTACTCAGGTCAAGGGGAATGGCAGAAGCTTTGAGAGAAGAATCCCTGATTTGGAAGTGGGCCTGTTGTGTTGTTACGAGCCTGCTCAGATTTAGATGGAAGGAGATGTCAAAGGCTAACTGATGACCCCCATATAGAGGAACCTCTTCATTCAGAATGTAGGGTGTAATGTCCCAAAGCCGGGGGCCGAGGACTATATCAGAGGTAGACCACTTAAAATAGTCTACCTTGTCTCAGGGCACAGAGACTATTGACTAAATGTGTCCAGTTACTGGGCAGACTTACTTCTTTCCACAACAATGCAAGATCCGTTTGCATGAAACATTGCACTTAGTGCAAGTGTCCGTTTCACAGCACTTAGTCCTCAGCTTAATAAAGCACAACCAATTACAGTCTATATGTCACAGTTATCTGATGCAAAGGGTCAGTTTGTATGCCTTTGGCTTCATGTTGGTGCCCCAGCTGTTTAGACTCTCATGACACCCCTCCCTGATTTAGGGCCATACCCAGCTGCTCGTCCTCGTAGTGTCATGTGATTCCTAGCTGGGGGCTTTGGGAGCTGAAATGCAATTCCAGAGATTTTCCACTCTTGGCCCCTGACCTGTGTCTCTCCTCTCAGGTTGAGGATGTCTGTGCTGTTCTGACACCAAATGATTCTGAATCAAGGCATTTTATTTGAGATAGATTATATATAGGAAAGGTGAAACCCATCTCTGAAAATGGAAATTACCGAATCTGAGTAGGATCCTTCTTTCTGAAAAAAAAGGTAAGGCTCTATGGCTTGCTGATATGCCTCACAGCATGCTCATTGCTGAAAAGGAGAACACTCAACACGGCTAACACCCTCTAACCCTTCACAATCTGTTCCAGAGGTTTCCTCCTTTGTGTGATTCTGCCAGTTGGACTAAGATCTGAAGTTGATTAGAATGGAACCTGAATCCTGGGTCACAGTGACCCCTGGTTGACCCCCCGCCCCCAACCCCCTAGCAACTGTCACTGGGCCTAAGGTTCAGTCCTTTCCTAGTTATCAGAGGTATAGCAGACATGTTGTTCAGAGCTCAGCTTTGGAATAACCGAGCACATGAAATACGTTGGGTAACAGCGTTGACGTCCAAGTAAAGTTACCACCTATACTCAAGGGTAGTGCAACTCACAGGATGCACAATGTGGTCAGTCACTGTTTGAAGCTGTACTGCAGATGGTATTGTTCCTGATTGTGTTTGAGGCTGTACTGCAGATGCTATTGTTCCTGATTGTGTTTGAGGCTGTACTGCAGATGATATTGTCCCTGATTGTGTTTGGGGCTGTACTGCAGATGATATTGTTCCTGATTGTGTTTGAGGCTACTGCCAGCTGCATGCAACCCGACCCCCAGACGAGCTGATGAGCGAACCACAATGCACTCTAAATTCTACCCCCATCCCCTCTCTCCACAGCTCTGGTATCAGTCCTGTCTCTCTGGGCCTAAAACCCCAAGTTTCCAAGTACAGTTAAGAGTGGAGTGGTCTGCCCCCCCTTTTTCCCCCAGATGAGTTTATCTCTCTCGGTCACTCAATGCTATAGATTGGTTCCCAACTCTTGACTCCTGACCCCTGGTTTAGATTTTGTGCTAATTTTGGATGCTGATGGTGTCTAGACTTTACCTTTCATCAATCATTATCTGTAAAGAACACGGTCACATGATAAGGCCCACAAATTATCAGTTAGTATCAGTTTCTGTTTTCCTAATGGAATCGATTTCGGGAATATGAAATATGCATGAGTATGCACCCTGAAAGTTATTAGACAGGTCGATCCCTGCCCTATGATTTCTGAACCCTAGATGTTACCAAAGACCAGCCCCAGAAGCTGATGTTCCCAGTGTGTGTACTGTTAGACAGTGTGCCTGACAGGTGATACGTAGCAGACTCAGAAGATGACTTGCATACCTGCCACACGGGCTGTCCTGGATATTGCACATCTGATCTGTGCCAACTCCATTTAGGGTTCTTCTTATTAATGGGGTGTTTAATTACCATGGCAATGGTGCCATATGCTGCTGGGCTTTGGGATCAGTGCGGCAACAGGCTGGGTCTCCAAGATCCAGGGCAGGGCTGGTGTTTATAGATCTGCTTGACATGGTCACTCATGGTACCATTGGAAAGGTGGCCATGGATTTTTAGTGCTGAGGCAGCAAGGGACTGTGGGATACAAAGAGGGGGCTGGCTATGGGTAATCCACACACATACTTATGGGCCGTGTTGCATTAAAGATGAGAAGAGCTTCCATCGGCAGTGTGGAAATCCAAACCCAGTTCACCCATCATGGAAAGGAGGGGGGGTTGTTTTTGCCAAACCATGAAATGGCCTTTGCATCTGGATAATAATGTGGTGATACTTCCTGAAATGAGGGAGGATTCCCATGCTTTGAGAAGGAAGGTGCCTATAGGAATTGAAGAGTGATCCATGTGCTTTAACACTTCTGGGGTGTGAATTCATGAGTAGCAGGGAGAAATCTGGGTGAGACCCCAGTCAGTGACCTTCCCCTACAGTGTCCCCTTAGACACTTTGAATCGACTGTATTGAGCCAGCAGGAGTGAGTGAATAGGGTGGTCATTTTATATTGATTGCTCCAGTGTAACTGATAGGTTGAAGGGGCAGGATGGCAGGATTTATGGTGCATTGTGGGTAAAGAGCTGGTACAGGTGTATCAAAACCTCAAATATGTGAGTCCAGGATTGAATTTCAAATGCAGCTTTACATCCTGCAAAGTCAGGAATGGCTGAATTGCAGGGTCATGCAAAGAGAGACCACGCTTTTACGTCACGCTGGTGTTCAGTAGATTTATGTGCTGACAGTTTCTTACCTATCAGTTCACCTGAGATGTTGTATAGAGCGATTCCGGTTAAGTTAAAGGGAACTGTAGCCGGAAGCTTTGGAACTGGCAGCCTATGTCGCATGTCCATCTCCTGAACTACTCTGCCCCCTGTAGGCAGGTGTGTTCTGTGCAGATGGGAGACCGTGAGATGATCAGGTGGGTTTCCTGGCTCTTACAGCGGCAAGATGACATCAGCCTGACATGTAAGATGTACGGAGCTGTACGAGGAAGTTTTCGCATAAGTAGGTCTGTTCCAGTGCACTCAGCTTTTTTCTGGCTCTTCCTGGAAACCTGACGGATTCTGCTGTTTAGTGTTTTTTTTTTGGCATAGGTGTCGTGTTTTCATTCAGGGACCTGACCTCCAGATGGGGGTGGACAACACCTGCCCCAGCGGAGTTCTGTACGGCCCCGGCCGCCCGCCTGCCCGCCGCCATGACAGTAATCCACGATTTGCTTTGCAAATGTTGCCTTTTCAGCACCCAGAGCCCCCTTCCCCCGATCCCCGCCGCGAGGCGTGGGACCGTGGACCGGCTCCTAACTGCTCCATCTGCTCGCTCATTAGCCTCATTAGCCAGCACATAATTGCATCTCGTCTCCCGGGGGTTGGAGGGCCCGTACTTTGACTTCCTGTCATCGGTGGTGTCAGCCTTGGCTCCCCCCGTCCGCTTCTGTCCTCCGTCGGCACCTTTGATATTAACCCAGGTGCCTCGGGGGTTATTGCTATTGATAAGAACTCCCCTCTCCCTCCTTGAGGATTTTAGCCAACAACCTGGTCTGAGTTGCATGGAAAAACTTCCAACCTAGATGTATTACACTTACTCAGCTCTTTGGTGCTTATAGGTAGACTTACCTAGTGAAGAGCTGCTTTGGTTCATTTGGGATTGTTAGATTTACCTAGTGAATGGCTGTTTCGTCTTGCTCAGGTTTAGGGTTAGACGTGCATTGTGAAGAGCGGCTTTCGCTCATTCTTGGTTAGGGTTAGACTTGCCTAGATGTGGATAATTCAGGTCCAGAAAGTAAAAATCCAGACAAAGATTTTTTTTAACCAAACGGTCTCTGTGACTGAAACTCTTTATACTCAATTGGTTGGTTGAAAAACAATCTTGGTCTGGATTTTTACTTTCTAGACCTAAACTATCTAACTCTGCACATACCTTGTAAAGGCTGCTTTAAGTTGTTCATGGGTGTCGTGTTACCCAGGCTTTATTAAAGTACAGTGCCCGAAACATTTGCAGAATGAGTCATCGAACTTTCCTCTCTGTTTTGACTTTGCCATGTGCTGATTCTGTCTCGGATAAGGTGTAGGTATGTGGCGACCACACTTCTAGTGTGGTCTCGAGTGAATGCTCGGCATTTCTGCAGTCTGATGAGGTGTGTAAGGTGCTGTTGTTGCTTGGAGGGAGGGGGGGGGGGCTTCTTGGTGAACCCTCCCTCTACCTAAACAATGGCTTGCTCAAATAGGAGATTTAATGCTATTTGCTATTTAGTGAACGGCTTACCTTCAAAAGATAAAAGAATGCCCTAGGCCTTCCAGAACCTTCCAGAGGGTTCCTGTGTCTTTTAATCCCAGCGACAGATGTAGCGTAGAGGTGATCTGCCCCGCTAAATGTCTGTTGTGTGACGTCTTTGCTTTGATGGGGGGGCTGAACGTTGCCCCCGGTTTGTGTAAGCCTTGTAAATTCCCCGGACTTGTTTTTCCGTCAGTGTGATTGAGGGGGAGAGGGGATTCTTCACAACAGGGACTCGGAGCAGAGGACACAGAGGCATTTGGCATGGCTCCTCGTCTATCCTCTTGTTGCTACAGGACATTTTTGGTCTTTTTATGTAAATAAATTGGATGTCGATGTTTGTACACCTCCTTCATATAGACCTAAATATTTATGTTTATTTATATTGCAAATTACAGTTGTTAAGAGGTTTCTTTAGTCAATCCTATAGAGATCCAGCCCATTTTTCCGACACTGGAGCCTCGGAATGTATTATTTTTAAAAAGTCCTCTGGGATAATCCTCCAGATCTCCTGGGATAGTCCCTCACGCTGTGGGGTCTCTGGCTCGCCTCCGTAGCAGGCTGTACACAGCATGAAAGGACAAGCCGGGAGCATTCCTGCTGAGCAGACACACGTCCCTGCAAGTGCGGCGGATTTTACCGGGAGGTGTGGCTGCAGGAAGCCCCCCTTCTGCCTGGGCTGAGCCGTGGACCCGGTGCCCCGGTGTGGCTGCAGGAAGCCCCCCTTCTGCCTGGGCTGAGCCGTGGACCCGGTGCCCCGGTGTGGCTGGCGTGGCCTCACTTCCCCGGCCCTGGGCTGGTGGGGATTCTCAGTAGCATGTGTAAGATGGATTTATAGCAGTTGCTGCTGTTCTTTAAAGGGGGTGTGCTGGGGTGGGGGCAACGGGCCTGTACAGTGTTTACGTGTCGTCATGGCAACGTGACGGCTTCCTGCTGCTTGTGACTGAAGTGTCGGCTGTACTTGGAGCCACCGCGGTGCTGCCCTCAGCCTCGTTAAGAGTGATTTCTGTGCACACTAAGGTGACGTCCCAACGTAATGTAACAATGCCTCATGTGGTGACCCTGTGTGTGGAGCATGCTCGAGGAGCCCTCTCCCCTCCCCCCCCCATGTGCTGCTCGGCGTTGTCTGTCATGCTCGCCCTGCCTCTTCCTCCTCACTTACAGGTAAGCATCCTCTCCTCCTCCTCTTCCCCTTTAAACAGTGTTGTATGCATGGGCAGGACACCAAGGGTACTGGTCTGTGCTGAAAGCTGATTGCCCCCCTCCTCTATCACTCTATCGTTCAAAACACATCATTGGCTAGTGATAAGGTAGGCCCCTTGGCATGAATGATGAACCCACATATGCCCCCCCCCCCCCAGCTTAAAAAGTCCTAGAATTTCCGCTTTCTTTTATCCAGGGGCCCCTCCCCTGTCTACTAACCCTTACTGGTGTTAGCATCCCTGCCCTTGGCGCTCAGCAGCAGTGTGGAGTTTAAAGGGTGTTCCCGTCATTCCGATGGCTATTTACACTGCTCTGTTTCATTTCAAGTCAGGCTGTTTTGAAACTCATGTCTGGGACCTTTATTTCTGCCTGTAAAGGGGATTGTGATGGCCTTTTGCTGTGCCGGCTGGCTGCTGCGCCTCCTGGAAATGAGTTTGAAGGGTACTTGATGGAAAGGTGAAGCCCTTTGGCATGTTTGTTTTGTTTGAGAGATGTTTGGGGGATGTTGAGCCAAGGCTGGTGCTGGATTATGAGTCTGTTTGATGGCTTCTGTCAGTTGGGCACTTCCCCGGTGATTACAGGGAAATGACCTCAGGCGTTCTGTTTTTCGAAAGCTATTAATGCTGTTGTCGAATGCTCGACTGGCCTTTAGTATTTTGGAACCATTCGTAAACACAGCATGAACTCCACGATCCATACTGATCTGCCTTGCTGCAGAAAGAGGTGACAGGCGGTTCGGTTGGGGCCCAACCTGGCATGCAGACTGTCATTGCTGGCATGGTGTCCACATAGCTCTGGGACATCGAGGCTTTCTGTCCCAGACAGAGAGATCACCCAAAAGACAGAGAGATGCCCCATCAGACAGAGAGATGCCCCATCAGTCAAAGAGACCTCTCAGAAGACAGAGACCTGCCATCGAGCAGAGAGACATCCCATCAGACAGCACGATGCCCCATCAGGCAGAGAGATCTTCCAGAAGCTACAGACGCCCTTTCAGACAGAGAGACCGCCCCATCAATCAGAGAGACCTGCCATGAAGCAGAGAGTTGCCCCATGAGGCAGAGCGATGCCCCATCAGAGAGATCTTCCAGAAGATGGAGAGGCCCCCTTTCAGACAGAGAGACCCCCCTATCAATCAGAGACCTCCCATCAGACAGAGAGATGCTGCCATCAATCAGGGAGACCTCCCAGAGGAAAAAGAGACCACCGCCCTGCAGACAGAGAAGTTCCGGCAATGCTCAGTAAATGGGAGCAGTGGGCTTTAGAACTCCAAAGCCCACCAGGTAGTGGTCTGCCCTACAAATAAATAAATCTGGGTGGAGCTGTGATCCCTGATTGCACACAGCCAGGTGCCAGTGAGACCCCCTCTCAGCATGACATGGTGATGGCAGGCAGACCGTTAAGCCGCTGATGAAGCTTTTTCTAAGCTGACTGAGTGCCGTCGAGGGAATTAATGAGCCTAATGGCTTTTTTTAGCACCGACATACTGAACACCCTGTTTAAAAGGTATTTAATTGCCTGAAAAAAATAGCATTTGGCTGTATTTATAGATGCTGTTGTGTAAAGACATTTTTATTCGTACAGGTTTGAGTGAAAGTCATGTGACTATACCTCTGGCTGCTGTACAACAGATATGAGTCTGAAACTCATGGCATCCAGTCAGTCAGACTGAATGAATCGATTTCACAATTGGTGGTCTTGTTGGTACCCATAAATTCGATCAGTATTCGATTAGGAAGGGCTTTTCAGCCATATGCAGCCAGATATGGGCTCCTCTACTGGCTCATCATAGCCTTATTTTTAAATTTTTTTGATGCGAGAGAAAGGCCGTTGGCACAGAAATGCATTGCAGGGGATTTGCTTTATCACTCCTGCTAAAGACATAATCAGCTTTTACACTAGCCACTAAAATCAGCTTCGGAGCCAGGTTGGGGGGATACCCTAAATTCCATTCCCCAGTTTGATCCTCTGTGTACAGTGTGTGTGTTAGTAAGAGAGCATTAATCACATAAGGATTAATTAGGATTTACATGGAATGTGCTCAGCTCCACAGTGCGCCTCCTACTGGGGGGCATGGCGGTGGTTTTTTGCTGCTCCATCCAAGGGCTCGGAAAAAAGCCCTCCTACGGGGGGGTGGGGGGGTGTTGTTTTAAGCTCCATCCCCCCGCAACATTGCCGTTGGCATTCCCTGTGAGTCAGGATGAGGGATAAAATCCCACCCTGCTTATATAAAGCTGTCACCGTGGAAACCTACTTTTGCCAACATTGCGACGACAATATAAGGTGATCAGAGGAGCCTGAAGTGTGACAATTAACCCCCAAGCATGTCTAGACCGAGGTCTTGGTCTGCCAGTCAATCAGAATGTGAGAAAGGGACCTTTTAGGGAGAGGAACACATCAGCTTGCATTGCCCCTGCAGGCCAGACTTGGGATCATATTGGGATTAGAGTTTTGAGAAGGTGGACCGTGAGGATAGAGCCTTTAGAGGAGCTCCCAGAGGAACAACTTCACTGGAGTGGTCAAGGAGGAGCTTCGAGCTGGTTTCCATAGGCATGGGGGTGGAGTTTAGGGCGGAGGTGTGTTTAGGAATCACTTTGACCTGGTTTCCTTAGGCACAGGGTGGCATTTGGGGTAGAGGCATTGTCAGGAGGAGCCTCGGGCTAGTTTCCATAGGCATAGGGGTGGAGTTTAGGGCGGGGGCGTGGTAAGGAAGACCTTTGGGCTGGTTTCCATAGAAACAGGGGTGGAATTTAAGGTGGAGGTGTGTTTAGGAAGAACTTTGAGCAAGTTTCTCTTGGCACAGGGTGGAGTTTAGGGTGGGGGCATGGTCAGGAGGAGCTTCTGGCTGGTTTCTATGGGCACAAGGGTGGGGTTTAGGGTGGGGGGCGTGGTCAGCAGGAGCTTTGGGCTGGTTTCCATAGGCAAAAGGGTGGAGTTTAGGGCAGGGGCATGGTCTGTGATACTCCTGTTTGCTGACTTCAGAGGGGGAACTTGTCTTTTTCAGACACTGTCCAAGAGGGTACCAGATAATGTCTCCAAGACTTCCCGTCCTCTCATTCACTCATTTTTCTTCATTTTCTGCCTCACTTTCTCCTTCTTTTCCTTTCTTCCTCCTTCCATCTCATTCTACCCAGTCGGAGTCACACATGCTCAGGTGGTATGTCTGTACCACATGAGTCGATGAGATATGGACATGAATATGGCTGTTGCGATCACATTGCGATGTAATCGAGATTATATGAGATTATATGACACATGCACAATAATCACCAGGGCTTTAGATGTTGGGTGAAACATTTGTCAAGAAGCCGACTTTTCAGTACTTTACGGACATTTACTTACACCCACAATTTGGTAAGCAGATTAGTAGTGTGACTAAGATATTAATGAGATGGGTATTGTGACACCCAAATTAAGGACTCTGTATGAATCGCATTCCTTATACTTATTAAATAAAGTTAGCGGAGCAAGCCACGTGCTATTGTTTTAGTAAATCATGGAAGCGATAAGCACTGAAGGGTCACTGAAGAAAATAACAGCTCAACAGCTACAACATCTTTTGAAAGAGTAGATATTGTGGATAAACAAGTTAAAAAGATTGTGCTGATACTTTTTGCAGTTTAAAGTCCATATTAAACATAAGGATACGCTGCATTCATACAGATCACTAACTTTTGGACGTCACAATACTTATCTCATTAATATTTTAGGCACGCTATTAAACTGCTTACCAAATTGTGGGCGTAAGTAAATGTCCAAATAGTACAGCAAAGCTAGCGTCCCGACAGTTGTTTCATCCGTCATCTAAAGCCCTGGTGATGATTGCGTATGTGCCATACAATTACATCGTGATATGATCGCGACAGCCCTAGACATGAACAAAAAACCTTACAACAATGAAGTAAGAGAGTAACTGTGAAAAATCATTAAAGGCCAGATCTTATTGATTTTTTTTTCGGCTGATACAGCCTGTGCCTCCACAGTATATAGCTGTTTTCTCTGATTACCAGGCAGTGTGGCTTGGTTACAGCTAAGAGGAAATAATCAGACATAACAGATGCAGTTAATAAAGACAGAACGGCTCACTAAAGGGCCATGAGGTCACAGCAATGGCTGATAATGTTCTGGGCTTCTTTGTATTAAACCTTAATCTCTCAATAAAACCCATTAAAGACTCCCCTCCCTCTATGTGTCCCTCAGTCTTCTGTTCAATCAGGAGATCAGGGAGAGGTGTCCTGCAAGGAATAAAGTGTGTGGGGTAGGGGATGTAGGTTCTCTTATTAAAACACTGGTGGGTGGAGCCAGTTTGTTAGCGGGGGAGGGGGGAGTATTAGACCCTGTCTCATTCCATTTGATCTGAATGCTTCAGACAGGCTCTCCACCTGCTCCAAGATCCAAGGTAAAGGCTAATGTCACACATTTCACTCTTGACTTAAAGCTTTCAGCAGGTGGCATGGTGGTCAGTAACCAGGACGTAAAGAATTACTGTCTCAGTTCCAATAAGAAGTCACCTTTCTTTGGGCGGCTTCTGACATTTTGGTTTGTAGACCAAACTGTTGTTTCCAAGCATCATGATGGTACGTGTTAAGCTACAGGTGGGCATCATGGATAAATGGCAGTAAAGACAGTCCCCGCAAATAAGACCACAAGGTAGAGATGGCATGACCCAAATTTAACTTTACTTTCACGTCTCCATGGCAACCAAATTAGTGGGCTGAGGTTACAAAAGAAGAGCTTTTAGCAAGTCTGAATATGGAGATCTGCGTTGCCAGATAAAGGTTAAGCGTGGCTGTGTTTTGTTTGGAAGTCCTTGTCAAGAAGCTGTAGGGCGGGGGGGTATGTTGTTCAGCCAATCCCCTTTGCAGAGCAGGACGAGAATTGCCCCGAAGCTGAAGGTTGAGGTTGATGTTTGGGAAGCCTTTAAACTGAAGGCCCAAGCCAGGCCATTATATATGGTACTGTATTATGGCCCAACCTGCCTGCTGACCAGCCTGTTTTTATCTTTTCTGCTTTCCCATGTGGGTCAATCATTTGTGGTTGATAAGCTGGTTTGCATGTCCTACGGAGTCTCCTGGGCTGGGTCTTGGCCTTGGTCCATTGAAGGCCATTGGTTTGTCCCCTAAAGCTGGTCTCTTCTGGCCAATAGAAACTGCCCTGATTAGTCCAACATCCACTCTTCATTCTTGCTGGCTTCCCAAGCCAACTGACCACTGGCCACACCCTTCTGTCAATTATGATGTCATGCACACTGCCATCTATAATCTGAATTTCTGACAAACGGGGGACAGGATGTAAACCGAGAATTACAGAATTGTTCTGGCTTTCTATCTACGTGGTTTTATTGGGTTTATTTATAAATTGACAGCCAACCCACTCATGCATCAGAAAAGAAAACCCGAGTCTGCAGCTGTAGTCAGTAAGTAAAAAAAGAAGAGGAATTAAGGAACGATTCAGTGGCTCCCTGAAGATGATGGGCCACCACTGTTTGACCATTTCCACACCTGTCCAAGAGTCTCCATAGCAACCTAATTGAAGGGCCAATTGGAGGGCCAGAAGAAAGGAGAGCACTGTGATGCTGGTGAGTAAAACGTGTGAGACAGCAGACGGAGGTTAATTATCACGGCGGTTTTGTCTGGAAAGGTACAGAAGCGAGGATGGACAGGCTCGGGGTTGGATTAGTCGTTTAACACTCTTGCCTTTGAATCCCCAACGAGGGCTCTTTGTGAGCAGCTCGTTGTAATAAGGGGGGGGGGCATTGCCGGGGAAACAAAGCCCTCCCGGGGAAGGCTCGGACGACACCCCTGCCTGTGCTCCACAGACAGGAAAGACTGCGTTTGTCTGGGATTAACTTAACCTGTCATTTTTCAGGCAGCTAATAAATCAGAAGACAGGACTATGCTGTCACCATGCTCCTCAGTGAGTGACACCACGAATTGCTGTTCTCGTACTCTGTAAACGACTCCCTTCGCATGACTCCCTTTCAGTCTCCCGTGACTCTGCCTTCAGGGAACGCAGACACCCCCCCGCCCCCCCCACACTCCATATTATTCCCAGATATAGGGACTTTGGAGCTGGGTATACTTCGGTCCAGTTGCTTCAGAGGACTTCAAGCCCTACGAATTCCACCAATTGTATGTAGTGCTGGTCGGACCTGCCTGTGCTGGTGCCGGCTCGTTCAAGCCGGCCTTTGTCTCCAGAACATTCCGGACATTCCGGGAGCGCAGAACATTCTGCCTTGGCTGTAGTTTGCTTTGATAAGGAATCCCCAAGTATCCTCATGGAATCCAGATTTTGGCCAACAGATGATTGGCTACATGAGATGCAAGATTAAATGCTCCACCCAAATTTGGTTAAGGCCCCATTAGCGGTTATAATGGAGGGGGCGTGAGCTGTTTGAGAGTGGGTGCTTTTCTGGGGAGTGGCGGGACCCGCCTATCTTAAGTCGGGTCTCTCTAAGTGTTAGATTAGTGCAAATTCTGTGCATTCAGGGAAGTCACACTTCATGAGTATTTTTCAGGCGCGGGGGGTACCCTTTTCAGGAAAGAGGCTTAACCTTTCAAACCTGAAGTGCTAAAACTCGGAATATATGGACACACAGACACACACACAAGATATAATATAATAATTGTAATATAATATTTTGACAAATCCATGCCTCGGGGGTCCTGTGCCGATACCCCCTGTCCCACACCTGGCCCTGCCAGTGCTTGGATTCTAGGGCCCCTGGTTGCTAGCCAGTGGAGGCTAAGTCAGGAACCATGGCCAGAAAACCTTTTAGTTTCATGGATGCGTTATCTTTAAGACCACCTCACACTGCACCCCCCCTGCAAGGCCAGAGCTTTGTCGTAATTTGTTGTTCCACTGGAGCCTGGTCTTTCTGACATCCCACCTTGTAAATGGCATCTTTATCATATGTGATCTCTCACAGTTATTTAGGGGATTGTTAGTGAAAGAGGCGCCCATGAAAGAATGTGAATCTGGGCATTCAGGTTGAGAGGCAGTGACGATGTCCCATTACATCGGGGGTGAGGAAACTACGACAGCAGCACACCTCCTTTGTGATTTCCCTCCTTTTTCTCTCCAACCCCCCCAGCGCTGTGATTTATCACCAATCTGTTCTGGTTCATCGCTCTGTGCCCGTCTCAGCATGGTTTTGTCGCCAGTCAGCCTGTGGTCATCCCTGTGCTGGGCTGGGCTGGGCTGGGCTGCCTCGGTTATTACACATTTTACTCCTAAGGGACCAAGGCTAGGAACTCATCCTGTGGGAATGTAGGAACCTTCATATATGTTTTGCTTTTAAAACAGCAGCTCTGTATCGTTAAGGTAATTAGGCAAAAATAGGGCAAACCTTGTTCAGTTTGGTGGGTTTATTGGGGCTGTTTTTTGCTGGCAAGTAAAGAGTGTTCAGCACCGTTGGGATGTGCGGTGGCAGGTGGAGGTTATTTGGGAAGTCTGGACTGTGCAAAAGCGGTTGTATTTTTCCTGGAAGGTCCCATCTGATTATGAGTGGAATAGATAGCAATGTGGACACAATTCGGTTGTATTTCACTGTCATTCCATTTGAGCAACGCTAACTGCTTAGCAGTGGGCTAAATGCCAGATAAACAGCCATTATGATAAAGCCTGGACTACAAAGCAGCTGGGATGTGTGTGTTAGTTAGGGTCATCTGGATATTAACGGATGAATAGAACTGTTAATATCCGTCGTGGTAGTACACAGGTGTGTGTGTGTGTGTGCGTGTGTTTGTGCATGTGTGTGGGTTTGCACAGATCACATTTGAGGACCAAATTGTCCCCAAAGTGTAGTGAAACCTGAAATTTCCCTACTTTTAGGGACATCTTTTGAGGTCCTCATTTGGATAACCTCAGTTTTATAAAAAATATGTGAATGCAATCAAAAAAGTAAAAATGCCAAAAGTCTTGTATTTGGGTTGGTTACTCATGGTTAAGGTTAGGGATGGGTAGAGGTTAAGGGTGTCGTGATTGGGATTAGGGTTTTTCCCATAGAAATGAATGGACGGTCCCCATTTAGATAGGAAGACGAGCTTGTCTGTGTGTGTGTGTGTGTGTGTGTGTTTTCCATTGTCTCAGTCTCACCCCCCAGTTTCCATGAATGGTTGTCCCTAAAATTCAAATTTAGACACCTATATTACCAGAATGTGGATTTAATAAATGCTCCTGAACCATGAGTAAATGTGTTTAAACAGTTGAATGGGATGTATTAATTGTAACCTGAACAAAGATATTATAAGTAAAGATAATTAATTGAGTGAGATAATAATTGGAAAAGTAATTGGAGTAGGATAATAAGAATTACCCAGTGGGTAATAATATATCTTTCCATCTCTCCATTTCTCTGTCTGAGTCTAAAGGTTGTCTAACTTCCTTTGTGCTCTATAATGATTTCACTCATTAGATAGAGATCCAGGTGCTCAGACTTTCTATGTGGGGGAGTGGGATGGGGGGGGGGGCTGAAAGTCTGCCTTTTTTTCCCATTCATGCCCCCCTCCCCCCCAGCACCAGTGCCAGTGCACTTTGCTGGGGTGGGATTTTGCAGGCCCAGTGCCAAGAACAGACTGGGTAAGAGGTGAGCGAGGTTCGTGTGGCCTGGAAAAAGAATCGAGAAGTCAATTTAGACTTTATTTGTTCTGAACTTTTTATAGCAGTCTGCAAACATATGACGGCGAGTCCCCAGGAATGTAATTAGTGTCCATAGGGCTATTTTAACTCCAGCTTGGGTGGGGGTGACGTAGATGGGCACTGTGGATGGTTTTCCATGGATTGCCCTTGAGTTGGCAGCATTTAGGAGATTCCAATCCCTGTAAAGGTCTCCTTCTGCTACTATCTTCTGGTGATCTCCTACAAAAACCCAGAACCTGCTGGATGGTGAGTCTTGCTGTTCCAACGTAGGTATATGTGAAAGTTAAAAATGGGTACTGAAGAAAAACTGGTTTGAAACACAAAGGATTGGTGTTGTGAAGGAGAGAGACATAGAAACACGGCCTGTGTCTCTTAGCAGAGCGATGGGGCAGCCATCCGTGACAAGGGGAATGCTTTAGCGGTATGCTAAGGACCTTTCCGGGATGAAGCTGACACTAGCCAAGTGGAACGGACACCTGAGCGCCCCTTGGACATGGCAGACGAGAGGCTAAAAGTAGACTGATATGGGAGGGGCCTTGTGGGGGAGGTGTGAGATCCCCGCTGGCCAGGAAGCGACTTTGCACTCGGCAGAAGGTCGCAATTGGGAGGAACTGACTAGGCCGATGCCTGGGCTACCTGGGCTTCGGGACAAAGACTGCAGATCTAACATCCTAGACCATCAGCATGCCCTTCTCAAGCGAGCTAATCAGCCTTATCCGCTGTGTTTGCTGGTTGACGGTGCATGTTCAACAAGATGAACGGTAGATCATTGTAGCACTGGGATTCATGAGTGTTGCATTGTATTCAAACATGAGGCTGCTTTTGTGAATAACGGAGTGAGAGGATCCTGGAATGAATTAGTCATATGGACAAGAAGGTCTTCCTGAGTCTGGCCCACTAGATGTGTCAGATCTCTGTGCCGTTTGTCACCTGCAGGGTCTGGGATAGGAATGGTGGGAGTTTCTCCCACAGAGGGCAGCTGCCAAAGCGAGGAAACTATGTTCGTTTCCTTGGAGACTGGCTCATCGCCACAGGATAAATGATTTTCTTAAAATTAGGTTTCAGAGGAAATTTACACATTATGAATAGTGATGTGAAGACTCAGACTGGAATCCAGGAATGGGGCAAAGCCTTTATGATGTGAACCAGTGAATGATTATACCTAACATTTAAGAAATGTTGTGGATATTTTAGGGGGTCTCCCCAAAAAAATTATGTGGAGGGTTTCTCAGGTTTCAGGAAGATGATGGTGATTTCCAGGAGTCACCCAGAACTTTCCAGGGAAGTAAGATGTCTGGGTAATAGATTATGCTAGTTGCTATGCCAGTGAACCACCCTGTAAATAAATACCGGTAATTTGGTACTTAATTTTTGTTTAATGTCTGTCTGTCTTTGGAAGGACACTCTGCTGGTGCATTATGCGGCTGTGATCGCGGCGGTCGGCTCTTGCTAATCTGGAGTTGCTACACTGCTCTTTGCCCAGCTGTTAGCGTGTAGCTCCATGGCTAACCGTGCCTCGGCATGCTGTCCTATGCAATCTGTGAATTCTCCATGGCTAACCGTGCCTCGGCGTGCTGCCCCGTGCTATCTGTGAATGCTCCATAGTTAACTGTGCCTCGGTGTGCTGTCCCATGCGATCTGTGAATGCTCCATAGTTAACCGTGCCTCGGCGTGCTGCCCCGTGCTATCTGTGAATGCTCCATAGTTAACTGTGCCTCGGCGTGCTGTCCCATGCGATCTGTGAATGCTCCATAGTTAACCGTGCCTCGGCGTGCTGTCCCATGCGATCTGTGAATTCTCCATGGCTAACCGTGCCTCGGGCGTGCTGTCCCATGCTATCTGTGAATGCTCCATAGTTAACCGTGCCTCGGCGTGCTGTCGCATGCGATCTGTGAATGCTCCATAGTTAACTGTGCCTCGGCATGCTATCCCATGCGATCTGTGAATGCCTTGCTCACAGAGCACATCTACATAGTTTGGCGTGTGCGCCACTGGGGGACGATGAAAAACAGATTCTCGTTATAGCTGAAGATGTTGGGAAAATATAAGAAGTTTGTTTCAGGATGAGGAAGGTGTGTGTGTGTGAGCAACAAAGTCCTGCTTCCGAAGCTCACCGGAATGTTCACGTTAATGGCAGAGAGAGTGAAGCCGGACCTGTCATTGTCACTTTAAGTTCACGGCTCCACTGACAGCAAACTCAAGTCGATCTTCCGCTCACCCTCCCTTTTCCGCCTGGCTGGGGGCGATGATGGCGTTCGGCTACCTGTGATGGCTGTTCTGAGATAAAAGGTCTTCTTTAGACGCCTCAGATGGAAGCATCTGTGACATGGCTGTCATTGTCTTTGGAGTGGGAGGTGGGCTGGGTGAGGTGGGCTGCCTGCCTTAGGGGTCAAAGGGTGCTGATTACCAGCAGACGGCTGCAGAATGTAAAATGATAGGGGTTCCTCTGTGGGGGGGAGGGAGCTTAGGCCAATCCTGAGATATTCTATTGTAGTGTTTCTCAAACTGGTCCCAAGGGATTCCCAGATGGTCCACATTTTTGTGGTCCCCAAGGACCGGCTTGAGGAACAATTTTCTTTTGGAGCTTTTTCCTTTTCCTAAGAGGCGACACCCTACACGAATCAGTGTGTGTGTTATGTGCTGGAGGGGAAACCAAGCCGGGAGGATTTTTCAAAGGCCTTTGAAACCTTGCTGGAGTCTGGAGATTCCATCGGATTTCCCAGCCCAGAAGACAAATCCTCTGTGAATTTGGTAAAATCACTGAGGGCCCACGGTCAGCATTAATAAGTAGACAGCAAGCAGCATCACCCAAGGGAGTCCTTTAAATGAAGCAGTCAATGTCAAACTGGCTATATGTTTATTGCAGTTACAACTGCAAGAGGACAGGGACTGACAAGCGAGGCCTGAAAGAATGCCTCAAACATGCATGGTTTGGGTGTATTAATCAATATAGGATACTAAATGTCCTGACATGAAACATTGGTAGACCTGCTCCTCGCGGGCAGGATGCTTTCATAAGGAGTGGAGGTTTGTGGTGGTAGGATACTGTGTAACAGGGAGAGGGTAGGGTAGGAACATAAGGAGGCTATTCTAGGGTAGAGCTGATGTCGGGCTTAAAGAATCCCCAGGCTTGTGCAGTCTGTGTGTCTATGCGTTGCAGTTTATGGGATAACAAGACCAGTACTGGGATGGGTACTGTACTTTCACGACAGATATTTGACTGATTTCTCCATATCCAGACATGCAGACATGCTGTATTTGTGCTTTTGTTTATGTTTGTGTGTTTAATACCTCCTACACCAACATGATAGCAGCAATTTAATCACCATTCATGCCTATAATCGCAGCCGCTCTTGGGCGTACAGTGCACCGTCATTTAGCGGGCGAATTGGAGGACTTCTTTGTCTGCTGTAATCGCTGTGTGATGCGCTGCATGAATGTGTCACAGCACGGCTTCCAGGCAGGCGATGTTTTGTAGGCCTCCATGGTAACCAGCCTGGGGTAGAGAAGTTTGGTTTTAGCCACCAGCTAAGCCAGACCCCTCGAGCGAGTGGCTAATGGCTAGTCAGGGTCATGTGAACTTTATAGTGGAGGTTTAGCTAGTAGCTAATGGCTAAGCAGGGTCATGTGAGCTTTATGGTGGAGATATGGCTAGTGGCTAATGGCTAAGCAGGGTCATGTGAGCTTTATGGTGGAGGTTTAGCTAGCAGCTAATGGCTAAGCAGGGTCATGTGAGCTTTATGGTGGAGATATGGCTAGTGGCTAATGGCAAAGCAGGGTCATGTGAGCTTTATGGTGGAGGTAATGCTAGTGGCTAATGGCAAAGCAGGGTCATGTGAGCTTTATGGTGGAGGTAATGCTAGTGGCTAATGGCTAAGCAGCCATCATGCAGAACCCACGACCTTGCAGGAGAGCTGGCCTTTGGGACTGGCTGGTGAGCCCCTGAGGGCCTGGGGGGCAGAGGTAGGAGGTAACAGATGTTCATCGCCCAGGGGGCTCGGATGACCTTAGGAGTGTACTCCTTTCATTAATTGCTTTATTTTGCTTTTAATTTTACCAGTTGCAAGCCTTTGTTCTGTGCTGTTCCTGCCCATTATGTGGGGGCAGCCGTTGCTGGGTGAGGACACCACATCATCCCAAAGAATTGAGCTCAAATTGATTGAATTCATGAGGGGGCTTGTCACTGTTTTGTCACCATGTGCTTGCCATGGGGCCCAGCTCTGACCATGTGCCACTTGGCTAGATCCTGACCTCAGTTTGTTACCACTTGACCTCCCGGTCCCAGAATGCTCTGCTCCCCATAGGTACTTTAAAGGAGATTTTTTTTACCTGGTTGTTTCTATCAACTCTGACCACAACAGCTTGTTGGTGGTTGTCTTTACGCACAGCATCAGCACCATGTACACTTTTGTGCCAGGAGAGCCAATTGGTGTTTGTGAAAGCCACAGCTAGCTGCCGGACTGATGCATCATGGGATTCCTGCCCCCTTCTTCAGCTTCAGCTTCCGATGTCCATTTTAACTTCACGGCGAGCAACATCTAATGATTTATAAATCAGGGCTGTTTAACATGAGGCGTTTTTATGATCCACTCCCCCCCCGCCCCCAGTAATTTACGATAATTCCTCCCGAGGAAATCGAAACCTGAAATGCCGGAATAGGAGTGTTGGGGGGAAAAAAAATCCGAAAAGGATTACGTGTCTCCTGTAGGCCAGGATGTAGAGTAGCATTCCTGGAAAACAGCGTCCATAAAAATATAAACGGAAAGTGATGCCGTAAACAGTTTATTAAAAAACTTTATCGCAGGAGGCCAACCGCAGGGATGCTGTAATCTGGCTCGTGGTCGCAGGCGGGTAGGTTTGGGGTCTGTGTCAGGACACGCCAGCTCTCCGTGAGTCAGCGCCGGCCTGCTTTGCTTCTTCTTTCCCATGTTTTGTTTCCCGGCCGCTCTCGACCCAGAGTGTCCCCGGCAGGCCACCGGCGCCTTCTTCCTGTGATGGCTCTGCCGTCCTGCTGTCACACCGCCTCACCCTGTCTGTCGCAGTGGTTTTGCCGCACATGGGGAGGCGGGGGGAGCAATTGCTTGTGGGCTCGTGAGAGGAATGTGTCGGACAGGAATCCCATGAGCAGGATGTAATCCGAGCCCCTCCTCCGGCTGCTGGTTGGCTAATCAAAAATCTGGAACGATCAAAATAGGTTTTGGGTTCCTCCCCCGGGCGGGAACAGTGAGGAATGCCCAGAATTAACCTCCTATCGTGGGATTAATAATTAAGCTTAAGGTGCCCCCCCCTAGAGTTGGGCGTAAACCTCAAAACACGCTGGGTTTGAGTGATTATATCTTGTGAGTGGATGGGTATGAACTGGACTCATCTCCTGTGACGGCTGGCCAGGTATTTTCGGGGACCCCCTACCCACTTATTTGTGAGACACAGGGGTCATTCTAGGATTTTTTTAAGGTGGGGGGCCATAAATCACACAGATGTGCCAAATTTAATAGCCAGTGATGTGTCTTGGGGCACTACTGGGGCCAGTCAGCTTTCAGCTGGGGGCAGTGCCCCTATGGCCCCGTCCCCAAATAGCCCCCTGCTGAGCTACCAGTTCAGCATGGATAAACAGGCTCCAGCCTGTAGGGGTGGTACTGCCTCTCATAAGGGCAAGACAGGGAACATCCGTCTGCTTTTAGCTGAGTTCTGCCACAAAAACTGATAAACGGATGGGTGACAGGCTGTTTATGAACATCCGCCTGTGTTTTTTGTGTATGTGTGTGCCTGCGTGTTCAGGTGTGCGTACGCTCTGTTGTCATGGCTCCTTCCCCCCCCCCATCTGCCCTCTCTTCCCCTCCCTCTTTTTCTGTTCTCCCACCCCATGAGATCAGGTCCAATGCACCACACTGCTCAGATGGGTTAGGGTTCTGAGACAACATATTTCTGGTCCATAATTACCGTAGGACACACCATGCTAATAAGTGGCACCAAGACTTCAGTCCAGGAAACAATGAACCTCTGAGCAAAAGGCTGAGCACGCACATGCGTGCCTAGGACGGTGTGCTTTCAGATCCTGGCTGTCCGGAGTAAATCAATGTGTGCCTAACATGAGATGTAGGGCTATGTTTAAGGGTGCCCTTTGCTGTTATAGCCTCCGTTTCCAGGGGGACGGCACACACCAAGCTGCAAATGCTTCCAGTTCAATAGGACAGCTTGCGTCTGCTGCCACCCTGTGGTACATTGCAATGCTAGAGTGTCTTTTTCTTCCGGCTGATCAGAGGAGTTTTGCTGTAGTCAACCCGCTGTGCACAGTAGCGTCAACCGATGCCAAAAACCATGGAAACCCAGGCAAGAGATAGGGATGGGTGTGAGAGGCCTCTTGCCTTTGCTCTGGGCCATGTGTATGGCCTCCATTCATCAGCAGCAAGGAGGGCCTGACTGTGCAGCCCACGCCCTGATTATGGCGCCCCCTGGGGGCATGGAGGAAGGTCTGCCATTGTAGTGGGCATGATAACAGCCTACATCATCCATCTCTTTGTGCAGGTTAACCATCAGGGGAAGCGCTGGTGGGAACAGAAGGGCTGGAGCATTCTGTCTTGTTCTAGCAGGTTCCACGGATGTGCAGGGAATCCCAGCAGCCCCTGATCGGGCACCTAGCGGGGCCGCGGCCAGTCTGGTTGCTGTAATCGGATCACCCAGCTGCCCCTCCACTTATCACTCACACCAGCAGCTATTCATCAAAAACTTCCCTAGTCCCCCCATCCTCCTCTGGTCTCCAAGTAGCTGTGTAATGATTTGGGTATGAGGGACACATACAAGCTCAAGGGGGCGCTGTGACGCCTGCCTCATTCTTGTCATCTTGAACCACCAGACCAACACGTTATAGGGGCCCCAAAATTTACCGTTCAGGCAAGACATATCAGGGAACCCCAAGCAGGGGGTCCAAGGTGACATCCTGTCGGGGGGCTCAGAATTTCCAGCTATGCCCCTGCCCATGACTGTGGGTCTTGTCCCAGCATGTGGGGAGGTTTGTCAGCTGGATTTCTTTGGGGGGGTGGGGGGCTGGTATGATTTAGCGTCGCTGCCTGCAGTCCACACACACAGTTCCATACATCACTGGCATCATAAGGACGGACGGGCAGCTGTTGCCTATAAATCTGGGCCTTCTCGGTGGGGCTGCGGCGAGCTGATAGCAGGCTGCGTAAGGACGCGAGCTGGAACTCCGGCAGCTGCCAGCTCCTGTCTACAAAGCGGCCTGCCCTGCCACGGAATGATCTGGAACATTCACGCGAGGCAAATTGCGAATCACATTTGGGTTTGTGTGGATTGTTCTCCTCCACCCTTACCTTCTTGCTCATTAACCCTGCCCCCCATGCTTTCTCTCTGTCACCCCCCTGCAGGAAGTTCTACTACATCACGTTGCTGCGCGATCCTGTGTCGCGCTACCTAAGCGAGTGGCGGCACGTGCAGCGCGGCGCCACCTGGAAGACGTCGCTGCACATGTGCGACGGGCGCACACCTACGCCTGAGGAGCTGCCCTCCTGCTACGAGGGTGGTGATTGGTCAGGCTGCACGCTGCGCCAGTTCATGGACTGCCCCTACAACCTGGCCAACAACCGGCAGGTGCGAATGCTGGCCGACCTCAGCCTGGTAGGCTGCTACAATGCCTCCTTTGTGCCCGAGAAGAAGCGTGCCCAGATGCTTCTCGAGTCGGCCAAGAAGAACCTGCGCGACATGGCCTTCTTTGGCCTCACTGAGTTCCAGCGCAAGACACAGTACCTGTTTGAGAGAACCTTCCGGCTTCGCTTCATCCGGCCCTTTGTGCAGTACAACAGCACGCGGGCGGGCGGCGTCGATGTCGATGATGAAACGGTGCTGCGCATCGAGGAGCTCAACGAGCTCGACATGCAGCTCTATGACTATGCCAAGGACCTTTTCCAGCAACGCTACCAGTACAAGCGACAGCTGGAGCGCCGGCAGCAGCGCCTCGCTCTCCGGGGTCACGCCGAGGGCCCCATGCGCCGCTCCCGGACCGACCGGCCCCGGGATGAGGGCCCCGAGGATGCGTCACGCCTGCCAACTGAGGACTATATGAACCACATCATCAGCAAGTGGTAGCGAGTGTAGCTGGGACGTGCCTGGCCTGGGGTGACAGAGTGCGAGTTGCTTCATTTTGGGACAAGAAAATGGAGGAACGTGTATAGCAATGGTGGAGGTCTCTGACTAACCATGTGATCATCAATGCTAAGGATAGACACTACCTTGAAACAGTGGAGGGGTGTGAATTAGATCTGTGCAATGATGGTACAGATCATGTATCAGGGGTCTATGGGAAAAAAAACGACGGGCGATAATTTCAAAAGATAACACATGGTGTAGCGAAGTGAAAGTGAAACAGCTAAGCTTGCATTGGACAGGCTAACAAGCATGTTTCTGCCATTGAACCGGACTGCTTTACTGAATGGGACATTTAAGATGTGCTTCACTATGTCATGGAGCCTTTCAGACATAGTAAAGATGTGCTTCACTATGTCATGGAGCCCTCCGCTGATGCTTCTTTTTGGGATTCATGACCACTTTTATGTGATCTGTGGATTGCATATCTCTATACTCATCTGGTCATGCTCAAATTGAACCCCTTGGTGTATCCAGACAGGCGCGTTAAAGATAAACGGACAGCATTTTAGAGTTAAAATGGGCCTTAGGCTATCCTTTGAGTTATCCTCTAAGTATGAGAAGTGGACCACCCACTTACGTGGCCCTCACCAGGTGATCTGTACAACCAGTTGTCGGTAGCGCCTTGCTAAGTTCACTGTTACAGTGATTGGCTGAAATCTAGTCACATGACTGTTCTCCAGCAGCCTGTCAAAGATTTTTTGTAATTATCCTTGTTCTTTATGTACTGTTCGTTTGTTTTCACGTGTGATGATTTATGATGTCAGAATGCAGCAGGACTTGCTGTGGCTCCCTCCACTGGGGGCTCTTTTGCACCCCCCCCAACCCCCCAAAAGGCAGTTGCCATGCGACATAGTAATATTTTGTAAGACGCGTTTCATTATAGGATCTTTTTAAAACAAGCATTCCATCACCACAATCACCTTCACTGCCATCATAATCGCTTTTGCCTGATCACCACAAAACCATGGGTATGTCCATGTTGGGGGAGTGGCATGACTGTAGAATTACAGGGAGAGCTCCTTCTACCAAGGAAATAGTGTGGGGAGCTATGCAACTTGCGGGGCGGGTGGTGATGATAAAAGTTTTTGACCAGCAGTGGGTTGGGGAGGGTGAGAAATGAATCCAGTTTCTTATAACTGGATACTTGTTGGCTCCCTGCAGGCTGCTAGTAGCTTGCACCCAACACATTGGTGATCGCTTCTAGAATGTTGCCAGGTTCCTGTTCCAGAGTCACATTCTAGAATGTGCACAGCATTCCACGGGTATTCCCCTTGGGGGCTGGAATGTAAGGCCCCCTCACTTGACTGGGGCTTCATTGTGCCAGTAATGTTCTGTAAAAATATGCAGGAATATAGGCACTTTCCCACCGCAGGATTTTTTTTCAAGAACCAAAACTGGGACCAGGAACTTCTGTCGTGTTCCAGAACCATGACCGTAGGATTGTAGTTTCTCTGAGGCTGTTCCAGAACTTTTTTTTAGTCCCTACAATGGACAAGACACTACTAAGGTGGGCCTTATATTAATAAACTTGGTGATTGGTTTAGCACAAGCACCAGCGCTAACTTGGAAGCTACATGGAAGTGCAGGGAAAGGAGATGGAAATAGTGGAGCAAAAACTGAGCAAATGGAATTATTTTTGTATCTCAGTTACGTTTAATGCATTAATTCATTCCTATTTACTTGCGTCTCCAAATTTCTGCATCGGAAAATTTGATTGATAACCAGTATACTTTTGTCTAATATCGCCAGTGCTGGTGGTGAAACTTGCCAGCGCTTATTAACAGGATAACGTTACGTCATTTTTTTACTCCGTTGAAAACTAAAGATCAATCTGCTGGCCAGATTTAATAATAAATTATAAATATGTTGCGAGTTGTAAAATATAAATATAACTCTGTGTCCCATTTTGATCACAGTCGATTCCCCCAGTAACTAACAACGACAAAAAGACTTTTTTATCCTCCATTGTTTTAGCATGGCAGTGTAGTTTCATATGAAATTATGTGTGAAGTTGACCCTATAAACGTTTTGCGTCTTTCATGCTTGTTTAGCATTAAGGTCCCTGTTCTTGTGGTACAGTGGGAAAGCGACTCATGAAAGTGGTGAGGAGTTACATAATCGAGATGGCCCAGGAACTAGATGGGTCGAGATGGCCCAGGAACTAGGAACCAGCTTCCTGAACTTTGGTGGGACAGTGGCTTACGATGCACCCGGAGCACAAGGAAAACATTTCCACCATCTGCACAAATTTGGAGATATATCGTTTACTGTCATGCAGGTATAGATAATTAAATCCGGGGGTGTCTGTGTGTGTGTGTGTGTGTGTGTGTGTGTATATATATATATATATATATATATATATATATACACACATACAGTATATATATGCATCCAAGTGCATTTAGTGGGACAGTTACCAGCCTAATGTATGGATCTATGCTAAGAACACATTCCTTGTTTTTAATTTCAGACTTTATTACTAGTGTGCATCCATTCTAAATTATTCACTCTGCTTGCACTAGGCTAGAACCACAGATGATGGGAAATAAGAGTCTGGAGTTTTCCCATCACAGAAATCACTCCCCTGTCAGTCTCCACCATCTCTGGACCCGTCTGTAAAAATACCAGCTATTTCCTAAGGGGGCGCTAATTGCTGTCAGAGGCCACATTCTGTAAATTAGCTAGAGCTGTGAGACTTGCGACGTGTGTTCCTTTAATTGAAAATGGGGAATAGCACAGCATTCCCATTGGCTAATGGAGAAGCAGCATGGAACCTCAATGGCCACGATGAGCTGCTTCTGCTGGTCAAAGCCACCGTGGTAGAGATGGGAGTTTTGATGTTGGCGATTGTCTGGTATGAAGCGTAGATCAAACACTATCTCTGAGCTGTCATCTGTCTCCCAGAAGGAGCTGATAGTGGCAGGAAGGGCACAGGGGACTCTACTGACTTTGTGGGTTTAAAAAAATAATAAATGGACCAATCCATGTGCTAAGTCTGATCACATGACCAAGTAAGAGACCAACCGAGAGCAAAAGTGTAAGCTCTCTTTCAAGGGAGTTTGGTTCAAATAATTCAGTTCTGGAGGGGGGGGGGGTGCTAAAGACCCAGTGGAGGGGGTGGAGTTGGCACCTTCTTCATGTGTTTCTGTACTGTGTCCTGATTTTCCTTTACGATGCTGTGAATTGTTTTGTCATTCATGCAAAAATGGATCCCTGAATTTGACATTAAAGAGAACTCGTTTGTAAAGAAAGTGTCCTCGGCGTCTTTCTGGTCCCGGGGACTTTTTTGGAGAATCTCGACCACAGGTCTGGAAAGTCTTCCTGTCGTCCGCAGCTCTGCCGGCTGCCTCAGCCGCTCTGCATTTTGCTGAATTCTGACTGTGTCTGTGTGCCGTTTTATTCGCTGGGTGAAACCCCAGGTGCTGTGCACGCCGTACCATGGCAACCGCACGTTATTGAATTATATCTGTATATAAAACAAACCAGACAGAACATATGAGAGCTTATCCGTAATCATTAACACCTAATTCCATACTAATTAACTTCATTGCCTAACTGCAATTCCACAATTAAATATGATTAGAGCTCGTTACCTCACAAAAGGGTGGAAAGCGCAGGTAATCACCACAGCAGCTCAGCCAAAGTCGCCCCAAGGAGAGAGCACTGCACTCCAAGAAGCCATTTGTTTTTAATTATCATAAAGAGCCAGTGGTAAACTTAGGCCACTGTTAAGCCCTTTATGTGTCCCCTGTGACCCCCGTCTGGCCAGAACCAATGTAATTGGCAGCATGAACTCTGACATGGCCAATAGGAGCTGGCCGTCCACGTGTCCATCCATCCATTTCCAACAGCTGCTCAGTGAAATAGAATTATGGCGACTCAGGGCTGTTCCCAGAAAGCACGAGAGAAATAGTGCACCCTCCTTAGAAGTCATGGTGACCCAGAAGTGTTGCCAGGCAGCACAGGACGTGGTGCGTGGTCCGTCCTGGTCAGAGTCATGGGGTGCATCCAAACACGGTACCTGGATGGCATACTGCATTAGGCGTAATTCTGAATAGTGCAACCGATGGATGGCACGCTATCCCACAAGGCCACTGGAGCTGCAAACAGAGACAAAGAACGCCACTCGCTCAGGGACATATGTCAAGATGGCAGAGGAAGTGCCGTCTTTGTACAAATTCTAGCAGAAAAAAATGCCCCATTGCAGAAGGTCCCCACTGATCTCTGGAAGACGGCAAGATCGTCTGACCTTTTCTGCCAATAGAGTAACATTAACTGCTGTTTTATCACTAAGATTATCTTAATGGATTTTAATTCACCTATAATGTTGTTGCTAAATTCTTCTTTAATCACTCTGGCAGGAGCAGCCGTGCTCGGAAAGACGCCGTATGAAATCGATGGGATTGATGAAGTTCCCCGCAGGTTTCCTGGGGGAGTGTTCGCTCCATCTGATTGGCCATGATCTGTGGCCCTGTCTCCCAATAGGCAGTATGGGGGGGCACCAGAAAGCCAGCTGTTTTGGGCCAGTGACGCGTTAACAGCCCCCACCATAAGGTCTGTGAGCCCTCACATCCCTCCCCCCCAGTAAAACGGCTGAGTCCGTCCCCAACAGACCTCTTGGCCTTGATATACCATCCAATCGGACAAGGCTGCACAGGGTCCCGTGGCCATATTGGTGGGGAGGTGGGGGCTCTCATCCATCTCTGCTGGCGTAAAGATGCCCTTGAGATGGCTGGGGCTCGTCGGGAAACGCTCTGCCTCGATTCTGCGGCCGCACAGCCTCCTAAACACACAGTGCTCTTCCAACCTCACCTCCCAGTGTAGCCACCCCCTGATTCAGCGACAGAACGACGGAACCCCACACCTGTTCAGCTTTCCAGAGTCGTTTGCTCTAAGAATGGCAACGAGCTGAAAAACGTGAAAGAGGAAAACTTAAAACAGAAAGGATGACACAGGAGTGCTGTTGGCCACCTTATCTCTACTGCCCCCTGTCTGTCCACGTGTGCATGCACAGCCTGCTCCATAGCCACTACTAGGAATCACATCTATCCAGGTCATTCACCCTTTATTTCCACACTCCGCTTGTTTCTCTATAATAAAATCATAAAACAGAGGCTGCACTTGTATCTCTGGGTCGACTATCAGCAGTAACGGTAATGGGTCGGTCCTCCGTGGCCAATACCATTGTCCTTCAGAAATCCAGGTTAAACAGAGGCCTTCTCCCCTGCTCTGCCGCCCCAGGGTCTCCCTCCTGCATTACATTATTATTTCGTCAGCAGACCCTTTTTTATGCTCCAGTTGGGCCTATGTGGCAGTCATACCCCAAGTTTTTTATATGTTTTATTGGTTCAGGTTAATTGAGCTTTGACTCCTGGGGCCGAGTCTCTGCTGCCCAATAAAATGTACTACGGTATTGTTAGAATTGGGGTGCATTGGTCTCAGAAGATGGGGCAACTCTGCATTGATGGAGGCTTGAGCTTCTGAGGACTTGAAGTGTGGGGAGGATAGATGTCAACAGCTGTGCACTGTGCCCTACCCCCCCTCAACTCTGGGCTAGCATGGCCCCCCATTTGTGGCTCTGGGTGCCTTGTTTTCTCTGCTAATGGGGGGTGGTTTGTTTTATTATTGGGGGCATGAAACATTGGGGAAGTCAAACTGCAGGAGATCTCAGAGCCTGTAGTCTGCAGGAAATATCAGAGCCTGTAGTCTGCAGTAGATCTCAGAGCCTGTAACCTGCAAGAGATCTCAGTGCCTGTAGCCTTCAGGAGATCTCAGTGTCTTCAGACTGCAGGAGATCTCAGCGCCTTCAGCCTGCAGGAGATCTCCGAGCCTTCAGCCTGCAGGAGATCTCAGAGCCTTCAGCCTGCATGAGATCTCAGAAGCTCAGTCTGCATGAGATCTCAGAGCCTTCAGCCTGCAGGAGATCTCAGAGGCTGTAGTCTGCAGCAGGCCTGGCGCAACAGGGGAGCATAAGGGGGCGTCGCCCCCTCAGAGGGAAAATGCCGCCCCCTCTGTTAAAATAAGCCCTAATTGAACTTTTTAATTTTTTATTTTCATTTTAAAAGACTGAAATATGTTAGACCACTATAGTTAGCTAAAAAATAAAGTCTACATTTTACATACGTGTCGGTACGTTCTAGACTTGATTTTCAAAATCAGGCACTTGATTGGTCAATTGGGTGAGCAGGAGCAAGCTAACTTAGAAAATGGACAAAGTGGATATCAGAAAATGTTCGGGGAAAAAATGAACAATAGAGGATTGTGGATCAACCGGCACTGACAAAACAGCCAATCAGGACAACAAAGGAATGCCGACATGACTTTGGTTGACCAGACACTATTGCTTACTGACAGTCCTTCTCAGCCTGCTATAGGTACCATTAGCATTCAGCCAGGAGACCATGGCAATGACGGGCCAGCTCAGCCATTTCTTAAGCAATTCCTGAAGAAACAGCAGTTCAAAAACAATTGTCTTAGGTCATTTTTATCCACTTGGTACAAAGGGCGAGATTGGCTGGAATATTCTGTTGAAGCAGACTCTGCGTTTTGTTTTCCATGTCAAAAATATGGATGTTTAATGTTAAACATCGCTGCTGTGCCATAGTGTTTGGAATGTACGTTTAGGGTTTGTTAAACAGTAACATGTTTGTGTGTGTGATCAAAAAGTTATCATGTAGAACTAACTTAAAAACAGTGTGCATATTTTGGGAGTCAAATCGCCACCCCCTCTCTGCATTTCAATTGCCCTCCAACTTGTTTTCTGCTGGTGCCGGGCCTGGTCTGCAGGAGATCTCAGAGCCTGTAGTCTGCAATAGATCTCAGAGCCTGTAGTGTGCAGAAGATCTCAGAGTCTTCAGCCTACAGGGGATCTCAGAGTCTTCAGCCTACAGGGGATCTCAGAGTCTTCAGCCTACAGGAGATCTCAGAGAAATATGCCTGGAGGAGACAACTAACCCCTAACCTTCCAGGTGACCTTGCCAGTGGGGGTCTTCATCCCTTTTATAAATATGTAACTGCTCTATCTACTTCCTCTGCTTGTTACAGAACATCTGCTTTTATCTGATTGGATGCACCTATAAGTAAGTTCATACTTATATGGAGGTTCTATGAAGTTCCTGTGCGGTGGGATGAGACAGGTGTGTCTGTAGCAATGCCGCATTCTGTGCCTGTGTCTTTTGCTGTGGTGCCTGTGGCTGAGGAAACATCACACCTTCACCCGGAAAGCCCCTAAATCCTCTCCAGGCTCCGAGAGAAGCCGGGAGCCTGGGATCAGCAAGCCAACATGGAAAACAGTCAAATATTGTTACGCTGCCAGCAGTGCAAATCACAGGGGAGTTTATCAATGCGTCTCTTGGGTTTTACCTGTGAACAGCTTTCAGAACGGCTCATTCTGGGGCTGGGCAATTCATTTCCAAGGTGTTTTTTATTTGTGTTCTGTGTTACCTCTCCTCGGCCGACTGAACAATAACATTTTCGATGCCAAAATGTCGGCCTAGTGAAGTATCCAGGGGGATTAACATTTGAATTAACAGCTAATTATTACAAGACCACCCTCATTGTTTTAAATGGTCTTGAAGGAAGAAGGGAAACGCAAATGGAGATTAAAACATTTGTGCGGCTTAGAGGAGACGGAGAAAGGCTCCAGCGAGAGCAGGGAATGGAGATGGAGAAAGGCTCCAGGGAGAGCAGGGAATGGTTGAAGCATGAAGCATGATCCCCAAAACAGCTTGTAGCTCTCATTTTTCCCATTCAGATGACAGGAAGCAGGCCCCTGCCTGCGAAGCATGCGCTGTACATGGAATGGTTTGTTTCGATCAGGGCAAACGTCATGGTCCCCATCAGGGGTGTAGCACCAAATTCTGGGCCCTATGCACAAACAATGCCCATGCCCCCCCACCCCAAAAAAAAAACCAGCCTAATCACACAAGACTTCACTGGAATTTGGTTTTATTTGTATAATGATTAAAAGCTATGACAGGAAATGTCACCAAAGGTAGCCTAACATCATAGGCCTGCATGAAAATTGAACACTTT
>JABJVO010000078.1:21889082-21900512 GCA_026770805.1 Boulengeromyrus knoepffleri | reverse complement strand
CACTGCCCCCCCCCCCCAATACTGCGCTTATATCCTCAGCTAGAATCTCAATCTGCTTCATAAACCCCCCCATCTGGGCGCCCACCTCCTCCTCCTCACACTCCTCTCCCCATGCAGTTACCAAAACTCCATTCTTTTTATTGGTTTCAAAAATCCCTGCCCATGGCGGAAAGAGAATTCCCAGTCGTACTGAACCGTGCTTCCGCATCCCAAACCCGTGTCACGCAGTGCTGTTTGCTGACCTACCCGGAATGATGATTGCTTTCCCAGAGTCCTCCTTTACTGTTCCCATGTTCTCTCTGCAGTCTCTTTGAAGGAGTTTAACCTTATTTATAATGGGGGGCACTTTATTTCTCACTCGTGATGCACAGGCAACTCTCACGTGACAAAGCTGGTGACCTTTTCTTCTCCGTGATACTCCGAGCTCCTGGAAGGACACAGTTTGGCTGCTGGAGTTTCTGTTTGGGCTGGGATGCAGGAAGAGCTGAATGATGGATGTTTCACTGGGGCCGCCGTCATCACGTTCCACCGAGGAGTCACCGGGCAGTCAGCGTTTTTGCAAAAAACGGCCGTCCCTGGGTCTGGTCAAGAAGCGGCTTTCATTAATAACACTGCTTGTTGACAGGCCCCTGTCCTTGAAAACATGTTTTTACAGAAATATGGTATATGAAGTCCAAACAATGGATCTCAGTTTGTCAACAGAGCCAGGGAAATAGGTTTTTTATATGATTCGGTTTTATTTTTCTTACTCTAAGTTCTTGTGCAGCCCCTGGGTGTGATGTTGACCTGTAGGTGCCTCCTCTGCATGGCCACCCGTTTCTTGTTCAGTCTGTGGCTTTTTGCATTTTGATTGAATCTCTGCACTAATGCAGTCTGTAATCTGCAGTCTGTGGCCGCTTTCTGCTCTTCAGACCTGTCTGTTGTCAGCCGACCTTCCCGGAAAATGGATTTTTTTTTTCCGGTTTTATTTATTTTTTCTTCAAGCAGGACTCGTCCCGGCGACGATTTCATGCATCACAAAAAAGAACAGATTTCGAAAGCGGGATGTCTTTCGTGAATTATTGAAGGAACCGGCCCTCTAAGGACCCGTGGTCACGTGATTAACGGCGGAACGATTAAAGTTTAATGTCGCCACCGGCCTGAACGGAGTTGGACGTTCCTTTTGCTCGATTTCTCATGGCTTCGAGCTGACAGGCTCTAGGAGTTGGTATGTCTGAGAGCCTGTCTGGGGGAGCAGCAAACTCGCTAAGCCAATCACCGTCAGGGTATGGTGGTCACATGGACACCGAGGTGCCCAGTCATGGCTGAGCGCACTGTGGCCCAGTCGGCTTGCTCCTTCTTACATCACGGCCTCAGAGGAGCACCCTGTGCTCTCGGCCTCCTGGTGCCAGGTCTCCTATAAACCTCCTGTAAAACTCCTTGATTCTGGTCGGAAACTTTTCCAGGGAAGCATAAATAAAGACGGGCGGCAATTGGCATAGAATCTCCAGGCTCCTGCGCTTTGGTTTCTTGCCTCCTTAATCATCCTTCCGCTCTTCCGAGGTCCGTATCCCAGAGTGCTGCTGTCAGATCTCACAGTCTTGCCTCCTCTCCTCAATAATGACCCTGACTCTCTGGGGTAAGCAGTGCCCACGCTTTGTCGGTACTGCGGACTGGCAGCCAATAATACCCTCGTCTCCATGGACATTCCATGTTTCTTTAATGGTTTCCCTTTCATTTTCCTCAGCATCTAAAGGTGTGGTGGACGCCGTTTGATTGATGTGTCCCTCGTCTACATAGCAGTAAAAGGGAGAATCTCCTGTCTGGCTCCATCATCTGGCCGTAACCATTAATCATTCCCGGGAGGGCAGGGACAGTGTCTGGAAATGTCACCACTGAATTTATGAGGTGTGTTTGTCCTCACGAGGATGGGGGATGCAGATGTGACGGGCGAATTGGATTTGGATGTGCAGGGTGCCAGGGTAGCAGCAGAGGGGGCCGAGTGAGATGACTTCAGGTTAGTGGGGGGGCAGTGGCACAGGGGGCCGAGTGAGATGACTTCAGGGTAGTGGGGGGGCAGCGACAGAGGGGGCCGAGTGAGACGACTTCTCGGTAGTGGGGGGGCAGCGGGGGGGGGCATGCCGGATGACTTCAGCACACCATGGCTCCTGAATAGCTCATCGATCGAGCGAGGCTCTGCCAGATTGTATAATGGAGGAAATTAACATATTCTGAGGTGCTGGCTGTCACACTTTCTTTTAGGGGGGTTTTCAGGAGTGAGCTGAATGCAAGATGAGTGAGAGCCCCTCCCCGCCCCCACCATGCACACATTTATTCAGGGTGGCCACTGCTCCCCCTACTGGTGGCCTAATGTACCCCAAGGCTCCATAGCTGAGATGCCAAACCTCACCTGAGGTTCCAGAAGCTTCCATGCAGCCGCCTCCATTCCTGAAGCATCACCCCGCAACTGACTCAATACGTCATTTTCCAATACAGCCCTTAGCCTGTAATGCCCTCCAGAAAAATTCTACTTGGGAAAATGGGGTATTGCGATTATTTATACATGATTCTTAATTAATGCTGAATATCGTTTATGGAGGGGTGGCACGGTGGTTAGTGCAATAAGAAAGGCCTGGGTTTGGTCCCTGGGACGGGCGTTGGCCCTTTCAGTGTGGCGTTCGCATGCTCTCCTTGTGTTTGGGTGGGTTTCCACTGGGGGCTCTGGTTTCCTCTTGTGTGTGCAGGATAGGTTGATTGGCAACTCTAAGTTGGCCCTGTAATTGTGAGTGTGTTGGCAACTGCCTGGGGTTGGTTCCTGCCTTTTCCCAGGTGAGGCTCTGGTCCCCCCCCACAACCCCAGTTGGGATTAAGTGGTTATGGTGATGGATTGATGGATAGTTTAGGGATGCTTAGGATGAAAATTATGTAGTATTTATATTCAGGTGCAGATACCTTAATTCTCTTTGCTACATATTATGTGCTCATCCATGTTAGCCTTTCAGGAGGTCCTACGAGGACTTTTCCTCCAAACCGGTCGTATCTGTGTCCGTAACCATTAGCATAGTCATAGCGTAGATGTCATCCCAGTAAATGCTGCCAGCTACAGGTCTAGCTGCTACATCACCATTTGTGGTTAGTGCAGCAGTGTGATGCCTAGAACTGTTTGTGTGTCTTTACAGTGATCATAAGTGTAGCCTCAGATTAGCCGTTAGCCTAGCCTTACAGTGATCATAAGTGTAGCCTCAGATTAGCCGTTAGCCTAGCCTTACAGGGATCATAAGTGTAGCCCCAGATTAGCCGTTAGCATAGCCTCACAGTGCTCTTAAGTATAGCCTCGGATTAACTGTTACCGTAACCTCTCAGTGGTCATAACCCACATATGAGCCTGAACCGGATCCAGGGGAAATGCTGCCACAGATCTGTAAACCGAATCTGGCTAGGTGTCTTTTTGCACAACGGACCAATACTGGTCTGAAATCACTTTCCAGATTTGAAACAGATAAGAGCCATATCTGGGCCGGCTTTACAATGAATATTACCAAACGTGTCCTGTATTTGCACCAGAATCAAAAGTTAAATTCAGATCTGGTCCAAATATGGCTCAGACTAATTTTTTCCAGACTGACTGCTGACTGCTAACCAGGATTCTGACTTAACATAATATAATATTAAAAAAAAACCCTTTAATTTGCCCAAATACATTGGAATGCATCTCTTTGCCTAACCCACCTTGGGCCCATGGACATATGCCTGTGCTGGGAAGCCTGGGGCTTGTACCGTCATCTTGAGCGGTGACACTTAGCCTGCTGCGCCCCTAACCACCCACCTACGTTATGTTCAGTATTGGGGAAGTTACTTTCAAAATGTAATTCATTATAGACAAAGGTGGAAAGTTCAGGTCCTGAAAGTACAAATCCAGACCAAGGTTTTGTTTCAACCAGCCACACTTAAAAAAGTCACTTTGAAAGAACTCAGTTGAATCAGCGACAGTGGTTCCTCATAATGAAACTTTCTATTTAAGTTGATGCATTGACTTTATGTTCTGAGAACAGAACATTGTTGAGTTAATCTCACAAATTTTTTGCATGTCGAATTAAACCAACTGAATTGGTTGCTAGATAAATAAAGACATTACTTATCACGGCTGAGAGGTGAAAGCGCCCCTAGTGGCTATAGGAGTGCATTTTCCCTGGAGCGGATATAATGGCTGGTGGCCTCCTTGCTTTTAGACAGTGACTTGGGATAAATCAAATCATTTTGCTCATTTAATATTCAGATTTTTACTATTCTTAGTTTTTAGAAGGCCACTGTTACTGAAGATGCTATGTTGTGGACATTAGTCTCTACCAAATTTTATAATTTATAGTTATTCTTTAGGGTCCTTTTGGGCTGTTGGACTTAATTGCATTATGTCAATTGCAGTGGTATTCATAGGTGTGTATCTCCAAAGAAAAGCATTTTCTTCAGCATGAGCAGTAAGTCAGGGTTAGTCTCAACAGATCTTGATGTATTGATCTAGTTTGATAGTTGTAAGTGAAGAGGAGACAGCCTATTACCTGTAGAGACAAATGCCACTCCATTAGCAGTTAGCCATTCAAAATCCCACCCCAAGAATCTTTAAGAGATCATTCACTGAACATCCCAAGAAAGACCAAAGCCTCCCACGCGGCAGCACGCAAAAACCCTCCAAGGTTGACTTGGTTGCAGTCAATATGAAATAATTACTCTCTGGGTTTTTTATTCTCTTGTCCTATTCAACAGCATCACAGTGGATTTAAAAAAAGTATTAATCGATGCAGTGCCATGTTATGCTAGGCAAATATACATCCAGCACCATTGGTCTACAGAGAAGACTGGTCCAGGAGCTGCACAGGAAAGGGCCTCTCAACTACTCTACTATCTTTCTGCATATATAAGGCTACAAGGGCAAGGCTGGTGATGGCCCAAATACACCACAGTCATGGGGCATTTCACACACATCCACAGCCACTCACATTTTCAAAAAGAGAACATCCTGACAGTATTTGGCTTCGTGCTTGTGTGTCTGTGTGTCAGCGTGTGTGCGTGTCTGTCTGTATATGTCAGCGTGTGTGTGTGTTTGTGCGTGTGTGTGTCTGTGTGTATATGTCAGTGCTTGTGTGTGTCTGTCTGGCTTTGTGTCAGTGTGCGTCAATGTGTATGTGACTGTGTGTGTGTGTCTCAATGTGTATCAGTGTGTATGCACATGTGCACATTTTTAATGAAATCGGGCCAAGGAGGACTTTTAAGCTCAAAGGCAGGTGGGTTTGTCCAGCTGGACAGATCTGGAAGATCTTAACTCCGATTTGTTTAATTGGGCCCAGACCGGACTCGCTTTGACCAGTCCTACTGAAAATCACTCCCTGGCCCCATCAGAGATGGAGGCCGCGATGTACTCTGGCGAAAAACCCATTTAACAACCCTGTATGTGGATAGAATTCTTAAAAATGAAAATTTATGCTTTATTGTCCATAGTACGAAACTGGCAATCTGTTGTTGCCGTGCCTGCAGATGGTCCTGTCTCTACGGCAACCCTCCTGGTTGCAGCAGCCCGCGGAAGCCAAACGCGCTCCTGCCGTCTTCCCAGAATGCACTGCTCCTCGCAGTTGAGCCATAAAACGGCCCGCCCCCCGGGGCCCAGTGTGTGAGGAGGTACTGACCAGCACATAGAGAATTATGGGAAATGCTGCATGCCAAGCAGCAGCTTACCTAATCTCATTTGGATTTAATAAGTAATAAAAGAGATTCTATGTTAATGTGAGGCTGAAGGCAGCTAACTTGCCTCCTTCAGGGTAATTTATAAATCCCACGTAGCGATTGAAGGGCTTCGGAATTTGAAATCCCCTCCACCCGGTAACCCTAACAGGTGCTGTCACTTTCTTTCCCTTCTTCCCATTGTGGTGCGAAACAGTGTGAACCCACCCCCTCGCTGATTGGCTCTGGTTTAGCATATGGATTATGGATGGGAGGGGGGGCTGGGGGCCAGATTCCCATGTGATAATGCACAGCCCCTCCTCTCAAGCAGGGATCCTTATCAGCGAGGCATTAAACCATGCCGGTATTGTGCATTGTGATTGCATTTTATTTATGCTAAATGGGTTATTAATGTGAAGATCTGTGCCAGTTTCAGGGTGATCCCCCCTGCTATCCAGGTGATTGACTGATGCTCAGTTGGAGCCTGCGATCTTATTATCAGCACTGATTGAACAACATAAGAAGCACTCGTGGATCAGATTGCCCCCTAGGGGCGAGGCTGTGATACATCACCAGTCAGTGGTGGGAATCAGGATGGGAACGTTCTGTTCTTTGACCTGAAGGGAGGAATGAAAATGTGGAGATGATTTGGGTGGGGAAATCAGTAGACAGGAGGCATGACTCTGTCTCTACTCCACCCCACTAGCCCTGAGCAGGTGAGGTCATGGCAAGATCATCTAGCTGCAAGGAAGATGTCTGTAAATGCCATACGACACGTCACGTGTCACAGTTACCCTTAGGCAGGCTGAAGTCACCCTAATGGCTCAAAACAAATCCTCTCCCTATCAGCTGGGCAGAATCGTTGTACACAATGTGGACAGCAGGGGGGCAACTTTGAGAGACGCCTGAATATGAGCGAGCAGTGCTCCCACCTCAACGTTCAGTTTCCCCCGTCAGGGATAATCATGTAAGTGTGAGTGGGCAGATTTGGTGGGTCACGGAGCTAATCAGCCTCCATGGGTTTCTCCCAGTCCTTTCAGGCCGTTCCGCTTGCCGATGCCCTCCGAAAACGAGGGCAGGATCGGGAATTCGGCATGTCCAGTCCTACCAGCCTCTTGATTCGGCCAAGTGAGGCTCTTGTGACCCAGGGGCGGGGTGCTGCCTGTGCTTTTAGTGATGATTTGTGCGGGGGGGGGGGGTGGTCTCGTATCTCTGGGGGCCGTGACCGCCAGATCACCCTGGCATTGAATAATTTAGGCATCCCGCCATCGCTGTGACGACAGGTATTCCGCGTGACCGTGCACTGCCCGGCTCCGCGGGACCTCCTCCGCTAAAACTCCATACCTGTTAAAAATGCATCCATCCATCCATCCATCCATCCGTTTTTATTATGCGCTCATTTGATTACATGTGCAGTGCCCGGGAGCCCATCTGGGCGGGACGCAGTGCCAGTCGATCGGCAAAGTCACAGGGGATGGGGGGTGGGTGGGTGTTTAGATTACCACACTGTCAGGCAGGAAACCAGCAAAGCCAGAGGAAGTCAAGGTCCGGTCTTTGTCCTTTTGTGATAAATCCGTTTTAATTACAGGAAGTACAGTAAGCAGGGCCAGATGAGCATGGCTCTTTCTTTTATGTAGAGACGTCAGAGAGACCCCAAGCAGTTATGTTTGTTTGTAGTGCAGGGGGTTTAAAACCCACACCCTTCCGCTGGCGTGACTCTGGCGTGGCGTGAAGTTGTTTATTTCACCCCCTGCCCTTGACCCTTTGAATGTCAAACTATGTTCCTGTGTTTTGAGGGATCAGTCAGACATTTCACACTCCTACTGACGGGCATCGAGGCATCAGCGTGGTTTCTGCGGTCCTGATGCTGCCGGCTCCGCTGACATTCTCTTTACGGCTCTTACCTGAGCTGCGTGGTATAAACACTCTGCTCAGGGTACAGCGGCGGGACCCTCCCTCTCAGACTGGGACCCGCAGTTTTCCCTGTATGAACCGCATCCGTCACAAACGCTCGGCTGGCCGCCGCCTCGCTGTTTGGCTGACATCATGATTTATGGTGATGATGGTGTCCGTGGCTGATAGAAATGTGCGAGATGCTGTTGCTGCTCACACTTAATGGGCGCTGATTCAAAATATGGCCCCTGTTTTAATGTGTTTCCTTAAAAACCACTCTAAACTATCCACAGCATAACCGGTGTGTGTGTGTGTGTGCGTGTGTGTGTGTGTTTGTTTATTTGTAGACAAAAGCCTGCTCATCTTGAACAGATGGAGGCTTTGAAAGTAAGAGGAGGGATGGAAGAGAGGAAGAAAGAGGCCTTTTTTCTCACATCCGTCTCTGATCACGTCTTCTTCGAGAGACGCGTGCCCAGACGGGTTAGCGCATCGACGCTCGTTAGCGCACATGGTCCCCCCTCTGAATCCACCACCGGCGCAGATCTTCAAAGACAGGCAGGACCGTCTGGCTCTTCTGAGTTTTTTAGAAGTGAGAAAACACTCCAGAGCCTCTTTCCTGCACAAGGATAATTGGATCTGGGAAAAAAGGAAGCGTTTGTGTCTGTGCTGTGCACAGGCTGTCCAGCCGTGGTCAGTGACCCACTCGATATCGTGCCTATCAGCAGACTGACTGCTGGAACTGGAACTCACAACCTTCTGGTTGGAGCACAGGGTAGTGTTACCTTGGCGGGGGGAGGGTATTCTTCAATCCTGATGCCTCCCCAGCAGCAGGAAGCAGGAAGAGGAATATAGAAGCAGTGGGTAAAAGGAGCATGAAGCTGTGAAGGTCTGCTTGGATCTGTGATGATGCGTTACTGTCTGTGTTGTGGATATTTTAATCTTTCAGTCTGTAGTTAGGTGTTTTGTATGCTTTTTATATTAGGATGCAGGTACTTCTTTCGGTTTTGGGGAAAAGCAGGGTGTGACTGCCAGAGCCAACCCGAAGGTTGAGAGTTCCAGTCCCGGCAGTCAGTCTACTGGCTCCAGACCTGTCTGTGAATACACCCCCGGCTGCATAGTGCAGAGACAGAGAAGATCCATACCTAAGTGGAGCAGAAAAGAGCCTGCCAGAAGGTTGTGAGTTCCAGTCCTGGCTAATACAATTACACTGATTACTTTAATATGGCACCAGCTGAATAAATGGGTTAAACTTCATGTGAGCTTGTTGATTAGAAGCACTGCTGGTACCACAGAAATGGCAGGGAAGCACTCACTGTCCATGCAGCCCCAAAACTGCAATAAATTACTGGCAGATAAAAAGCTTGACAGCCTAAGATGCACTTATCAGTCCAAGGGAGAGATGATGCATTCAAAGTATATTTCTGCATAACCTAAGTTAACATACTGTACATCACCACCTCAGTGCCTCGCATTCTGGGGGGGAGGGTATGTGTCCTGTCTCCTGGGGGCAGGTGTTAAGACAGAGAAATTGACATTAAACTATATCCTCCTGAGACCCAAGGAAAAAAGTGTCCTTCAGTTTTAGGTTGATTGTGATTTTCTATGTCTTTGGAGGAAATAAGGCATCTTTTTTCAAATTTATTTTTGTTTTTAATTTCACAGCATGTCCTCTTTAGTGTATGAATATGTTTCAGTGAAAAGATATATGCAAAAACAAAATGTCCACTACAATGGACATAAATGAATGGGTGGGGTCTCCGGAGGTTATTATTTGGTAGAAAGGGACTCAACAGAGCTGGAAATGCTTGAAGTGTTTCATAAACTTCCTGCATTTCGCCGTGGGTGAAGAGTTGTGACTATTTAGGTATGTGTCATGTCCCTGGAAAGAGCCAGCCTCCAAACGGCTGAGGGTGACCCCCCCCCCAGGACATCACAGTGGCTGAAAGCAGAGGGGAGGGGTGTGGGCTCCTTGTGTACAGCTGGCAGGTGTGTGTCAGGTAATTGCGGGTATTTATTAAAAGCCACGCGGTCGGATACTGTACCCGTAATCATATGACGGATGTTTTCTGCTTTGTGCGTGGGTCAGGTTCTGCATGTCGCTGCTGTTTTTGCCCATGGTTCTGGCTGTCCGAATGAACTCCCCCCCCTTCCCCCTCCAGCCCACGCCGGTCCATCCCTCACTGGCGGCCAGGACCAATCACAGGGCCGCTAGCCGCCATCAGAGCCTCGTCCCACATGGGTGGCCGCAATCACCCCTAAAGAGACTATCAGTCACCATCACAGGCCACTCGGCGTGATTATCCGGCGCGTCCTCCTCATGCCACCCATGCAGTGACCTCCCCACCGGCACGGAGGACGTGTTGCCTGGCAACAAGGTAACGCAGCTGCCTTTGGACGAGTGACAGTGACAAGTTCCCCGACACCAGGCATGGTAGCTGATATTGCATTTCCACACACCCGCTAAAATGCTTTACATTTCCCATTTTTAATAGCGCACATCTGTTAACGTCTGCCCGGGATGTAAATTACGGCACACCTGGCCGTTTTCTGAGGATGCCTGGAGCGCCGCGTCTGGGTGCTGGTCCAGATTTTTCAAAGCGTTCCCTTTTATCTTGGCATCATGGCAGTGTGGGTCTGTCACAGATGACAGCCCCGTGGTTCGCAGTGGGATTCGGTACGATTTGTTGTAATGGGCTTGATCCCATTCTGCTCTGGAAAAAACAAACAGATGTAACCCATCGCTCCAGAACAAGGCATTATAGAAAAGATAATATTTACCCACACCAAATGCCTTAAGTATTTGGGGCCAGTCTGTGCATTGTTAACAGCAGCTTGTTCTGCCATAAAATACATACATACATGTTATGTTTATGTGTGGCATAAGTCTGGATAAATATGTCAAAGCAGGATTACTATAATTTATCCTGTAACTTACTGTTTCCCAGCCTGTTCCACCGGGACCCACAGACGGTCCACGTTTTTGGTCCCTCCCAGTCCCCTGCCAGACAGTCCACGTTTTTGCTTCTGGTAAGGAGCTGGGGGGGGGAACAAAAACATGGACTGTCTGTGGGTCCCCAAGGACCAGATTTAGAAACACTGCTCTAACTCCATTTTTTCACTAATTCTCACCCCATCTGTTGTCAGGTTTTATTCCACATGGTTTAACGTCATTGTGATTTATTGTCCAAGTCCCATGCTGTATGGGTAAGGAATGTGTTCCAGCAATTACCTTATGGCTGTGGATCATACAATGTGTAGATGTACACGCATGACATTCAGATCAATAGAACTGCACTGTATTTGAATTCACAGAAACGAATGCATGTTGACGGTGTTGTGAGATCATTAATAATGCTTTTAAAATGGGCAGACCAGTGACCACAGTTGTGATTATGTGCTTTTTTCTATCCTTCAACACACTCCAGTGTGCACATGCAGTTTGGATACGTGTGAATGGATGTGCCTGCAGGTTGTAAGGGGTGTGGTCACTGCGCCTGCAGGTTGTAAGGGGTGTGGTGGCTGTGCCTGCAGGTTGTAAGGGGTGTAGTCACTGCGCCTGCAGGTTGTAAGGGGTGTGGTCGCTGTGCCTGCAGGTTGTAAGGGGTGGTCGCTGTGCCTGCAGGTTGTAAGGGGTGTGGCGGCTGTGCCTGCAGGTTGTAAGGGGTGTGGTCACTGCACCTGCAGGTTGTAAGGGGTGTGGTCGCTGTGCCTGCAGGTTGTAAGGGGTGTGGTCGCTGCGCCTGCAGGTTGTAAGGGGTGTGGTCGCTGCGCCTGCAGGTTGTAAGGGGTGTGGTCGCTGTGCCTGCAGGTTGTAAGGGGTGTGGTCGCTGTGCCTGCAGGTTGTAA
>JABJVO010000078.1:21790735-21833127 GCA_026770805.1 Boulengeromyrus knoepffleri | reverse complement strand
ATTGCTGTTATGATGTGCACAACTGACTAGAGGTTGTGGGAATTGAACGAGCAGTTTTGAAAACTTCAATTCTGTTGTGAGAAATGCATCAAAGCAACTGAGAAAAACTGTAAATCTAGTCAAGAATAAGAGCCTTGGAGCCCTTCAAGGTCTGGCCTGAATTCCTCTATTCCCCGCTAATGATGCCCTAATGTGCGATAAACATGCCCAGTTCCGAGCTCATCCAGCCAGGAAGCACGTTCCCAACATGTAACCGCCGACACCTGCCATAGTGAACACCCCCCCTTACTGAACTATTGTTTATTATAATCGTTCCGTGTTTTTTTTTTTTTTCTTTGCCAGGGCGACTTAAATGGTCGATACGTTCACCCTCTGCCAATTGACACTGTTGCATATTTTACCAAAACGATTGAGGCTGTGAGTGAATCTCCCACAGGGTCGGGAAGAGGGGAGGTCCAGCTCAATTTGCAGTCTGCCACATTATAACAACATAGATGGGGGTGGGGGGATTCCCAGCACTGCCCAGGAGAAGTATAAACTCCCAGGCATGTTTAATCGATAGTGGAAAGCGTCCCTCTGGATAGGGAGGGCTGTCAGGCCCAACGAACTGGTTCGCTCTCAGAATCCCAGGCTTTCGGTGTGCTATCGTGCATCACATCGATCCTGGCAGCAAATCAGCAGACTGAGAAAATAACAGCTAAATAAAAACACATCTCTAAGCGATTTGCCGGGGACGCCATATTAAATATTAACAAACTCCTCGGCGGGCTGGCTTGTTTGGAGCAATCGATAGCTTTTAGGTTTTAGAGTCATGAGCAGCTGGGGGGAGTGGGGGTGGTGGTGACGGTGCCCGCAGTCCTCAAGCACTTCTGGGGAGATTCTAAGGTGCTGCTCTGCTTTTTTTCAGGCTGGGTCTTCACCTGAACGGCAGGAAATATTGCCGGAGTCCCTGGATTGGCCAAACATCTTAGATGGGCGTCACCTGAAGGGCGGGATATATGACCGGTGTCCCTGGATTGGCCAAACATCTTGGGTGGGCGTCACCTGAAGGGCGGGATATATGGCCGGCGTCCCAGGATTGGCCAAACGTCATGGGTGGGCATTTTCAGACGCAAATGCAGTAAGAGTACCCTCTCCATTATGTAGTTCATTAGGAACTTGAACCCCTCTGGTTACCTTGGGGTTTGTAAAGTTCCTTCGTCTATGACGCAGCCCCTCCCAACATATCTGTGCTCTTAAACATGATGCCACCCATCAGGCATGTATGTTTTCTTTTAACTTGATCTAATTGTATGATACTGAAAAGTGAATGAAATATAAATCTGTTGTATACTCATGAATAATTCAAACAAAAAACCCCTTTGTTTTATTGCCAATTACAGGCTAATTACACTGTAGTGAACATTTGATAATAAGACTAATGACAGCCTACAACACTGTAACTTACACAGTTATTTACCCAGAGGCCTGGACAGACCACAAGTGATAATAGTGCCTTCTGGGCTTTTCTTTGTCGATCAAAATCATTGGCACTGTAATTTTCAAGGTTTAATTTTTTTCTCATTGGGGTGTAAGACTAATGTTGACCTCTGAATTTCACCCTTGTCTCCAGAGCAAGTATACGTCACTGTAAAGAACAGAAAGACCCCCTACTATGCTACCAATGCTAATGCTAACGTATATCCATAATGTGTTAGGAAAGGCTTTTTGACACATTTTGCTTCCACTGGAAAGCAAATTGGCAAGAAGCTCAGAATTTCCCACACGCTGTGTCCTCCTTAGCTGGAGAACATGAGCCTTTGATAGCTGTGAAATCCAATAAAGGTGGAGGGGTGTGTGTGTGTGTGTGTGTGTGGGGGGGGGGGGGACGGATGTGGGCACACCCAGCTACAGACACCCCCCCACCCCCACCTTGTAGATGCGCCCAGAGACTCGGCGCTCTCTGATATAGCTGTGAATCACACCTCAGAGACAGCAGATTACACTCAGTATGTTTCCCATCAAGCTCAGCCCCAGCGGACTTGAGCGGCCGGAAAGCCCCAGAGAGACCCCACATGAGCGGGGTGAATGGAGTTTACAGTCTCCAGTGAAAAGTAACGTTGAATAGCTCGTCTCCTTTGCTGAAAACATCCCCCCTACCAATAAGAATGAATTCTGCACAGTAAGCGATCAGATTTGTGCTTGGAAAGCCTCAGCTATTTCTGGAAAGTCAGTCTAGCATAACTTTGTGTGGTTGCTGTAGATGGAGAAGGACAACTTATGAGGCGAGAGGCAGTTTGCCCAAGATCCTGCAGAACCAGCACTGAGCTGACGACCAGAGATCCACATCAGCAATCCAGTGTTTATGAAAGATTAGGGACACTAAATAGAGGACCAAACTTCAGCTAAACACCAGAGATTCAGATTAGAGATACCGTGATGACGAAAGACCAGATCATTACAGAACCAAACTTCAGCTGAAGAATGGGGAACTCCAATGGGATCCAAAGAAAGTAATATTACCATGGTACCATGGCAGTTTGCACCTTCCGTGCCTCGAGTTTTCCAAGCAGCTACCAAAAGTCCTTTCAGGGGGCACCCTAAGGAAAGTACACTATCCAGCAAGTAGGAAAAGTGCTTTCACATATTCTTGGGTGTGGAGTAATGAACAGGGTTGAAAAAAGTACATGAAGTTACTGATGCCTAAAGGAGGGTGTACAGTCCCTGTTATGAGCTGTCCACCCTGACAGGTACATCAAACCCAGACAAAGAAGGCCACTTTACAGACCTGAAGAGGACACTGTGAAGGTCTCCATGGCAACATAACTCCCTTTGTCAGGTGCGAGACCAATAGCAAGGGATCACTAGCTGAATGTTCTGCCCTAGAATATTAAAAAGCCACATACAAAGCTAGTGCTAACGTGATTGGACTTGATGGTTCTTCAAAATCAATGAATCCTTAAAGCAGAGGACGAGGAATCTCTTACAATTATTTGTGAACCAGGACCTGGAAAAGGTGGTGAGCCCCCTGCTCACAGAGTATATTAGTCGATGAAAAAAAGCATCTCTCTCATGTTTAGTAGGACAATGTAAATGTTGTAAAATCATTAATAGGACATCCTTTCGACAGCCTTGTGTTCGGGGTTAAATGCTGCTAGGTTTGATGTTCCAGTCGGATGAAAACTATTTAATGGTTCCTTTGTTGATGAGCCATCATGCATTTCATGGCAAATTTGTTAAATATTCACACAAACTTGAGACCAGAGACCAGGTTCTCTGTGCTGTAGACTGGACCAGGAATATTTCAGAATGGCAGGGTGCTTACAGGATCCATTAGCAGGTCCTGCTGATACCCCACCCACCTGTGGCATATGTGCTTCCAACACCTACAGTAAGTGTTACTTCCTGTGAGCTCCTTTAGGCAAAACACCCTGGCAGCTAGGATCTGCGCCAACGCACTATAGTGGTGCCTTGAGGCCTTGGACCATTGCGAGAAATACGAACAGATGTGAGAGTTTTTACTAGCAATCATATAGGCTCCAGAACGTCAGCATGCCTCATGCGTGATGTGTAAAGGAAATGAGGTACTGCAGAGTGTTTAGCTCCCAGCCATCATGTAAAACACAATGACAGATCTTGGATGGACAGGCCGCTACAGATCCATTTCAGCCAATGAGAATGTCCCTTCATTTACCCTCCCACACCAGCACAATTTTTTTATTGGGTGTCACCAATTCATCATTTGCTCCATGCCCATAGTAGTGTTTGAGAAGTGAGGCGTCCATTCGGGCTATTATGTGGTTCTCGAGCCTCTTGTCTGTTTCCACTGAGTCGCCTAGGGCAACACATGGCCCAGTTTGTCCACATTACTGGCCTCATGGGAGCACGGTCCCACCTCCCTGCCCCACCCGAACGGAGTGTTGATGAATTTACCAGCATGGCTTCTCGCTATTTTTCTCAGCTCCAGAATTCCCACAGGACATTCCAATCACAGTTTCCAATGTCCTTCAAACGACATGAGTAAACTCACTTCACAAATGGTGCCTTGGATTTGTTCAGGCACAGCGCCTCAGTGGGTAGCTCCCATTCAGTGTTGGGGGATTGAATCCTGCCTATGCTCTGTGTGTGAGGCTTCCACCTCCTCACAGCGCTGTACAGATTTTCTCTGTATGCTCTGATTTTCTCCCATAGTTTAAGGACATGCAGTTAGGCTGGTTGTTGTCTGCATGTGTGTCTGAACCATGCAATTGAATGGAATCCTTTTCATGAATGAATTTTTTCGAAAAGGAAACCCTTGCCAGGAATGTCAGCGAAAATACTATCTGAGTTTTGAAGGCTGTAGTGCACATAAATACTCATATAAAACACCCCACCCAAATATCTGGCTGAATCCTGATGGTCAATGAAGTGTAACAAATCTCTCCAATGGGTGTTTGAAAAGCTCATGGTCTTTGAGTGGTCTTTGGTTTGCAGGCGTTGCTGTGAAGCTATGGATAAGAGAAAGGCACGCTTGGGGCATTTTGGCACATGGAGCGGTGATGCACTGCTGAAGTAGTGTCTTCCAACACACCCTCAGGACACTTCCCTAATCCAAAGCACTCTGTAACATGTTCATCATCAGAGACTTCATCTTTTAATACCATGTGCTTCCCGATGTCAATTCTTCAACATGCTCAGGAAAGATCTTGAAATATGATAAGTATGAATTAAGAACAGAGACACAGTTAATGGTACACTAGGGGAAGATGTCAAGTAGGACAAAGATCGTAACCTTTCTGAGGATCCCTGCTGTAAAATAAAGCTGGGAATGGAGACTGCAAGGAGTAAAGCGTCCAAAAGAAGATAGAAGCTGCTGCTGTAAACTTCTGCTCAGCACCAGCACTAAGCCTTTTCCATCTGTTTAGAGGTCCCTTAGCCGTTTGGTATCGACGAATGGAAGGAGAGAGCCTGCCACAGAGTGTCTCCAGCCTTCTGAGCCGGAAGAGGTAGCATCAACACTAGACGCCCACCATCTACGGACTGGAACCAAGTAGGATTTGCAAAGCAAATTCCAACCTGGAAACAATAATATGGCTGAGAATGGTTCTCCGGGGAGGTGCGGGTACTGGAATCGATCACCATTTGATGGATCTGCAGACTTAGTTGCGCCTGGAAGTCAGACATTTGCACTAACCTTTTGCATCCTCTCATGCTCTGCTCAGTGTATCACAGGTCTGCCAGCCACAGGCTATGAAAACGGTGCCCCTCAGAGGTCAGCCAAAGGTCAGCTCCCCCAGGAGCTCTGACTAAGTACCATACTGATGGCAAAGTCGGACAGCCAAGCTGCAAAATGACCTGTCCCTCTGATGTCGGGCTTGTAGGAGATGTGACGCCTTGTTGTTTCAAACATCATCCTCATCTCAGGAAGGTCTTACGTTAGCTCAATAGCCTGTCTCCTTAGCTGAAAACATTCCCCCTTCCAATAATAATGAATTCTGCAGAGTGAGCAATCAGGTCACCCCAGTGACTCTCATGAAGGGCTAATCTAAGTGAGAATCGCTCCAACAGGATGATCATGACTTTTGGGGACATTGGTGAGAAGTTCTTCATGTAAATTCAGTGGCCTCTTCCTAGTTAATGAATTACCAATGGCCAGTAGTTAATCGATGCATTTCAACAGGACTAGTTAATGTGTAATAAAGCCACAGTAATGACCAGTGACAAAGTGAGGTATACTAACCGTCCTCTAATCATAGCCCACTTGAGCACCTGGCAACCAGGACTCAACTCACAGAGGAAGCCGCCAAGTGGATTTATGCTTCCCTCATCCCACACATCACTTCCAGTATTCGGTGAGAATCACGCCTCAGAGTTAATCTGCGAACGTCGCTCCTTCCTGGCATGCCAGTGCCACTGAGTCAGCATGATGTGGTGTAAGTATTCACCCAGGGCCATGGGGAATAGGGCCTGTTTGGCGTCTGATGGGCCAGGAAGGGAGAAGAGATGGAGTAACAGCTGTCTGGTTTTCCCATGCCCCCCCAGTATAGATGTCCGATTAGCTCGTCACCCCTTGGCCGAGTCCCATCTCGTTTGGCCCGCCATTCTAACCCTGGAATAACAGCACACAGACCGCAGGCCGCAGTCGTTCATTATCTCCAGGGTGGGGTTTCGTCTTGGCGTGTGTGCCTCGGTGGGGGTGCTTAATGGCTAAGGCACCACTCCCCGACCCAAGATGATTGCTTGGTAATTTCATGCATTCCTACCGACGCTGTAATCTTGCATGGGTAATTTATACCAGGTGCAAGTTTGGTTTTTTTAGTGGGGGACTCTTGTGTTATTTTAGTCGGGGCGGCGGTTGGTTAGTTATGGGATGGCTGACAAGATTCTGCTCTGCTCTGCATGAGAGCAGTTACTTTGACTCATTTTGTCATCAGGAGTTCGGTGAGGAGGGAGAGGGGAAGCCTCTGCAATACTGAATCCCCCTCAGTAAACCCTCATTTAACTCTCAAACAGGGAGAATGAGAAAAGGAGCATAAATACACAATGTGATGTTTACATTCCTTGTGTCTTGGGGTCTGCTTATGAGTTTTGGATAACCACGCAGCATAGTTTTCATACCATTAACTTAACCCCATGTTAAACGGGCTATTAAATGAGGACATTTTATTAAATTTACTATCACCTAGGTGATATTTTTTCCCAGAATGATTCCTGGCAGAAAACCTAGAAGGCAGGAAATAGCACGGAGTCCAGGAAAACGCTGACAACCTCCAGTGTAAATCAGAAGAGCAGCGTCTCCCTGTTGTTTGACACTGTTTGGGTAGCGAGGGGATGGTTCTCTTATTCAAGTACCCATGACAGATGTTTCTCAATGATCTTACAAGCACCTTTATGTGAAGGGGCCCTTTAAGCAAAGTCATACACGTCCTCAGAAGCTGGACAGTGTCAGAAATCTTTCTGAGGGTTCGAAAAGTAACTGCATGGATCTCTATCTAACTGATAGGCTGTCTTCCACTGAGGCAGCTCCTAATGAGTCATTATTGATGAAATGCTGGCGATGCAGTTAGCCACTGTGACAACTGCTTATTGATGACCTGTCCGCTGAGCGGTGGGATGCCGTGCAGGAGGATTACTGATTCCCAGCCATGTCCTCTGTATGCTGACTCTTGTTTCCTCTTAGCTGTTAGGATAGATGGAGACAACTGAGGAGTTTATTGAAGACATGCATCAGGGTTATGAGGTGGTGTGGACCACAGACCTTGCTGACAGCATCCCCAGCCTTTGTGACAGCGTCCCCAGCCTTTGTGACAGGGTCCCCAGCCTTCGTGACAGTGTCCCAGACTTTTGCATAGTGTCCCTGGGCTTTGTGACAGCGTCCGAAGATTTGTGATAACGCTCCAGACTTTCACACAGCGTCCCCGGCCTTTGTGACAGAGTCCCCAGCCTTCATGACAGTGTCCCAGACTTTCTGACAGTGTTCCCAGCCTCTGTGACAGTGTCCTAGGGGCTGTGACAATGTCTTAGATTTTCTGACTGTGTGACAGCCTATGTGACTGTGTCTACAGCCTTTGTGACAGTGTCCCAGCCTTTGTGACAGTGTTCCAGCCCTTGTGACAGTGTCCCCATACTTTCTCACAGTGTTCTCATGCTTTGTGTCAGTGTCTCCAGGCTTTGTGACTGAAGCCACTACAAACAGTAGCAGAGCAATGAAGGCACTGGGCTTTGTTCCATTCAGAACAAACCCACTCATCTGCACACAATGCATGATGGAGAATCTATTCTATCATTACAGGATAATGAAAAGCAGCTTTTGAGGGCACGGGTAATGCAGCAATGGGTACAGCTGCGGGTACAGAGAGGTGAAAACACTCCAGTATCAGAATATACATCATCCTCAGACATCAGTGGCTTTGCGGAAAAAGCAGACTGTCGCGTTTGTTAAAAAAAATGCCACTGTTTGTTCATTGCCCCGGGAAACGCCGCACTCGGCAGGGGATCAGAGATGCGTCCCCCACGGGGCCGGGAGTGGGGCTCGTGCATCGGCTTAATGCTCAAGGTCAAGTCAAAAACATGGCAAATCTTTCGTCATTAAAAATTCTTGGAAGGGCTCCATTGCTCCATGTGACAATGACAGCGGCTTTGCTGCTAAACCTTTGAGCGATTCCTGAAACCTCAGACGTCTCATTCACCCATCCATCTATCCATCCACGTATCCAGTATAGGGTTGGATTTATGGAGATGTAAATCACGTGGGACTGGGACTCTACGATTAATTTTATGTAGCGGGTGGGGGGGGGTCTCCACGATAAATTTTACCGACCCACTGGGAAAATGCCCGGTATGCCAGATGGCTGCTCCAGCCTTGCATGTTCCATGCCATGAAACACTAATCAGCTTTCAGCAGATGTCTGTGTTCGGCAGTAAATGCCGTACCATGCGTATAACAGCAACAATGTTGTAATGCCACATATCATCTGTACAGTATGGACACGACACAGCAGGTAACATGCTGGTTGATAGAGAAAACGTTCATGTTCGAGGTCTGGGAGTGACTTCACTTCAGTAGCAGACACCCAGAAGCCGGGGGTGAGGGAAACATCTGTCCACACGTTGGAGTCTTTCTTCTCTTTGCGAGGACATACAGATCTAATCTCAGCCCTGACCCACCCCCCTCCCCCTTTCCTGAGGCGTGGGCCCAATTAACAACTTCCTCTGGCTCCATGTCAAAGGCGGCATTTCTCCACGGGGCCACAGGGGAATGCCGGAATCAGCAGGACCCCTGCAAACCCGCCGTGGACCATCTTTCTTCAATTACAGGCACTGCAGCCCATTAATCTAAAAGGGAAAGAAAACTTTTAGCCCACACAAACAAAAACAGAGCCCCCAGCCTGGGGTCCGCCCCTGCAGCTCTCCGTTTGGCTGCAGGAGGATGCGAGGCTTGCTTCCAAACTCCTCTCAGATGTGGGCGCTCACGCTTGCCACCGCTTCAGGCCTCCAGACGGCACAGCCTTGACCGGGGCATTTGGGAGCTGCAGAGAGGCTGGGAATCACAGAATCACGATGTCGCCATGGTGCCCCCAGCTGTGTCCCTCCACCGGGCACTTCCTCACCCTCCTTGAGAGTTGCGGGACTCCCACTTACAGCCTTGCTAATCTGCTGGGCAAGCTAGTCCTGAATCCCAAACTGCCAGAGACACAGCAGGCTGGGAATGCGGCGCGCCAGGTGAGAGTTTGGACTTCTCAGAGCCTCTACAGTGTGAGTGTCATGCTGAACAGGCTCTGCTGCAATGCCTTTCCCTGCTCCCTTTCTCCTGCACAGCAGTGTCAAAGGGGCATGGATACCACGGGCAGTGGTGGCTTAATGGTTAGGGAAATGCACTAGTAATTGAAAAATTGCCGGTTCGAATCCCCGACCAACAAGACACCCCAGAGATGGTACTGCTTCCTGGGTGCTGAATTAGCTGCCCCAGGCTATGTCACATATGGATTAAATGAAGCGGACACTCTTTGTTGTTGTGTGCTGTGGTGTGTCAACAATGACCACTGATCATTTAATTAATGGCAGATTCAGGAAGCCCAGTACTTGACAAGGACCTTTTAATACATTAAATTATGCATAGATTTGGGCCCCAAAGAGATATTTTGTCAGGGGGCCCAGAATTTCTAGCTACACCTTTGCTCCCCTCCAAGGAGGTACGAATCTGTGTGGACCAAGAGAGGACAACGCACTGCAAAGGAAGAGTGAACTGTCTCTGGCAGGTTCATAACCCGCCGGAACTAGCTACCTTAGCTGGGGAAGAGGTGGCCCAACCAATACGATCATCGTATACTCCGAGCAATCACCTCAGGCACTAAACCTGTAGTGTTACACTGGAAGATGGAGCCCTTCTCACCGCTTCTCACCTCCTTAACTAGAGCGCAGAGGAAGACACAGGCTGGCAACTCAGGAGCGGCGAGGATGGCAAGGAGAGGAGAGGGCAAAAGGAGAAAACGGGGATGGAGGGGAGACTGGCAGCATGCCTGCAGGGCAAGACCAAGAAGATAGGGAAGCCCAGGAGAAGGTGAGTGTGTGGGGAGAGAGGGAGGAAGGGAAGAGGAGCAGGAGACAAACCTCAGGAGGGATTCCGGAATAAAGATGACTGGGAGGGACTCAGATTTGGAGACTGGGAGGGGTTCAAAAGAGGACCCCGGGAGGGATTCAGATCGAGACCTGAAGGGGTTCAAAACAGAAGACCGCGAGGGGTTAAGAACATGATACCCCTCTGAGTTCAAATCAGGGGATCAGGAGGGTTTCAGTACAAGACACTGGAAGGGGTTCAGAACAGGAGACCGGGAGAGGTTCAGAATTCCAAACCGGGAAGGGTTCACAATTGCAGACCGGGAAAGGTTTAATTCAAGATCAGGAGGGGGTCAGATGGAGAACAGGAGAGGCTTGAACTGAGACTAAGAGGGGATCAGATTGAGACATGAAAGTATTGAAAGGGAGACCAGAAAGAAAGAGAGCAGAAAATCAGAAATGAAGAGCATCGAATAAGATTATGGGAGCGGCAGAAAGAGGAGTTAGATGGGGAAGGTGGGGAGAAAAGGTACAGCGGAAAGGAGAGGAGATGATGGGAAATGGTGCAGAGGAAATGAGGCTAAAAGGGAGGAGACACAGCAGCTCCTGATGATGAGGATGAAGATGATGAGGCAGGCACAGCGATTGCCAGGCCCTGGCGCCTTCCTCTGGGAAGGGGGGGCTCTGGAAGTGGGTCAGGCTCGCTCCCTGTCTTACGTAACCACTCTCACATTGCGCTAATCAGGTTATTTTCTGCGGATGCGTGGGATTTCACAGCGTGGTGGCGGCGGAGCCCTCTCAGTGAGCGCTCCCAGCCCCCGGCGTGAAAGCCGAGGGAATGAGACGCGCTGTCACAGGGCACGGGAGGCAGCTGGAGAGGCAGACGCCCGGAAGGTTCCCCAATCCCCAAATGAGACCCCTCACTGCTGTTGGGCTGCTTAGCCCATTCGATGCTAGAAGATGCTCCCACCAGGGCAGGGAAGGATCTTGACCAAGGGTACAAGAGCAAAGTGCTCCTGGCTGCTTCTCCACCATGGTTCAGGGATCCTGAAGGCAGGAGTCAGTGTCCAGGGCGTCAGGCGTTTTGCTTTTGCATCTGCCTGGTTTTGTGAACCTCATGCTGCCAGCCAGTCACCTCACCAGACCTGCAATGGATTTGTAAAACCATACACAACATGTACACAAAAAAGTGTACCCATAATCCCCTTCACAAGAACCAAGCAATCATAGCACGAGAGCCCAGAACGCCCCCAGAAAGGCCCAGCCTTCGGGTATAGCCTCTAATGCCTTTGAGAAGGAGCTTCAGATGCTCAAATGGGTCGCCATGCTTCCAGTGGGGTCGAGAAGCTAAGGCCCCAGCATCTCCCGTTTTCCAACATGCTGAGGACCAGACATTCACTGAGAGAACTATGCATGACACCCAAACAAAATGCACGAGAGTGACTACGAAGCCAGTTTGCCGACTGAGTTTCTTCACTTTTGCAGAAGAAGCCTTAGGAAGCACTGCAGCATCCGGCACAGAGCTGCAACCTCAAGCTAGGAAAACATGCATCCGTCCTCCATAACTGTTTACCATGGACCAGGATGGCTGCCCATCACAGCTGGGAGGACATCTTGGAATAACTTCAATCAAAGAAATAGGATGGAGCTACGGTAGCCCTCTTTGGTAGTGCCTTCTATCTGTTTTCCTTATTTTTTTCTTTTTTTACAGGAGCAGCAACGCTCAGCAAAGAAGAAACAGAAATATCACTGAAGTTGCCATTACGGCCAGAGGCAGCTGGATAGGCTACTGTTTGCTGGTCATACCACAGACTCAAGGCTGAAGGCTTTTGGCTGGACAATGCGGAGCTGCTGATGCGCACAGATAGCACACCCACACCATCTCACACAGTCGCAGCTCTCGCTGGAAAGCTTCAGGAGTATCTTTCTTTACATAACTGGCCATTCAGCTCACAGCACTTCTGAAGCACTCACGGGCATTTTAGCCCATGTGACAGTATGAAAGCTCTCAGCTTTCAGCTTTGCTGCGCACTCTCTCTCTCTTTCTCTCTCCCTTGTTCTCTCTCTATTTATCTTCACATACTAAGAGGAAAAGTGCATGTTCAGAACATTTTGTTTATAGCTAACAGCCTCACGCAAGCCTCGTGTTATGTGCTATGATGCTGTCAGTGGAACATGTGGCCAAAGTCGCTGTCGGTCAGCCAGCCAATGCTGCAGAGGCGGGACTCCAGGATACATCATTGTTATGGACTATGTTATGGATAGACTATCTAGATCCCCATCTGCCTTGGATGAAGAGTGACTTCTAGGAATGTGGCCCTCAGATTCGGAGGATGCTGAAGCTGGTGGAGAATCTTATGAGAGAGATACCGAGTAGGAGAGAGACAGCAGTAATTACTGGTGACAGCCATTCAAACCAAAGAAGCAGGGCATATTAATGAGGTCATTAGCACCTGTCAGAAAGCCTAATGACCCAAATTTGAATCCATTACCGCTTGTGATGAGTGACATTGGAGACGATGCCTGTCTGCCTTTCTGAGGAGCTTTGAATCTTATATTTACATGCAGGTGTTTCTTCGTGGTGGCCTTCATGATGTGTAAAAAGCATAGATTCCCCCCTTTTCCCTGGACCCTGTCCCGGAGGGGAGTTATTAAAACCATTTTTCTTCCTTCTCAGATGATGCTGTAATTACCTGACTCATTCCTGTTTGATTTATTCATTTTTTTAACCCCTACTCTGTGGATGGTGACACAGTGAGGTCCGTCCGGAGAAGCCCAGGCTAGTCTCTCAGCTTATAAGAAATTCATATCCCAAACTCCCTGCCTGTGAGGCCCATGAATGAAGCACAAAGCATCTATCGCCAAGAATCCCTCTCTCAATCTCCCCTTCCCTTAAAACCCCGGGTGACAGATTGGTGGGTTTTAAATGTCTGTTCCTCTGTTTTATTCTTCTTGCTAAAATTTTCATCCTCTCAAGCAAACTAAAAAGCATTACGGTCAAATTCAGAAACACTGATAAATACTCCATATGCTACTGACACCAGTTTCCTGCCCTAATTACATATAATACCACTCAATCCATTAGCCCACCTGCAGGATTAGCAGCTAGGAGCCGCTGTGTGGAGCCCCTGAAGCAGAGGAGCATCAGAGGGAGTGACGGAGGACACCACTGGGCAGCAACCCCCAGCAAGGCTGGCCAGCGAGCACAGAGAGAGCTCAAAATGCAGGCAGCGCCGGGACAGCCCCGGCTGCCTGGAGGAGAAGGACCAGCACCTGTCACCTGGAGGTTATAGGTTCAAAACCCGTACCCGTATTTTTAGAGTGAGAGACTGGCCTTCATCTAACCAACAATCAGCAAGAAGAAGGGGGGTGTCAGCTGAGCTACTGGTGGCTGCAGGGGACAAAAAGGACGCCGAGTCAGAGCGACACGCTCCATCACTCCGAAGGAAACAGCACAGGTCACTAAAGCAGCACTGCAACCCAACCAGTGAGGAATTCTTACAGTATTTATTACTTTTGTTCCTTTATTTGATTTTCCGGTAACACTGTGCTTTGAGTCCTGCTCTTCAGCTATTAATACATTGTTACCAATCATTTCATAATATATTAGTAAATGGAAATATTAATTCAGAAATTTAAACATTTAACAGAATTATATCTTGCTTGAGATATTTATAAAATAGCTTGTAAATCACTTGCAAATATATATAATGGGTTGGTAAGCATGCTTATAAATGAGTTAAAAGCAATTGTTTACAAGCTCTTAAGTAAATACTTAATGAGACTTTATAATACATTTCTATGTTTGATTGCAACTGGATGTTTTTATTTACTAATATATTATCAAATTATTAATAACAGTTTTAGGACACTTTTATCCAAAGCAATGGACATTCTTTTGGAAAATGGGGTCAGACAGTCCCTCGAGTGACTAAGGGTTAAGTGCCTTGTTCAGGTGCAACCGCTGGGATTTGATCCAACAACCTAACGATCATAGGCAAACCATCCTGACCCACTGAGCCATACACTACCCCACCCCCCACATGCCCGTAAGCATGGGCTCTGCTTCGACGGCCATAAGTACTCACGCTGGCAGCGGCCCTCTCGCTCCTCAAACCCGGGCTTGCAGACGCAGCGCCCGATGGGCACCAGCCAGCCGCCGTCGGCGCCGCAGAACATGCGGGGTGGCTCCAGCTCCTGGGCGTCACCCACGCAGGAGCCGCGCACCTCCACCAGGGCTGAGTCGCCACCCGTCACCGTGTCAGGGAAGAGCGCCAGGTTGTGCGCGGCGTGTGGGCAGCGTTTGAAGAAGACGCGCACGGAGACCAGGGCGATGCAGGCGCCCACGTCCTGGAAGGCCAGGTAGAAGCCCCTCATGGTGAGCCCACCGATGTCCCGCACCTCCGTGTTGAGCTTCATGACACGGTCACCCACGTCGGTCTGCGTGAAGCTCTCGTCCGCGGCGATGGTGTCGATCTTGGTGTACTGGCTCTCTCGCACGTGTCGCAGCCCCCCGTTGTCTGACTCGTGGTAGTACAGGTTGAAGGTCTCCTTGCAGGTGCCCGGCACGCCCGGCAGGCTGTTGCAGTCACGCAGCGTGAACTTCATCTCCACGTAGACGCGGCGGGCGCCCTGGCGGGCGATGTGCCCCGTCCGCAGCCAGTTGTTCTGGCTGGCCTCCATCACATTGCACACCTGGTACGTCCGCATGGGCGTGTTCTTCTCATCCATCACCGTGATCTCCTCCCACTGCAGACGGGAGACGGTGGGACAGCACATCAGAGGCTGCGCCGCTCTCAAGGAATTATCTGAAATTTTGTACCTGAACTCCACTCTAACTCTAAAGTTATTTCAAATTCATGTATTTTTGAAATGACTTCTGATACTCATTAATGACTCCTGGCATCTGATAATTGACTAATTCTCTATAACAGTGTTTCCTAGCCCAGTCCTCAGGGACTCCCAGACAGTCCACATTAAAGCCCTCACTGCTTGCAAAACACCAGTATTGTTTGTGTTTTTGATGGGAATTCGGGGGGAGCAAAAATATGGTTTGTCTGGAAGTCCTCAAGGACTGGGTTGGGATTCACTGCATTATAATAATTCATAACTTAATAATGACTTGTGGTATTCAGTAATGACTCATAACCATCTATTATAATTCCAACCACTCTGTAATTACTCATGGCATTCAAAGAATGACTCCTGACCATTCATAATGATTCAAGACAGTCAGTGATGACTCCTGGTATACAGTAATGACTCCTGACACTCTGTATCTGATGGCTAACATTCAGTAATGACTCCTGATGTTCGGCAATGACTCCTGACCATCCAAAATGATTCAAGACAGTCAGTAATGATTCCTGAGGATCACTAATGACTCCTGGTATACGGTAATGACTCCTGTCCATCCACTATGACTCCTGATGCTCTTTAACTGATGACTGACACTCAGTAATGACTCCTGGCATCTGGCAGTGACTCCTGACCATCTATAAGGTTTCAGCCCCACAGGCTGTGAATGAAGGGCTGGTCTGTGCACAATGTCCCCTGTGTGTGGTGTCTAATCTCTCATTACCACTAGGACTAAGAAGCCCTCTACACAAGGCGGGATCCAGGCGTAGCCAAACTAGGCAGCTGCCTGGGGACCACTGGGCATGAGTCATGAAAAAATATATATTATGTATTAATATAAATATAAATACAAATAATCACACTAAAGTAAAAAATAAAATGAAATGCATCAAATTAAAATGTTTCTCTGCAGGCAGTCTAACTATGGAGAGAACAGGAAGCTGCCTCGGGCCCACAGTTATCTGCATTATAAAGGATGTGAAATAATCATCACATTTCTTGGTAGGGGGGCCTCTAAGTCCAGCTTTACCTGGGGCCTCTGAAAAGGTAGATCCAGCCATGCATCGACACAGTCATGGGAGATCCCACCAACAGGCTTCCACTGAAGCAGAGGACCTATGGTTAATGTAAAGGCCCAGCAGCTTCAACTCTCTGTGGCTGAAAGACTCTCTGTGGCTGAAAGACCCTCTGTGGCTGAAAGACTCTCCTGTGGCTGAAAACACTTCATTATCTTTTTCCTCATACCCTGTAACATTGCTCATCCCTCTCTTTCTTGAAGGCCCCCTCATTTATCCGTGACCATGAATAATCTCCAAGTTAAGCAGCCCTCAAACATCTGGTTCTCGGCCGGCACCGTCTCCATCGACAGAAAGGTAAACAGAACAGGGAAAGTTAAGCCAATTACGGCATCCCAAGTTCAAGGGTCAAGGGTCAGGCTCGGTAATCCCCCGCGTATGATACCCCAGACACCGGGCATGACCTTTCCCTTTGCAATTGGGCTGTTGAAAGGTCAGGGTTGTTGCCCTGTTGTCATTTGGGGAAACAGAGCCAGGCATCAGATTTTGGGTTCTTTTGGGTGGGTAAGGTGGTTATATCATGGACAGCTGCTGTGTGAATGTCTCCCCAGGCTCTGACACCAACTCCTGCTGGGTGAGTGACCGAGACAGGAAACAGGATGTGACATCATTTGTGGGTCATCTCGACCGTTGCCCTGTAGCTGCTATTATAGCACTCTACCCACTCTACACTTTTACCAGGGTGTAATAGAAGCCCCCAAATCCATATTACCAGTTGGTTTATGTCTATACATGCATAACCTCACACATGCGTCCACGTGGTGAGTGTGTGTGGTTCTATATATAAATATGATGGATCAGATGATGATGCCCAATGTCACCATCCTCATCATCATCATCATCACCTTCCTCTTCCTGTGGCGCGGGTCCGGTTCTGTACTCACCCCCTCTGCAGGGTAGGCCTCCCAACCCAGGTCCCCCAGCGCTGACATGGAGTCCAGGAGCGTCACTGCAGAAGAAAGCAGGGGACAGACTATCACCCCACGGCACCATTTTCAATACCTGCTCAGGTAGCAACCATCAGCTTCTAGGCTGTGCTTGTCAGTGCCGCTCGAGACCCACGTGAGGCCCTCGGCAAGCTTCACTGCCGGCACCCCCGTCTGAGTCAAAATGAAATCGGCTTGCTGAGTTACCGTTCTCTCAGAAGGTGGTCACCTAATGGGCCGACCAAGAACCGGCCCTCGTACTTTGAGGCCCTGTCCCTGGTTTTAACGGCTCTCCATTTACGTCTGGCATCTCGCCATTAAAATGTAAAAAACAAAGAGTCCTGAGGGCAAATGGCCAACCCCAGCGTTTGGGGTATTGCGGGAGAGCTGTGAAAGCTCACGGGCGACAACGTCAGCTGCAGAGTATTTGTGTGGGGTCTCCTGGGTGGACAGAGAGAACGCGCAAGGTCACGCGTGATACACGGTGAATTCTTAATGTGCAAATATCGATCCCGGGGCCGCTGCACATCTCAGGGGAGGCCACGGCTTTCAAAATAAAACCCACAGTAATGCTCAGAGCCTAAAAATTCACATCGCTAATCCTCCATATTTGTGCCGAATACCGTTTTACCAGCATCCTTCGCCCCTTCTTCATGACCTCGTCCAGATCATGGTGGATGCAGACTTGTTTTAATGGCCCGTCTCTGGGCTCCTTCCACATCAGCCCAGGATTTATGTGTCTGAAAAGCTATCAGATATCAGGAATCTGGGGGCAATCTCCAGGTTAAATGGTGGGCTGCTTCGATTTGATTTCAAGGGGCTGATAGGATTTGTAATGATTTTCCCGTATCTTAACTGCACTATGGGAAGACTTTCACCTAGGCTATGAAGCTTAATACTGAATCTATGAAAGCAACGAAAACACTTTTTTAATTTAGCTACCTCTTACTAATATGACTGGATCTTTCATTAAACAAAGACCTGGGTCTACACCCTGCCTTAGCCCGTTTAGCGTTGAAATAGCAACGTGTTGTTTGTGTCCCTCTCTGCCATTTTGTTAAATCTGCCTCCATTCCCCTGCTAAAAACAAACAGGTTTACTCCCGTTGCTACAGAACAGAATCATGTCATTCATTCCGCTGTTTCTTCAATATAACTTTGATAGTAAAAGTGTGCCCATTTTTACAAAGGCATATTCTTCTGATGTCACCCCAGGTAAGGACGTTACTCTAGCCAACAATGATGGCAGCCATTTTGGTGCCAGGACCAAGCAAAAAACAGCCTTAGTGATGTCATGTACGTCTGGTCCGATAAGGACACAGTCTGCCGTGTTTACAGAACACTCAGTGACTGTTTAACGTCTCACACCCGTCAGTGATTGGTGTCAAGCCAAAGGAGCTCGTCAGCAGTTATTAAAAGAGTACAGACTCACACAGGGTTCGGGAAGCCTGTTAACATTCCACACCTGCTTTCTTCAGATCTGCTTGATTGTCATTTCCGATTGGAACGCCGCTCTGAACTGGCGTGTGCCCAGGCACTGTGCGAAGTTAATTTTTAATCACCTCCCCCCTCTGCTGACAATTCATTCCTCCTGGAACTCTCTGATAACACACATACACCCAATTCATACAAGTCATAGCGACCCAGCTCCCAGCCCATCAAGGTCATGGACCCATCCACTCAATGAAGGTGCCAAAGTTAAATTTTGCATGAACCAGCTAAGTGTCTGATGTGCAAAACTGAATCGTTGGGTCAAAGCTTGCATGTAGCTCAACAAGTACCATCTTTTGTAACTGAACAACACAAAAGTTGTGAGTTTGAAGCATATGGCAACTATATATAAAGACTGAAGAGCCAGCACATTTTCCTGCATTTTTTAAATAACATATACATTTTTGCAAACTGCAGCCTGGTTCTTCTCTGTTTCTCAGTAATGAAGGGCTTCTTCCTTGTCTTATGGGACTTCAGTCCTGCTTCTAGGAGCCTGGTACAACTGTCCTAGCAGTGCACTTCACACCTGCACTTAATGTTTCCCATTCCTTTTGAAGGTCACTTCATGTCATCCTTTGATTCATGAGGCACAGTCAGATACCTAAGTTAACTGTCATCTCTGTCATTAGAAAGTCGCTTGAGCCCATCACCTGGCTGGCTTCTGGTATTTCCCAGTGTCTCCTGCTTCACCTTATTCTGTTGTACTGGTGCTCAAAGTAGCCTTCTGTCAGCAGAACTATGATTAGTGGTGGCTTGATGGTTAGGGAAGCGCACTTGTAATTGAAAAATTACAGGTTTGAATCCCAGACCAGCAAGGCACCACTGAGGTACCCTGAGCAAGGTACCGTCCCCAAGCACTGCTCCCTGGACGCTGAATTAGCTGCCCCCTGCTATGTCACGAAAGTCACATATGGGTCAAATGCAAAGGACACATTTCATTGTCGCGCACTCTGTGGTGTGTTGACAATGACCACTGATCACTAAATTCTAAACCAAGATTTAAAAATGCAGATATGTTTAAAAATATAGAATGGTCTCAATTTTTTCCACTGCCGTATAGATATAAAAGAAACACCCAGTAATTCAGTGTGGAAGGGAAATTGATCAATGAAGTGGTCCCTTAGTTCAGTAGTCTCCAACCCTGCTCCTGAAGATCTATCACCTTACAGAGCTTGCGCTGTCAAAAAAAGGTACAGGCCTGGTATGTTTTGTTCCCAAGGTATAAACAACATTAATGTACCCAAACTGTACAAAAATTTACATTTCTATACCTTAAATGGTGCCCTTACTTACAACTGGGTTACAATTGACAGATCCTAGTGACAAGTAACTGTACCCTCAAAGGTACAAAATGGGACAGATGCTCCTTGGGTTACGATGGTCCGTGTTATGACATTTCCACTTTACAATGGGTATTCCAGTTCCATTCTGTTTTTCACTTTCGGTACCTAATTCAATAAATTACATAAGATGATGAACACTTTATTATAAAATAGGCTTGATTTTGCCCAACTGCAAGCTAATATAAGTGTTCTTTAGTATGTTTTAAATGTAGGCTCGGCTAGACTATGATGTTTCTTAGGTTAGATGTACTGTATTAAGATGCATTTCTGCTTTATGACAAGTTTATAAGAACATAACCCCATCGCAACCTGGGAAGAGGTACAGCCCTAATTTAACATACCTGTTGCAGATATTCAGGCCCTTCAGTAGCATCTCAGTATCAGAGCCAGCTTAGCTTCAACATATATGGTTCCGGTACTTCTCTTTGCAAGGTGTGTTAAATTAGGGTTGCTCCTAACCTCTGCAGAGTGGTAAATGGTGGTACAAAGTGATACAGGGTGGTACAAGCTCTCCCAGAAGCAGGGTTGGTGACCCCTGCCTTGAAGGCATCGCCTACAAAATTTTGCATCAGTGTCCTCGTACCGCGGTTACCCGGTGATGTGGAACAGATGGATGGAGAATAGATGCTCTGCTTCCAAGCTCAGCATTTCCACTCTCATCTCCAGCAGCTGGACTCAGACATTGCTCGCCTGACCCAGTAACACATTAAAAGCCCCTCGCAGCGGTGGGATCCCAGCATCCTGTTGGCCCACTTAATGTTAATCGAGCAGTCAGAGCTGAATGCGTTTCCCTTTCCGCTCTTTCTACCTGTCCGTGGCAGGATTTATCCATCGCATTGCATACCACGATCCATGTATAAAGACCGACATGCAATATTTCGGACATATTTAAGATGTCCCGACCCAATAACAGCCGTCTTCAGGAAGTGTGGGCATCGTAAGAGAAGCAATTTGTCTTCCAGAAATCTTAAACATTTGGGCTATATTCATTGTACCAACTTCCTCAACTATAAAATGATGTTTTTGTTCCTTTTTTTTATGGGTGTCAGGGACAAGTGAAATACCTTTAAAATACTTCTTTGCCTTTAAAATACTTCTTATTTCTTTGCCAGCCTTGGGTTCTACAAAAGGCTATTGAGGACAGGTACACTGCCCCATTCCTTCATAAAGACAAAGAAAAAATGTCAATTTACAATGGAAACAAGGAGCCAGTTTTCAGCCGACTTTGCAGCTGACAGCAATTACCTTGGCCCCAGTCTCCCGCTTTCTCTGTTTATTTTCATGCGTGACGGTGTCGTATCACGTCACCTCCCCTCGTTTGTCCCTTGGCCTGTTTCGTGCTGCAATAATAAATACGGTTCAGTCGGGGGTCTCCTCAACCCCACCCCACCCAGACACATAAGTAAGGCAGCAGTCGTGGAAAGAATCACAGAGAAATTCCTCCCCCCGTTTGTCCAGAGGAACTTAAAACCTGTAAGCTGCCAGCCTTTGTAACTCAATCGGGCTTCGGCCCCCACTGGGACGGAAGATCTGACCTTTGTCCTCAGTTATATTCCGCGATAAACCAAAAGATTAGACATGCTTCTCTTAACCACAGGGCGGTGGACATGGATCTGGGCCAATCAAACCCATCAGAACTTTAAAGACAAACAGGCATCATCATGCTTGTCGGGAAAGACAATAATATGGCCATTCCACTAAAGCAAATTTGAGTTGAAATACAGACTATTTGGCCTGACAATTGCACTAGGAGAAACAGCCGCCACTGTCACCAGCTCCCATCCCCGACGTTGTGGAGAGGCAAGTAATGACCTTGTGACACATGCTGTGGCTTCAGCACTCAAACTGCATAACCATTGTTACATAATCCATTAGGACGTACGGTACAAATTGCACTCGAGTAGAGATGGTTGCATCACGTAGACCGTGTGCACATGTACACGTAGAAAAACCCTAATAACGTGCATATAAGGACCTCGCTCATGGATCATAGGTGCAGACTACGATCTCCCACAGAACTACACCCCTGTCACATGGAGAACCAGGTCAGGGGGCACAGAGAGGTCATTCAGGAATAGGCGTAGGTTTAAACCAGTAGGTTCTGGTTCAAATACCATATGCCATGGAGAGACTGCAGATACTCCTTAGGAGGCAGTACGGTGGTATGAGAAGATAAATCAACATGCGAGCTTTGAGCCAAGCACCTGCGTTTGTGTGGCCCTCGGGACTACAGCGGACCGCAGAGTCCCACATCCTCAGGAGTGGACACCTCCCACAAGCTCCCAATCGCTGCCTTTCACTGCCGTGAACCTTCCCTGACCCCACTGAGGCATTTTATTAACCCCGTTAGATACTCCTCCACCAGCTAAGAATCTCACTGGATGTTTGCCTCACCTATTCTGCAGCCCCGGTCGCATTTGGCATTATCCAATAAAGTCTCAGGCACAATTCAGTGGACAATAAATGTCTACCATCGCCCGGAGAGTAAAAAGCACCACAGGCAATTTCCTTGGGTATATATCTGGGAATCAGATGCTTTTATCCTTAAGAGAAATATGTGCCAGGGCAGTTTTTCCAAGTGGACAGCAGCAGCTCACACCCAGGATTTGATCCAGACAATAACTGGTTCTGAGCTTGGTGTCAAAATCATGCTTCTCCCACCCCGGTCCGATAAGGCAGTAGTCACACTGATTCCTGATAAGGTGCTGGGGGGGGGGGCAGGGGTGTGTTTAGCTCAGTCCTATATAAGAGTGTGGTACTCACTACCGCAGACAGAAGCAATGGGGGGCAGGCATGTTCTCCGAATGTGCATATATACACCCAAGAAGAAGCTCATGCACATGGACACATGTGCTATTGAGAAACCCCTGTTACTTTTACTTTAAATACACAAACCAGGCCACAACAAGGCTTGAAAACGAATGAAAATTCCAAAGAGTACAATTTTGGCACTTGAAAACGCAGTCATTTAAAAATTTTTTGTTTGGCAGGGTCATCCCTATATAGTATCTGGTTTTCAGGATGTAAAGTGTCAGAGACACACATGCACACACACCTATGGCTGCTGTCAAGAACGAAGGCATCCTGACCTGGAAAAGAGATGCCACTGGGAACCGAGGGGGTGTCAGCTCATGCCAGCAAACGCCAAGTCACAGCAAGCCCGCTGACCTTGAGGCTCTGTGCCCCTTTTCAATCCCACATTCCCACAGCTTAATTCCACCAGCCCGACACGGTCGAGCCAGGTTGCAGAGTAAGCAACTGCCGTGAGTTTTAAGTGAGGGGGTGTTGCCCGTGTAGGAGAAATTTGTGATTAAAGACCAAAAAGGCTTGAGTGCAAACAGGCTTAGTCTTGATTCAATCAGTGTAAATATTCCTATATCTAAAAAGGACAAGCAGATGGATGAGCAGTCCAGTGACCAATGGTCTCTGCCCTTGGCGTAAAGGCCTCTGAGGTGTCCAACAGCTGCCACCTGCACTCGAGCTCAGGGACCGCATCATGACCCGGGAAGTGACCTGGGTGCTCACAATCGTCACCCGTTAGTTATTTCAGATGTGACATGCAGCGTCAGGACCTGTATGAATAACAGTAGGATGAAGTGTCAGTGTGGTGGTGCAGTAGACCTGGTTTATAGACAGCAGCCCTAGAGATGACGATCAGATAGTGTCTGATAAGGGACACGACCACAGGAGAGCACAACAAAGAGCGTGGAGGTCATCGTATAGATCAACGGTCCTGCCGATTATACGCAAAAAGACTGGATGGAGATTGTGGGGATCACGGTTCCTGTTAGTCTTCTGTTTAATCACGCCAGCCCTAAGCATCGACCCATGCCAAGAAATATGGAATTGCCGATACATACAAGCGCCAGGCAATTGATGCAATTAAATGTACGAGATGACCCCTGACCCCTCGTTGACAACTCTGCAATATTGTCTCATTAAACACAACAAAATTCCCAGGAATTCCAGCCTCATCTACAGGTCACAGAAATCCAAAGTCCATGTCTGAAAGTGTATGTCATGGTATGTCCTGGATGGGGTGTTAGTACTTGCAGACAAAATATCCAAAAACACCCAAGGATAAAACTGATTAGCATGCCCTCAGACTTTGAGAAGAAAGTCTGTGTCTTGATCTAGTTTGGCATCCATCCAGATTCTCAACCACCATGCCACCTAGTGCCCCCCTAAGTGCATGACATATATAACAATGAATGTTTAGATTAGTCCTAATAAAAGCCAACAGACTATGACGTCCTGCGGTATTGAGTGCACTGCCAAGGTCTCGAAGCTGAAATTGCCCGTGTCAGCCCTGGGGGACAGGGCTGTAAAATCTGAAGCTGGGGGTGCAGTGCGGGGAGATGTACAGCTGCTGTCTGATATTCCTACCAAATGAGGGAGACGAGAACCAGCTGGAAAAATATAGCCCCCCAGCACGCAGTGTCATCTAACATGGCCAGGTGTTGGCGCTGAACCGAAGGCAGAGAGCGGCAGCTGTCAGTCACGGCCGTGGATGAATCCAAGGTCAACAAAACACCCAAAGACAGGATCTAATGTTGCGTTCCATTTACCTCGGAGGTCGGAACTCAGAACTGGGAATGACGTCAAAAATTAGTTAATAGCATCCCAATACAAGTCAGAAAGTAATTTAGCAGTGCCAGGGATCTCTTTCAAAAGGCAAGATTTCTTGCTTAGCCGGACAGCTTGTTGGATTTAAGGTACCTCAGTTTAAATGGGTTTTATTTTCATTCACTTACATTTAGCCCAGACTACCTTAAATCCGACAAATTATCCGACTACACAAGAAACCCAGTTCTAGACTGGTTAATTGTTAGGCATTGTTTGCAAAATCAGTTGATAACAACACACTATGCAGTGTTTTGCGCATAAAACTCCGTACCAACACGTCCACAGCAGTTGGACAGTATTGTGTGTATGACCAATTTAATGAGCCACAAATCAAACGTACGTGCTAATAAACAGTGTAAAACGACAGCTTTAACTTCTGTTGATAAAGTGTGCATCCATCTTGAATTCTGAGCTCAGGGTTGTGTCGATTCCTCCGAGTTTGTGAGTCAGAATTCCAACTTCAGGGGGTGTCTAGGAACTCTGAATTTGCGAGTTACGAGTTCAAATGGAACGTAGCATAAGATCAAGGTCAAGAAATCTGGATATCAACTGGGGGGGTGGGTAGAGTTGAGACTGCTTTGCTTGAAGACCGGGTCTCAGACCAAGTGCTCACCATCAGCAAAATCAAGCCTGGAAACAAGTGACCCTTAGCTCCTCTCCAGAAACCACATCCAGCTATGAGGACGGCTAACAGAGAGCACCCAGGCAAGTGTTTGGTCATCCCTACAGAACCAACCTGGGCACCATACCAGAGGTCTCACTTCACAGATATTCTGCAGGTAAGCATACATGGGGCCAGCTGGGTGGATTAGGAAACCTCGGTCAATAGTGAACAGCTGATAGGAGAACCTTTCATGTTAGATATTAGGTTAGCAGATACTCCATACAAAGGTGAATTAGCACTGGAAGGTTTAACTCAGTCTGTTGAGGTTATGTACCTTCCACAAATGGCACAAAAGAGGCTCGATCTTGCCTAAGAGACGGAGCACCTGCTGGCTGCTCACATCTTCTCAGAGGTGGGTGTGTTCATGACATGGCAGGTTTGCCCACCCCCTGAAAGGTGTGAATTTCCGCAACCTCTTTTCACAACCTGGTTTGTATCTCCTGACATTTCTAAAGGAGTTCTTTTCATATCACATGGCATCAAGTAAATAAAACACACATACACAGTGATCTAGAGGCATGAGAGAGGCACTTTGAGCAGCCCATAAAATCAGCAGAGGTCTCTTTGAGTCACCTCATTATCTTTAAATGAAAACTAATCTTAACACACTGTACAGTGTGACTTGGAAAATGGAGAGGAGATGAAAGAACAAAGAGCGTCATTCCTGAGCGGTTTTCAGACAGGGGACTTGAAATCTGTTTGATCTAAAACTCGGCACATTCGCCCAGAGGACGACAGACACATAGTCCAAACGCCTGATGTCATTGTAATTCATCTCCACTCCCCTGATTCCCCCGCAAAATCTCACCTTTGCCCTGCTTTAGATGTGATTCCCATGACCCCGAAGACCATGCAGTGAATCTTTGTCATTTTCTTATTTCCAGGTGGAATAAGTCAGGGAAAGATCAGGGCTAACAAGCAGCAATATCGAAGCTCATCAATCGGTCGGATTAACAGTTGTCTACCCATTACTGGTTTTGCTGAAGTGTCATTCCTTGTTTAACGATCGGCTCTAGCCCGTAATAGAACCATCCATATCAATTCTGACACACAATCACCTACACTTAAACGTCCGAAGAAGTCAGTGCGCCATCTGCTGTGCAAATTCAGTCACTGCAGTCGGCATGAGGATTACTACGCAGCAACGATTAGACGACGGTCTCTAGGAATTCATTGTAAGGCAACATTTCCATGATTGAGTGTGGTTTGTAGTTTGCCAAACGTTCGAGCAATTTTTTTTTAGTGGTGTTTCGGTTTTGCGAAGTACTTCAGCGCAAGCTACACAGGAATTCAGAGAACAGTTCACAACTGGACCCCTAGCCCAGCTCCGATCTTGCGAACCAAGGATGGCGGCTGTGGAGTGCCGACGCGAGTAACAGGGAAACGCGAAAGCTGCTGCCATATTTCCCCTCCCGCTCATTCCGTGGGAAAAGCATCTGTCTGCGCTGACAGCTCTGCACGTTCAAAGTGGTGCTCCAAACGAAGCCAGTGGTCTGCGGATTAGCTGAAATACTCAGATAAGTATCACACCCACTTTCCATTAAAGCACCATCTGCACAATTGCTCCACTGCAGAGGTGACAAAGCTTTTAATCCAGGTACGATCGCTTAATACACCTGGACGAGTTATAATTAACACTGCCATCTGAAGTATCAACCCGGGCCATTTGTGCTGATATTTGTCTGAAAGGAACTTATCATTTGTGCGAGTCTCTTCTCTTAATCTGTTTTGAACATTTATTGTATTCATTATTTTTGGGGTGGTCGTACCCAGACAACACAAAAAAACTTCCCCAGGCGAGTGAAACCATAAGCAGTCGCGACTGGGCCGGCCGCACCTTGCTTCGGATGGTACCCCTTGATCCTTACAGACTCCCTATGAAAAAGGCACGTATGGGACACTTCCCGTACAGTGGATCGGACCATGGGTGCACCACATGTAACTGGATTGTAACTCTGCGAAGCACGTTATTCCACAGAACGTGTCTCTGATACAAGAAAAAAATTGAGATAAAAAAAAATGCCATCTATTTATTAAACGCTTCTTCAGAACGTGTCATTCAGAGGAAGCATGGTATCACAATGGTGTGCGGTGGGAAGTGTGGGACCTCACCGGGGTCGGGTGAGATCCGTCTCCCCCATTATAACATCCTAGTGGGTCAATGGGTAAAGCAGCAGCCCGATCACCTGGAGTGCCAGTGAAACCAGTTTAAATTATAACAGCGGATTGATGCACTGGCGGGGGACACACTGTGATTTTTCACACGGTGTAGTTGCCCGTCGTACGGATCAAGGCAACGTACTATATTCTACAACAATTCCTATTTGTACTAACACTATATTTATATTTACAAGGCTGGCATATTTGTCATTTCTAGTTATCAGCCCTATTTGTGGAGAAGTATATAGGGTAACCATGTACGTAAGGTATATAGATCGACTTACGGCGGTAAAAGCCGAACCATCGTGCCCGACCTCCGTAAATCACAAGTCACATGTAAAATACAAAAATTACAACGAAAATACCGCTCTCTATATATTATTCTCTCTATTATATGTGCATGCATATATACACGTAATCACATCGCGTGCATATATTAACACATGCTATATTGAGTGAAAGACGGAGTTAAGAGAAATGCTCATTTCTGGTTTCTCGCTGCTTCATAAACTTTACCAAGTGAGCATCGATAATTAGTGGCAACTGATGCTGACAAAAAGAGAACTTTCTCTTTTTGTGCCCGAAATGTGCAAAATTAAATATTGCCGAACTCAAAAGCGTGTCCGTACAAATTTAATACAAAAGTGAGAGACGGCGGCGGAGCATTTTCCGCGCTTCTTGCCCGTTTCCCCTGACTTGTCCATGATTCATGCCAAGCATCTCTGCGGACAGCCGGCGCCTAAGCGCAGCGAAGCCTCAGCTATGAAATTCAGATTTAACTGGAGAGACGAATGTAGAGAAATAATCCTACCTTCATTTTCAGGGTAATTCCGCAAAGCCAGGTTCGGCGCCAGCGCGAACAGGATCAGGAAGGTTGGGTAAATCCAATGGACTGGCATTTTCAGGCATCCCTGTGCACAAACTTACTGATCCCGGAGAGCTGGCTGTGCTGGAGGAGAAGTGAGCGGCGGCCAGCGCGGAGGAGGATCCTGCGCCGCTCCGGTCTGTCAATCACGGAAGGGGGGGGGGCAGGTCAAACGCCCGAGGATCGAGGCTCGCCTTGGTTTTGAAGCCCTGAAATAACAAGCTTCAAAGATGGGCATTTCCTTCTAGGTTAATGTGAAACCTCCAGCTCCAAGTCACCTCCTTATCTGCGGCCGATTTTTTGGTTAAAAATGTAATTGGTTATTTCGAGAGCGATCTTAATCACTTGAGCCCACTGGCAAATCGGATCTATTATACCCACCGAAAAGCCTCAGGAGTAGGACGCTTTTTGTGGTGCTGTATGGAAGGATTCGAACGGAAAGCCAAAGACAAATTTATACAATTTTTCTAACATATTTAAATTAGGCATATTTACTGGCACTTACGTATGAAGTCAAGGCTATTAAACGGCAGTCTAATTATTTACGTTATTTTATAGAGACCTATCAGTCGCTATCGGCTTTGCCATTTTTGTTTTCTTACAGTCATTTTCTGACGACTTTATAATTCAAACCTGCAGCCCTTCTTTTGAAGATAAATTGAAATTTGGGTCCCAAGTTTGAAATTCGGGAAGGTTAGAGGCATCTATTATTCCAAAAAAAAAAAAAAAAATCACAATAATAGTGGTTATTCATCCATTTGCAGTAACCGCTTTTTCAGTAATTTGCTACGGGGGCAGTTTTAGATTAAAATAATCCCATCAATTGGAGTGTGAACGTGAAGGTCAAACACGTGGTTGGCAGATTTGTAAAGCACCAGTTTCCCTCGTGAAGACCATCCATCATCAAAGTCCACAACCCCCCCCCCCCCAGCCGAATACACGCCCGTGCTTGCTGCCAGATGACAGCCATCATGACAGAGTGACAGCGCGGGAGGAGGGCGGGGTTTGGGCTTCGAAGGTCCGTGAGCTTTAGGGAGTCAGACACGGTACCCGGGAAGGAAGGCTGTTATCTGCACGCGTGATGTTGGCAGTTGGCAGCTGAGTGACTGCAGGAGATGAACAGCCAAAAGTAATGGCGGGGGGCGGGGGGGTTGTCAGGGTGGGTGTTGGTTTACTTATCAACCAAAGCTGCTCTTCTATTCTGGACCGTTTGCCGTGTTTAACCTCCCCGTTAGCAGCTCGCATTTTGCCAGTGTGCATGCTAAGGCACGTCAACCCCCTGCTCTGTCTTTAGAGCTTAGATCTGTCTCTAGGTGTGTGTGGTCATGTATATATCCAGTTCCGGATCTAGGCTGCTGTGGTTGGGGGGGGGGAATTACAAATTTTGGGTGGTCAGCATTTCACACAATGGCTATACTACAGTGGAGTAGCGGCTTGTGACTAGAGAGATAGGTGGGTTACATGGGCATAGTCATACTGTACGTTTGAACTATCTGTGAATTCTAAATTATGCTCCAATGGTCATCTCTCTAATCAGGAAAGACTACTACTACTATTATTATTATTATTATTATTATTATTATTATTATTATTATTATATGATTTCTGTACGTTTCAGATGGAAGTGTCTGCTAAGCATAAGCTTAACATAAACATAAGCTTATCTACTGGCATAATAACTGAATTGCTGGTAGCAAGCTTTGATTTGAGAACCAAAACTTGTTTTTGGTTGTGTATGACTAATTTAAGTGAATTATTGCACGTAATCTATCTAACCAGGGGGTATTCCATAAAAATAGCTAAAGAACGCCAGACTTTCCCGAAATAGTCAGACCGCTTCCATATCAAACTAGCACCATCTCTAACCTTAGCCTCATGTCGTTCCATTAACGCGGTTCATCTTTAACTAATCAAGGCTCATACAAGGCTCAAGACAGACTTGCATATAGTCTCAGTGCGCACACTCGAGATAGGCTATTTAAGAAGCCTAAATGAATGGATAAACGGTAGATCGATCAAATTTGTCAGAAAGTGTGTAAAACGAGAGCGGTGTTTTTTTCCGCTGCAGAACAAACGCTGCAGATGGAGCTGTATGAACAATACAAAGATGTAATCGCTAAAAAAAAAGACAAAACTGTGACCTTAAACAAATGCCTGGTACGGTGGTACAGTGGTTTATACTGTCGCCTCACAACGTGAAAGTTCCTAGTTCGATCACCATAGCCAACGGGAAGTCTGACCTAGGTTGAATTTACGTGTCATTCTTACTGTATAATGTTATTTTGAATTATTTGATCTCCGTAAAATACTTTAAATCGCATCCATGTGAAATGTTCTGCACAAATAACCGTATCTTGTCTTTGCTTTTTACTAATAAACTTTCAAAGTAGACTGTGACTAAACAAAATATAAAAATATCTTCCTGTTCATATTATTTTAACGGATTTTTTTTTCTTTCAGGCATTAAAATTTATGTTTGACCTTTGTAATATGGGTACGCTTTTATTTTAATTATTTTGATATTAATTGGAATGCTGATACGTGAGTTTTATAGGCTTTATTATATTTATTACATGAGATGAGTAGTGACAGCGCGGAATTTCGTCCGACGGAACGATCTTTTGGGAATCTGAACCCAGAGGTCTGACGTTCTTTGAGACAACGCTAAACTAAGCCATACAGTTAACCTGGTCCGGAGCAGACTTGTTCACTCGCCTAAGTTACCATGGTAGCTCAGTGGGGATTCATTTAAGACACTTTGATGGCACGGAACTCCCACTTAAATAAGCCCGACTTTCCCTTAATCCTGCATCGCGGAACACCCCCCAGGTAACGTTATTTATACTGAGCGCTGACAGGGTTGCCAACTCTCACGCGTCTGTCGTGACGCTCACGCTTTCCGGTTCTCACGGTCTTTCGGCAAATCTATATTATTCCATTATAAACCTAAATCAGCTACATCAAAAGTTTTGGGATAGTCTGCAAACCCTACAGACTATTATTTATTATTATTGCTATTATTTCACGTAATAAAACTCTTACATACTTGTAAATGTGTGTGCAGACTTGTCTCGAATTGAAAATGTCATTCCAGCCACCTGATCAAAGTTGGCAACCCTGCGCTGATATCAAGATTAGCAAACTGTCAAATGTTAAATAAAATAGTGCACCCGATTCCCTGGGGTTACGGCCAAGACCGACCGCGGAGATCCCAAACCGTGATTAGTAGCGAATACATTAAATTACTTGTTATTCCTGTACCTAGAGATACCTACGATAAAGTTTAATTTTCACTTTAAGTGTACTGTTCTATTGAGCTTCCGAGCCAACATAAATGTTAGTTAGCTAGCTAACTAAGAGTTCACTAAACCCCTACTAGCAAAGATCCTTATTCAACACATTACAGCAAACTACAGCAACAAATGATACATTATAACACGAAGGAGCTTTAATAAGAATAGAGTGACAATCCTCCTCCACTTTCAAAGGTGATTACAAACACTACGCAGAAGAATATGTGATGGGACGAATGAAATAAACACGATTGGCAGATTCAGATGGCGCAGGCTACAGTTGACCAATTGGGTGGGCAGAGCAGAAATTTGGGCGGGCATAGCCCACCGCTGCCCTGCCGTGTCCCCACAATATCAATATAAAAACATGTTATTTTGACGTTCTGGGGACCATTTTTTTCGGTCCCCACAAGGGGAAATTCAGTTTTATAAAAAGTCTGTGACAATCAAAATCCTAAAACAGCCAAAAGTCTTTAGTTTGGTTATGGCTCAATAGGGGTTAATGTTGATATAGTTATGATTAGAGTTATGTCCATAGAAATTAATGGAGAGTCCTCACACAGATAAGAATACATAGTGTGTTTGTGTGTGTGTGTCTCAAGGGAGGAGGGGGGCACATTCATTGTCACTGTGTCCGAACACAAAGCAATTAGGATTCAGGCCCCTTAGCTAAATACCATCACAACCAATTCTGCAAAGCTGATAACACAATTATTTGCATGTTATTATGGGGAGGGGGAGGGGGGGGGTCTCCTCCCTGCACAAAGAAGAAGGATTATCCTGTTAGGGTGGGGGATGCAGGAAAATGGCAGTAAAGGTCTCCTTTCAAATGCGTGAGATCGCTGGCATGGTCACGCACTGTTCATTGGGAAGTTTGATTTTCTTGTTTTCATTGGTGGTAAAGTTTGTGCTGTGAAATGTACAGATGGCTCCTTGCTTGGTTTAGTTTTATACAGGGCCCATTGGAATGCAGACCGGAGCCTCTGTGGCCAGGTCTGCCGGCTGGGGGTGGAGTTACTGTGGTGCTGGGAGTGCATGCTACGCTTCAGCTGTGACAAGCAGTTACTGGGATGTTCACCATTTGCCTAGGATGTCGAGTATTTCAGCCACACGACGTCCAGATCTGACTGGAAATTACCACTGGTGCTTTTTATTTGACTTCAGGGCAACTGCCAAAAGGGGGCAACATTGAGGCTGCATCGGCAAGTTCACTGAATGTCAGCCGACTAAAACGTCATAGTTAATATGTGTTGACAGACATGCTTTTCTTACATGTGTGTTTCCTATGTTAACCTTAACATTCATGACACCTTACAACGGCTTGAATGGAAAATAATTTCCCTGCTTTGTGACTCTCAGTGGCAAATCGCATTTCAGCATGTTTCCATAAGTGTGTCATAATGGGAAAGCATTTATTGCAGGAGTGTCTTTTGACCTTGCACATGATTGCAATGTTCTCTGCCAGTTTCACGTTTCTGTGGTGATCATAGAGAGCTCTTCTCTGCATCCCTGCTGGGGGGGGACCCAATCCAAAAGTCACTTTGGGGTCCTATCCTTCCATAGTGTAATAATTGTTTGTGACCAACAGGGGGCCCAAACCTCAGGGGCCCCACACAAATGCATGATTTGAGGGGTGGTAAACACTTCCGCACCCCCCGGTGTACTCACACAATTTGTCCACCCTCTCTCAGTCCAGCCCACATTTCTGATCTTGACCTCCTGTAACCGCAACAGATTTAAGAGCATTGAGCAACTTCAAAGTTTCCCCAAAATATCTCCAGGCCAGTTAAAAAAAATGGCTGACACATCCAGCGAAGAAAGAAAAGCAGAAATGCACAAACAAACCATCCTGACCCCAGGTCTCCATGACGACGTGCCCGGAACGACCCCGGGCCAGTGTGTGGTTTTTCTCCTCACTTCATGCCTGCTTCAAGAACAGCTCAAGCCGCACTGATCAGAGGTGAAGAAGGCAAAGGAAACTTTCTCTCCTGACCCGGTCAATGCCTCAGTCCTGGGTTTGAGACAGTGGCCAGCAAACCAGCCACTGTTTTGCAAAAAGCAGGCTGGATCAGAACCAGGCCGGCCTCCAACCCCGGACATTTGCAATCGGGCAAAATTCTCAGGCAGCTAAGATGAGACTTTTTTTTTCTCTTATCCAAACACAAAAAGCAAAACGCTCCAGTTCCCCTTAGAAATGCTGCCCATCAACAGTGAGCAGCATTGTGGGAAAGTCCCCTTTGGTTCTGACCCTGGACCCATGAGGCTCTGCCAAGGACACAGACTGAGAATCATCTCACTTCTTTACACACTTGGCATGTTACATGCTTTTTCTTAAATGTTTACCTGCCACTTCCTGTTTACCATGGCTGATGTAAAGAAACAAAAATTAACACTATTGTAAAATATATTCAACAACCAGATTATTTTTAAACCTTTGGGAAAACCCGTAACAATCATCGAACAGTTTACAGTAAGTGACACGTTCTGTAATAAGGGGGTACACGTTGTTATACTTTATAATGTAAGTCATTCAAATGACTAGTTAATTAAGTTAAGACAAAATTTGACTTTATGAAAATTGTTCCCAACACAAAACAATCCGCAAGTCACAATGGTAAATGGTTTCCTCTAATTGTGAAACAAATTTATCCAACTTTAAGCTTTGAACATCCACATATCATATCTCTCCTCAAACGTGTATACATCCATCGGCCGAGATCACAAATAAATGATTGAAAATAAATGGTTGTAAGGTCCACAGAAAAGAAAGAAAAACTGACGGTTTCACTTCTTGGGATCCAAATGTGGAATAAGGCGAGTTCAGTCGAGGTGTTTGGGGTATTTTCCGCCACCTTGGGCTGCGAAATGTCCTTTTAATCCTTGTGCATATCTGTCTGCCTTTATCCGCGTTCTGTTCGTTTAAATGAGGACACACCATCGGAGATGAATGAAACATCCCGGCCCCAAACCTGCGAGAAGTCTGCGGTCTTTGGAGATTTACCGCGCTGATAAATGCGTGACACGGTTAATATTTGATGGCTGTTGATTCAGCCTCATAATGATTTCATTTAAAACCTGCCTAGAGGCGAAACATTTCTTTTGGCATTTAGATGCTCTTTCCTCTCAACTGATTATCTCCCATGAACGTCAACTAAATATTTATTTACGTTATTCCTTTGAGCTTGTTACCCCCAATTAATATATGCTTTTATTTATCTAGGCTTAAGCTTTCTACTAAACGTTACGTATTGATATTAAACTGAAAGTGCTGTCAATATATTGAATGATATAAATATATTGAATGTGCATTTATTACATAACCCAGGACACGCAGTCCGGTAATCCAAGATTACCATGTTTGTGGAGCCTTTGGATCCGGCTGTGCTGCACCTCTTGGGAAGCTCCTGCATGGACACACCGTCTCGTCATCCGCCCGGACGCGATCCAACGGCTCGGCTGGAAACACGCAGCCCTCAAACAGCAAAGAGGAAGCGACGAAGCTGGTGTGCGTGGAAGCCCATGCAGGATGCCCGATTGCTGCCTTCAGTCGGGCCCAGTTTACTTGAATTTGGCGAGAGTTAAGCCTCTCGTTCAGATAAAATGAACACGTAGCCCCTCTCCATGAGTTAAATGCAACCAACCAACGCTGTGAGCTGGGTGTGTCTATGTGTGCATGGGGGGTTGCGCGGTTATGTTTTTATTTATGGAGAAATAAAATACACTCTGTTTCAACTGACGACTCATCCTAAACGGGAGACCAAGCAAAGGAAAACCAACGGTTATCCCGATCACACCCAGCTCTGCCAGCGTGGTCTGCAATCACAGCAACGTACTGATCCCCGGCCAGAGGAAACAAAAGGGCCGGCGCAGGGGGGGGAATTCGCCGAAACACCACCCACCAAGGATACAGTCTTTTATTTCATTTTAATTTTTAATAAAGGCTTTCATCCTAAAACAAATAAGCCCGGTCTCTCAGGGTCGTGGCTTCAAATCGTCTGCTTACCCAACGCCCCCCCACCCCGATCCACATTTTTACCATCACCACCCTCCCCCCTTGGGTTGCCCCGTTAGATTTGTTCTAGCGCAGGCAATGGGAAACAAGAGGAAGAAACCAGATGATCGGCCGAAAGCTTAAAATAGACCCCAAATCTACAACCGCCCAGGAGCTGTGACCTTAGAAGACGCCCCAACACGCATCTCCATGTCCCCAGGCGAGTAAAGGTCTGTAAACCCCAGCAGTCTAATCTTAGACCAGCAGAGAACGACCCTAGTGGTTTACTGGCTTCTTTTGATTGCGACCCTCGTTAACCCATGGGTCTTACGATGGAGAGGTCCTATCTGGGCGTGACAGCTGTGTGCATACTGGCTTTTGGGCGAAGATTAATTAGCCCTGAGTTAAACGGTCAAACAAAGACGTGAATGACATATTTAAAAATCAGTCGTTAGGCTAGATATAAAGCTTCATAAAGTGTCAATCAACATCATCCAGATCATATGCAGAGTTTGTAATGGAGGGCAAAAAAGAGCGCATCTCACTTGCCTTGTCTTAACGCACGTATCTGATACACACATATCCTGTCGTTTTGTGTGTTTATAAGCACCTGAAATGTTACGCCCAGTATAACTTGGGTTGTCCTCTTTTTTGGGACCTAAAATTCTCTTTAATCAGAATACTTTCTGCATGCATTGATGGCTCTCTTTGCGACCTGCCCTGAGGTATCCAATTTTTTGCGTATTTCAGTAATTAATAGCGCGTTGTCCTTGTAGGCAGCTTTTAGGTAGTGTTAGGGTTACCACCGTCCGTTATGCGAGGAAAGTTAGGACGATTCCAAGGGCCCCTGAGTGACAGATATTATTATATTATATGGGACGGGTGGCAACCCAGGTTTACTCTGGTGCCAAATTCTGCAACTATCTCCCAGAAAAAGCTAGCCTACATAATGTGTAATTATTTTCAAAACTACGCTGAAAACGCATCTTTTCACCACTGCGTATAGTATAGTCTATGATATTCAGTGATTTTATTTCGTTTTAAACACATAATCGGTTATTTTATTGATCTATTTCCGAGCCCTTTACTCTTCCCCCAGAAGAGTAAAGGGCTAGACTCCCCAGTGAGGTATGGGCTAGAGCAAGGGTCCCCAACCTTTTTGAAACTGAGAGCTACTTCATGGGTACTGAGCCATACGAAGGGCTACCAGTCTGAAACGCCCTCCTAAACGTATCTAAACTTCATGTATAATGAACATGTTTTAAATGCTTTTTTTAGATATTGTCATTTTCAAATCTATATAGATGCAAATGTGATTAAAGAAGAATAGCAGCAGGATAAAATTAAATTTTAGGTGCTGCTCACTGGTGAGTTGTGCTATTATTAGATCAGGTCCGCGGGCGACTCATGTGGTCCTTGGGGGCATCCTGGTGCCCGTGGACACCATGTTGGTGACCCTTGGGCTACAGTGAGGTAACATTATTATTATTTTATATATAGGCCTAATATACCGTAGATACAATATTACACTTAGATAATATCTTCATTTACGTAACGCAGAAAAAAGGTGATCAAAGTCTTTTCGTCCTGATTGTTAATTTGTTCTTCATAAGTGACTTCAAGCACCGCGAAAACCAAGCGGAGGAAATTTTAATTTCTGTGTGAATGTGGCCACCTACTGGCTAAGAGTGGGTACTGACACGGAGCGGTTTTTTCCACTGCACTGGAAGTGTGTGTAGATGAGCATGCAGTGCGCTGTTTCCAGCCCTGAACTATTGCACACAATATGTAACACAACAGCATTTTGCAAACCAATTTAGTTCATGACTTCTCACTTCTTTCAGGCCAGTAAACTAGTTTCGTTTTTAACAGGCACTTAAACACAGAGAACGACACTAAGTCACATTTAGCAATGTCAGATTGTTCGAAAACTTTAAGTACGATCTCAGATCAAAGTTGCTTTTAAAACAAAATATAAAGTAATTAAATACCACCTGATTTGACCAAAGCAAATTAACGGCACACATTTTTTTTTTGTCCGATATAGACAAAAAAAAATGTTTTAGCCATATTAAATGCATAGCTGACTGAGATCCACACTGCTACAGGAGCGCAGTACTTTACTACTTTACTAACTCACTGGGATCTGTGTGTGCTGACACACCACTCTGTCAGTCCAGTGCGATATAGGCTACAGCGATGATGGATGTCACTCTTTTGTTGTGTTGCTTTTTTTTGGATTAGAAGTCCCATTTTTATACCGCATCCTTTTGTCCCTTTCGTGTTTTAGACATGATTTACGACGAAGGAACGGGAGTCTGTGCAACAGAGAGATTGCAGGAACAAGCCTTCCTGACAGATACCAGCTGTGTGCGAGATACCGTGTGAAATCCATTTCTGGCTGATGTTAAATTCACATCAGTGACGTGTAGGATAACACACGTGGGGAGCACAACCGGTAATGGCTATAAGAAATTGAAAACGGTGTCCGGCCTTAGAGAACCGTCTCCCAGAATAACAACTCAATTACCATTTATTCCCAGAAGGCACTGCTGCAGTAAGATAAGGTGCCATGTGGAATGATCGAGTAAACAGCTTTTCTGTGAATGGGCCGGTTTTAATTCAGTTTCACTGGAGACGGCTGAGCAAATTTTGATGATAGATGGATGTATGGATAAATAGGCCTACCGTGGATAGACTGATTGGTAACGAGAGCCCCGTCTGACTGGTTAAAAAAGTCTCCGCCTCAACAAGCAGGTTATGAGGTATAGGTTTTACTGGCTGCAGGTTAGTAAAACAGAAGAGATGTAACCTAAAATGTGCTGCAGGTAGCTTCACAATGCAAACACGCAAAAATTTACGTGTATGAGTAACATTAATTCAGACAGTAACTGCGCTTTCAATAGTCCCATTATATTTTACCAGTATGCTGGTATTACCTTTTAATTTGCCCTTCTTTTATTTCATCACCATTCATGCAGCGCTAAACAGAAGTGAAGTTGAGAAAACTTAGAGTGCCATCTAGTGGCTTCGGTCGTTCCTCCATCTGTTCTTGAGCTGCTTTTTTGGGTGAGGGCTGCTGTACCGTTTCATTTCTTTTCACTCAAAACCCACAAAGCATGAGGTTTAGAAATAAATTTATCGGAAACCCATATGTTCATGTGACCCAGCAGAACAGCTGCAGCCTTGTGGCCATGTCATAGACAGAAAGTGAACATCGGGCATCCTTTATTCCCCTTAGACAACGACCCCCGCAGAAAGGTCACATGACCTGCTGCCACAAAGCACTCGTTTCCGATCACTCTTTTTGTGGTCAAAGTGATGTTGGTGCATCATTGTCTAAATGCTTAGCTTCAAATCAGCCGTTTAAAAATAAAAAGGAACTCGTTCTGAGAACAGGAGGAGGAAACGATCGTGTGGTTTTGAGGCCGGCATTTCAACAGCAGCTACGAGATGCTTCGGCGCAGAGACAGACTGCTGAAGGCACCGGAAGGGTGCAGAGAGCATGTGAAGAGGACAAAATCGCAATCAAGAAAGGCACTGTGTAACACGATCGTATGCCGCAATTTTGCAGTCATTATTACTCGATGATTTCACTGGGAATTTGTGCAAGTGTGAGAAACAGATTCAGCATTAAACACAGCCTTCAGGTAGCTTCATATCAGCCACACCGCATTCAGGATGGAGTAGAAAGGAATGGGGGCAACGAACGAGGACAAGGACATCTTGACACATGATTCAGACACTTTACTGAGGAACCAGTGTGGCTTTCAAACCAGGATGCTTCAGGCCTTGCAGTCTAGCATCACTACCCCCAGGGTTTCTGACTCTCATGCTCACGAGAGAAATCTTACGGCAAATCTAAACCTAAAATTAGCTACATCAAAAGTGTCAGAGTAGTTTGCAAACCTTAGTCTATAATCTCTCCCCCAAATCGCTCTTTGTAAGTAAGAGCAAACTGGCTGCAAAGCGCAGCCACCCATAGCAGCACCCAGACAGCTGGGAGTTAGGGGCCTTGCTGAAGGACCCACAGATATACGGAGGTCAGGCTTGAACTGGTGACTTTGTGTGTCATGGAGCCGGGCGGATTTGGTGCGTGGACGAGGCATGAAGCAGGCAGATAGGTGGACGACCCACTGGCGGCTCCGCAAGACAACAAAGGTTTATTGAAACAAAACTGAAAACATTACAAACAAAAACAGACCTTTAGTCAGAACTAAAAGGGATAAGCAAAGACTAATTTACAAAAAGGGTCAGGGCAACGAAGGGTGGGCAGGCGGGTTACAAATACCAGAACATCCAAACTTCACTGACATCCAACAACATACATTTCATACAATGTGCCACTGGGGAACTGAACTGAGGCAGGGACTTAAATACTGAAACTGAACTGGGTAACGAGACAGCAGGAGTGAGACAGACAATTAACCAATTGGGGACTAGGACAACAGGGGAAGACAGGATGGCCAGCGATACCTGCTGGCCAAACGGGGAGAAGATGCAAGACTGTGACAAAACAGGTGCAGACCCTAACACAGAGAGGTTTAATCCATTAAGCCACACACTGACTCCTAGGTAATAAATCTGTTAAGTACATGTAAATGAGTGTGCAGACTTGTTTCTAATTGAAAATCTCACTCCAGTCAGCTTACCAAAGTTGGCAACCCTGTACCTCAGTTCTGGTGGTACGTAAGACTAAAGCCCCAACTGTTAGACAAGTGGTCACATAAAGTGGATTGATGCATGCATGCATAGAGAAATATCACTAAAAATGCAAGATTGCCATTGTGCCCTAGCCTTTTATTGCCAGTTAGCAGTAGCTGATTTAAAGTCACCAGCTCGAAAATGCAGTTTTCTGGCCAGCGTTTCCCTAACCCGCCAGCAGGTTGTTTGACAGAGAAAGACGCCGGATTCTCCCGAGGAGAATCTCCCTCCGAGGAGGAGGAGCGCAGCATGGAGTCATGGCCATGCAGGACCTTCTCAGCACCCCCCCGAGCGCTGGGGACAAAGCGCGCAGATCCCGTCCCTCCTCTTCCTCTCTCCTTCGTTCTTCCTCAGTACCCCCCAGCTGTCGCTCCTGCCTTCTCCCGCTCCTCATTCAACCTCCGCATCGCCCGCCTCACCCACTTTCGGTCGGGATCCGCACACACGATCTTCCCGTGTCGGGTATGGAACCTGCCGGGGAAGGAGCCAACGATTTAGGCTGAGTGCGGCTGGCAGACGGGTGACCCTTGTTCTTGCATTTACATTTAGGTCTATATTTATACAGGTATATAACAGACGCTTTTGTCCAAAGTGACGTACAAGTGAGGCAACCAGCACATCACAAACATACAGAACTTCCAGCGAACGCCCAGGTAAAAGCGTAAGCAGTATATCTTAAGTTCATGAAACGCAAAAGCATTTAAGAAGTATAAATCTGTATGGTTTAATGCCAAGGTCCGGATACGCTGGCTGTTAAACGCCATAACTTACTTGATAGCCAGTTTTGAACGCATGTAACTTTTACCACAAAAGTCTATGCTTAAAGCCTGTGGTTTTATGGTAAGTCGTTTATTATTATTTGCTTTTTGTAAATAAAAAAAAGCCTCTACAGAAAACGTTACTTATGAAACAGGTATAGCTCCGTAGGACCAAGTGAGAGGCCCGCTAATTTCAGCTGCAAGACCGAAGATTAATTCCTCCTTCGGTCATTATGTATAATAGTAACTGCTTTCTAATCGGTCTGAATCCTTACTGCTTTCACTCCTTATGAGTGAAAGATATGAGTAGCTTTATCTTATGCTCCTCTTTACATGTAATTTGCCTGTTTCATATATATCGAAAAGAATATTACCCGCAAACTACACATTGTCCTTTATTAAACATGCACCAGCACTTGCTCTGCACTTACACGACAGCCCTGACCGGGCACAGTCCTGCCTCCTGCACGGTGTATCCTGCGATCCTGTGCCGGTGTATCGCCCTGTTAGACACGGACAGGCAGCATGACACTGACGGTCCGGGTGCTAGAAAAGTGAAACACATGAATATTTTAACAGGCGGATACGTGAGCAGCTTTCGCTCAGCGCTATGTGATCTGATTGCTTCAAACCAGATTAAAAATATGCGCATTTATACGCATACATAACCACCGCAAACTACTACCAGTGCATAAGAACTAGGCTATACGGAATGTGGTAGACAACCACGGTTCATCGAGTTCGCGTCCGCAGACTCACATGCGCAGATGGGGCACGCCGCCGCGGCGATGAGCAGGACGGCGACCGCAGTAATCCGCCGCATCGTTCCCGGGACTGTATATGCGCTTACTAGCCGGAGAGAAAGAGAGCGGACCGCCAGTTGCTCCCTCCTGCCGCACTCTGAGCTGTGCGCGGATTTTCCCCCCTGCAAAAACTACCCAAAAAGCGAAACTACCCAGCGCTTGTGTCACTTTGAAAAAAGAAGCATGAGGGACCATGAGCTAACAGCCAGGGCAAAGCAAGCAGCCGCTTTTCTCATCAATCTTTCACGATGGTTAATTAATGTTTTAAAACACTAATGCAGGGGTGGGCAGTCTTATCCGCAAAGGACTGGTGTGTATGCAGGGTTTTGGGGTAACCTTTAGGTCAGCTGTTCAAACCTAGGTGTGAGGGCTCTTCAGCCAATCGGTCCTGTAATTAGTGATCTAATTAGGGAGTTGCAGCGAAAACCTGCATACACACCGGTCCTTTGTGGATAAGATTGCCCACCCCTGCACTAATGTATTCTAGGCTAAGAATGCGTGTTGAACCAGTGAGAGGAACTTCACAGCAGCTTCACTAAAAAGCGCATGTTTTCCTCTTTCAAAGGAAAGTATTTGTATTTCTGGTGTTGGGGTGGTGGTAAACCACAGCTGATTGATATCGTAGCGTATATATTTGCATTTGCACTTATGTAATTAGCAGGCGCTTTTGTTTAGAGCCAGGCGAAGTGTAAGTTATACCTGATACTATTTAGCAGGGTTATTCAAATTACGGTCCTCAAGGTCCGAGCACTGCTGGTTTTCCAGCCTTCCTTTACCTGTCAGTCAGATGTGAAGCCTCTGACCAATCAGAATCAGTAATTA
>JABJVO010000078.1:21714629-21725381 GCA_026770805.1 Boulengeromyrus knoepffleri | reverse complement strand
TGGGCTCACAGGTGAGTGTCACTCATTACAGTGGTACTGAGTAGAGATCTCTCTCCTGCTCCTCCACACACTGTCAGGTAGAGTTTGGAGATCATAATGGAGATGTGGTGCTATATCAGAAGAAACTGCTATTTGTAGATTATGAAAAGATTTGCAAACGGCTGCTTTGAGTAACATTGTCTTGAGATTTTCAAATACTATTTGGAATCTTGCAGGTATCCATAAAACATTATGTTAAGTTTTTTTACAACAAAAATAGTTGAGCATGAAAATGTGATCTCTTGATATAGTTATTTTGCATTATTTGCATGTATTAGTGCTTGTAATATTTCTCCTAAATTCGAATTGTTAAGACATGACTGTCAGAATCAGAGATACTCCAGTAGACATGGATGGCAGAGAAAAGTGGGCTTTATTTAGATGGGGGCAACCAAGATCAGAATCGGAAGGTAGAAGCGCAGTTGGTGTTATGGAGGAGAATGGTCTGGAAGCTGGAAGGGTCAATCCTACACAGACGAGGACTCGGGACTGGAGCAGGAACACAGTGGGGATCGGGGGCAGACAAGCGGAGACTGGAACATGCGGGGTAGCTTGGATCTGGACTGCATGACAGACACATGTGGCAGTAACAATACCTCACACTGAATGCAAGGTCCATCTGAGTTTTTATCAAAAGCTAGGCAGGTGTAGCTCCTCTCCTGCTTCTGCCAGCATTCTCACGAGAGGGAGGCATGAAAAAACCTCCCGTTTCACCGCTACTTCCTGGAGGCTAAAATGGGCGGCTCGGGCGATCTCAGGGATGAGGAGGAGGCTTGTCAGGATGGTCCCGGTGGAAGGTCACCACCATAGTCAGGTCCAGGATGTCAGCCGCTGGGGCCCAGGTCCACTAGGTACTGCAATTTCCCCTGTTGTTGCCTGGAATCTAGCAGCACGCATACTGTATATGCTTCCCCATCATCCAATGGCGCGGGAGGCGGGAGACCCATGACGTCACCAGGGGGATGTGCCATAATGTATCTCACAGGCTTTAGCAGGGACATGTGGAAGGTAGGTACCATTCGGTCCATGTGGGGGAGCTGAAAACAGTATGTGATGAGTGCCATCTGGTGGAGAGCTCAGAACAGGCTGAGGTACTTTGGGGGGTAGCTTGCGACAGCCTAGGACAGGGGTCTCAAACTCCAGTCCTGGGGGGCCGGAGCCCTGCACAGTTTTTGGTTCACCCTCATTTAACACACCTGATTCAACTCCATGTGCTAATTACCACACAGCTCTCGAGCTGAATCATTTGTGGTGGAACAGGGAAAGAACTAAGCTACACAGGGCTCTGGCCCTCCAGGACTGGAGTTTGAGACCCCTGGCCTAGGAGCTACCAGTGTCGGGTAGACAACCTGACCCTCAGGGCAGGGAGGAGAGTGGATCCCGGGTGGTGGCTTTGGTGAGCCTGGGTCTTCTGTTAGTGAGAGTGGTTTAGTAGGTGCTTGTGAGTTCTTTGCCACATGGTCTGACTCTCATGGTACCAGTCCTCCACTGTCGCGCCTGCACTAGGTCTGGAGTCACGGAAGAACGCGGGGGGCTGATATCCCAGGATACACTGGAAAGGGGAATTATCAACATGATCACACAGATGAGACTTCAGTGCATACTCTACCCATGGGAGGTGTTGCCGCCCTCCACCCTTTCCTTGTGTAAATTTGTACCTCAGTTTGGTAGACTCCTTCCGCTTAAATTAACCCCTCCGCCAGAGAATACTCACCTCGCTTCAAATCTCAGTCTCGCATACATTACATCTTTGTTTCTTGCTCTCTTGCACCTATTGTTTCCAATGCTTCGCTGCATTCCTCTTCATCTGATCGCAAGTATGTTTTCACCAGTTAGCTGTACCTTCTCTACCTCCTCGGGCCTTGTGATGGAAATTTAACACATCTCTGCTTCAGAACTCTAAACTTATAGCCTTTTTGACCCCTAGACTTTATTTCTATTAGCGTAGACTCGACTGACGACTGAGCCTGCTGCTGGGTGTCTGTTAAGGGCTTTCTTCATGATGCCACAGCTGCTTTCGCCAGTGGCCTGGCTCACGAATGTCGTCAGAAGATTTCTGATCTCAAAAAGCGACTAGTTCAATTAGAAAGTGCGTGCCCTGCAGTGGTCGATCAGGATCATGAGATCCTTATTACAAGCACAAGAGCTGAGCCGAATGCCCTTCTGTCACACTGCGGCGAGTTTATGGTACGTCGCACCAGGTCGCGCTGCTATGTTTCCAGTGCCAGACCTAGTAAGCTATTGGCTCTCAGGATTAGGCCATGTGACTCATTCTCGATATCAGTATCTCCTCAGATAAAACTAGGGATGGGGTTTTCCCCACCAACCCCCAGGAAATCAACAACTGCTTTTTTCAGTGTTATTCAGACTTATTCTCCTCACCTTCTGTCTCTTCACCCTCTGATCCCGATTCATTTCTTGCTGCCGTACTCTTCCCTCAGCTCTCAGCTATAGTAGCCTCTGTGCTTGATGCTCCTCTTCCACTCACTGAACTTAAAGAGGCTCTGGGCTCCATGAGCCCTGGGGAATCTCCAGGACCCAGTGGTCTCCCTCCCAAGCTCCTTCCCTTTCTTCCCTTTCAGCTTACTACTCCACTCTTCCATATGCTGAATTCTGCTATTTCTGCCTCTCATCTCCATCCTTCTCTTAATTCATTTCTGATGACTTTACCGCTTAAACAAGGCAAAGATCCCACAGATTGTTCCAGCTACCACCTGTTGTCCCTGATGAACTCGGATGTCAAGCTGCTGGCTAAGGTGCTTGCATGTCAGCTGCAGGCAGTGATTTTTCTAAATTGGTTCACCTGAACCAAACTGGCTATATTAAGTCCCGCTATGCCGCTGACAGCATACAGTGCTTCATGCTGCCCCCTCCTTTCCCTTCCCTGCTGCCTTTTTCTCTTTACATGCGCAGAAGGTCATTTTTGTGGAGGGTCCTGGATAGAATGGGCTTTGGCCCTCTGTCAGACACTCTACTGTAATCCGTAACCAGTTAGATGGGAGAGTCTCCCTCCCACATTTGGAATTGTACCACCTTGCCTTTGCCTTTACTTTGAGCCAATTTGGAGCTAAGTCAGTATACTATATTGCCAAAAACATTGGGACACCTGCGTTCACACACACATGAACTTTAATGACATCCCATTCTTAATAGATAGGCTTTAATATGGAGTTGGCCCACCCTTTGCAGCTATCACAGCTTCAACTCTTCTGGGAAGGCTGTCCACAAGGATTAGGAGTGTTTATGGGAATTAAAGGTGTTCTATCCAGTTGAGGTCAGGGCTCTGTGTTCCTCTACACCAGATTCTCTCATCCATGTCCTTATGAACCTTGCTTTGTGCACTGACGCACAGTCATGTTGGAACAAAGTTGGGAGCATGAAATTGCCCAAAATGGCCTTGAATGTTGCAGCATTAACAATTCCTTTCACTGGAACTAAGGGGCCAAGCCCAACCGCTGAAACACCATAGTCCCCCCTCCACCAAACTTTACACTTGGCACAATACAGTCAGGCAGGCAATGTTTTCCTGGAAACCGCCAAACCCAGACTCATCCATTAGATTGCCAGATAGAGAAGCGTGATTCGTCATTCCAGAGAACACGTCTCCACTGCTCTAGAGTCCAGTGGCAGTGTGCTTTACACCACCATCAGACGCTTTGCATTTCACATGGTGATGAAAGGCTTGGATGCAGCTGCCCAGCCATGGAAACCCATTCCATGAAGTTCTATACACACTGTCCTTGAGCTAATCTGTAGGCCACATGAAGTTTGGACAGTTGGCGACTTCTGCACACTGTGCGCCTCAGCATGCGCTGCCCCCGCTCTCTGATTTTACGTGGCGTATCACTTTGTGGCTGAGTTGCTGTTGTTCCCATTAACAGGTCCTGAGAGTGACCCATTCTTTTGCAAATATTTGTAGAAGCAGTCTGCATGCCTAGGTGCTTGATTTTTTACACCTTTGCCTATGGAAGTGATTGGAACACCTGAATTCAATGATGGGGTGTCCCAATACCTTTGGCAATATGGTGTATAAGTAAAGTCTATTAATATAGTACTTTTCACAGATACTCATCACAAAGGGCTTTACAGTGGCAAGAGCAAATAAGAAAGTAGAAAACAAAAGTAGAAAACAAGACAATGAGATTCAATAATAAAAAGAATAATAAAATAATGGAATACACAATAAAACAGTAAGAAGAAAAAAGAAAAAGTAAAACAATAAAGAGTAAAAAATAATGAAACTAAAAGGATAAAAGAGTCTAGCCAAATGTTTTTCTAAACAAGTAGGTCTTAAGCTGCCTTTTAAAATAATCATTTGAAAATAAAGTGAAGTTGTATGTTATCTGCATAAGTGATATGTAATGTTAAAACTGTTTAAAATCTGTCCTAGTGGCAGTAAATATAAGGAGAAAAGCAGAAGCCCCAAAACCAAACCTTGTGGAACACCACAAAGCAGCGATGAGGGAGCAGAAACAGAATCCCCAAACGAGACAGCAAAACTACAACCGGTGAGGGAGCAGAAACAGAATCCCCAAACGAGACAGCAAAACTACAACCTGTGAGGGAGCAGAAACAGAATCCCCAAACGAGACAGCAAAACTACAACCTGTGAGGGAGCAGAAAAAGAATCCCCAAAAAAGACAGCAAAACTACAACTTGTGAGGGAGCAGAAACAGAATCCCCAAACGAGACAGCAAAACTACAACCTGTGAGGCAGGATGTAAGGCAGGATAAAGCCATGCCTGGTATGCTGCCCCCACACATAACCTCTTAATCAATATGTGGTGGTCGACTTTTTCAAAGGCAGAATTACCGTCAAGAAGCACTTGCACAGAGCAGTCACCTGCACCAGAATTTCATCTGTAATCCCCATAAGAATCCTCCACAAGTATGTAACGATTGTAGCGTTCAATTTCATTCAGGGGATCCATGAGGTCAGTGGCGATTCTCCCCATAGGTGCTCCAGCACGGACAGTGCAAATAGGTGCAGTTTCCTGGCTGCCCCAGTGTAATAGTGAAAAAGTTAACTAGACTGACCTAAAACAAACTCACACAAACTGGCAAACCTCCAGGTACCGATCCGGTTAAATTCCCAGAATTACAACATCCCACGAATCGAGTGAGTGGACGTAATACCATTTTTAATCACAAGGTGGGGACAAACGCTGCATTGCCACCGCATCTTTGCTATTAAAAATATAATAGATACTTTATGTCACATACATGGTTATACAAGTAAAACATGTAGTGAAATGTACCCTGAACGACCCTTAGACTGTGAAAATCAGTCATCATCCATGGCCAGAGACAAGCATTAAATGTCCACACTGGTTAAATGGCACCTTATGCATGACGCCACCAAATTACTAGTTAGTTCAAGCCATGCATATATTTGGCATGTATTGTGTAGATGTAGGGGGGATCAGTATTGAAAAAAAAGCATTCTTAAAAGAAATCACGTTTTAAAACTGTTCTAGTCATTAGCTGCCAGTGAAATACGATGTCACTGCTTGACCTAAATTTTAAAGTGCGTTTAGTTTTTGCTGCAACGCTGAATGTCCATAATGCTGTGACAAGCTACGGATAAGGTGACAAAGAGAAATCCAGGGGTAAACAGTCAGCTGAAAATACGACACAGTGACACACAGAGAGGATGCTTAGATCAGGAGGCCGAGAGAGGCTCTCACTGAGACGTATACAAAGACCCTTCTTATGAAACGGCACCTATACTGCCGTAAAAGGGATAAGAGCACAACTGCATTTCTTTAATGAAAACGGAGTTATGACCAAAACCGGGCTTCTTAGGCCCTGTTTTATCTCATGGCAAAAACTGTTTAATTAACACCTTGTTCAAATTTGCTCAGTTATGAAGAAAATACCGTCATTTACAGATGTATACACATTTTTTGGTTCTTTTAACACAAATCAGACTTTGATTTTACTTTTGATTATTGATTCAGTTGACTATTTTATATAACTAATCAAATGAAAATGGCTCGGACAAAAAAGATGCAGCAATCACTGCCAGCAAGTGACCTGTGTACTTCACAATGAGATGTCTGCGTTTGCCAGTAGATAGTTTGGTCCACTCTTCCTGAGCAAACTGCTCAAGCTGTCTCAGGGTGGCATCTCCACACTGCAAATTTCAGATCTTTCCATAGAGTAGGATTAAGGTCTGGGCTCATGGAGGGCCATTTAAGAATAGTCCAATGCTTTTTTTCTCACCCATTCTTGAGTGCTTTTAGCTGTATGTTTTGGGTCATTATCCTGTTGGAGGACCCATGACCTGTGACTGAGGCTGAGATTTATGACACTGGGCAGTATGTTTCGCTCCAGGATGCCTTGGCAATGCCTTGTAGTCTTGAGGCTTCATTGTGCCCTGAAAGGATTCAAGGTTTTCTGTGCCAGATGCAGCAAAGCAGCCCCAAAACAAAACCAAGCCCCCTCCATGTTTCACAGTAGGTAAGCTGTTCTTTTCTTTTAAAGCTTAGAGCTAATTTGACAGGCCAAAAAGCTCCAGTTTTGTCTCATCAGTCCAAAGGACATTCTTTCATTTTCTCCCAGAAACTTTGGGGCTTGTCACCATGCATTTTGGCAAATTCCGCTCTGGCTTTTTTTACAGTTGGCCCAATGCAGTAAGGCAGGTAACAGCCACTGCCTGCTGCAAGTGTTCTAGGAGACACTCTACTTTATAAATGACAAAATCCTCGCTCACAGCATCACTTGTACCCGTTGGGGCACAGAGAATATTTCTTGCCTAAATATTTCTGTAAAAGACATTATGAAGTGAGGCAGCTGGGCACAGGTGGGGTGTAGCGGATGTGACCGTAGCCTGTGGTATAGTGGCTGTCACCTCATTGCTTAGATCTTAAGCGATTATCCCAGCCCAGTTTCTGCGACCACGCCCCCCGCTTGCTAGAGAGCTGTGATTGGTGGCATGATTCAGGCATGTACTGTACATCTCGAAAATGAAATTGAGCCGATACAGCAACGCAAAGATGGACATTGCATTTCGGTGCGATGTGGCACGATTCCTTCGTTTAATTGTGTGTAATGTAAACGCTTCTAATTGTTTTTCTGGATGATACTTAAATAAGATGCAAAGCAATGGAATGATGGTTTTGCTTTTCATTGAGTCACGTTCTCCTTACGACACTCACTGAAAAGCAGTGCCTCTTATGCATTGCATTTCCACGACACGGTTTCTGCGTGCAGCACACTGTATAACAATACATCCTGTCGATTGTTTTTCCACATATACCGAAGTGGTATTTGCCTTTCAAGGTCTCAATAAATCCACTCCATAGGCTATGTGTGAAACGCCTGTATTCAGTTATTAAGAGGTGTGTCCCAATACCTTTGTCCATATGGTGAATGTCAAAATTAATGTTTAAATCTAGTATGTTTCATGGCTTCACTGAATTTCCCTCCACAATGATCTGTTTCATCTAACTTGTGAAGTTGAAGCCAGAGCTGAAAATTAGTTAAGTCACGACTTCAGAAGTTACCCTGACAAGGGATTCTGTACAATCAGAGATGGAGCTGCTGGTTGGGCTGGTCATCGCCTGCTTTTTCTGACTGATGTAGTTTCAAACTATTTATGTATATAAATCTGCCTTATAATATTTAAACAAAAAGAGCTTTTAATGGACATGCATCTTACATCTCCTACAATGTGCTTGTGCATTTGATTCCTTCTTGATTCGTGTGTAATGAAAAATAAATAGCAAGAGAGACAGAGAGAACGTTTTTTTTTTGGAAGTGTTGTCCAAAGTTGAACTGATTGTTCAAAGTGTTTTGGTTGGAAATTTAAAAAAAAGCATCTAAATCACCTATAACCCACTGTAATCCTTTTTATATCCACTTCTCAGAGCATCATGACCAACAAAATCTGAGGGCTGCAGTTAAATTAGGTGAAAAAATTGAATGAAAATTTGCAAATACAGGTTTTCAGCACCATGGACAGCAACATAATATTGCTTAAAGGGGCATTAGCTTCTGTATTTTCACAGTTTATAATTTTATTTTTAGGGTCTACTAGAATAGAGTATGTATGCTTCAGTGTTCGAAAAGCACATATTGTTTTCTCATAATGCACATCTCTATTCACCCTCTGTCTAATCCCACCCCCAATGAGTCCAGTGTGGTTTGATTGGTCGGTTTACCCTTCATTCCCCTGTCTTTCAGTCTGCAGACAGATCCTTGCAGGTAGGCAGACAATAAGGATTGTGTTATGAGGTGACCTCATCATGTCATGGAAGTAAGGGCTGGAATTCCAACAAGGTGTATTAGGCAGATAAGAGTGGTTTCTGTGGTAAGGGTTACTCCCTCTGGTGTATACTTTGGGCCTAATTTTTTTTAGACCATTTACATGCACAGAAAGCCATATAATACACTGATAGGGAAAAACCACAAAAGCATAATCATGTGATATTGACCAGAAGGTACTGTATGTGATATCTTTCTTTTTACTTTTGAAAAGCCATCATTTCTCCTTTATCTGATAAGTAAGGGCTGCCCTCAGCTGAGACCAGCTGCTGCTGGGTAAAAAATGGGTGGTCCTGGTTTTGGGTGTTTTTTGGACAGCCAACACTGTCCAAATTGTATGATTTGAGTCTCAAAGCGGAGTGCAGGAAGGGGCTGGTGCTGCTTCTGGTGGTAGGATGAATGGCGGTACAGCAGCAGGGCTTGCAGGAGAGACGTCACAGGCAACTGCTGAGTGAAAAGTGGGTGGTGCTGATTTCGTGTCTTACATCACACTCTGAGATGGTCATTCTGTGACCATTTATATTTGATTTTGAAATATTTAACACATATGTATTCAATTTAAATACTTATTAAATCAAAATAATGACAAATATACAAGAAATATATATTTAAGACTGCAATAGGTTGGCGCCCCATCCTGAATGGTCCCTGCCTTGCGCCTGTATCCTCTGGGTTACTCTGCAGACCCCCGTGACCCTGAATAGGATAAATGGTTTCAGAGCAAGGATGGATAGATGGATGGATATATATTTAAGAATTAATAGGAAATGTAATAAGATTAAATTTTACCTTCACTAATTAACCAAAATTAAACTTTGACCAGCAGGAGGCAGTAAATGCCAGCTGTGGCAGACGTGTTTGCTTGTTCTCAAATGCCGCCTTTCTCTTGTTTTTTTTTTGTGTGTTTTCTATTCTTTTTGTACTGGACAAGTGTTGTGCACTGCTAGCTTATAGCAGACAGGCACTACTAGACATCGGCAACTCACACAATCTTTTGGACTTTACTGGTTTTATACCACCGGAGCTTCAAGTCATTGTCCACCCTGGCAGCCACAGCCACCGCTCCCAGGAAGGCCCCGAAGCACCGAGCCCGAGTGAGGCAGCTGAACCCAGGAGAGCGCTCTGGAGACGGCGACACAAGCGAGGCAAGAGGGGGGGATTCCATGCTAGGCTAAAGGCTCGATCTAGCCGACCACCGCTACCCAGCCTCTTACTAGCCAACGTGTGGTCCCTGGAAAACAAACTGGACGAACTTCAAGCCGTGATCACAACACAGCGGGAAATAAGAGTGCTGTGCTCTTATTTTCACTGAGACCTGGTTTTCGGACAAAGTTCCGGAGTGCGCCGTTCAGCTACAGACTCACTCCATACACCGTGGAGACCAGACCGCAGCCTCTGCTAAGGCTAACGGGGGAGGTGTGTGTGCAATTATCAACAACTGGTGGTGCAGAGATGTACAGACCGTCTATAAGTACTCTTCGCCAGACGTGGAGCTTTTACTGCCGAAATGCCGCCCCTACTACCTACCGAGGGAATTCTCCGCTGTGTTTTTGGCTGCTGTTCACATCCCGCCGCGAGCTAACTTCACAGCAGCGCTCGGCAAACTGCACGACGTCATCAGCGTGTTAGAGACGACTCATCCAGATGCTGTGTTCATCGTTGCTGGCGACATCAACAAGCAGTGCAACTTACGGACTGTACTTCCCAAATATTACCAACACCTGGGCATTCCCACCCGTGACAAGAACACCTTGGACCATGTTTACAGTAACATACTTGGTGCATACAGGGCTGCAACCTGCCCCCACTTTGGACAGTCAGACCACATTTCTCTGTTCATTTACCCGGCTTACAGACAGAGACTGAAACAATCAAACCTTGTGAAACTATGGACCACAGAGACTGAGAGCATCCTGCAGGACTGTTTTGCTCAGACAAACTGGGATGTGTTCAAAACTGCAGCCACTATGAAGGACTATTCTGTCAGCATACAGGACTCTATACTAAGTACGTGACTGGGTACATTACCACTTGTGCTGACAATATTGTGCCCACCACACAAGTCAGGAAGTTCCCCAACCAGAAGCCCTGGATTAACAGTCAGGTACGACACATGTGGCACACTCGCTCTCTTGCATTTAGATCAGGAAATGAGATGGAGTACAAGGCTATGAAGTACAGACTGAGGAAAACCATCACGGCGGCCAAGAGGCAGTACAGAGATGGATGGCTTCTATTCTTCTGCTGGCCCCGGATGGATGTGGCAAGGCCTGCAGCACATCAGAGTACAGGGCCACCACCAGCACCATCAGCCTTGCAGGCAGCCTGCTGGATGATCAACACCTTCAACACCCGCTTTGAGACCCCCAGCCACAGCACAGAGAGGAGGCATGCATGCACCCCGCCCCCCCACACCACCCCCCCCCCCCCCCCCCCCCCCCCCCC
>JABJVO010000078.1:21704535-21714559 GCA_026770805.1 Boulengeromyrus knoepffleri | reverse complement strand
GAGGAAGTTTGGTATGTCAACCAAGATCCTCAGCAACTTCTACAGCTGCATCGTGGAGAGCACACTGACCAGCTGCAGCACCGCGTGGTACGGCAGCACTACAGCTATGGACTGCAAACGCCTGCAGAGAGTGGTGAAGACTGCGGAGAAGATCATCAGAACTCCTCTGCCCTCTTTGCAGAGCAGCTACCACCAGTCCAGAGGAGAGCTGCCTCCATCCTCAAAGACCCTACACACACCCAACACAGACTGTTCACACTTCTGCCATCAGGACGGAGGTACAGAAGTGTGAAAACTAGAACCTCCCAACTTAACTAACAACTCCTTCTTCCCTACTGCCATCAGACTCCTTAACAGCCAACAGGAGTATGATTAATGGACATCATACTACCATACCATACTACCATACTACCTGATACTATAATTTTTGCACATTAAGCTCTTTTGCACATTACAATTCAAAGTATTTATTTTCTATTTTTTCTATTATATTGTACCTCTGCATTTTGCCTGGACAGCAAAGTAAGAATTTCATTGCACAGAGAAATGCACTTTTCTACTGTACATATGACAATAAACACTTTGAATTTTGAATCTAAATCACGTGTGAAGAAGAGGCCATCAGCGGTACAAAGCACTGGCTGTACAGGTTCCCAGCAGACAATCCTACACTGCAGATCAACCTCTCTGTGTTTAACTGACTCTCATGCTATGACTGTACAGACTGAGCAGGGCCGCGTCAGAGAGGCCTCACTGCAGTTAGCATAACCATTTATTTTACAGCTCTTCTGTCTCATTCTGCTTCCTAAAGGTCACACAGCTTCCTCTGACACAAGGAGATTCGTGCACAAATAAATGGCTACAGCATAAACTGAAACACTCCTGATATATAAAAGGGCATTTCATACAAACACAGCATAACCTTGCTGATAAAGCCTTGATGTTCATGTATTTACAGTAACAGCTGGTGTATGCTTATGATTTTAACAGGATTAATAAGCTTGTACATCTAATCATACTTTAAGACTCATGCTTTGTATTGGCTCCTCCCCCTGCTTCCCTCTGATTGGTTCCCCTCTTTCTACAGGAGCTCCAGTGCAGCTGAATGGCGATGATGGTGCAGATCAGATAAAACACACCAGTCCCAGCTTTCAGTACAGCATCCAGAACCTGCTCCCACCTGTCAGACATATAATACATCAGTGTGTCTGTCAGTCACACGTATCACATTTAAACCTGAAGAACAATGCAGTGAATCTACTCTGACAGAATTATAACCATCAACAGCAGCACCGATAAGCCCAGTCCTACATACAGAGCCAGCTGGACCAAGGAGCTGAATAAGAGGGTGGATTTGAACAGTAAAGTCTTACATGCTTTACACTACTGTAAATGCTGCTAGCTGGACCCCCACACCAGGGCTGGACTGGGACCAAAAAATGGCCCTGGCATGCCAAAGCACATGACATACCAGAGGATATATGTGCACGTTGCGTGATTTCAAATATTAAAATAAAGCACAGCAGCATACAAGGAAGAGAGTAACCATGTTAAAAAATTGATATGCTCTTTCACTACTCAGGGATTCATCTTGGGAGAGATGGACACAGTGTCACAATTCCCACCTTGAAGTGAAAGTGGATGTCAAAGAAACACAGAGAGAGAGGGTAAGGTTAATTATTATTGTTTTTGATACTTTATTGATCCCCGTGGGGAAATTGTTTTTACGCCTCCCTCAACTTGCTCTTTGTAGAGTAAGTTGTCCGCGAAAGGCAGCCACCTGTTGGGGCGCCCAGGGAGCTGGGGGTTAAGGGCCTTGCTCAAGGACCCACAGACGTGCTAAGGCTGGGTATGAACCGGTGACCTTGTGATCACAGTTACACAGGCTTAGCCCACTGAGCCAAACGCTGCTAATTTCGCTAGTGTTATTTCCCTGGTTACCTATCAATAATAAATCATCCATTTCAGCAATGCAAAGTTTTACTAATATTACATGATAACAATAACTGTAAGCTGTAACACTTGCAAACTGTAACTTTATGGCAAGCTAAAATACCACTAAGTTGGACATCAAATCTACTCATAGCATTATTTAAAATGAAGGCTATAAAGGCAATTCTCTCTCTCATAAACACACAGTTTGTTCACAAAACTGTAGTTTTTCACACAAATGACACATAACTCTATAGGCTAATATTATTATGCATGTTTTAAGTCTGACTGAATAAAATAAGTCTTGTAATAATTTCCTATGTTGAGCATTTGCACACTTTTGGCCCAGATACTATTTAGTGAAGATGTGTCTCAAATAATTTTTTATCATTTTAAAATTGTATTGTAGCACCGGCGGGGTACAGTCCCAGTTTTAACTCAGCATTATTATTACACACATCCCAAAACATTGTCATTGTTAACTCTGACTGTGTTTAAGCTTACGTGTAGGCAACCCCCCCTCTCTCTCTCTCTCTCTCTCACACACACACACACACACACACACATTCCAGCCCTTTGCTCTCCCTACATGAAACGTCCCTTTTCATTAACATTTCGGCTACTTTTTACCGGGATGGACAGTAGCTAATCTGACCTCTTCCTCAATCTTTCCCTGGGCCACGTCTCTCTCCTCATCCTCCTCCTCCGACGTATCTCCTCGAATCGCTAATTCTGCCTGCCATATCGGTAAGTTTTGCGCATTTTGCTGCGTCCACTTGAAGGATTTTTTGCCTCTTTCCTCTGAGCTTTTCTGCGCTCCCCTCGCGCTTTTTTGGTTTGTCCAAAGCGACTCCTCCAACTTCGGTCAGCTCAAATGGCAAAATTTGATAACCTTAGTTAAAAAGGGGATGGGGGGGCAGGCCGAGGAGGGCTGAGAGATTTCATTGGATTAGCCCAATGTCCTTCGAGAAAATCAACCAATGGGACACTGCAGTCAATAAAAAAATATTTATAATATACTTTTTTGGGTAAATTATGCCCAAAAATGTGCGTCGGCCCACCAGGCATTGCCCAGTATGCCAGATGGCCAGTCCAGCCCAACACTACTGTAAATGCTGCTAGCTGGACCCCCACACTACTGTAAATGCTGCTAGATGCTTACCTCAGATTATCATTATTCCCTCCATCTTCATCATGGACCAAAATAAGTAGAGTAGTGGAAACAGGAGAAAAGATTGTTCATTAAAAAATGTCAAAACCATGTTCTCTTAGTCATAAAGATCTTTCAGTCCATTCAAACAGACACGTAGAACTACAGCTACCCACCCGTGGGGAACATGCAAACTCCACACGTTCACAGCAGAAGCAAGAGTCAAACCCCTAAACATAGAAGTGTGAAGCAACAGCGCCATCTACTGGACCACCGTGCCACCAGAATAGAAAACTTAATACAGTAAGGGGTAAGGGAGTTTGAGGACAGTCAGACCGCCCCACACACAGATTATCCCACAAAAAACACAGAGCCCCTTCATGGATGAAACTGGTTCATTTGGTATTTGACATTTTGTACTGAAGCAAAAAGGATTTGCAGCCAGATTTTAATTACTTACGTTCAGTGCTGTTTGTGGTTGGAGGTGTCTGACTGACAGTAATATGGACTGGGATCTGCCAGATTGCAGCAGCACACCAATACCAGCCTGTGTCCTTCATCTCCAGTCCCCTCATTGTCACACTGAAGACTTTATTTACTCTGTCATCCCTGATCAGGACAGGCCTCCCATCCAAACTCCCAGAATTCACTGCTTCACAGGAGCCTCCAGCCTTACACCACTTCACCTCATCAGAATCATCTGTATAGTGACACCGAACACTGATATTGTCTCCTTCCACACCCATCACCTCCTGTTTGTCCACTGACAGCACTGGGGAACCTGAACACACAGATTAGGAATAAACACTGTGATATTTATAGACAGTTATAAAATATTTATCTCACTGACTACAGTCTGTAGTACAGACATCTTACCATCAGTGACTGACAGGTAAACCCAATCTCCAACATCTGAAGCTCCACTGATCTTCACACGAAACCAGTACCTATCAGAGTCCCCAGCTGTCAGATTGTTGATGGTCACAGTGAAGACTCGCTGGTCAGGATCATCTCTGATTGATACTTTACCCTCCTGTGGAGAGTCACTGTGTACTATGGGAGTACATGATCTCCAGTCTCTCCCTCTGCACCAGTATTTCACGTGTGTTTTATATCTGTCACCATAGAAACATGGGATGGTGACAGATTCTCCAATCTGTACAGGCACTTGTCTCAGTGTGTACACACTGTCAGCACCTGCAGGGAAAATAATCAACCAAATTCACATTTTCACCATCCCGAAGTCTTTGATCTCTAATAAACTATATTTTGAATTTGTGCAATACTTTGATCAGGTGTCTCAGAAAGAACTAGAAAAGTGCATTTCCTGAAGAAAATGTGAGTGTGATTGCCCTGCAGCAAAAACTAAAGGAATGACAAAAAGATGCAGGGACCATTTGGCCTGCAGTGAGGAGTCACTGACTTGGCCTGAGACTGCAGATGCAGTTTGGTGTCTGTGGCATGTTCAGTGTCTGAGTGGTAAGAGCCTCTGAAAAAATAATGGGAGTCAATAGGAGGATGGAGGGATAAAAAAATGATAAAATGATGAGTGGTTTCCTATGCATGCTTGGAGGAATGGCCAAAGATGGAGGGATGAGGGATAAGGGGCAATAGATGAGTGTGGGTCCATTTCTTTGTACCTGTTCTGAGGTAACTTGTGGAGTTTGGTGGCAAAGGGCTGGACAGTGACTGAGTGGCAGGTCAATGATTCTAAAATCCCAGTTTATCCTATGGAGCCAAAGAGACCCAACATAATCTGGACAACTATCACTCTAATTACTGTTTAACAGAACAGTGGGGATAGATATAAGACAAAGACTGTCATTTTGGTACAAAACAAGGGAAAGACACAAACAAATGTGTGTTGGATCTTGGGAAGGGCTTCCTTGTGCAGCGCAAACACCTGCCAAAACCTCACGTTCTATTGCCTGTGAACGAGCGGAATTCGTTATGTTGTCCTGCATCACCGTAAGGCACTTAGCGCACTTTATTCGTTATTGCCCATTTCCATGTAAACAAGTCAGATAGGTGTGGGTAATTTGCATATGTTCTCAAAATTTATATTTAATATTTAACATTTACATTTAACATTTAGATCTAACATAAGGATTTATATTGAAATCTAATATTTATATTTAACATTTATATGTATATTTACATTTAACATATACATTTGTCACATTCAGTGTTCGGCGACCAGGTAGGACAGGGCAAATAAGTAATCAGGTGAACGAAGATCCAAAGGACAGGGTTTATTCGGGACAGACAGGCAACAACACGAGACGTTACGTTAATGACAGATCTGGGAATTGGATGGAGACGCCGACTGATATACACAAGACAAGCCAGAAATAACGTCAAACAGCTGAATGCAATCAGGAATAGACACGAGGTAATGAGGGGGCGTGGCACACGGAAGGATCGTACGAGCAGGTCATTTATATTTAAACATTTATATTTAACATTTACGTTTAATATCTACATATAAACATATTATTTATGTTTACAAATAGTAGATAATGTTTCAAATAATAAACATAGCAAAAATTTTTTAATGATCTTTAACAATGTTTATTTCTAGCTAAATGTAATTAAAGTGAACTAAATGTTGAAAAAGTGGCAAGTAAAAAAGTGCTTAGTGACATTACTGTGGTATCCTGACTGATTTGTTTATAATAGTACTTGTAGTACCACCGCCGCTCCCCTAGGGGGTATAATTAACCTACAGAGTTGTCCTAATAAGTTGCATCTACAGAGTGTACTGACAAGTCGAGCATGGAAGCTACGTGCACGTGAATAAACAACAAGCGTGAGTCCTTTAATGTGATATCTCGTTATTAAGAACCATGTTATCACATATTGGCACCTCAGAGGAGGCGACAGACAAGATGGGACTGGGGACACAGGACTTGGAAGACAAAAGCGAAGACCATTAATGGGAGACCGGGAACAGAACAGACACACAGAACAGGCACAGGGACAGGAAGTAAGACATGACCTGACACAAAACAGGGAACGCAGACAGGCAGACCAGGAAAGGAGATACAGAGGGCATAGAGAATGGAGGAACAAAAGAACCAGGAGTGAACAGAGGAGACAATGAGGGATGAGAAGCAGACATAGGAGGGACGAAGGAAGGAGGCGGAAAAACAGAAGACGGCGGACAACGGGGGGCCAGAGGGAACCCCAGCGGGTGGAAGGTGGCAGCCGCAGGAGCAGCAGGTGAACATGGGGCCGAAGCAGGAGGGGACCTCGGAGGGAGCGAGGAGGAAGCCGGAGGGGGCACCAGGGGAGGCGAAGAGGAAGTCGGATGGGTCCCCGGCAAAGGCAAGGGGGGAGGGGCCGCAGCAGGCGACGGTGCAGCCACAGCAGGTGGAGGCACCGTCCACCGACGAGCTAGAGGGGGGGACCTGCAGGCGAACGACGAGTCAAAGCGGGGTAACCCGCACGCGACCGACAAGGCGTCGGAGGCAGGGCTGATGGCGGCTGACTAGTCTACGAATGGAGACCTGCAGGTGACCACCGAGCAGGAGCCGGAGGACCCGCAGGCGCCCCCAAAGCCACAACCAGGGAGATGGAGGGCAAGCCAAGGAGCAGGGCGGGCGGGACCCCTGCGTAGGTGTTCCCTCCCCTTTCGGGACACCGACAGGTGGGGACTTGGCCAGGATACACCACACTTGGGCGATGGCGGAGGGGTTAGTCCCCTAAAGGGGTCCAGTGGGGCCATCAGGGAGGTCCCCGAGGGGTCCCACTCGAGCTCCTCCTCCTCCAAGGGAGAAGGAGCGGTGGTCAGACAGTCTAAGACCTCCTCAAGGACTGGGACTGGCATTACGGGAGCTGGGACAGAAACCTGGACGGGTGGAACAGGAGGTGGAGGCAGAGGAACCTCGGGTGGAGCAGGAGGTGGAACGTCGGGCGTGGGCGGAGCCGGGGCTGGAGCCTCGGGTACGGGCGGAGCAGCAGGCGGTGCCGGGACCTCGGGTGGAGCAGCAGGAACCGTCAGCAGAGGAACCAAAGGGGGCGCTGCAGGGGTCTGCACCTTAGCAGCAGGCATGGCCCCTTTAAGGACCTTCGGGACTGGCAGGTCAGGCTCGGGCAGCACAGGCAGGAGAGGCTCGGGTAGAACAGGCAGGTCAGGAGGAACGACGGGCAGAACAGAGACATCAATTATTGCCGCCAGGTTTGGCACCATTAGAGCAGGTGTTGCCCCTTTAAGAACCCTTTGGACCCACGGGATAGCATCCCATACTGCCCTGGCCCCCTTATTAGCCAGGCGTGCCTCCCTGAAGCTGTAAACTGCTAGCGGCGGCAGCTCTGAGGTAGCAATGTGGGCTTTGGGCACCTGTACGAGCGAGGCGGTGGTAATGTCCGGGGTGAGCCCTGCGGAGAGAGAGCAGGCCCCCAGCAAGATTGTTGGGGCTTCCGCTGGTCTCCTCCCCTTTCGCTTCTTCTTTTTTCTCCGGTTGGCGGCTGTAAGCGGAGGTTGAGCCTTCTCTGGGAGGATGGACGGCAGCTCAGCAACCTCTGCCATGTGCAGCATGACTGGCTGGGTCCTTCCCTCAGTCACGCGCTCCACCAGCTGCCGGAGGTTTTCGTGCACCTCCTCCATGAGGTGCGGGTTCCTGGGGGGAGGCATCTCGCTTAGGAGGGTCCCGCTCTGGCTGGCTAATTCCAGGGCCACGGGGTCCTCTCGAACCTTGGGCTGGTTTAGCCAGAATATCACCTCTTGGAGCAAACCAAGGAATTGTTTCTCGCTCACGGAAGTGAGTCTTCTTGGAGATCTGTCATTCTGTCACGTTCGGTGTTTGGCTACTTTAACTGATAAAAACCATTCAAACTTTTTGAGTTTGCTCCGCATAAGAAGAATACGCTTATGTGAGCCATGCCTCGCCAAAAAGAGCTTTCAGAGGATCTAGAATGAAGAATTCTTGATTTCCATAAAACTGGAAAGGGTTACAAAGTGATTTCAAAGATTTTAGAAATTCACCAGTCAACAGTTAGGCAAACGATCTATAAATAGAGGCACTTTGGGACTGTAGCTACTCTACCAAGAAGTGGGTGGCCAGTCAAGATGACCCCAAGAGCACAATGAAGACTCATCAATTAGGTAAAGAAAGAACCCCAAGTGACAGCTAAAGATTTGAAGGTGTCATTGGAACTGGCTAACATCTGTGTTCATGAGTGTACTGTACATAACACTGAAGAAGAAGGGTGTCTATGTCAGGACACCACAAAGGAAGCTGCTGATGACTGCATGCCTGAAGTTTGCGAAAGAGCACATTGACACTCCACAGCGGTATTGGCAAAATGTTTTGTGGACTGATGAAACTAAGACTGAACTGTTTGGAAAGAACACGCAGCACTACATCTGGCGTAAAATGGGCACTGCATATCATCATGAAAACATCATCCCAACCGTAAAGTATGGTGGAGGAACCAACATGATTTGAACCTGCTTTGCTGCATCAGGGCCTGGCCAGCTTGCAATCACTGAGGGGAAGATGAATTCCCTAGTGTATCAACAACTTTTTCAGGATAATGTGAGAATGTCTGTACATCAGATGAGCTGGGTGATGCAACAGGATAATGACCCAAAACACCGGAGCAAGTCCACAAGAGAATGGCATCAGAAAAACAAAATCCGCCTTTTGGAGTGGCCGAGTCAGAGCCCAGACCTCAACCCAGTAGAGATGGTATGAAACGACTTGAAGAGAGCCATACACACGAGACGTCCAAAGAACATGACAGAACTAAAGCAGTTCTGTCAGGAAGAATGGGCCAAAATTTCTCCTGAACGATGTGCAGGTCTAATCCACAGCTTCAGGAAGCGTCTGGTTGAGCTTGTTGCTGCTGGGGGGTGGGGGTCAACCATTTATTAATTCCAAGGGTTCACTTACTTTTTCCAGTAGCACTATGAATTTTTTATGGTTGTTCTCAACCATAAAAACATGAAAGATCAGAATCTTTTGTGTCATTACTATACCCACATTATATTTGTCAATATCTTTGACTTAGATGAAGATCAGGGGGCTGTTCCACAAAGAGAGCTTTTAAAATCGAGGATTATTTGTAATAGCCTCAATTGAGTTAGCCTAACAGTTCACTTCAGGCTCATTGAGTGCCACGAAAAAAATTCAGGTGTATTTAATTTCCGCTAATTCAAGCCAAGTTTGACAAGCAAGGCTCGTGCGTGTCCACGCGATATAAAAGGCAGCCTTGTTAATCGATGCTGGATAAGTAAGGATTGAAGGAAAGGAAAGAGCTGTGTTTCCCCCCCAAGCAGAGCAAGAATTATTACTGCAAGCCTATGAGGACTACAAAGACATAATAACCAGAAAGGGGAACACAAGCTGCATCATCAAATCTCGTGAGGCTGCAAGGCAGAAAATAGCTGACAGGTTAAATGCATAAGAAAATGATTTAAGTAACCTTTGTGTTAAGTATGTAAAAATATTTAACAACTAAATGAGAACAGTTTCAAGCCTTCAAAATGTATAGTCACAATATTTCCTTTTACATATGTATTTTGTTACCAGTTGTAAGGTACTTTAAGGCTATTAACACATTTATAAACAGGACAGCGTGTTAATTATATGGGTCCATCTTAGACAAAAAGTGATACAGTATATAATCGTAATTATTAATAATGCTTGGTTTCGGGAGCAACATGAGTGGAACGAAAAGGTCCTGGCAGCAAGTGAAGATTAAATACAAAAATATTCTTCAGAATGGTAAGAAGTAAATCTAATTAGAACTACATTTTTAAAGAATTCATTTAAAGCCCACATTGCATTGTATAATTTAGCCACCAAAAAGAGATCTGCGGCTGCTGCAACCGGTGGGGGCCCACCGCCAACAGCCTGTACCCCAGCCGAGGTGATGGCCCACCTCCAGCAGCCTGTACCCCAGCTGAGGTGATGGCCCACCTCCAGCAGCCTGTAC
>JABJVO010000078.1:21678676-21691238 GCA_026770805.1 Boulengeromyrus knoepffleri | reverse complement strand
GCTGGAGGGACTATGTCTCTCGGCTGGCCTGGGAACGCCTCGGGATTCCCCCAGAGGAGCTGGATGAAGTGGCCGGGAAGAGGGAAGTCTGGGTTTCCCTACTGAGACTGCTGCCCCCGCGACCCGACCTCGGATAAGTGGATGTTAATGGATGGATGGATGGATGCTTTAATCTGCCATTGTAATGTCATGGTTGCCCTGTGTTTTGCTCCTTGTATCCTGTCCCTGTCCCTGTGTTACCCTGCATTTCCCTTATGGTTTTTGTAGCTTGTTTTAGTATTAAGTTCTATTAGCTTTCTGACCCCTCGTGGTCCTTTTTGTGAGTTTCCCAGTATTCTGTACTACTCCTGTTTGTTTTGGAGCCACAAGTGGATCATCACATCTCTTCCTGCCTGCATTATGCCCTGAGTCCGCAACAGTCTCTAGCTTTGCCCTGCTGTTGCATACATGCACACCACTTCCAGGGCCTCCCTTGCTCTCACGCTGATATAGTGACAGATCATGCACATCTTGTATGTTGTTTTAACCTTTAGCTTATTAATAAAGGCGGTTTTGTACTTGCTTGGTGTGATGGTCCACTTTGTTCTTGCCTTCAGCTGACTCATGTCACTATGATCTTTATATTGTTTGTATACTGATGCATTTACTGTGTATTTCTTGATTTCTCTCACATATTAATATAATGCAGCTAAATCATTAGCATGGTGTTATTCTCAGACACACTTATTCTGAAAAGCAGAAATGTCGTCATACAGGATGTGAGGGTGAGACTCTGCAGAAACACTGTGTGCTGCATACAGAAGGTCTGACCTCAGGCCTTTGTTTCAGTCTTTGTTTTATACAGTCTGTTAAGCACCACTGCAGTAGGTCCTTCTAATATCTGTGAATCAGTAGGAAATAAGAGGCCTATTAGGAAGGTGTCTCTGTAAGTCAGGGGTAGGGGCGTCCCAGGGGGGGCAATGTCAGTTGCTGAGCACATTGATTCACTTCACCTGGGCCTTATCAGCAGTCCTGTCAGACTGGGGGCTGTTTGTGTTTCTCTCAGCCCCCGACAGACACACAGACACAGACTCCCGAATCCACAGCCTGTTATTTCATTACAGAGATTCCTAGAGATAAAAAAAAAAACAAAGGCTGGTAATAGCAGCTCCAGCCAACTGCAAACTAATACTTTGATTACAGGTATAGATATGAAGGTACAGTACTGGTAAATGTAACTTCATCTGTACACTTTGTCAATCCAGCATATATCCTGCAGTTGAAATGAATTACAACATTTCTGTGCACTGCTGCCACATAGTGGACATGGGAAACACTGCGATCAATTCTAAAATTATGGTGCTTTTCCACTGGCATCAAGAACTGTCGTACCCAAACTATATTGCAAAAAGATTAAAGTTTATCATACAAATCATTCAAGCTGCACCCAACCCATACCCACGCTGGCATATTCTATATATATTATTCATTATTAGTAGTATTGCACATCGCAATGTATTGATGCATTCCTGATAACTCAGAACATGAAAACTTCCAACATCCCACGTAAAAATGTACAATACGGTTTTACGTCCCTGTAGGCAACACCTTTACTGAGCCGCACCCTTCTCAGTGGAAAACTGAAGCGAGCTAGAACCGCGGTATAACTAGTGTCTCTTTGGTTCCTATATGCCAGTGGAAAAAGCACATTTCGTCACCCATCCTAAATAAGTGATTCTCTGTTCAGAGGATGAAGAGGAGCATCAGAGGAGCCTTATGTGTGTCTCACTGACCTCAGATCTGTGGAGACTGACACTTAATCTCACTGCCTCCCTTTTATGGGTTTAAAAATCATCTATCTGTCTTTCACCCTCTTACCCAGGATGGGGTCACAGTCAGCCTGGGGCACATCCCAGGAAGCACGGGGCCCAAATACCACACTGAGAGCCAGGGGCAGGATTCAAACCCAAACCCCTGATAGTATGAGGTGGCCATGTTACACACTGAGACACCACTGTAGCATGCAGGCAAAATGAATGGCTTTTTTATTAACATTATGTACGATTAGTCAAACAGTCTGTGTTCTGGATTTTAAATAATACTCCATTTATCAATAAGCAAAAGCCTAACATTCTGTGGAAACCTAAAAGTAAAGCTTTTATCCTGAAATGTGATATGATGGTAACAGCGCAGCTTTTTATTCAATAGTCAGAGGAGAGCAGGGAGGCAGCGAAACAGCGAAACAGCTCCAGCAGGGGGCAGTGAAGTGCGTAAGAAGAGCATAAAGTTAAAGCCAGATCCCTTAGACTTCACTAACCCCGCCCCCCATTGGTACGTACTGTATGTACACAAGAGGAAAACAGACTCTGGCAGATACTCTCTTAAAATACTAGATATTACTTGTAATAGACATTTCATATTATACAAATCAACTAATTATATGTTTTCATTTATATTGATGAAAAGCAACATTTCACAGATCTTAAGTATAATACCGTACATTTATTCTATTTAGCTGACATTTTTTACAAAAGCGTTGTAAAGCGAATAAGAAGCTGGTGTATACGTAGTGCAGCGAACTTAAGCCGCGTCCGCGCATAACTGGGCTGCAGAAATTTCTGTGGCGTTTGCAGCCGGACTGCACACCTAATTCCACCATTAACCGCAAATGGGAGCTCCGTGTTTGCGGAGAGATTTGTTTTCAACGTTGTCAGTACTGGAGCTGAATAAATCGTGGATGTGAGTCGCGCAAGCCAATCGCGATAAACTTTTCAAGTATTAAACTATTCAAGATTTTTACTTTGTTTTTAGTTTTAGTTATTTTTATTTTCTTTGGCTGTGAACGCTCACATCCACGGTTGACCCTGTTGCGACATCGTTGACATAGGAACCATTGTGCGATGCGCCTTTGGTTACATCCGGACATTCAGGGAGGTGGCACCTACGTGTGTCTCCGTTTATATTTCCAGCGTCAGTCTGCTTGTATTTATCGGCGGACTGACTGCGAATGTCATGGCAGCGGTGAGAGTTTTGCGGTGCACGGCACCGCTCCTACTGCCTGCAAATAAAGGCTCCGGAACCATGGCACTAGTCAGGCAATACCGGCCCGTGTCTTCCAGGATATTTTGCACGGTAAAATACGTTTTTAAATCTAGTTTTACGGGAATAGAATCGGACCGGCAATATTACGTTTGTGTGTCCCGAAGCAGAGGGGTGACAGGTCGATTCAGCGGTTACGAAATATGCATTGGAGACAGCAGATATGTGAACTGACAACTTAACAGATACCACGGCTCGCTTTGCTAACTCCGGCATGCGAGGGCGTTATGAAAAAGCGAGGCTGCGCTGCTTTATCTTTTCGACGATTGACCCGGTGCCCAGTAGAAAGTACTTAATAGCTGCAACCGTAGTGTTAAGATTAATGGTCTTACCAGAACTCACTTCACTGTATGATTCACGAACATACCAGAATTGTGTGGTCTGTTATCAAACATGAAATGTATGATAAAAATGACAACAGACATACGGATTAACACTTCATATAGACCGCAGGTTAATGTTTATTTGAATGGTTGTATTCTGTTTCTGCCGCTTGATCAGGGAGGGAGAGTCGTGCTTCTCGCCAGCTTACCTGCCCTGTCATACCTGGGATACAGAGTTTGCAGAAGAGCCTGTCCTGAAGCTGTGGTTTATGCCCTCGATAAAGGTAATACTCCAGTCTCCTATGTTTGACAGTATTAATTATGAGAGTGGGAGGCTGCAAACGGTGTGTATGACGGTATAGATTTTGTCTTTTCAAATGACCCATTCTGCTGTCTGTCAGCTGAGGAGGTCTTGGAGCGTGCAGACTACCTGTACAGCTGTGGGGAGACGGAGAAGCTCTACCAGCTGCTGGCCCAGCATCAGAACAGGTGGGGTTTCCTTCAGTTCCGTGGAAGGTCTGTCACTCAACGTCTTAGAGCCACTATCACCAAAACGATCCGCTTTTAGTGTGGTAGAATTAGCAGTGACTGGACTCGATGTAAGGATGGATGTCCTGAAGGCCCGCTTATGCCCCCTAGTGACAACGCAGAGTTTCTGTGGCGGCTGGCCCGGGCCTCTCGGGACCTGGCCATGTTCCGGGACATTTCTGCAGAGGACAAAAAGAGACTCACCTATGAGGCCTTCGATTACGCCAAGGCGGCACTGGACCGGAATGAGGCCTGCTTCGCAGCTCACAAAGTAACCGGGGCCTGTTTGTGTAATCTCCTGCGTTTGGAATGCGACGAGGCCTTCTGTACTTCCTTTTTAACTTTAATGATCCAAAACAGGCAATTTTCTCCTCATTGTGCTTCGGTAGAGGACACCACAGCTAGTCAATTTTTAACACTCAGGACAGAACAGTCTAATTTGTGGTATGAACACCAGCAAACAGTAATGAGAACTACAAGTGAACTACAAACCTGAACTGAAAAAGCCAGCTGTTCTTTCCCGCCCCAGTCTGACTGTTGTGTGGTATCGCGTTGGTCTTAAACCCTGTTTCCCCACAGTGGTATGCAGTGTGTCTCAGTGACGTGGGAGACTACGAGGGGATCAAAGTAAAAATTGGCAACTCGTATATAATAAAAGAACACTTGGAGGTACGAATGACCTTTACCTGTTTGAATATGATGCTTTGATTCAGCGATCACTTAGCACTGCATTTACTCATCCTTAATCTGTGCTGCCTGTGACTTGATGCAGTTAATAGCTCACAGCTGGGCAGCAATGTCCCCTCTGTCCCTGAATCCCTTCCCAGACCAGTCTGTCCTTGTTTTTAAAGAGAGCCATCGAGCTGAATCCAAAAGACGCCACATCCATCCACATCCTGGGTTACTGGTGAGTGTCAGTGGGCCTGACTGTAACCCTGTCCACATCCCAGGTTACTAGTTCGATGCACAGTTTCTCAGAAGTCACAGAAGCATCCTGCGATGCCGTGATGGTCATGCCTTATTTATGATGGCTGTTTGAGTAACCTCCACTCACAGCGCAGTTAATCTCTACAGGACTTACCCAGCATGCACCCTGTCCTTGCCCTCCCTCCCCAGGTGTTTCGCCTTCGCCGAGCTGCCGTGGTACCAGCGAAAGATCGCGGCCGCCCTCTTTGCCTCCCCGCCCAACGCGACCTATGAAGAGGTGACCCCTCCCCTCCCTCTCATCACACGAACATGCCACACACAGACCGGGCAGCCTCACCAATCCACCATCCCTCAGACTTATGCAGCAAAGGCTGTCCTCTTGTTTTTACCCAAATATCTTTGTTTCCAGGCTCTGGAATATTTCCTGAAGGCGGAGGAAGGTGAGAAATGAGGGATGAAACCCGCTTTCGCTCTGGACAGTTTTCCTATGGTGTGATAATTGCATTTCCGAATGTTTGAAAATGAGGTTTCGTGACCAGCTGGTAAGCCTGCATGACCCCTAGGTGACCCTTCATTTTAGGGTAGAAAACGATCCTGTTCCACACCGGTTGGCCTGCTGATTTAGGTTCGTAATGCAGGCCACGTTAGCGATCTAGACTCCCACCCGACTGTGGTCCTATTGGCTCTGGCTGAAATTTCCTTCCACCAACAATCAAATTAACTCATGATTACACCCCCCTCAGTGGACCCGAACTTCTACAGCAAGAACCTTTTGATGCTGGGCCGCACCTACCTAATGCTGAAGGACAAGGAGAAGGCGGGGCTCTGGCTGAGCCGAGCCCGAGACTACCCCGCCCACACAGAGGAGGACAAGCAGGTCGGGTCCCGCCCAATCTGGCCACAAGAAACACGCTTCAGAATCCTCCGGAACACCAGAAAACAGAACGTACACCTAACGTGTCACTATGTCCGGAGTGACTTAATGCTACGTAGGTTTATAACCAAAGCAGGCGAGGCCGGGATGCTTTTCACACTTCCTTCCTCCTCGCAGGTCCATAAAGAAGCTTCTGACCTTCTGAAGAAGCTGCAGGGATGACCAGTGGGCACCGCACAGACACTGAAATTAAGGGCATTGGATCCTGGGACCCGTAGCCTCTTACTATTGCCTTATCAATCAGTAACTGCTAATTAACTGTGAAGATGTTTTATACATCAGCTTTTATCATGACCCTGTATAATAAAAGGAGCATGATGCTCCCCAAAGACTGTTTCCTTACTCTGCTTTAAATACGAGTGATGTGACAGTAAAGTTACCCCCCTCCATGAAAGTATACTAGAGAGCATCCACCAATCAGAGGCTCCCTGCTAGGTTCAGGTCGGGGTCACTGTGCTGTGGCTGATCTTATCCACACACAGCCCAGCAGCAGAGGGGATGTACACACAAAGCAGCAGTCAGGGACAGCAGGTACACAGACGAGCTGCCAGAGAGCTATCGAAGCTGCCACTTTACTGTCACATCACTCACAGACTCCTGCCAACCTCACGTCTGCTCTGTGAGTGTCATGTTGCCCAATTAAGAAGGGGCTACGAGATTTAAATAAGCTCGTCCCCACAGTTAAGTGCAAAAATGGGTACTTCAATTCGTCACACCAAAGAAGAGGGTCTGATACATTTATTAAATTATTTTTTTGCTTCACAGGTATGTCCAAAAAAAAATTAAATTAAAGTGTAAATAATCTGAGGAAGAAAAGTATGAATCCTGAGCAAAAGGCAGAACGGGAAACACCCTAACCTGTTCCGGTAGGAGTAAAGTGTGTGTGTCTGTCTGTCTGTGTACATATAAAGTTAACAACCTGCCTCCCCCCCCACATACCATCCCTGTCTACAGTGTCTATACTCTGATATGTTACAGTTATCATTGCTAATGGCAACATAAGTCTGGCTTAAGTTACCACATTTAAAAAAAAAAAATTAAATATATATGTATATCCCAGATGAAATCAGTACATTTTTACAGTTGAGTTCATTCTTTATAAAATGGTAGGTATTTTCATATATCACATTTAGCAAAAGAAAAAAAAAAAAAAAAAGGAAGTGTTTCCATGGAAACCCCAAAAGCAGTTAAGAGTAAACTGCCCCCGTTCTCTTGTGCACAACAGTGGCTCCTGTAAAAATAGGGTGATCAGGTTATACACGAGGACATTGTGGTTCCCTCGTGCAGAGCCCAGACCTCCTGGATGCTGTCACTCGAAGGGAACGGGTTTAAAACCCATAAATAAACCTTCGGCAGATCATTCCACACTAAATAGACGAAAAGCGGAGACTCCCGCCCAGGAAGACCTGCCATTCCACATAAGCTTGTCCTTATCTCTCAGCACCAAGCTTTTTAAATAAAATGTTCGCCCCCCCACTACAAGGGGGTGCCAGCCTGAATCGCAGTGGCTGATTCTGTGCTGTGCTGTGCCAACAGAACGAGCAGTGGGGACTTAAAATTAAAGACAGGACTCAGATCAGCACATCGTGGTGCCTTTTGACCCTGGAGGGCCTCCATATTTAGCTCTTCAGTCTGAAGACCACTTGATGTATTCCATGATCTCCAGCTGTGTCTCCTGCAGAAGTCCCTCCTCGGCCAAACCAGGAAGCACAGGTAAACCGCTCCCACCTGTCCTTCAGCGTCATTCAGTGGCTCTCAGCGCTAGTTAACAGCAGACTTTGACAGTAGACTGCTCTGATCCTGACGACTGATCCAAAGAACGATCAGCAATTCTCCAACCACGTGCTTGTTCTGCTTGAGTGGATACGTGGAGGACGGCCATCCCCCGCAGCCAAGCTTAACAGAACCACCTAGAACTCCTGGTACCGGTCACACAGGCACCTGCTCTCACAATCGAGAGAAGCACGTCAGGAATCTGTTTGCTTTTGGTAAACAAAAGGGGGGGGAGGGGCATCATGAGTCTCACAGCCCCGCCAGCCTAAAGAAGCAAACACCAATAAATAACACTGATGCAGGGCTCTGAAGGTGTGGCTGGACCGTGCACCGGGAGTCCTATAAACCCCCCCCCCCCCAGCGTCGTCATGCCAACAGAACGCACACACAGGGCTGACCTGTAAAGTGCCGCACGGGTCAGTACATCAGGAGACCCACCGCCGGAGCTCTATAAAACTAGAGCCGCGGCCCGACCGCTGCTACAAATGCATCGGAGACTTTCGGCTGAACAACATACACACACACACTCCATGTGTCTAAGAGCCCCGGGGGGGTCGCAGCGGCAGAGGAAAAGCTGGGACGTCTTGCATATTTATGAGGAAGAAGATAAATAGCTTATGCGTCAGTAGTAGTGGTCGTGACGGTCCGCTCTCTCTCTCTCTCTCTCTCTCTCCATCTTCCGTCACTCCTGTCCGAACCCCTCCGTCTCGTCGATGGCGAACAGCAGCTTCTCTTTCAGCTGCTCAAAGCTTTTGTAGGGGGGCAGGTCGAGCCTGTTGAAGCTGGGAAGGTGGGGGGGGGGGGGGTGAAGCAGGTCTCATCAGTCTCTCCTTCACACCACTTTCTCAACTGGTGGGTTGTGACCCGCTTTTTTCATCGGGTCGCAGAGCATGGGGTTACAAACGCTTCTCTCTGACCTATATGTGTCTGTGTGTCTCAGGGATGATCAAGATGGGATGGGTGAAGAAAGGATTTCCTCATGGGGAGCAATAAATTCTCTCCATTCCTTGTTAAAAAGGCATTATCCTGAATATTTATTTATATGGACACAGCACTGTGTCACTGCACTGTTCCGTTTACTCTTTGCTGCACTTTGTTTTGTCCTGAGGCTAAGCCAGCTAAGAACCACTGCCCTACACCTCTCTGCTTTATCATCACGCCATGAGACTCCGTGAGTGTCCTGAACCGAGCTCATGCTGCTACTTTGCTACCCATTTAAACTAACGTCCTGATTGATGCCCTGTTCCTTCTGATGGAGTGTGAGCCCCCCCCCCCTCCTGCCAGCTGGCCCCTGGGGGGCAGACAGACTCCTGCAGGGCGGCTTGGGGTCACCACACCAGCAGGCGACTCACCAGGTGTGACTCCGAGGCAGCCAGGTCTCCTTGCCCACCTTCTCGATGCAGAACTTCTGAGGACCGTTACTGCCTGCAGTGGGACAGTGGCAGGTGAGCTGGGCTTCCCCGACAAAAAGACGTCACCTGACAGCAACCCATCTAAGCAATTGGGTCTTTATCTGCACACATAGGCGTAAATCCCGGGGGAACAAGGGAATCAGGCCCCCACTTCATGAATACATCACTGCAAACCCAACTATGTATTCAAAGCACTTGTTCAAATTATAACTGCAAAGCAATGCAAGATTTCATCCCCCCCCCCTCCCTCACAGTGGTTTGGTCCACTGCCTGCTATCCCCAATCCCACTACCACACACGTTACCCCAGTATGAGTGTCTGTGGCTCAGTGGCGGCTGACTACCAGCAAGGAACCACTTGGTAGATGTTCACTAAAAACAGCTACATTTGTAGCCAGACTTATTCCCATTCGGTCCGTTACCCCACGGGTGAATCTTTACCTTTACTAGCTAATTAATGGGTGCTGTGTCTCTCCAACTGGAAATAACTTATACGCGATGTGTACGTGTTTTGTCAGCCAGCCAAAAGGGCAAAAGGGAAAATGGACATATTGGTTTTCAGTGCAGCAAAACGCCAAGTTAAAAAGTCCTCATAAAAAGTGCTAATACACTGAAGTATTCCTTCTGCTTTGGACCAGTACTTATTTTGGGCTTCATGTTCAGTAAAGCTGAGAGGTTAGTCCAGTGACTCATATGTAATATGCATTTAAAAATGTTTGAACATGCTAACCTTAAGTTATTTACCAATAATCTAATGTGTATAATAGTTATAAAGGGTTTCCTCTGTATACAAAAGTACTTTTGGCAGCATCGTTTGTGTTCCTCAGGAATTTCTAGAGAAATTTTTCTGTTTATTGTAAAATGAAATTTTCACCCGTGCTTGCACATACCATACATTAATGTATCATCATCTTTAAATATTTATTTCTGTAATATCACAATACTCTTTTTCTAGATACTCTCTTTGTGTAGTGTGTACTTTTGTCTGCACCGCGTTTGTTTGCACTGTGTGTCTGCACCAGAACTTCCTCCTGGGATCAAAAAATCTTAATCCACTAAACAAAATATCCACTTCTAATGTGGTATCAGCTAGGAAAATGAATGACCTTTTCAGCCAATTTAATTTATTGGTTTGTTCCCACGATTCCCAGGGACAGGAGGCTGAAGCCTATTCTCACAGCTGATTGGTTGGGGGGAAAACAGACGACTAACCCATGAGCTCGGAGAAGCCCCCTAGTGGTAGACGGCACGTCCCCGTCACAAATTGCAACAGCCGCAGACGCACTTCGTTGTCCACCTCCTTCACAAACTGCAGGGGGTGAGAGAGTGTCACACATTCAAAATACCAGACATCATAGCCATCTCACTCTACCAACATGGGCCTTCCAACCATATCCTCTGCACACTCCCACAATGCTTTGCTCTGCGTGTACCAAAGCACCCACAAGGTAGGCGGGGCAGTACCTGCCAGAACCACATGATCTGCTTGCTGTTGCGGGTGTAGTGCCGGTACACCGTGTGCCTCTGCCAGTCCTGCAGGTCCACCTCCTGCATGCCGCACAGCATCACCTGCGACACACGAGCGCAGCATGTGAGCGCATATCGCATATTTATTGCGCATTTATTGCATATTTATTTTCTTGTCTTTTATTGCATTAATGTTTGTCCTATTGCTCGCCCCCCCCCCATGCACCTCTCCAACACCAGTATTTGTCGGAACACACCCGACTATAAAAACTGGAAAGCTGACCATATGGCGCCCCCTACCTCCAGCTCCTTCTCATCAAAGTACTGCAGCCACTGCAGGGGCACCACCTCGTTGAATCCGTCGAGGAACGCTTTGGTTTGGTCGGCCACTCCCCTGGAGAACCGCCACTCTGCCATCAGCCTGCCGGCGGGTGGGGGTGAAGGGGGCACAGCCGAGTGAGTGACAAGCCGGTCGCCTTGGGTACCACGCCAGCTTGACACTCCCCTTCCTGCCCCGACCTACCCAATGTACTCCTCCTTGTTCTCCTCGGTGACCAGCAGCGACGCCCCATCGGGTTTCAGGTCGTGGGAGGTGATCTTGCCCAGGATCTCCATGTCGACTGAGAAGTACATCTCCAGGTCGCACTCCTCGATGTTATTGTCCCTGAGGAATGGGTGGTTTGCGGCGTGAAGATGGGGGGGGGGGCTGCAGGGCATGGCCTGGAAGAAGCCACGTGCCAGGCACCGGGTCGGGCGGTACCTGATCCAGATGAGCGAGTTGTAGAACTCGGGGTCGATGGACTCCAGGTCCTTGATGGTCAGCTTCTTGCTCAGCATACGCTTGTAAAAGGGCAGGGAGAAGCCCGTGTCGATGAACTTGCCGTGAAACAGCGCCTGGTGGGGGGGGAAGGGACGTGAGCAGGCAAAAATATAAATAAAGCCCCAGGTGGGCAGGGGTACAAGTGAACTTTAGCCCCCTCATACTCTACACAGAAAACAATCATCGGTATCTGATTCCATCAACAGATCCATTCGATCTTTAAGCACACAGCCTCATCCAGTCAGGTCTCCCAGTGAGCACCTGGCCATATCCAATCAGGGCGCCCAGTCGGCCCCTAGCTTCATCCAATCAGTTTGCCCAGTCAGCACAATGAGATTGCCCAATCAGTGCTAGGGCCTGATCCAGTCGGATCGTTCATTTATTCTTATCTCAATTTAGTTGCAAAACTTGTCGATTGTTTTTATCTCCAAAGAGTTCAATGAACTGGTGTGGGGGAGGGGTGTCAGTAAACGAAGGGGGGTGGGGGAGTTCTGAATTACATTTAACGGGTAAACAAGATCAGAGCTTACAGAGGGACCACATGTCCACAGGCCCGTTAACCCAAGCAGCATCGCTCAGGCCATACCACGGGGTCATGGTCAAGGCCAAACCGGGCACTCAGCGAACCTTCAACCGTGTCCAGCTTCCACACAGAGCGAGGGCGGTCAGCCTGGGCAGACTCTGAGAGCAGCGCCCCCCCCCCACCTTCTCACCATGGCGATGAAGCGCCCGATGAAGCAGAAGTAGGAGAGGTGGTCGGGGTTGATGGCCGACGCCGGGTTGATCTGCAGGCAGTAGTTGCTCTTGCCGGCGTACTCGAACAGACAGTACATGGGGTTCAGAACCTCGTGGGATAGCAGGAAGAACCACTCCCTGGGGAAGGGGGGGGCGCAGGGTTCAATGCCAGCGAGGGGGAACGAAACTGCAACGTGGCGGGTGCAGCGACAGGCGCAAACTGACCTCGCCAGGCCACCGTAGTCAAGTCCCTCCTCTCCCCTGAATATGACGTAGAGTCTCCTGCGGAGGTCGTACGGTTTGAGGGCCATGATCTGAACAAGAGTGTCACACGGGACATGTCAGTCCTCGCAATGCTGAGATTATTCTGGGATTTTTAATGCTCAGGACACATTAAACAGGAGCAGGGAAACAGAGGGGCAGAGCCAGGCTTACCTGCTGGAAGGAATCCTCAAATAAGGTCTGCCGTGACACGGTGATCTTCACGTGGCTGGGGAGGGCGTCTGACTGGGGGGGGGGGCGGGGAGATCACGCGGGGGGGCGGGCGGAGGGGGGAAAAGAAGGAC
>JABJVO010000078.1:21663623-21678666 GCA_026770805.1 Boulengeromyrus knoepffleri | reverse complement strand
GGGGGGCGCGGGCCGCGCTCCGGCGGGAAGCAACACACTAAAAAGGGGCCCGCGGGGACTGGGGGGTGTGGGGGGGGGGGGGGGGGGGCGGGGGGGGGGGGGGGGGGGGGGGGACATCACACGTGGGTTTGGAGGAAGTGTGGCAAAAATGAACCTGAACCATGAAGGGGGCAGCACTGAGCGCACGTACCTGGCACAGGTAGCGGAAATGGGCTAGTTTCCAGCGGAAGCTGCGCTCGTAGGCGATCTGCGGCCCTTTGGTGCTGCAAGGGGATGGGAAGCGGAAACTCGGAGGGGGGTCACAGGGCGAGATGGGGGGGGCGCATGTGATGGCGAGGATGGAACCACAATGCATACAAAAGCACTCACACGGACGACTTTCCGGTGCGCGGGTCGTTAAAGGTGGTCGTGCGCGTGTTGTGGTCGACAAAGTAGCGGACACCCTCACGCGTGTAGCGGATCTCCCAGCCCTCGGGGAGCGGATCTTCGTTCTGCAGCCTGCACCGAAGATAAGGGAGCCCACCAGCAGGGGGAGCACGTGAGAGGAGAAAGACAGTCTTACAAGACTGATACCACTGAGGTTACTCTTTATTACTGCCGTCACCACCTTTCATGTTATTATAATTATGACACCGCTATGCCACCAACCAAGACAATACATAAGCACCTGTTGATGTCTGTTGCAGAGGATTCTGGGATATGTAGTTCATAAGCATGCCAGGTTTAATCTTAGTGAGGTAGGGGAGCTTACCCTTGTGTACGTGGGTCCTCCCACTGAGTGGTCTTGGTGTTGTGGTTGACAAAGTACACACGGTCGTTAGAGTCCACACGCCGCTCTGTGGGGGCGGAGGGACACACCGCAGTGTTAGTATAGCTTTGATTTTTTAATTCAGTTTTTATTTATTTATTTATTATTGTTATTATTATTGTTATTATTTTTGAAATCCAGTTTCTTTTTAGTTGGCATTTTTTTTTTAGTTATGGGGTAGACTGAAAGTTATGTAGCTTTTTCATGTAGAGAATCCTACATGAATACAGTGTGTTCATTATATACCATTGTCTTCAAAAAGGAGAAAATATATCCCAGGTATTTTTCAAGGGCAATATACTGGACAATATACATTTACATCATTACTTTATAAAAATAGTATTTAAATGTAGTAACAAAATATTTTATTATGTTTATTTTTATTTAGTTGTGGTTTTTTTTTTTGCATCTTTTTTTACAAAAGTATTTTTAGCTTTCATTAACAATAACAACCCTGAAACACACACACACAAACACACAATAAAAGCACAAGTGCGCACATGCAGACACACACAAATACAGTTATCGGATGACAGCTCAGAGACCGCAGGAATGGCCAGGTGGAAAAGCAGCCAGGGTATTTCTAGATATTTCCCCAAGAAGTTTTGACACAAATAGCCTTTAACCTGATCTTGAGAACAATGATGGGGCTTGTACCACTGAACCTCAGTGTTACAGGTTTTAGGACACATGTGACATCCACAAAAAGCCCGATGACAAGGGCACGGGTGGGCACTGTCACATGACAGGCTCAGTACACTATGGTCAGAGAGTGTAAGTGAGCAGAACTGACTGTTCGGCGATAACCGAGGAAGCAACATAAATCCCTGATGGCGACACCGGCGGACAGGTCCGCTATCGGCACATCCCAGCCCGCAGGCCCCGGGCAGACTCACCCCAACCGGGAGGCAGAGGGCCTAAGGGGTCGTTCTCCGCCGACATCATGGAAGCCTGCGAGAAGAGGGAGAAGACACGGTCCATGACCTGGAAGGGCCAAACACCCCAGAAGAACACTCTGAGGAAAGCAGCGACTGGATACATGGGAAAAGGATGGACCTCACAGACTGGCAGGAGCTTAAAAAGGACTGGGGGGGTGTTAATCAATTACAGGAGTGGCAGGATTTTGGCCAGGGTCTGATTAGATACACCTAATCACTCATGGGGGTCCCATTTGATGAGCTGAACAAACACACTAAACAAAGGCACCTCTGAACAGAGATCAACCCCCCCCCCCCCACCCCCACAGGCCATATCAAGAGGGAACAAGCAACACCACCCTGAAACCCTAATCTTTAACCACACTAACCATTATCAGTCATCATTTAAGACTGCAGACGACCAGCCAATCAGAACGAAGCCATGCTGTTACGTGACTGGCTGGGGACCGACCGCACTGTCACTGACTTGACGAGCCTGCGTTACCGAGTAGAGGTATCTCTGGTTGAACTGGTGCATAGCTCCCTGTAACTGGCTCCGCTGGGACTGCCACTGCTCGAAGTTGCGGACCGACTCCATGGTGGGCCTCTGCCAAGTGGTGGTCCGGGTGTTGTGGTCTACGTAGTAGACCCGGCCCCGGTCGTCCACGCGCCGCTCCCAGCTGAGGTGACATTACACCCATCCAATCAATCATGTTTCAGACGTCAGACAAATGCGTGAATCAAGGCAGGATGTGTTGGAGCGTGGCACAGCACTCACCCAGACGGTAGGGGTTGGGGTCTCTCCCACGTCGTGGTTCTGGTGTTGTGATCCACGTAGTAGGTCCTGCCGTGCACGTCTTTCCTCTGCTCCCACCTGCACGGCCAAAGCAAGACATTTAGAAGCCACCTCTGAAAATGAGGAGAGGGGCTGGAGAGAGCGGATGGGTAAGGGGTAGGGGCAGGATGAGCCTGGGAACGACAGACAGTGAGAAGTGGGGGGGAGGGGCTCCAGTTCTTACCCTGCGGGCAGGTGATCGGCATTCCCAGTATTCCCGTGCTTGGGTTTCGCTTCCGATGCACTTTTGCCACCGGCCTTGTTCCCTGCAGCAGAGGCAGTCACGGAGGAGGAGGAAGGGGAGGAGGAAGAGGCGGGATTGCCAGAGGGGCCGTCTGACGCCGTGAGTGCTGAAGCGGCCAGAGCAGACCCGGAGTCCAAAGAGGCGCCGCCGACGCCGTCCCCAGAGCTGCCAGCAGGGGGCAGCATCTCTTCCACAGCGGAGTTGACAGTTTCCCCATTAACTGCACAGGGGAGCAGGGAAAGCAGATACTTCAGTGGGGACTGCTTCAGAGCCTCAGCTGTGCATCATGGGAAAACTGACAACAGCAAGCCAATCCAATTAGTAAATTGGTGATTTAAGGTACAGGGCTATATAATTAAAATATAATTAAAGTACTGTCCCCTCTGTAGTACCATCACAACCACACTATCAGTTTGTACCAGTACAACTTGTACACCGTCCAGTTCATGAGCATGGTCATGCTTTGTGGTCACGACCAGAAAATGACCGCTCTCCTTACCAACGCCGTTTGTGACCTGACCGTCGGTCGGCCCGGGGGAGGGATCTTGCTGGGCCAGAGCTGCCCTGGGGGCAGGGGAAGAGGAGGCTGCATCTTCATTGATGACAGGCGAGGCGGACGCACCCGGACCGTCAATGCTGTCAGAACCGGAAGCAGAACCGGACGCAGAACCAGAGCCAGAGCCCTGGGACCTGGTGAGAGAGAGGCTGCTGAGGACCGCAAACTGCATGTTTAGCACATCTGCCCTTTATCCACATCCCCCTGCTTAGTCTCAGCCCTCGCTTTCCCTATATCATTCAACATGACTGAATGATCAGGCTGGGGGGGAGAACTGTCCTACTTACCCAGACTGAGACCTCGCTGGGGTGTCATCCCCATTATCCCGGACAGCATCTCCATTCTGCTGGACTTCTGTAGGTGGAACCACCTCAATTATTACCAACTCGGATGTGCAACATCAAAATAGGATCTCTGACAGATGACAACTTAGTGTAAGACTTCCTTGCTCCGACATCATGACAGAGCATGAAACTGGCTGTTGTCTACTGACTGGTCATTGACCATTATCATCATCATCATCTTCCAAAGCAAACAGCCAATCACAGGATTCAAAGTGACCAATCAACGAAGTGGAGAAATCAGTCACTGTTCCCGCCTCCACAGTCTCAAAACGCAACCTTTCGAGCGAGCGAGTGCAGTGCAGTGCAGTGCAGACGCGAGCATGCACACGGGGTCCAGTGAGGATGGGTTTTCTGTTCATGGACACACACACACACACACACGTGTGTAGTTTTCATGTGTGCGAGTTCTGAGACTAAATAAACGCCATATACTTGGCTTTCTTTTACATGTGGCAAGCATATGAAAAGCTTTAATGAGGCACCATGTTTTGGTGAATGGGGGGGGGGATGGGCTAAAGGAACACTCACTGGGGGCTGAGTTGGTTCTGTTGGGGAGTATCTCCCGGCCCACTGCAGGGGCGTCCAGGATGACTGTCAGCTCCCCAACAGTGCTCTGGCCCCCCTTACTCTCCAGGGTCAGCTTCAGTACCTCCTTCACATTCTCCACTTGGGGGGGGAGCAGATTAAATTAAAGGGAGGGAGCAGAAAAGAGAAGTAGAAAGATCTTACAAGTAATTAAAAAAATTATATCTAGAGGACACATCCTAATTAAAGTAATCCCCAGAAACACCACACAACACCATATATGGAAATATGAAAATGAGGGGGTGTGGTTGGGTGTTTCTAGGGCGGGGCCCACCTTTGCGGCCATGCTGCTCCAGGACCCTCCGCACGTCCAGTCCCGCTTTACCCAGCAGAGAGTCGGCCTTCAGGGCGTGGTGACTCCACACCCGGAAGTCCAGCTGGCTGCTTGACGTCACGTTTCTGTCCACGGTAAGGAGTCAAACAAAAATCATGCCCATCATGCCACCTTCGGGGCATCACACCATTTGCCAGTCAGCCAGCACTCCCTTCTGCCCTCTATTGGCCAATCCACCCAAGTGCAGCCGGACGAAAATCAACAACTGATCCAACATATGGGAAACAGACTTCAACAGGCATTTACCGCCACATGTGGGCCAAAGACAAGCTGGAGTCAAGACTCTTAAGCAAACCAAAAAGGAGATGGCGGACAGGCCGGCGTGGGAGGGAGGCGAGTGCTTACACTGTGAGCCTCTCCTCCCACTTGGGGCTAGAGGAGCTGTGCGACTTGGCCGTCCTCCAAATCTCCCCACTCGCCTCAAGCTCCACATAGACGGCCGTCCCCACAAACCAGTTCTTCTTGCGCTTGAGCCTGGCACAGGACACTTGGGAGGGAGTTAAGGAGAGGGCGGGTAACAATCAGGGCCAAAAAATGAGCACAAAGTCATACATTCACAACATATCCTTCACACAACTGTACATTGACTGTGGTCTCTAATCAAGGCCAGCACTTGCATAAAAGGACCATAATTACGAGTCCCCCTGCAGGTCATAATTGGACAAAGGTTGTTTTGCTTTTAAAATTGAAGAGAACGGCTCCACAGTCTTTAGAAATCACATCACTAATGCTGGCCGCCCACCGTGACCTTCAGTAACCTTCAGTCACCCCTAACATCTTTGCTGTTGTAAGGCCAGGCTGTCACACCCACCCCCTGACCTCCACAGACGCTGCAATTCTCACCGGTGGCATGCAGCTGCAAGGTCTCTGCATGGTTATTGCTGCAGTCTGATGTGGGTGGGGCTGAGGCCATGTCACGGCACGGTGGTAGCCTGAAACGCACACATTAACGTGAGCCAAACAGGAAACAAGGCCTGTGCACTCAGATGTAATAAAGAACCTCAGGGACTCAGGCGATAATGAGTCCCTGAGATGACGGCGGCTAAGTGCTCGCTGAGACAAGCTCATCTCACCCCGTCTTGCTCAGTCCTGCTCAAACCCAGCAAAGTGAAGCCCCACCCACCACCCCGATCACCCCTCTGCTTCCGGCCCCGCCCCTCTGATCGCTCACCAGCTTGGAGTCCCCCGAAGCCCTCGGATTCCTCACGCGGCACTGTGGCCCATGGCGCCTCTGTGACAGGAAACCATGGGTGCAAGACAGGAAGCAGTGAGACGCAAAGAAGGGCCATGAGACACGAGGAGTGCAGATAAACCACAGATACACTGCCGTGCCCTTTTTACAGAGAGACTGTGTGCATGTGTCACAGCACTGACACAAACAGAGGCAAAGGCAGTGAGATAAATCCAAGAACATTAAAGTCCAGGAGAAGGTGCTTTAAGCTGTTCCCATGCTCCCTGTGAGGTCACAAAGTAACAGTCAACGTAAATAGGTTTTTTTCCCTCTAACCATAGACACTAGCAGGTAAGCGCATTGACTGGAGGAAAGTGTAAACACCGGCTCAAAATACTTCAAATTCAACTGATTCTGTCACTTTTTTTTTTTTTTTTTTTTTTTTAACACAAATTGACAGCTTGTTATTTCTTCAAAAATTGCACTGAAATTATCCATTGAAGCACAATGATATTTCAACATTCTTCAGCTAAAATATCAGCCAACATCGCCCTCGATTTCTGCAAAGAAATCCTCTTCAGAAGTTACGTTTTTTCAAAGGCCGTGAAAATAAAAAGTTCCCAATCATCGGGTCAGGGGGTACACTGATAATCTCAAAAACCACTCAAGATGATCACTTGAAATTTTCTTCATTTAGTATCAAACTAAAAAAAAAAAACGATTTGGCTGATGGGCTAATTTTTATTTTTTTTCCCTGCCGGCACCTACTATTAACACTTAGGAATCATCTTCCTCTTCTGTGCCAAAGAACTTGCGCGAGTTACAGAACTTCCTTCCATGCCACAAACAGGCCAGTAAACAGCAGAGACACCCTAGCATACGTGCGAGGCTACACGCTCACCGCTAACCAGAGCAGAGTATAACCATAGGTATCTGTAACCAGAGAACGTCATGGTCATGCCCGGTGTCTGGGCAGCAGTCCAGTTCTCACGGGGGGGGGCAGGGTGTAACGGCCAGGTTTCACGGCACACAGTGAGCACATCACCGACAACGTGTGTTATCTCCAGCAAACCAAGAACTGCGCCATGCAGAGAGGACCCACAGGAGCTGGATGCTACGCTGCCTGAGCTGGGATTCACAGCAGGTGTTAAGGTTCCGACCGCACTGGTGGTGAGCCCACTCGACGCTGGAGCCCTACCTCAGGACAGGGTCATTCACAAGGGTTTCCAGAACCGCTGTTGGGCCGGCATTTACAGCACCAGACTTGCATTAGTGCTGACAGCACGCTCGAGGTGGGACGAGTCGCCCCTGTGTGGCAGAAAAATCACCACTCTCTAGAAGATAGCTGCACCATGCGGTGTTTGACAATTATGCTTGCCTGCTACTCAGAACCCGATCAGCTCTCACCTGCAGATACGGGTCAGACCTCAGGACTAAAGAAGGGCACCACGAACGATCCAATCTGCCACCGCATATTGTAACAACGAGCCGGACATAGTAAAAATATGACACCTGGTTGACGACAGTTGACCTCATACTCAACACAACAACAATTTCTCGCAGACATGGAAAAAGGGCGTAAATAACAAGCAAAAGAATACAGAGAGCTCTTTCCAACTCCACAGTGATCCTGCCACACAAGCCAGCGGATAACCAGGAACGTTAACCTTGACCTCGGGTTGGATTCAGGGGGTTAAAATATCTGCTACCCCGTTGCCACTGACGACAGCCGCAAAGTGGACGCCAACTGGTGAGGACGAGCGGCTGGAACATGCCGTCCCAGATCGTATCCCATGACCTCCGAGTATTCCCCTGTTACCGGAGCTGCCTGGGCACCTTTCTGGGCCAAAATAAGCCTTCTGGTTACCTTTCACACTCTTCCGTGAGATGCTGGGATCACTGCGTCTGAAAGGACTTGGAGTTTCTAAATTAAGCCATCAGAGTGACCCTGCATATTTAAACGCTGACCATTAATATACAACCATAACACTAATACACCATAACAACCCCATGGTTCTGAGAGGGCCCTGGTGTATAGATCGGTGGAGGGCAACACTATGATAAAATGGGAGGGCAATTTACAGCTGGGGGGAAGACAAGGGTGACAAAAGCATCTTTTTATGACTTCCCCTTGAAGAAAGCAGCACCACTGGCCCCAGACTGGCAGCTCCTGACATGAAGTGTAACCAGAAACCTACCCCCCCCTCCAGTTTGGCACACTTATGTGGACAAATACAGATCCTGGCATCTGCCCGTTTCCAACCGATTTGTATGGTGCCTACAACAACACGTGGAAAGACGCCAGTGGATGGCGTTACCTACCATAAGCGTGACATCAGCAGCACTTTCAAACAGCCTTACACCTTGACCCATGCATACAGAAGGCAGCCAGACACCACAAGCAGAACAACACAAACATCTCACCGCAAGCAAAGGTCAGTAACCGCCTTGCTGCCTGGCTGATCTACTTCTGCACCCTGTCGGTGGTGCTTTGGTAATACACGCATCACAGGGTAGAGGGAGGGTCCCGGGATTGCAACTCAGATACAAATAGATCCTCGTGCCAAACTACGGCAAAGAGCCACACGTGCCTGCACCCGACTGCATTCGCGCTCCCGAGACTGCAGGGAGAAATCGCACTCGAGGCTGCCGCCGCCGCACGCGCCTTTTTTTTGGGGGGGGATTTACTCGCATTCCTGACAGACGAGTCACCTGAAAGCTTAGCCGAGTTCGGAGCCTCCCATCGCGTAGGGCGGGCACTGACGAGCCGCCGGGTCGGGGGGGGGCGGACAGCAATGCTGACAGCGAAAACGTCGGGGAGCTGAAACATTTAAAGAAGCCGTGCTGGAGGAGAGAGGACTACCTGTGACTCATTTCCTCCCTGTGCTTCTTTTCTTCCTACAACTGATGGCTTGGGTGTAACCCGAAAGCGGTGTGTCTGTGGGGGTGGGGGGATGTCTGACACTTTTTTACCAAACACAGCAACTGTTAAGTCTCGGTTTTAAGCCTTACGGTGCAGAAACCACCAGGGCTTTCTGGATATTTTACGGTACCCGAGCTTCTGTGGAGACTGCAATTTACTAGAACGAATCTGCACTGATTTCCAGGCAAAACAGGGGAAGCCGCCCGTCAAAAGCCCATCATTAAGCACCTGTGACCTGGTGCAGGGGATCCCCAGCCACCAAAGAGATTTGCACATGCAGCGTGGCTGTCAGGGGACATTAATACAGAAATACCGGGTGCTTAATGCAGCAAACTCCGCAGACCAAGAGCTGCAGCCCGGGACCCAAGCCCACGCTCCGTGACAGTGAACCAGACAGCAGGATAAGCCTCAGTGGTGAGCAGGAAAAGGGAGCGAGTCACCTCCTGGATGTAACGCGGAGGACCAGGTGCACACCTGGCGGGCTGACAGCGGGGCACGCGGGGCACTCGGGGCAAGCCGCGTCGGCGCTCCCTCTCCTGCGTATCCGAGCCATTCGGAACCGACAGACAAAGGCACTGAAAGCGCCGCGACGTCCCCCTGCAATACGTCCGCCATCTTTCCGCCCCGGTCGCAAGTCTGAAGGCAGACCACTCGGCAGACAAGCTGACGCCGAACAGAACCACAGACCGGCGGTTCGGATCAGCAGTCCAGCGTCCAGGGGCGGCCGCAGTCTGTTACCCCGTTCACCACGGTCGCAGAAAAACCGTTCTTCCTGTGCCTGGAGCCCCTCTCCGGCTCCAAGACTCAGCACTCACCGCGTCCTGGCTCTCTCCCGGTATCCCGCTGCCCTTTCTATGCGGTACTGGCGGCTAGGGCCGGCGGGGAGCGCTCGTCCGATGCCTGCCTTTCGCCTCTGTCAAATTGGGCGTTCGCCACAGACTCCCATCTCTCTCCACGGAAAGGGAGGGGGAGGACGCACGGCACGCACATCATTTACGTCATACGTACCGAGACATCCTCCGCTGCTGGCGTCCTCGCGCATGCCCAGTCATACGAATTGAAATTAACACTATATCATGGGCTTTAATAGATTCCGTAAATTGCCCATGAGTCACTGTTTGTTTATTAGTACTATATAGTGTTTGAAACTGATACTAATGATGTCCAGGACACCGAGTCCTTGAATTTGGTCAAAAGAATTTTTACTTTTGACAGTGATGTCCCCGTTGAAATCCCAGGTGGGACAGTGCTAATGTGATTGAGCTTGAAGGAATTTCCATAAGACGCGTATTGAATGACTGACGAAGGTAAATGATGCAATGCACAAAACGTGTCAGAAATACACTGATTGACCACCTAACAGAAGACCAGAATTAATTAACCGCATTTCCCAGTCTACAATAGGCTAGTGATCTAGCAGAACATAGTATATCAAGCAGAAACATCATTGCTAGTGGGGATACTATCTCCCGTGTCCTTGTTTTCTTGCCTGTGAATGTTCTTTGACAGCTTGTTTACAATGATAAAAGCATTGTTTAATGGTGACGGGAGGCAGAGCCCCGGGGTAGTGCATGTCATCCATCACAGAAACCAGCAGCTAGGGTTGAAATCGCCTGAAAATGTCACGTTCCTTATTTTTCTCCATAAGTTTCGACACATTGGCCTCCTACTGGTGGTGTTGAAATAAAACTGGCAGGCAGGGTGACCGTAGGCCAGAGCCAACCGTAATTTGCTTTTTTAAGCACGAATCCTGCTGTCGAAGGATTGCGGATTCGTTTTCAGCCCAGCCCCACCCGGCAGCCATGCCCGAGTGTGTCATTTAAATGTTTCGGTGACACTTTTTTAAGCCGACTATATACATTCCGCGGCATTGTTTTTCTCCGAGAAGGTGTTAGGAAGGCGAAATGTTGACGCGATGGGCCGTTTGTTTCTCACCAGCTCAGATTTCATTTAATGCGGACCATTCGGTGGAAACAAAAACAGCAGTGGCAGGGTCAAGCTGTGACAGTGTGTTTCCAAAGTGTGGTCCTCTCTCTCCCTCCGAGGGGGCTGGCAGTACGATCTCTTTACAACGTGTAATCCTGTTTGAAATGTGTGTGCGTGTGTTTGTGGGGAGAAGGGAACCATAACCAAGGGATACAGTGCACAGGCACAGGTTTTAGGGGGATCCCAATGTGCTGTCAGAGTGGCATAGCATAAATAATATTGTGTGCCTCTGGGGTGTGTATTACAATGGTGTGCCTTGCTGGACATACTGGAGAGTTTCTTATGTTTTGGTTACAGTTACAATTGACAGTAGCCCTGCATAAACAGTTATTTTATCAAAACAGTCCTGTTGATTTCAAACCCATGTTCACTGTTCCTTTATCCTTTACATTTTATGCACTGCTTCATTAAAGCAATCTATATACTAATCTGTGATAAAGCTTTTTTGAAACTAATAAAATCCCCCAAGTTAAAATTGATTACTTGGGTCCAATTTGAATTGCTACCCAGCAAGGTTTCATTCGTGGCCTGGTGTCTAACTGGCTGCTGACGGCTGTACTTATCAGAGCCAACATCGCCTGGCCCTTTTGCATATATGTATTAAGGCTGTACAGGTTAGCTTGCTTAAGAAAGAATTGAAACAGGTTGAGTCTTATGAATGAAAATGGAAAGCCTCTTCCAAATTCTGGCAAAAGTAAATAAAGTGACAGTGATTCCTTTGTTTTCATAGTAACTCAATACGGACATACAACTTTCATCCATCCATCTTCCATAACCGCTCGTCTGCCACTGGGTCATGGTGTGCCTGCACGGTAGGAGACACACTGGTGGGTTCGAAGCCATAGTGCCACCCACTGTGACATCCCCTGTATCATTAACCATGTGTTTTATTAACCATACAGTTCTCATTTTTCTACATGAATAGCCTGTTGTAATTTGGAATAAACCTTTGAAGGGAATAGATGGGGCTTTTTTGACTAGCATCTTCATATTCAACATTCTCCGCTGAGTCTTCACCTCAAAGCTTTTGTCAGCATTGACTCATAGTTTCACTCAGTCCACCGCTCTGTCCACCACGGGATTTGAAGCAGAAACCTTCTGATACAGACACAGAGTCATAACTCCCCAAAGCCACGCACCTTAGCCATTTCCGTTTCATACAATAAAGTGTGTCTTTTTAAATACTTTTCTATTCTTCCAAGCCTCATTAATAATTCATCCATATTACAGCTGCTTTTCCACTACATGGTCACAGTGAGCCTGGAGTCTGTCCCGGGCAGCACAGGGCACGAGGGAGGGGTTCACCTGGCACAGGGTAATACTGCCGTATTAATAATTCATTTTGCCTGCAATATTTTTAGCTTTTGGATATAAGCAAACAACAAATTTGACTAGAAGCTGTGCTATATTTGAATACCTACTGAAAATCATGGGCATTAAATACACAGTGTGTCCTTTGTTGCACATGAGCTTGACGTTCAAAATGTTTGGAATTTAGGGCTGACAGGCTTGAAAATATGTTTACTTAATGCATCGCAATATTGGATAATGTACGACAGGCTTTCAGCTGAACACCACAGTTTTTTTTTCCTGGTTTGAACACCTCTCTTTTACGTAGCTGTTAAAACATGCAAACAGAGTGTTTCTAATTCAATTTTAGTCCACTGTGCTCACCATAAAATCACTGTGCAGTTACTAGCTGCTGACTGTAAGATTCTCTGCATTAGCAGACTGGCAAACAAGCAACACGATCTTGTAAAATGTAACTGCCTCACTTAAGTTTAACTTTGGAGTTCTGTGGTAAATCGAATTCCTGCAGAATTGGCATTGCGAAGTTTCGTTTTTTTCTTTTTTTTTTTTTCTAATTTTATAGTTGCAAGTGGTTGGGGGCTAACTGAAACACATAGGAACACGCACATGTGGTTAAGGACGTGAACTAAAAACATCAACAAAGAAAACAGTTCAGTTAAACTTCCACTGAACCCTCTGAAGTACCTATGACTCTGTGTACCTTTTATTCGACATTATACGATGTACTTAACTTTTTACTTCTGCTAACCTGCTTTGCTTAGCAGATTCCCATCAGATTACGAGGTTATGATGTTACTAACTATTCCTTGACCAGGGGCTGTATTGCAAAACAGGATTACTTGCTTAACTTGTTGGATTTAAGGTTGTCTGGGGTAAATGTAAACGAACAAAGATAGAACCCATTCAAACGGGGGTACCTTAAATCAGGCCCCAGTTCTTCTTGTGTTTCTACAAGACAAAACAAAAAAGATATAATTGTACTTCTGGTTCCTTTACATTAAACTGTGAAGGACACAAGATGACATCACACAGTTGAGCATGGCCACTCCCCTCAAACACCTAATAGATGCAAATCGCCTCCCCAGATGTTGTATGATTAATAATAATAAAAAAAATCTTTATTTAGTTGTTATTCTTACGAGTTATATTTATTTGCAATGTTGTTTATTTTCACATTGTTTCTGTTATCCAGGACTAACGCTTCAGCTACAGTATCACCAGAATTTTTCCCCTGGACGATCACTCACCTCATGAGGACTATGAAGGATGAAATCGCACAGCCGGCCAGTAGAGGGAGCCACGCTCACTATATGATAGTGGTGGGTGGATCGATCCAAGTATCGATAATATTGATAATAATGTTGGTATTAATATTGATCAATACCAGTTTAATGAGGTCGATACTCTAGTTTCAGTTTCGCTCCTGAATGCACCGCAGCTGTCTGTGTGAGCTGAGAGGATTTCTTGAAAGGCAGGACAGTTTCTAAGTACCAGGCGAAGTGCAATAAAATCGAAAAATGTGATCATGATACTGTTCCTGAACAAAAAACCTTTAATCTGTTCTGCACAGGGGGTGGGGGATATTCCTTTGAGCCTGTTTACACTTTATTGTATTTTTAATTGTACTTTGTTTATTGTATTTTCAGTAATAATTTTTAATTTTTTTCAAAGCCAGTTCTCTAATTTAGTGCACTTTATGTTAGAAAATGACATTTTGTGTTACTTGTGTTTTATAATAAATATTTATTTACTTATAAACTTTGCCCAAATTCTGTCCTGGGTTTTAACTAATTTGTAAAAAAAAAAAGAATCACAAAAACACTTAAAGGTAATGAAAATTAATTCAGCTTTAGCAATTTGATGCATCCACCTTGATTATTAAAAAGTATCCATATCGATATCGGCGATACTGGCCCTGTATTGAAACTTAGTATCGGATCGATACCAAATCTTGTAGCCTAGTATCGCACACCACTACTATATATACAGTATATGATTGAACTGGGCTTCCAGAGCTGTGCGCTTGATTCCTGGCCACGACTTTGTCTGGATGTCCTTGGTTTATCCACTTAAACTGCAGGTCACTGGGCGTGATGCACCCACCCCCAGCAGTCTCGTATTTTACTTATCAAAAACAATTACTACGTTGGTGTTACTAAGAGAAAACAGTACCTAAAACTAAATGCCACAATTTTATTTCACCAGACCTAACCCAAGATAAACTATCCTGCTTAGTTTGCCCGGTTAAATTAAAACCATTTCTAATGAACAGAAGCAGATCCAGTTTTGTCCTAATCAGCGGACACTTTTCTCCGCAGCCATCTGCTCGCCGCATGGCAACGTTTAGCGATAGTACTGTTTGGCAGACGGATCACGTTGTTTTTTCTTTTTTATTATTCTTTATGTGAAGGCGAGTTTAACGCCTGGGCTGAGCTTTTAAGACGTCGCACATCTGTTGCAGGCCCCAGTTGCCGTTAAAAGAATATGTGCAGAAACACGCCAGTTACCCCCCCCCCCCCCCCCCCCCCCCCCCCCCCCCCCCCCCCCCCCCCCCCCCCCACCACACAACAACACACAACGCACACACACACACACACACACACTCCCCCCGCTGGCGACAACATTCCAGCAAAATGATACAAACTGTCTGTCAAATGTGGTGTGTTTGCAGGTGGATGGATAGCTAGGGACACGTTGTGGGCACGCAAGCCATTTACAATTAAAAGAAATGCAGTAAATGACGGAGTGGTGAGAGGCATACCTTGCTTTTGGGTTACTCATATGCTCCCAGGAAGAATCAGTATTTAAAGCAAACTACCAAAAAAAGCTCTGCTGAACCCCTTGAATTTTTAATCATCGCACATCATCAAGGACACAGAAAGAGATGACAATAATGTACAGAAACATATGGAAATATGTATTTGAAAATATATCGCACACCAATACTTTTGTCAGGAGATACATATCAGCATCGCTATATGTATATTTGTATATGTGCGTGCATGTGTGTGTGTGTGTGTATGTATATA
>JABJVO010000078.1:21633721-21650201 GCA_026770805.1 Boulengeromyrus knoepffleri | reverse complement strand
TATATATATATATATATATACACACACACACACACACACACACACACGCACACACACACACACACACACACACACTAGGCCAGAAGTTTGGGCCCACCTCTGGACTTTTTCAAAAATAAACAATACATTGCGTTGTCAAACTTTTATTACAATATTACAAATGCTTAAAATAAATGTAACTGACTGGTTTTCAATATTTTATAGCTTGTATTAAAACATTATTTAGCCACAAAGCCTGAAACTATTGGTTTTGAAGAAGACATATCAGGTCTGTTTTCAGTGCATTAACATTCACTTTGTGTTGGAATTATATTTCATCATGTCAGAGCTTGATCTGCTCTTAGCTTCTTGTGTCTTAATAAACTAAACGATAGCCACTTGTCTGCCTTATCCACTGATAAGTCAGAATTTTTGATAAATATTTGTTATTTTTATGTTTGTAATGACTAGAAAGGCACATCTAACAACTGAACCGAGGGCTGAAATCAAAATTTTGAGTGAAGATGGGTTCTCTCATCGCCAAATAGCCAGAACGCTAAATGTTTCTGAGCATTGAGTGACCTACAGTTTACAGAGAAAAAGGTTGACAGGAAGCAACAGTGACCAAAAGAGTCAAAGTGACAAAGGCAGATGATCAGCACTTGGTTGTAACATGCAAAAGAAACTGGAAGATGACTGTAATGGCATGAGGGCTGCGATTAATGTGAACAGAGGGAAGCCGGTATCTCTTAAGACAGTCAAGCAAAGACTGAGAGCAGCGGACTGCACGGTCGAGTTGCTGACAGAAAACCTTTACTGGTGTTAACAAGAAAAAGAGACTAATATAGGCTAAACAATACAAACAGTGGAGTATTCAGGCCTGGGAGCAGGTCTTGGGGATGGATGAAAGTCCATCCGTGGGGCAAGTTGGACCAACAAGTTCAAAATGAACAGTTTGCATGCTGAGAAGGTGCTGGGAGGGTTTGGACACAAGTTATTTCCAAAAAATGCTGGAAAGGACGTTGTGAATTTCTGCTGCTGTGATAAAGGTAGGGGGTGGTTATTTTGATGAAGTGTGTACTTAGGCACTCGCAGTCATTAAATTGTACTTACAATGCATAGTATATACTATATTACACTTCAAAACCAGTCAGCTACATTTGTTTTAAGTATTTCTAATATTTTCTTGTAATAAGAGTTTGAAAAAGCAGTGTATCATTCATTCTTTCAAAAATTGGAGGGTGGGCCCAAACTTCTGGCCTGTAGTGTGTGTGTGTGTGTGTGTATGTATATATATATATAAATGAAGTGGTATCTCTCCCTTTAGTGCAGCGACAAAGCAACAAAGAAACAAGCAGCCCCTGCCCCCCCTAAATCTGAAGATCAGCCCCGAGTCAATAGATGCAGAAATCAGTTTTATTTTTTTTTTGCTAGTATCTTTATATAAACTAAACGACATCATTACCTAGTTTATGTTACTAAACATTTTACTGTGTTGTAGTATAAAATTCTTTATAAAAAGTGGACCTAAGTATAAATCAAATGCCCTGACAGCGTTAAGAGCATTCAGCACTGCGCGACAGTGCGGGATCGATGGAAGCCTTCTGCCCAGACTAAGGGAGATTAAAGGTTCAAGTACTGCCTTCCGTTCAAGGCCAGAGGCCTCTCCGCCTTGTTAAGGGTCACTTTGATTAAATGGATTCCTGGGATTAGTGTAACACTTAAAAGGAAAATGCACAACGTTGCCAACAGGAAAAATAATGAACACTCCAATCAATTCTAGCGGAAATGTTCAATTCATTTTTTGACAACACACACACACACACACACACACACACTCACACAATAAATAAAAAAGAAAAACATCCGCAGTCAAACAGGTCTTTCGGTCGGCTTGCGGGCCTCCATATGGCTGAGAACTGGTGCCACCTGCTGGTCGATGCCAGGCATCAGCTGATTCCCAGCACTATCAGAGCTCCTCCTCCTCTCCCCCTCTTAAACCCTAGGACACCTTTACATCATTACCCTGGTCAGTAGATCCATTCAAGGACATGAGCATAAACCTTCTATCACCATAATTACCAGGGATGTTCTTACCGTGGTAACGGCCATCCATCAAACCCGTGAAGACCGACAGGTTGTGTTTCCTGCAATGTTGCGTGCAGCGAGGTTTGGGGTACATAAGGATCACAGAGTCCCATGGTTAATGTACAGGGAGGGAGGGCCCTTTGTCCATCGCTGCACGCAGGATCGATGACACCCAAGGTCTGCTAGGAGGGGACTGGAAGGCAGTGAGGTCTGGTGGGAGGGGGTCAGTACTCAAGCTGGCCGGTAGACAACTGCACGGTGGGCGGGGAGCCACTGATGGCTGGCCCACACCAGCAGGACGAACGCCTGGAGGTCTGAACACTGCAGCTGCAAGGAAGAGAGGAGACCACGTTAGCCCGCATGCCTGGATCAGCCTCCTGGGGACCAGGGCCAGAGCGATGCTTAGCATAACGGCTAACCACATAGACACTTAACCTTTGGACATGTTAGCATGTTAGCCACAGAGACAAAGAGAGGAGGCCGTGTTAGCCAGCGTGCCTGGCTCAGCCTCCTGCAGTGGGTTGCACTAGCTTAGCTTAAGCTCAATCGTAAAGTCGGGTGTAAAGTGTACCTTAAGTCCTACGTTGAAACTAGCTAGACTGAAACTCGCGCCGCATTCTTTGTCTGTTGCACAACTCCTATTTAAGTTCCATCAAAGTTAGTAGCTACTAAATAAAAATATCGTCGCATATAATGGCATTTTCACTGTGGACAACCAATCAATATCACTGTCTGATATTACCGGAACTAACTGGCTGTTCCACATGTTTTTGAGTCTGGGTTATACATAGCTACCGATTTGTTTTCTCTGTATTTATGAGAATTATTTAAAATACAGCTGTGATGAATAGATCTGATAGTGCTGGGAATGGTTTAGGGGGGCAATGGATCACAAAACTCACAAATTGGCTCATATGTATTTGAGTCACGGATCAAATCATTTTTCGTATTAGCAAAACATAAAAAAGACATATAACTTTGCTTTCCTTTTTTTACTTAAAGAACTGAAAGAAACTTTTAACACGCCCGTTTTCATGAACACACAAACTGCTTTGTCTGTATCTTTTCACTGCAACTGCACCGGACCGATGTCCATAGAGGACATACATCATTTTCTGCCTTATGTCGAGATCACGACTTATTTTCCTCATGATCTCAATATAGCCAACGTTGTTCTCTCAAGATCACAAAACAAGTTCTCAGAAGAATGGAAATTGTTAGAAAGTGACAGAGGCAATAAAACTTTCACACCTTCATGGTTAAACTTTGCAGTTAATCCACGGTTCACATACGGGGTGGGGGAATCTGTACGGATAAACCAGGGTCTGTTAAACCACTCATATGTTTATCAAATTTGTGGCAAAGTTAGATAGACATGTATTTTAGGTGCTTGACAGTCGTTCTGCTACATAAGATCAATGAATACAAACGGGGTTCAGGAATAAAAAGGGTTATTCACATTTGTGCCATTTTCACCACTTTTTGTTACGATGGACCTTACACTTAATGCTAAGGTAGTGTAAAATTTACGGCATAACTTAGTGCTATGTTAAAACTATAACTAAAACTTCAACCAGTTAATTTTTAGTACCTTTTTAGTTCATGTCCATTGTAAGCTAAGATCGAACTTATGCTTCGCTGGTGCAACCCACTGCTGGGGACCAGGACCAGAGCGACGCTGAGCATAGCAGTTAACCACATAGACACTTAACCTTTGGACATGTTAGCATGTTAGCCACAGGAAGGCCGCATTAGCCAATGTGCCTGCCTCAACCTCCTGGGGACCAGGGCCAGAGCGATGCTGAGCATAGCAGCGGTGGCTTGATGGTTAGGGAAGCACACTTGTAATCGGAAGATTGCAGGTTCGAATCCCCGACCAGCAAGGCACCACTGAGGTACCCTGAGCAAGGTACCGCCCCCAAGCACTGCTCCCCGGGCGCTGAATTAGCTGCCCCCTGCTATGTTAACCTTCCTGCCACATAAGGGTTAAATGCAGAGGACATGTTTCATTGTTGCGCACTCTGTGCTGTGTTAACACTGATCACTAAATTCTAATTCTAAATTCTAACCACATAGACAATTAACCTTTGGACGTGTTAGCATGTTAGCCACAGGGAGGCTGCGTTAGCCAATGTGCCTGCCTCAACCTCCTGGGGACCAGGGCCAGAGAAGCAATTAGCATAGTGGTTAACCACATAGACACTTAACCATTGGATGTATTACCGTGTTAGCCGCAGAGCGGAAGAGAGGAGACCATGTAGTTGGTGTGCCTAGGTAACCAGCTAAAAGGTTTTCAAGGGCTAGCACAGCCGCTAACCACATAGGCAGTTAACCTATAGACTTGTTAGTGTTAGCCTCTGCAATACAGGCATTAGACCTGCGGAGCTCCACAGAGTTTTGCCAAGACCTCCTGGATGCTGGAGAAACGAGGCCAGTGGAGCATCATTTTCCCTGCAGTATTTATACTGAATTTACCCCCCCCCCCCCCCCCCAGACATGCAGGCATGCAGGAGGGAGCACTGCGGCACTCTCAGTTAATAAGCATCCACGGGGAATCAATCTTAGAATGCTGGGCACTGGGCGGTTTGCAATACTGCTGACAGAGTGGATGTACTGATTAATGTGGAGGACATGGTACGAATCTGGAATATTCTGTCTGCTGTGCATTGTGAGAGATGGGTGAAATGAAATCACAGACAGCCAGAAGGGGGCGATATTTAGGCAGATACCTGCCATCTTCATCCATCTCCTGGTCCGCCTCTGTTGCAGAGCATTCCACGTCCCCGTCTGCGTTCTCATCCACGCTGCTCTCGCTACCCTGAATGGAGAACTGGCAGGAGCTTCCGGGGGTCAGGGACTCTCTGCTGTGCAAACCACACACATATACGTTTCGGTGAATGAGACCTGACACCCAAAGCCACACCTCCCCAGGTCCATGACTCACCGGAGGGCTCGCTCCAGCGTATTGATGTGAAGCTGCTGCTCATTCAGCATCTTCCGCAGAGTGTTGATTTCTCGCTGCTTCTCCTGCAGCTCCTTCTGCAGCCGGTGGTTACAGTCCTCCAGAGTCTCACAGAAGGCCTGTGCCGAGGACAAGAAGGAAGAATAAGAACCCTTTCCCTTACCAAACACTCACTCTACATTCCAGAATGTAAACAGCCCAAAAACAGAGCATGGCTGTTCTGGAATCAGAACCTGAACATTTTGGAAACAAGAGTGTAAAAATTCTGAAATCAGACTATGAATATTCCAGAACCTAAGCACAAACATTACAGGAACCAGAGTGTGAACATTTCAGAAAGAAGTGCTTACTCTGCTCTCCTCAAGGCTGTCAAATGGACCTGGGGGGTCGTCCAGACACAGGAAGTCTCGAACTGGCAAGCTGAAGGTACACACAGAGAACAGTAAGCACCAACCACTCTGGTGACACCTTTTCTTGCATTCACACACACTTCCTTCTCTCCAGAAGCTTGTTAGGTCAGTAGTTAGGGAATGCAGAACAAATTACGCTACATTGATAACGTTACCACGGAGACACATTCTGCCGGCCGTACCTCATGTATTACAGGATATAAACAAATGTGGCTTGTTAGGCGAGGCATGGGGTGCACGTGTTTAGCTGGGGAACACACTGTGTGCATGGCGGGGGCTGAATAAATGAGAGGGTGAAGACACTAGAGAGAAGAGAACACTTGACTGAAGCACAAATGCCCCCCCAGGGCTTAGAAAAGGCTGACGGGCCTCGGCTGCTATGGTAACTCTACAGGGACGTAATTCCTCCTCCGAGTAGCCAGAGGGAGATGTAACACAGTAACAAAATCAGAGTGAAAAGGTGCTTGAGGACACTGAATGGATTGTCATCTGAAAATGTGCTTTAATGGAGCTGTGGGATTGGGCTGTAGGAATGACCATAGAATATATGCTCCGTCAGTGAGGGTGGAAAGGCGAGAGTGAGCACCATCCGGCCACGTCCTTGTGCGCCACCAGGTTCTGCAGGAACGTCTGGAGGCCCTGCTGGCGCTCCTCCAGGAAGCTGCTGTTGTAGTTGTCCTTGAACCAGCGCTTGGGCGGCAAGGAGAGACGGAAGCCGGGGAACATCTCCTTCAGCTGGAATCATAGAGACAGACGGATCAGCAGGTTAGAGAGCCAGACTGAAGGTGAGTGTATGGCCTGTCGAATTATGCTAATAAATAGGGCAATGGTAAATCACAGAAGATGCTGCAGTCAGAGGCATTGCATTGCATCATGCCATACAGAGTCACCAGAGGACCAGTCCTGTGACTGCAGGTGTGTGTATGTGTGTGTGTGCGTGTGTCTCACAGGCCTCAGACACAATCACACTCTCCAGAGGAAACATCAGGTTGACACAGCTTTGCAGTGTGCAGAAGCCCCTGGAGATACCAGCAGCTGCCACATGTTCATTTGCAGTTGGCGATAAACGGAGGAGTCCTGGACTTCCTGCAACGCCCCCCCCAGTGTCAGCTAAATGCCTGTCAGCGTCTGCCAACTCTGCACCAGTAGCGGAGTCTGCCTGTAGCAGGCAGAGCCCTGCGATTGGATCATGCTTCCTGGACTCTGAGAGGTACAACGTAATTTCACCAGCTTTTAATGGAATGACTGGGGCATCAGGAGGGATGGGGGTTCGGGTATTGGAGTTGCAGTCAGAATGCTCCCAAGAAAGATCATCCTTTGAATCTTTGGACCTGGACCTTAACCTGACCTAGACCATCCTAGGAAACACTAACATGTCAGGTTCTTCATCTGGTAGGAAGTGTCCTGGAATAACAATTTATGTGGAATCTGGGATGAAGACGAGATCCTCCATGACTATAAGCAACCAGCCTCAGCTTAATTCCATGACGAAAAATTAGGGAGATGTGGAACCCCAAAGGCCAGAGACAGAAAGTACAGGTTGAACCCCAAGATATGCCAGGGGCCTACCTTGTCATTGAGCCTGGCAAAGTCCGTGTACCTCCTGAAGACCACCCAGCTCTCCTGCTGCGACTTCTGCACCAGGATCTTGTACACCTGTGGAAAGTTCACAGGAGATGTGGTTTCCCCTTGCTTGGAGAGATGCTTTGATAGTATGGCCAGTGTAGTGTATAAGGACATGGACCCATAGGTTTTAGGGTCAAGTCCCAGGACTGGATTTGTTTTCAGGTGTTTAAACGGGCAAAAATAAAGTGATCACTGATTACTTTATCTGATGCTTATATCCTAAGCAATTCAAAGTGGTAGGAAGGTTAACAATGTGTGGGCCCCGTCATCAGTGCACTGTTCTACTTGCTGAGCTACAGCAGCAAGTGACAAAAATACAAACTGGAAGACCAAGCCGTACTGGTGAAGCGGATGGAAGATAGAGAGACATCACCCAAACAGAGGGTCATCCTCACAGGATACATGTGGACTGTGACCGTTTGCATGCATTACACATTCAGAGTGCAAACATGGACGACTGGCATGCGACGGCAGCACACTCCTAACACACGAGGAGTGCAATTCCATGCAGTAGGAGCAAAGAACCCTTCAACCCTGCGTTGGCAGCCAGACAGATATATGTCCATCCTGGAAGAGTTTGACAGACTCTGCGGTACAGACCTTTTAGCACGGAACCTACCGGCAACAACATAAATAATGGAAGCCTTTCAGCCCTGAAATTGGATATTGTTATTTTTGGAGAGCGATCTTAAAACTCCTAGTAAATCTAATAAAAGCGTAAGCCAGATCTGAAGAGCATAGATGTACCGGCTAGACATACTTCCCCTTTCACTCAGAGGTCAGAGGTCACTCCGCACAGACGGAAAGGCAAAAACCGGGGGGAGCTGAAATTACAGCACTGTGGAGCTGGAGCAGAATTGGCAGGAGCAGATACCGAGGGGAAACAAAGGAGCGGATACCGAGGGGAAACAAAGGAGCGGATACCGAGGGGAAACAAAGGAGCGGATACCGAGGGGAAACAACGGAGCGGATACCGAGGGGAAACAAAGGAGCGGCACACTGTGTGCCATCCAGGGGAAGCTGCCATCCAGGTTTAATGCTTTAAGCTCCGTCCACCTGACTGTCATCGAGGCCTAGTGTTATTACAAAAATGGGCGGGGGCTCAGATGGTGGGTGTGGTCATCCATGAGTGTGGGGTGTGCCAAACGAAGCAGGTAATCTAGTCCTCCTACCGTGAACTTGGACCGCTCCTCCATGACCTCGTAGCCCAGGACAGTGGGCAGGAACGGCCGCTCCTCCCAGCCGGCCCGCGGGCTGCTCGAGAACTCTACGGAGCTGCCGCGAACCCGGAGGCGGGTGCGGGGCGAGGGGCTCTGCCTCTGGGGGAGGGAAGCAGCCTCCGCTGGCCGCACCCGACGTGGGGAGGAGCCTGACATGCTGTCCAGGGAGGCGGCTCTGCGGGTCCTGGAGCTGCCAGTACCAATCCCGTGCAAGGCCCGCCCAATGGGGGCGGGCAGCGGCAGAAGGGGTGTGGCCATCTCTTCCAGCTCTGCCGTCTTCCTCGGTGGCAGGCGGCAGCGCCAGGTGGGCCGCACTTGTGCGGATGATGGCCTGTCCTCCTCCCCGGCAAGCTGCGGGTGAGACGGGAAACAAATTACCCATCATGCTGTGTGACTCAGCACCCGGGGACTCGCTCCCCATTGAGTGTTTAAAGCGCAAATCTTGTCGCATTAACTCCCATGGCGAACACTCCTCCGCAGACGCGGGGCGCATATAAATATGCAATCGGAGTAGGAAACGTGGGTCCATCTGCCATACAATCATTAATACAGCAGAGTGCTATCCTTTATTTATTTCTGCGGGAAAGTGAGGACAGCACAAGCATGTAGGGCGCGAGTCGCCTGACTGGGAACATTACGTAAGGAATCCCAAGGAGAAAAGCCCCTTCTTTGGCTTCTTTCTGAGTTCACTGCATGTCCTGCTTTGATCACTGCTGACACACACACGAGCACATGCGCACGCGCGCACACACACACACACACACACACTCCTGACAGGCTGGTGACTCATATCTCAGAAAAAGTGATGATGAGAACATCCTTGCTGACGACTTATACCACAGTATTACAGCTGGGCTGTGAACCAATGACCTTCTGGTGACAGCCAGACATTTTAAACACCCAGGCTCCTATGCCCTCTCAGCCACTGTATACATAGAGATTTTTTTTCTCTTCTTACTAAGTCCACTTCTCATTCGGCCAGTGGTATTGATTGGGTTCTGTGCCTCCTGACCGTCCGAGTTCTGACCCCAGGGTACATACCGAGTCAGGGCAGGAATAAATATGACGCGTATGTCAGGTACAGGTCAAGGGCTGGTGCTGAGAACCATGCCCTGGGACTGTGCGCTGTCCCTCGCACCTGCACCCCCAGGGAACAGAGCGCCAAGAACAGAGTTGAATTTAGGAATATACCTGCCTGGGCGGGGCTTCCTCCAAATCACGGGCTTACAGACATAACGGGCCCCTGAATAACACAGCGACTGAACCTAGGAAAGCCTCGCAGGGCTCCTCATACATCCGGAGATCACTAAGGCAGTTCCAACGCCTCCCCCCTCCTGATACCGTGTTCCAACTCCAGTCAACACCCTCAATCAGCGCTGATGGGAACGATTCTCCATCTGCCGTAATGCATCCACCACACACTGTGTACTCCTGTCCTTAATGTAAAGGGACGGCAGACGGACCGCCTCGTACAACAGCTTCACCTATCCGTTTTATTGCCCATTTATATAAAACACTGTGAACATATTGACATAAAGTATGCCGTGCACCCCCGTGTTCGTGCACACAGAGCGGCGTCTCGCTGCGATCCAAGCTGTTAGGACGAGCGTGTCACCAAAACGCGTAATAAAACGTGTCCGGTTTTATTCGATGTTCAAAAGCGATTCGGGTAAGAGATGCAACAGTACATCTCCGTTAGTGCAATAATAATAATAATAATAATAATAATAATAATAATAATAATAATAACAACAATAATAATAATAATAACAATGTGTCGTTTGAATGTGAAAGTTAAAAACGGGGCACTCAATGGGTGTGGAAGCGGATTACAGCACACAGCGTGAAAGAAGCGCGGCGCCGCCTGGTACCGGGACCGAAGATGCCTCAGTCCCTTTAAAGCGGTGCTGCATGTGGGACCCGCGCTCGTGCATCCATCCAATGTCAATGGCAGCTCCACCATCATCACGTACACCAATATCAGTGTCAGACTGCATATTCACCAAGGCCGGAAAAAACCCAAATACGGAAACTGAACAATTAACAAATGGATAAATTGACTGGAATGAGATTTCACCTTTCATGAATAAAAGTTTTTTTTTTCTTGGGGGGGGGGGGGGTGCTTCTCGGTGTCTTACCTTTCGCTAATCCTCAGTATTCCTCCGTGCCCAGAAATAAAGCGCTCCCGTTTTCACGCGACCCTGCTGCTTTTTACGCTGCGCTTTGAGTCGCAGCATCTTGCCGCCCTCTCAGCCATATCTCCTGACTGGGTGCATTGGGAGGGGGATGTGGGGGGGGGGACACGTTCGTCTACAATAGGCAAGTACGTCACCACGTCGCTGCCGGGATCAGCCAATCGTCGGGCTGATAGCCACCGACCCCCCCCAAAGGGGCCGGGACATCCCTCCGCTTGTCAATATACTTGCCTGTCAGAAGTGTGTTACATTCTCCATGAGGTAACCTTGGTAGAGTATTTATAATTTAATTTACAAATCCTAGCCCCGCGTCTATCTAGTTTTATTTATACAGCTTGTAAAGCTCCATAATTTATAGGAATTTAGAGGAAAAAACACAGTACGGGTTTAAACACATTAACCATATCTATTAAGCATAATAGATAATAGTGAGAGCAGCACACGTTAATGATGTATAAAAAGCATGACGTCAGCCTTCAAGTCTCACATGTATCATCACGTCACATCTGCTGTAATGCAGGTCACCAGGGATTTGCAGGTGTGTGTGTTTCTGTGTGTGTGTTGGCGGGGGGCGGAGGTCTGCCTAGCTGAGTCCCTCCCCCTTTGTCCTAATGATACGTATTTAATCTGCTTTATAATGTGTTTGTTTGTTGTGATCTCGATACAAACTCATTTTCACGGTCAAGGCTAAGCAGATTGTGCCAAACCACAATTGGGGCAATTTCCTCTACTCATTCTTCTAAGACATAGCTGGCAGTGCACATGTAATCGGTGGGGTTTTGCCTGCGAATTAAACATAATCTCAGATCATTTTCCGGGAAAGAAAGAAGGTCAATGTGCTGTGGCAGAGCTAATAGCCTAATTCAACCTCTTACTGGCATCCCACCGTAATTTCATCACGTGGGGAATTAGCGAACTCAAAGATCGCCAGAGAAATAAGCTCATTAAATGCCTGAACAAGTAACTCAAAAATGATACATGCTGTCATAATTGTTATCAAAACTGCCTTTTTGTTGTCTTTCATTCCCAGCATCTCGTGTAAAATTCGAGTAAATCTGGATTTTAAATACCTAACTGGTCTTGGTTTCACAATTGGTAGGTAGGTTTACTAGGTGTACAGGCTGAGATAACAAAAACCTGGTCCGCTCAACCAAGATTTCAAGCAGCACAGAAAATCTAAGACTCAGGGTCAATTCCAAACACAACGCAGCTAAACCTGAAGCTAAAGCCACATGATGAATGTATCAAACACAGGGTCGGCCCACCCATTAGATGACATAGGCGATCGCCTAGGGCGCCGTTTGAGTATGGGGCGCAAAAGGGGAATGAAAAAATATCAGAATAGCTCTGGTTGCGCTCCGTTACATTACAGTTATTTACACTAGTTTTAATATTTAATTATTTTTCTTATGAAACAGACGCGAGCTAGCTAGGTAGCAGCCAGATACACCATATGCTGCTGAAATGTTTTTCATATAAACGAATTGACAGAATTTATTATATGCTGCTGTAAGGGGGTAAGGAGGCGCTCAGCAGAATCTCGCCTAGGGCGCCAGAACGCCTAGGGCCGACCCTGAACAAACAACCAGTTAGATCCACAGACACAGCAGCAGCAACGACTGATGTAACAGGTACCTGGACTGGGATAGGCGGGTCCGACTGGCCGCGATCTTCTGGAGCTTCATCGACAACTGTCTTCTCGCGCCTGCTTTTGGGCTGCGTCCAGCTAAGGTATGAGCCCATCTGAGACTTCAACAGGGCTTTCCAGTAAAGCTCCAGAACCATGTTCAGCTGGTATCAAATGGACTTTCGAATATCAGAGCAGCTGTGAATTACCCACTAGTGGAACTACTGGGTATAAATAATATCTGTACTGGACAAGCAGCTGTACCAGTTAGAATATCAACGATTAGCTTTCTGAGGTTCAGTTCCTCCAAATAAAAATATCCACAATTAGCTAAAATTCCTAGCGCCAAATAGGCATCTAGCATGTGCTGACAGATTTAGACTCCAGCCGCCTTTCAGTGGCCATGAGGCACTTCTTGTTCGGTGTAGTATCCAGAGTGTAAACACCAGAGCACCGATAAACAAGCACGCAGCACTGTGAACAGTACAACGAACATCTGTATAAATTTGCGTACCGCGCCTGGCTTACTACTTTCAAACTCCCAACCATCTGCTCTCTTCTTTGCTAATCTTCGCCTCTCTTCTGCATGTTGTTCCCAGCATGAGTCCTAGTTTTATTTGTGCGCACTAATCTTACGACCGCAATCAACGGGAGTAATGAGACATCACATTTTTTTTTTTCTATAAAAAAAAAAAAAAAAAAACTTTTAATTACCGTAATCTTCCACTAGATGGCAGCATAATACAGCATCGCAAATAAGCATGGCACTCCAGTTTCTGAATGAGTGAACCGTAGCAGGAAAACGACACATTTACCAAAGAAATAATTCCAATATAAGTATTATCTATTTATTGTCAATTTTCTAGCTCAAAAGTATAGTGAACCTTATGCTGGAAACCATCCATCCATCCATTATTTTCTGTAACCACTTGTCCTCTTCAGGGTTGCAAGGGGTCCGGAGCCTGTCCTGGAGGCTATGGGTGAGAGGTAGTCCCTGGGAACCAGTCCTTCATGAAGCACACACAAGAAAGTAATTTAGAGAGACCACTTCACATAAACTGCATTTTTTGGAGCAAATACTGGAAAGAGTCTCGCGGGGACATGGGGTGGATGCGGGTGTCCTGACCTGCCCTTTTCAGGCGCTAGTGTTCCAAACACTGCATGAAAGCCGCTTTAGGTCCTGCTCCAAAAGACCTAATTATTAATGTGGTTTTACTGCATTCTTACAGCAGTGACCTACATGCCTTATGCTCTGTTGAAATAGAACGGCTGTCGACTCCTGGTAACTCCTGGTAGAGCTATGACTGAACAACAACAACATCAAAAGCCCTATTAGCAACAGTTAAAAAAAAAAAACAACAACATTATTTCACATTACAATTCTAAGGAAATAAAACAGCGAAACTGCCTGTTGTGTCCAATGTCGTGAATAAAAAAAGTTTCATCTTCATTCTATTCATGCTAACGGTTGCACATCAAACAATACCATTACATTGTCACTGGATGTTCTGCCATCCTTTCCTTTATCCATCCATCTTACAGAAGAGTATAGCCAGTAGACGCTTTTCCAGGGGGCAAAGTGTGTCAGGCAGGGATTATTAATTAAGCTGGGCCCATCCACTGCAGAGGGCCAAGGTCTGGCCACACGTCTGTCACTGATTGCAAGCCAATCACCAAAGATGTCCTGTTACACACAGGCGTGTAGCGAGAAATTCTGGACCCCCTGACAAAATGTCACATTGGGCCCTTTCTGGGGTCCCACCTGGTACCTTTTGCTGAGCTGGGGGCCCCTCCAATCTGTCAGGGTGTCCACACCCCAGCTGAGGGTCTGTGAACATGGACCCTGGGTTAACCCGCTGTGGGTCTGTTCCATGGTCTTCACCTCCTTTGGCTCAGGTCTGTTTTTTTAGGCTCAGTGCTGTGGGGTAGGGGTGGGGGGGTCATAATGGGATTTGTTGGGGGTGGGGGGGGATTGCTGAGGTCCCGGCTATTATGCAGTGGATCAGATCTAAGTACCCCTTGTGCTTTTTGGGAAAAGCAGTCACAAGTTTTTGTGGCAGCAAAAAAACAGGAAGAAAGATGGTGTTTGAGGAAGATTTGGGTGAATGTTTGAAATCCCATGTAGTCTGTCTCTCTGGGCCCTACAGGTGGGTCTGTCTGCACGGGACAGCCTGACAACACACCTCTCTCTGTATTTTGTTTTGGTGTAATACTCATTCACTCCTACAGGTGGCATAGTGGTTAAAGATTCATTTGTGCGGAGATTTTCTGTACCCCAGATTTATTCTGAGTAAAATATGATTGGATGCCTCCTGGGCAGGTTGACCTTGCCAGTGCAGCGGGGCACTCAGCGACGCGACTGCTCACAAATGCATCCCAGGCACTGGGCCAATTTTCCGCTTCCGTTGTTTTGCGACAAGCAGCCTGGGTGACGGCTGACACCAAAGAGAGATTGGAAGAGATGATAGAAAAGAGGTGGCTGGAACGGACTCATCACAGCCGACAGCTGGGGCTCTGCGGATGTTCTGCGTTGGGGGGCAAAGCAGCCTGTAAATATGTGTGGTGTGTGTGTGTGCGTGTGTGTGTGTGTGTAGGACACTTTCTTCCGGCCCATTCCCTTTCATCACCATAAAGGCAGCCTAAGGGAAAAACCACTGGAAAAAAATTTAAGTTATACCTCTTCCTAGCCAGCAGGTGGTGTGGTGTTTAAGAAAATGCATAGCAGAAGAGCACATGCAAATTGTGTTATTCAGTTTTGAACAATAATTCATGCTTTGCATTCAAGGGTATATCAAGGTCTAACTGTCCCTAACCCTGGGAATTGTTTAGCTGTTTGACATCCCACCCTAATGGCTCTGTGGCGCCACCTTGGGGAGGACGCTGGAAGGTCGAACCCGGACCGCGGCCCGGAGGCCATAATACATATCAGTAAGCCACATTACAGCCAGAAACACCATGCGAGCATGGAGCTGACTCTGTAGCGCCACCCTCAGGTTTCTACTCCTCTGTGTGCAGCTGATTCTAGAATATTCTGTCACCAGGGGGACCTACCCCCCAGCCTGGGGGGGGGCAATCCTACATTCCAGGGTCCTGGGGGAGACTAGAAAATTCTTTCTATTTGACCCAGAACATTTGAAATGCCCTGTTGATTTACCTTTGTACCGATTTATGCAGGATCTCTTACTGAAGTGATTTAGTCTGAGTATCTTATTCAAGGCTACAGAGGCATAACCACTCACAGAATGCTAATGAAATGCCTTCCCGCATCTAATCTGCTTCCTTAGCCGGAACGCCACCTGCTGTCTGCCACCTGCACTTATACACAGTCATTCAGACCGAGTGGGAGAAGACGCCCAGCATGTTCAGCGAGAATCTCCACCTTCACCAAATTGGTGGGACCGGGTTAGCGGTGCCCCCCATAGGTGAGATGGTGGACAGCTAAATCATTATAACTAATCTTTCTCAGTCATCTGTAACTGGACTTAAACTGACCACTGGGTAACATGAACCAATCAGATCAGGCTCATGTAAAAAAAAGATAGATAGATAGATAGATAGATAGATAGATAGATAGATAGATACTATTATTATTCCAAATGTCAGTCAATAGAGAGTTGGCCCTGCTGGTGGCACCTGAATACAGCCTTTGTCAATAGCAAAAAAACAGGGGTGCCTGGGTGCCGCAGTACTCATGATTACCACTAGATGGCAGCAATGAGCCACTATGTGGGTTATGTGGGGGGTGGGGGGCATTCAGGCCAAATCACCTGCAAACCGAGGTAAGGTGGGTTGGGGGGTGGTCCCAGCCTGTCAGGAGACTGCATCGCCACAGGCTCCTACGACCAAACATTTAGGCAATACTGTCATTTTTTATGGTCTGGCGATTTTTCAGCTACTATGGCCAAAAGGGAAACGAGAGCATGTAGAAGTCGTGGGTGAGGGAGATGGTGGGGTCCTTGTCCTGCAGCGCCGCAATCCGTCACCGTGTCATGCTTCCAGGTGAGGAGGGAGACGTGGGCTGGATGCCGTCTATTTTATTACAGAACACCATTAGAAGCAGGAATGCTCTGTGATAATGAGCAGTGGTGTTTACCACCACTCAAACCATGCATTTTTTTATGGGGCCCCCTGCTGGCCACAAACAATCACCACACTAAATATATATCATATCAACGTGTTCCTTATTTAGTAGAAACATGTTCTGCTAACTAGCTAGCTATGATCATCTGACTCTGCTGACCAGCTATTTATATAGTTTCTGAAACATCTGAGTGTTTACTAAACTAAACATTAAATAAATACAGTGGTACCTCGGTTCTCGAACTCACTAGAACTCGAATTTCTTGAAAGTCGAACAAACCAGTTTGACCTAG
>JABJVO010000078.1:21611069-21621544 GCA_026770805.1 Boulengeromyrus knoepffleri | reverse complement strand
GACCGCAGCGGGGGGGGGGGGCTGCGCTGTTTTTTTAGCCCAGAGCCCCTGGGCGAATAATTTAAATGGGGGGAGGGGGGGGCGAGGGGGTTCGGGGGGGGGGGGGGCAGTGACAGCTGTGTCTGATGGCATGTAACTGGGCACGTGCTGCATCATATATATCATGACATAATATCATATTCTCATATCATGTCATGGCCTATCATGACACCATATCATATCACGACATACAGTATCATGACATAATGATATATCCAGCTGTGGGGGCACATCCTGCTGGTCACATCACCTGCTGTCCCTCCCACATCTCCCTAGCAGTAACCTGAGCCTTTGTTTCCAGCTTCAAAACACATGTGGGACACCTGCCACACACACACACACACACACACACACACACACACACACACAGGTACATGGGCGACTTCCTCTTCAGGGTTCCCTGCCCCCCCCGTGGACAGTCCCTGGCGTCCTACCTGCCCCCTCTCCTGTGGGCCTAATCTCCCTAATGACTTCTTGATCTCCTGACCCCTGACCTCTGACCACTGACTGAGTTGTTCAGTGCCAATCTGCTGGCATGCAAGCCTGCGGGCGGCCTTGGGGACCGCCACAATAACAGCGCTCTGCGGGATTTCTGCTTGTTTTGTCACTCGTCAGCTCTCGTGCAGGACCGGGTACGCCGGTGGAGAGACAGGCTTGGAGACGGTAGGCGAGGGGTTAGCCAGGACCGGAGAGTCACACCAGTGGACATGTGTTGGGGGTAGATAAGGTGGGGTGGTGGGAAGGGTGAGTGATGGATGGGGCGGGGTGGATGTGGCCAGTTTGTGGCCAGAGCTCTGGGACTGTTTGAGTGACATGACAAACCCCATAGCTGTTGGGGGTATTGGCTGGCATGGGGGGGGGGGGCAGTCTGAAAGACGTAGATAGGAGGAGTAACATGGCGGTGGCATGACTGGCGGGGACATCGTGTCTCGGCACTGAGCTGTGACGACCCACTGGGCTCAGGGAGGAGGAGATCTGACGGAGCCTTAATGAGGCAGAAACCCACATGGGCGTTGGTGTTAGAGAGAGCCTCCCCTGCTCCCGTGTGGTGCTAGAGCCAACGTCTCCTGCTGTCAGCATGCAGGATCAGAGGGCACGGATACGACTTCCGTCGGGAAATATCCCAGGTTGACACGGTACCTGGTTTCACCACTTTGAGCCACCACACCTCTGTCGACGTAGTACATCCTCATGGGTCCAAGAGAAGCAGGTCACGGCTGGCCTGTGGGTGCCGGGTTTGGCCCGGAGGGGTCTTTTGGGGTCTATCTGAGGAACAGATTAGCAGCTTTGGGGTTCCCTCACCTCCCATCGCGACCAACCTTCATCAAAATTCTCTGATGAACAGCCATTTTAGTTTGAGTTTTGCTCTGTTACTTATACTTTGACACAGAACTGTGGGTCTTCGCATTGCTGAATTCCAGAGTGTGTGGGGGAAAAAAGATAGAAATATATTCTCTTTCAGGCATGTATCATCATGGATGCATTTTAATTTGCCTATTCCTTTAATTCGGGGAAACTAATTTTCAGAATTCTGATGAAATCTCATTTAAAATAATGCAGAGAGACATTTGGGCACAAACCCAATTTCAAAGGGACCTCCTCTCATCACATTCCCTAACTATGGTGTTCCACATCCTTCATTTTCCACCCAACACTTCCATAACCTTTCGTCCCAGAAGGCTATGAAAGAAATGCATGTTCCTTTTAATCTCCAGACACACCGATAATTCTCAGAAACCTGCCTCTCATACAGAGGGTTATAACAGCAGGCAGAAGCTTTAAATGATTTAACATATACCATCGATTTGGAGTAAAAGGAGCTGACAGGCAGGACTGGATAGGAATTCTGGACTATAACAGTGAAACCCTGTCCAAACCTTGGGAGAATATTCAGCAAGAACAGTACGCTGTGCGAGCATTCTCACTAAGAACACTATTCTGTGTGAGCATGCTCAGTAAGAACAGTATTCTGTGCGAGCATGCTCAGTAAGAACAGTATTATGTGCGAGCATGCTCAGTAAGAACAGTATTATGTGTCAGCTTGCTCACCAAGAACAGTATTCTGTGTGAGCATGCTCAGTAATAACATTACTCTGTGTGTACATGCTCACTAAGAACAGTATTCTGTGTGAGCATGCTTACTGAGTGCACTATTCTTTGCGAGTATGCTCTCTAAGAACAGTACTCTGTGCAAACATGCTCAGTAACACCAATATTTTGTGTGAGCAGTAATCTGTGCGGTCATGCTCACTGAGAACAGTACTCCATGTGAGTATGCTCAGTCAGAACAGTACTCTGCGTGAGCATGCTCATTTGGAACAGTATTATACTTAAGCACGCTCAGTAAGTACAGTATTTTACCACTGCATTCCATTGGGAGTCAGAACTGGACTCAAAGGTCAAAAGTAATTAGTCCTTATCTATGTTTTACAGGTGAAGCTACCACTCCTGATTTTGCATGTCAAAGACAGGGAGAGGTTTCTAAGATCACTATGCTGCCCCCTGTTGTGCAACACAGAAATATATTCCTTAATTCCCCTTCTGTAACAGTGATAAGCACAAGTATCGTTCCTGACCCTCCTGATCCTGATGCTGCTGGCTGAGCGGTGGCCTGGCCTTGTGTTTCTATGTTTAGAACCATGAAACAATTTTCTCACGGATCCCTTAGTTCAGTGAGGAAAAACAAGAACCAGCACATTTGTTAGATTTTGGCACTGGGGTGTCATAAAGCGAGTCTCCTCTTGGCCAGTCAGGGCCCCTCTCTGGGCCTTCTTCTCTGGGCCCCCAGTCGGTGCTCCTTGAAGCTGGGCGTCAGGCAGCACGGTTAGCCGAACAAAACCGCATCGCCAGAATTCCGGCCGGCAGACAGCATTACAGCATCATTTCGAAAGGGCCCCCGAGCCGCCATCACCCCTGCGGATGTAGCTAGGGGGGGCTCCTGAAGATGTGAGGACATGGGGAACCAAGGGAGGGGGAAAAAGGAGGGAGGGGGGCATGCTACCACACACACACACACACACACACACAGACACACACACACAAGTTGGTCTTCCTATCTAAATGGAGACGGTCCATTCATTTCTATGGAAAAAACCCTAATCCCAATCACGACACCCTTAACCTGTACCCAGCCCTAACATTAACCATAAGTAACCAACTTTTGGCATTTTTACTTTTTTGATTGCATTCACAGATTTTTTTATAAAACTGAGGTCATCCAAATGGGGACCTCAAAAGATGTCCCCAAAAGTAGGGAAATTTCAGGTTTTACTGCACTTTGGGGACAATTTGGTCCTCAAATGTGATCTATGCAAACCTACACAGACACACAGACACACAGACACAGACACACAGACACAGACATACAGACAGAGACACACACACACACACACACAGACAGACAAACACACACACACCCATATTTCTCTCCCTCCTTTGAATGAACCAGCCCTTTGTGGCAAATGACTCCCTGCTTGACGGATCATTACATTTCACACACACACACACACACACACACACGCTTCCTTGTTCCCTCCATCTCTCGCTCCCCTTCTCCTGCGCCTGCGCCCCCCTCCTCTCCCCCCTGCCGGTCCTGAAGCCACTCCCCCCCTTCCCTGCCATGCGTGCGGCCGTAGTGCAATCACTCACGCAGTTCAGAGAGAGTGTCGCGGCTTCACGCCTCTGCTAACGGCTCCGATGGCCTCTCTGCCCCCCTCCTTCACTATCAGCGCACTTCTTTGTGTTTTTTCCTTCTCCTGATCGGCGTAATAAAATGAAAATGCAGTAGAGGAATAATTCATCAAGTAGGAAATCCAGCCCTTTATCCAAAACCGGCAAATTTTACTCCGGCAATTCAGGTTAATTACCAGGGGGATTAGAAACCCGGCCTGGCTGAATCGAGTCCCCCCTGCGACCGACACCGTCCTTGAAACGCTCTGAGGCATAATACTGTAGGAACAGATCCGGTCGGTGACAGGGGTGTGAACACGCTGTTATGATTTATGGGATCAGGGATGCCAGAAGCTGGTGTGTGGGGTTTCCTGTAGTGGGAGGCAAGGGTTGGGGTCCCGTCCTCACTGGGGGGCAAAGAGGGCAGTGCCAAAGGGGGCCGACCATCACATCAAGGAGAAGTATATTAATTAACCTGCATAAGAATCCCTGCTTCCCCATGGGAACTAAAGAGGGCGGGGCAGCTGTGGGAGCGCCGTGGATTCTGGGTAATTTGCAGCCTGTCACTGAAGTTGTCTAACAGAGAAAGTGCTTGCGGTTTGCTCTTTTCACTGCGGCCGTCTCTGGGAAATACACCGATCACCGCCCGCAGTCGACCCCAGCACCCTCTCCCCCAACTGCTTTTAAGGCACTCTCACTGTTGTCACGGAGACAGCATTATTTCACTGCACGTACGGAGCCGTGATCCCACTACCATTCCCAGCACTGTAATTTGCCTGTCGACAGGCTTAAACCCACAGTTTCTTACTGCAGAGGACTCTGCCCCTATCTCAGAGGGTGCAGGTAAACACCGTGGTAAATTAACTGACCCCCCCCTCCCCACACACACACACACTTTGACTGGCAGTGAATGCAGCCTGCTTTGAGGCTTTTAGACTTCAAAGACCGTTCCTGGTCGCTTTCCTGACAGTGTCTGTTCCCAGAAGGTTGCCAGTTCAAATCCCATGGTCAGCAGAGTAATCATATGACTGTTGGGCTCTTCAACAAGCCTCTTAACGGCAAAGACTTCTGCAGGGGTGCTGGATAAATGGCTGACCCAGTGTTCAGACCCCCAGCGTAGCAGAGCGGTATGGAATATATGAAAACCAAACACTTCCTCAGAACTTGTGCTTGTACAGACTGGAAATAAAGCATCGTCACTGCAGTCCTCTGAGCTTCCAAGGGGATCTTGGGAAATTCCAGCTCTGTCGGATTTCCGCAGTGTGTCGCCTGCTACTCATTCTCCTGGGCAGCCATGCAGTAAACGGCGTTGCATGAAAACAGACTGATCTGAAGTGAGTCCTGGAAACAGAGGAGAGCAGTTTTGTGAAAAGGCCAATATCAGCTTAAAGAGGAATTTCCCCAATGTGGACTGAATGCAGGGGCAGGCCGGCCCTGTGCGGGAGTCACGGTCCGGAGCGGATCCTCTGGGTCCGCGCCGCTGAAGCGTGGCGAGTCTCTGTGTCGATAGGCATTCAACCGCTGCTATCTATCTGGGTTATGGCCGTGAGGTTTTTATTTCATGCTTGTTGTCTCCTATCAAGTCTGGCATTCTCTGTCAGATCAGCACAGAAATTAACAGTAGGCACAACACATACTGTGGAAAAGTCATGTTTAAAGCTATTCTGGGTAGTAAGTATATAAAAGCAATACTGAAAATGATTCGGATCATATAAAATAGATGAATATTAGTGATACATAATATTTGTTAGCGTAAGTGCACACTGTCTTTAATATTAAAAGTCTTGCCTTGGATATGCCACACATCTGTGTTTAGGTAACCAGCCTCAATCATGTGTGATCTGTCTCTGTGACCGTGGAATCTCGTGTTTCTTTCAGTAACTTTTAAACTTTGCTGTGCTGTTGATTTTGCATTTTTAATAATGGGCCTAAGTATTATTCGTGAGGATCGAACTCCCCTAAACCTCGCAAATGTGAAGGGGTGACTGTTTTAAATATAGTTTATTACTTTTATTGCAGCATTTTTACCGCATCATGTATACCATGAATACCACGGTATAGATGGACATTTTCTACCTTTTTATCTATCACACATGTATGCATTGTACAGCTGTTTCTTGCACTTTTGCACTATTTTGCACTTTCGGATTAGATTCCAAATTGCGTTTTGTTGTCTGAGTACTTGTGCAATGACAATAAAGATGAATCCCATGCCGTGCCTTCTTCTCAGTAACGGCCCACTCAAAATTCATCGGTGTCTACGAGTAACCCTACCCTTCTCCCCCACTCCAGGGTGAGGTCCCCCATCCCTCACCCCCCCCCACACCGCTGTGGATTTGGCAGGAAGCCATGGATTCCACCTGCCGACTCCCACTTAGGACAGTCCAGAAGCGGCCCGAATCCGAAGTCTTTATGCCAGAGTGAAATGTCAGCGCACAACACAGATAAAGACGGGCAATTTCACAGGGAAGCCGAAACAAGGGCCGCTATCTTGCAGAGTCTCATTCCCATTCCGATCAGGGGGATGAGGATAAAACACATCCGGAGGTAACATTTCAAAAACGTGCCGGTCGGCTCGCCCCGGGAAAATTACATCTGTTAAATTATAATTCGCCATGCACCGCATACACACAGATTATGTCCTGATTCATTTTTTTCCCTGTAGGATACATTTGCGGGTCACCACTCGACACCAAACAAATGTAACACCCAAGGATAATTTGAGTAGGGATGAATTTTTGAAAAGCCGTTTAAATCGGGATTAATGTTGCCCTCACTTTGTGTGCTTCATCATCGCCTTGGCATTATGGGCGGAAATTCATCTCAAGTGGCCCAACTTTGGGGACAAAGGATTTGGTCTGGGCTGGCAGGCCTGAAGCATGTAGATAATTAAACCTCATTGGAGAAATGGTGGAAGGTGGGCGGGGCTTCACATAGGAGCCCCCTGATTGGAGGGTTAGAAATGTCACCCCCCCCTTGTTACTTGACTGAGAACTTTACTCCTGATCTCTGAGTATAACTAATTCAGGCACCAATTTCTAGAGCTCCTGAAACCTCGGAGATGTAAATTTTATCGGAGATACAAACAAGTTTGTATTTGAATCCCAGGAGGGAAGCTGCTCTTTTACCACAGAAGAGGTACAAGACTTTCATCACTCAAGGCAGTATCCAGCTTTTAGAACTGGTATTTTGACACTTTCTCAGACTGGCTTGGACAGCAGGAACACAAAAAATAAGAATTTTGATGCGGTCACAGCTAAATAACTTTATATACTTTTGGCTGGTTGTTTTAGGTTTGAACTGTTGTTTTGGGTTGAAGTCAGTAAATCATTTATATATCATTTTTAAAGCACTTCATGTCTCTCTGCTGCCAGTCCACAGATGGCCTGCAGGAGGTCACAGGTCACCGATGGCCTTACTTGTACCAGCCCCAAGTGCAGCTCCCCGGAAGCCGAGGGCTGCGTTCCTCGCCCGGGGCGCTGGGAAGGCTGTGCAGCCCAGTCCCGTGGGAAGCCGTCTGTCCGTATATCTGTCATGCTCCAGCATGCCGGCTCTCTCTTGCTGGAGCTTCTCTACTACCCAAACATGTCCATCAGCCCCGTTCGCTGGATTTCAGCTGTCTGTGTCTGAAGAATGATGTAACTTCGATTCAAGACATCAGTCTGAAGCTCGCAGGTATAAATCTAGGCCAGAGCGATAAAAAAATAAAAACAAGAAACCCGAGCAGAGATGGGTAGCAGGCCGGCCAGCGGAGAAAGCGTGATTCTGGCCGCGAATAAAAAAGCATGACTGTGAGACTATTCTTGGGGTCCTCTGGTGTTTTTTCCACAAACAATAAACCTGACCTTTGGAAGGAAAGGGCGTACCGCGGCCGGGGCGGTAAACACAGGTCTGTTTTTTGGGGCGGCCTTGAACCTGCACGCCCGGCCGTGACGGATGAGGTTTGCTCTTCCCGGTCTCTCACTGAAAGACGAGCAGAGTGATTCATCTTCTTATCCGATGCCTAGTCGTAAACGCTGTCCGTGAGCTCCTCCACAATGAGGGTTCCTTGGGAAATGTGTGTAAGATAGACAGATACTTCTAGAACTTCACGCAGGGGTTCTAAATCATGCCTGATCGTGTTCTCAGTCTCACCCACCCCCCCCCGCATATTGTTTCATTCCTTGCTTTCGATAAAATTCCCACTGCCTACTGGGTTCGAAATCCTTCTGCCATCTCATCTGCCTTCCTGGGGCTGTTGCCGGGGCCGTCCCCATGGCGACCACAAGTGTAACCCACGCTGATTAAGTCACCATTTACTAGGTTAAGTAGAGGTGTGATCCAATTGGCTGTTCTGAATACGGACCCTGCCGCCTTTCAGGCTGCCATTATCTGATTGGCTGCTACCGCGCACCATACCATCGCTTCTCGTTAACAAATGTGGCCAGTGTGCAACTGGAAGGTTGCTGATTCAAATCCCAGGGTCAGCACAGTGATGTCACCTTTGGACCCCTGAGCAAGGCCCTTACCCAGGTCTCACCCTGCTTTCTGAGCGATTACATCACCTTGGATTAAAGCATGTGCTAAGTAAATAAAATGTAATTTCATGACAAATGATTTGCGACCAGCCAGTGTGGACTGTGGGCGATACAGGAGCAGAGCTGCTGAGAATGTTCAGCTTGGATACTGACCTCATACTGTGCTGATGTGGGGAACAGAAGGGCAGTGATGTAGATCCTAACATGTAAAAAACAAAGGGGCTCACGGGCTGCAACCCTCAGAATGACATGGACTTGGGTTTACTGTGCAGGACGCATGAAAACCTCAGCAAAAGGTGTAGGTTCAAATCTCAGGTGCTGCAGCTGTTTCAGCTGCTTTGAATGAAGCAGATAATAATGATATTTTATTATGTTAGAAAACAAAAAAACTAAATGCCTTGGCGGGGTCAGATAGGAACTGAATCTCCCTGTAGGGCCAATGAAATACCCAAAGAGTGCATCTGTGGCGAAATATGCAGTATTGAAGAAAATTCTGGATTTTCACGATTATTTCACTTTTCCTGATCCTATCCCCAGCGAGATGCTTGCCAAAGGTTCACACGGAAAATAGTACTGAACGCAGAAGCACTACCTGCCAGTACCTGATCAAAGCCCACATCCCTGCTACCCTTTAAATGTATCCTTTAGCTTAAAATGGAGTATCAGGCCCAGGGCCTTTACAGCCACAGGGAACATTCCGGATGCCTGCTGCATCTGCTTCTCAGACCGGAGTCTTCGGAAACCACAGGACCTCCTTACAGGCTTTTTTTTTTTACAACCTTTTAATGTGACGGCATGTCAATGAAAAGAAAGGAGCGTGAAAGAAAAAAGACCACTTTGACTGGAACAAAACCCACAGAAAAATACCTTTCTGAGCACACAGAACGTGACTAATGACAGCTTTATTAGACACCTCATCCATTTCTCTGGGTTCTAGCTCTTAATTGAATCTGTTGCTTGAGTTGATCCTTTTATCTTTTTTCCACTTTCATAATGGGTCTATACAGACAGCGACGTTTGAGCAAGGAGCTACTGTTGAGAGCTAATCACGAGCCAGGCCTCAATCTGTCGGGGGGGATGCGCGGCTGTCGGGGTGCAAGATGCGCCGCTGCATTTATCGCGGTCATCTGTTTTGCGGTACCTCGCACTTGCACTCGTCGTGCAAATTCGCTTCTCCCTGATGCTGCCCCCGCATTCAGAGAATATAAATTTTGACGAAGGCTTATATGCACCAAACAGCTGCCTCTACCTGATAGTGTAACACTGCGCACTCCTTGCTCATTACGGCAGCCACAATAAGGCTCAGTGTTTCAGTCGCCGGTGTGTGAAGGAGTGCAGGGAATCAACAGGCCGCTGCGGGGATTCGGAACACAGGTGAAGTTCTAAGCCTTTGTTCCGGAGCTACTCTTTCCAGAATCCGGGGCCTTTGATGTACAGTTTCCCTGCAGGGTTCTAGAGCTCTTCCAGAATCATTTAATGCGGGAGATTCTAGAATGCGCCTTTGACCTGAACTCCACACTAAGACTTTGATAACTTTGATCTTTCTGCTGCTCCCATAAGAAAATGGATCTTCCAGCAACAGAGTATTTTAAATGTACACTGTTCAAAAAAATGAAAGCAACACTATTTAATCAGAGTATAGCATAAAGTCAGTTAAGCATCTGGGATATTGATCTGGTCAGTTAAGTAGCAGAGGGGGTTGTTAATTAGTTTCAGCTGCTTTAGTGTTAATGAAATTAACAACAGGTGCACTGGAGGGGCAATAATGAGACAACCCCCCAAAACAGGAATGGTTTAACAGGTGGGGGCCACTGACATTTTTCTCTCCTCATCTTTTCTGACTGTTTTTATCACTAGTTTTGCATTTGGCTACAGTCAGTGTCACTACTGGTAGCATCAGGTGATACCTGGACCCTACAGAGGTTGCACAGGCAGTCCGACTCCTCCAGGATGGTGCATATTGATGTGTCATTGCCAGAATGTTTGCTGTGTCTCCCAGCACAGTCTGAAGGGCATGGAGGAGATTCCAGGAGACAGACAGTTACTATAGGAGAGCTGGACAGGGCCGTAGAAGGTTCTTAACCCAACAGCAGGACCAGTATCTGCTCCTTTGTGCAAGGAGGAACAGGATGAGCACTGTCAGAGCCTTACAAAATGACCTCCAGCTGGCCATTGGTGTGAATGTCTCTGACCAAACAATCAGAAACAGACTTCATGAGGGTGGCCTGAGGGCCCGACATCCTCTAGTGG
>JABJVO010000078.1:21565740-21586433 GCA_026770805.1 Boulengeromyrus knoepffleri | reverse complement strand
CAAAATTCATGTAGGCCTAGCGCTTGTCACGTTGAGAGGTGCATAGAAAAAAATAATTGTGTGTAATTTATCACGGGAACAGGCGGGTAACGGGTGGAATGTTAACGGGCCCAGGCAGGTGCGGATTTAACTTTGAAATAATCACAGGTGCACGGGCGGGTGTGGTGCTGTACTGTGCAGGTGCGGGCAGATGCGGGTCTCCAAAAGTGGACCCGTGCAGGACTCTGCTGTACAGTACGGGGACAGTGCCATTAGCACGTCTACAAATTATCTTGCTTTTGCTAAGAGGGCCATAGGTAGTGGGCATGGCTAAACGTGAGTGGGTGTGGCCATATGTGGGTGGGTGTGGCTACATGCCTCAGGATTTGCCATACACTGACCAATTGTGTTGGAAGTTGAAAGAAAAAAGTTTTATTCCATTTTTCTTCTGCCAGTCTCACCTTTCCTCTGGAGTTCATGTTAATTCTGCATCTACATGTACTGGCCTTTTCACTCTAAAAAATTAGACACGGGTTTAATGCAGGTGAATTTATTTGGGACATAATAAGCGACAGAGCTTAAATATTACAACCTGCTGGCCTTTCATTGAAGTGCTTAAAGCTTATTTGTTCCAATTTCCATTACAGTTAACCTCTCGGAAGCCACTGGCATTGTGGTGGTGCTGCAGGGGATGCTGGGGGTGACAGAAGGCCATCATAGGGACACACACACGCACACACACGCACACGCACACACACACACCACTTCCAACTGTATATTTTTGGATTGCAGGTGGAAGTCTGTTAAAACGTGGGGCAAATATTCAAACTACACACACACAGCCAGGAAGAGAGATCAAACGGGCAGCCCTGGGGATGTGGATCCACAGCACAGCTCCCCCACGAGCACCACGGCTAATGGCAACTCAACTCACATCTTGCAGCGCACCTTTTTACCTTTAATGTATGAAGTGGGCACTTTTATCTGAAGGAACACGTGATTTTTTTGAGAAAGCAGGATCGGCCAGTCTCCGGTGCAAATTACCAATGCATACAGCATTTAAAGTGGCTAATGCTAACTTAGCTCGCATTAAGAACTGTTTGACGCATGGTGTATGAGCAAAAACGTCACCAAGGTGGATTGGTGTTTTAAGTCTTATGGATTGTTCTAGAGCTCTTAGTCGCTTTTACAATGCAGAAGTGAGTTGATACGTCACCTAAGATTTCTGCCTCAGGAGTGTTTGATAAAAGAACACGACGAAACATCAGTAGGCTGCGGACGGATGTAAATATAGTAGGGTGACCGGATAAGGCATTTCAGAGAGGACACTTTGAGCTAGGACAGGATTTGTAAACTACCATTTCAATGAAAAGGACCTGGATTTCACTTTAGCACTGACTTCTTGCTGTGTGCTGATTGGTCAGTCTCCTATGACCATGCATGTGTCACTAATGCTAATGCTAATGTGAAACAGCTGGATGAGTCTTTCCATCAAAGAAACTAATCAGTAAAAGCGAAAAAAGAACTAAACTATTTAGCCAAGCACAGGAGCCTTTCAGATTTAAAGTATTTTGTAAAACCTGAAGTAGCTTAAAGTGGCCTCTCTGACATGGATTATCTGGTCACTCAAATTTAGTCACTGCTAATGGTATTTTTTGAGCATAATGTCGAGATACAGAAACAACACCAAGGTGTCTTTTAATTAAAGGAGGCTAATTTCAATGCATTTATCAGGTATCATTTTAGAAATAGAGTAAACACAGACACCGCTGCTGTAGGTGACAGATGACAGTGACATGGTTGCAGTTACTGTAGCGGTATGGCATCAAACACAGGGACTGGGTCGGGACAGTAAGGGAGAGACGCACTGTTTCGTTCTACCTGTCCGGACATTTCCATTAACTGTGCTGAGAATTTAGGGACCGTCTTGTTTTCCTTAGTCACCAGTTGGTGGCGATAGAGACACCAGAGAGGGAAGATGCTGTTGGATTCTTTGGCTCCGTCCTCCTGATCTCTTGCGGATGTGATTCACGTTTCCTGCCCAGGAAAGTGGCCCATAAGGGCAGAACAGCACGTTCGTGGGATTATGGTGATGTTACGTCAAGCGTGCTGATTTTAATGCGGCTCCCAGCTGGTTTATCCACACCTGGCACTTTAGGCACCAATCATGCGCTAATTAAAAAGGCTAAATGTTGCTAGGCTCCGCCCCCCAAATGCCGGACGCCAGGGCAATGACATCACCTGTCATTTCTTTACTCCTTTCCATTGTCTGCTACTGTCTCCATATTCATTTCACCATGTCGGTGGTAGGGTGGGGGGTGGGGGTGGGGCGATCTGGACACAGTTAGGGTCCGCTGATCCCCGGGCATGAAGGAGTGTTGGCACGGCCTTTATCTCATAAGGCCACCTTCCTCCCCTTCGGCCCCCCACCACGGGTCTCAGTTGAGTCAGATGGGAAGGAAAATGAACAGAAGTGGGGGGTGGGCACACACAGCTGGCCAGCGACTGGAGACCCAGCAGCTTGGCAGTGTTTTCACTGGCCTGCATGTGATTGTGCCTGTAGGAGTTGGAGGATGATGGGGGGGGGGTTGTTACAAGCCAATGCACTGCAGATAAAAGCTCTGTATTCCCCAGAACTGCCCTACTGCCCCCCCCACACACACAGACATACACACCCATGCTGGCTCTGGGGCAGCTACTGATGTGGGCCAATGAAGCTGGAACTGGAACCAGCATTGAGACTGGGACTAGACAGGCCGGGGCAGGAACAGGCAGAGGACAGGCCGGGGCAGGAACATGGATGAAACTCACCTGCAGCAGAATGGTTAGGAAATTAACTGGAAGTAGGACTAAAGAGCCCCCCCTGGAACTGAACCAGTGATCACTGTAATTGAAAATGAAGGGAAACAGATGCATTCAATTATTTAGCATATGCTTTTGTCCAAAGTGAGGAAACTTTGAGGTCAGAGAGCAGTGACCCTGGAGTTAGGGGGTCTCACTTAAGGGCCTGACAGTGATATGATTACTGGCCACAGGATTCAAACCCACAACCTTCCAGATAGGAACAGAGCACACTTGCTGAGCCACATGCTTCCCCTTTTGCTACAGATTACTAGCTTTTACTATCAAACCAAACTGAATCGTTCGCCTCGCCCTGGTATTTTGTGAGCGTGAAATTTAAAAAAAAAAATGAACAGCTCAGTCCATTCTGACTTCCAGACACGTTGGTCTCTCACTCTGTGAGTTTTCAATTTCCTGTTCACTTAACAATTTTCCCCCTTGTTCGGGTGAGAACACAATTTAGGATGATCTAGTCAATCGGTAATTACTGCCTTTTGTTCCGTCGGCCCTGAAACCTGCTATTTCCGATCGCTTATCTGACGTTGGAGTGATCCTCCGTACCAACCCCCCCCCATGCATCTCAGAAAATGGTTGACTGGAGTCAAGAGGAAACGGCGAGGATCTGTCTGTTTTTTACCGGGGGATGGTTAAAAATACTGAGCAAGGACGGCATGGCAAATGCGGCACCTCAGCGCTGCCCCAACGGCGTGTGATGTTGGGTCCTTGCCCTCATTATTTTAATTCACCTGAGGGCAGAGTCGATAAACAGATCAGTGTTTCCAACAGACAAATATGTTTTCGTATCAGACAGAAAATCCCCCCTAGGATTGCGAAAATATTGAAATCCAAATATCACATCTATGTCCGATGGTATTAATTTCCGCCAGCGTGCAGATTGGATCAGATCGGGTCAGCCATAAACCACCATTGTTTTTGAAGCGGCATTCTCGCATGTGCCTGAAATGTCACTTATGGCTAAAGGTCCACGGATGAAATGTTACTCCTCGATGCTGTCTCCCGTTTCTCTGTTTTGGTTTGGCCACAAACCCACAACCTTGAACTTTGGGAGGCCATGATGTGACCCAACAACCCACTAGTCAGTCACCTATATGTACAATATAGTATAGGTTAGCTGTTTTAAATATGGCTCTTTGATAACATTAATTAGCACTTAATGGTGACTAGTGGCTGACTGCTTATATATAAAATGTGTACTTGAATAAACAAAGTCACGCACTGTCCAAATCCAGGGAATGTGATATTTTGTATCTGAGGAAGCACCCTCTTATCTTCAGCGTGCAAAAGTGCAATTTAAGGGATGTGAGATCCAAGAATCGCCAGGTCTGTGGATGCTTTATATTTTTTTTGGAGGGTGCCCCCTACAGGCTGGGGGAGCACATAGCATGCTGTATCAGGGAGCCAACAGTGAAAAGGTGCTGAAAGTCTTTTTAATTTTCTCCCTATAGGGACCAGCTGAAGGTTGCCCTTCACGGAGACGCCCTTGGAGCAAACGGTGAAAGGAAATGAAAGGGGCTGGTTATTTATAGCAGAAGAGGCGTGGCCAAGTAATAAGAGCCCACAAGCAGGGCGGTGCCCCTCACTGTCACCTTGAAGTATTACATTGTATTTTTATGATGATCAACATACCGTCATTTCTGCTCACAGCCGGTTCAGTGTAATTCTGATTCAGTTCCAATGCCCAAACCCACTAAGCACTGGGGAGGCCATCCTGACCCCAGTTTGAGTGCTGAAAAGTCACTGGGCAGCGAGCCTCTGTACTGGTCCATGAAGGGTATCTGGTACATTGGAATATAAGCTGCTAGTTGTTTGTTATGGGATGTGAGAGTTCGCCCACAGCAGGATCTGGACTAAGGCATCGATGTTCAATTGAGTTTATTTTTTTTAATATAGCACCTTTCATAACAGAATGTTTGGCAATCCATTATTACATCATTTACACAAAATATTGCATGAAAAGGGGAAAGGAAGACTGTTAGAAAACAACAGAGGAGAGGAAACAAAAACTCTCTGGTGAAAAACAGCTTTGGGGGTCGACCGGCTGCCCAGGCCCCCCAAACGTGCTACTTTTATAGAACACAAGGAAAACGAGACTGCTTTAATAAAAGCGGGGTGTAAACTGCTCATGGTTAAAATCCATCAGCAAGGCAGTTCGCCGGGCACAAGCAATTACATGGATAATATGACTAGTGCCAAAACTGGGGTTTCCACTGGGTGCTCCAGTTTCCCCCAAGTCCAAAAACATCTTAATGCTAATATAATAAAACGTCCAAAGGTTAGGGCTATGGTGAATTGGAGTCACTAAATTGTCCGTAAGTGTGCATGTGTGAGGGAATGATGTGTGAGTGTGCCCTGTGATGGGTTGGTACCCCATCCTGGGTTATTCCCTAATTTGTGCCCATAGGATAGGCTCTGGACACTCGGACAAGTGGGTACATATAATGGATGGATGGATGGATGGATGGATATATCCTAGCAGGAAGGCAGGAAGAAAACAGCGCAGAGTCTCCTGCTTCAGTTTCTGCACACAGTTAATCGTAGTGTAGATTCAAACGTAATTAACAATTTGTCACTGGAGGACACAAACCCTCGCTGATGTACTGCATTGGACCACCAAGGAAGCCCTGGCTCAGGAAATGGAGGCAAGGGACAAAGACAAGCCATAATTGATTTAGAAGGGTTCAGGATTTGTGTCTTGGAAAATGCCTGGAAACTCAGCACTTATCCCTGTGTTCGAATATCCCATCATGCACTGCGGATGGGCTTGCTCATTTATTCCACCCGTTTATGGCTTGTTTCCGTCCATAGTGGCAAGCGACAATGGGGGAACTTAACGAAGCAGTATTTCCTCATTTAGGCCACTGATTAGCCTTTGCGCTTCATTAACCGGGACTGGCCAGTCCCACGGAAGCGACTGGAGTGCCGGCACATGGTCGCTGCCCTGCTGCCGTTCTGCGTCCTGGTGATCTGGAAAAGAGTGGAGGATTATGGGTAACACTGTAGGCCTTGCTGGGGATTACTGGGCCCGCATTGTGCTTGAGCATGCCTTATTCAGGCAATTCAGCGAAGATGTCTGACCCCCCCATGCTGATTGTTCTGACAGTGACCCACCACCCGTCCTCCTGCCCGCCTCCTCCGCCGATGCCACTGGCCTTCTGGAAATGACTGGGCATCGCTCAGTCGCGTCCCTGATGAGTAATCGACATTCGTCCCCGGGCTCCGAGGAGATGAGGACAGACTTCGATCGCGGCTCATCGATCGGGATGGAGTCGGACAAGGAGGCACCAGGAAGCTTGGGGGGGAGGGGGTCACTCTCCCATTTAACATGCTCATCCACTCTGACCAGTACTGGCAGCTCAACAGCAAAAGTATAAGTCAGACCTGGGGCTTTTGTGATTAGGGTGGTTGTGGCTTTGCGGTGTTGGGGGAGGGAGTTAACCTTTCCCAGATTCATCCACAGGAGTTAGGGACCATTCTCGGCTTTTTAAGGGGGCATATTTCATGTGGAGGGCTCATCCTTGTCATTAACCAATGATATGTTTTGAATCAATGAGTGACAGGGGAGCGGGCACTCCAGGGACCAATCAGCTTTCAGCTGGGGTTACTGTCAATTGTGGCCCCACCCCTGTATATGCCCGTGATTGAAAGCTCAACAGCAGTATGATATTTGGAGATGGCTGGCGTACTGGCGACTTGGGTCCAAAATATGAGGCCGTTATCATGTGTATGTTGTCAAACAAGAATGCTCCGTGTCAAGCCTATGAGTTTGCCTTGGGGAATGTTCCAGAAAACAGATTCAGCCTGAGCCAAGACCATCTCTTAGTCATGGGTTGTCCACATCTCTTGCAGCAATTGGGGGTTAAGGGTCTTCCTCAAGGCCCAACAGTGAAGTCACTCTGTTGACCCTGGGATTTGAACCAACAAACGTTCAATCACAGACACGCTGCTCCTTTTTCATGCCGCTTCCCCTCTGCTGGCCTCCTCCCTCTCTGCTTCAAAGGTGTTTGTCGTTTTTATTTACTATCTTTTTTCCTGTTTTGGTCTCCCCTTGCGATGACGGGCAGCTTGATGCGAGACGCCTTTTATTTCAGAGTGGGCTCAGAAGGGAGGCTTTGATGCCTCCGTGGAAAATGGCTGCTTATTATCAAAGAGCATCAGTCCCATTAGTTCCCAGTGGCTGATATCAGCAATCCTCTGATTTTCACTTTTTTACCTGCAATATTCTTGACTTTAAAAAAACAACAGTGTATTCCCCAGCAGGCCCGGCGCCTGCTCCCACCCACATAATCCCTAGTCCTCCAATACCCCCCAAACTCTACAATCTGAAGAATTACTAAAAATGTGAAAGCCAATAAATGTGTTTTTACCTGAATGCTCTGATCCTTGTTGTGACATATACCTCTGAAACTGCACATTCCATTTTTCAGATTTTATTCCCCTCCAATTAGGTGGCTACCTGTATTTCTTTGAGTATATCTTACTGTTCATGATTTAAAAATGTTTTGTAATATTTCTTTATATGTCGAAAAATTCATATTCTTTTCATTGTGCATTGCCTGTTTCTGTGACATACCAGTATAACTTAGCAGCTACCAGGTAATGTCAAACAAACACACACATAGACCTCATTGTGATAAAATGTTACTGCTACCTAGATCGTTTTTGACTGCACACATACAAGCTCCAGTTAACTGGCAAAAAATCTGGCCCACAGGCACAGCAGCATGTACATAAAGTCTGTATAATGTACCAGATCCCAAATTAGTGAAAACTAAGCACTAGCAAACAATCAAAGGCTGTTATATTACTATTTAAATAAACCTATATATCTATTATAACACTAGACTACTTAAGATGAGCATGCATACAAATGCAAAGAACCTGACATAAAATGACAGACCATCACCCCCCTCTCCCTTGTCTAATCAGGACCCCTCTCCCATCCCCAACTTCAGTCTCTAGCCCCCCTGCACTAAGCTTGGTAATTTTTCATACCACCATACCGTATGTGGAGGGAGTGGGGGGGGGGGTTCACCCATGATAAATATTGCACAAAATACCGCACCACCAAAGCCTTCCCTACACACTCATTGCACAACTCCAAAAACTTACTGTGACTTGTTTCCAATGATGTAAGGTTGGTAACATTGCTACGGATCAAATCAGCCCGAACCCACCTAAACATACAGTACTCCCACAATATTGGTAGGGACGTGTGCCGACCATCTATACCCAAACCTACATCCTTGTATGTTTCAGTGAAATCAGGTGAACCATGGACTAGGGCTAAGGGACAAGGTCAAGCGTCATCTGCAGTCGCTCTTCCCTTTGCTGCCACTAAGCAGCATTGCTTCAGTGTTGATGTGATTTTTGTCAAAATTTAAACACATCCAGATCTCCACCCATACAATGTATATGCAAAGACTGGAAAAGAGACAAAGCATTTTTGAGTTACCATGCTAACCAGATCAAGTGTCTGAGGCCTCCTTGATATGACTAAGCAGGGCTGCTTCAATTTTGGCGTGATTTGTCTTAAAATTCACCCAATTCTAGAACATTACCCACGCGATGTGTCTGCAAAGTTTGAAAAAGATCTAGCAGATACTTTTAGAGTTACTTTGTATGCAAGACCCAGTGTCGTCTATGGCCTTCCTTTCCTTCCTTTACTGCCACGTAGCTCTGATTCTTCATTTTTGGAGTGCAGAGCTTTATCCATATCATGTCTTTGTAAAGTACTAAAATGATCCATCAAATACTTTTCGACTCAACACATTCACAAGGTCAAATGTTGTCTGCAGTAACCTTTTCCCTTACTGCCACTAAGCAGTGATGCTTTGGTTTTTTTGCAATTTATCACAAAATTTGATCAGTTACACCACCCCAGTTCACCTACACAATCTGCCTGCAAAGTTTGAAAAAGATCCATCAAATACTTTCGGAGTGATTGTATTAATGAGAAAACCATATGTATCCCTGTCCAGGGAATAAGTCAGCAAGCTGTTAGTTGCTGATGAGGCCAGAAGGCTGGCAGATTGAAGGATGCTTTATTCTTCTGTATTCAGAGGCCATCTGATTGTCTTAAATGGCTGGCACTGAATTAAAAAATAAGAGCAGTAACAGCAACACAAGTCTGTTGTGTCTGCTGCTGCATTTGTCGCTGATGCAGCTAAAACGAGAACTTAGCACACATTTTGCCGGCTGAAGCACTATTTCCACCATGTTAATGTGATAAGTGTAGAAAAGTTTTAAAAATACAAATGGGACTACTTACTTCTCTGCTCGCACCTTTATTAGTTTATAATGCTGTAGCCAAGAGCAGCAGGTTCATAAAAGTCCATTAATCGTCTAGGCAACATGCTTTACTTTGTTCAGTTGGAGTAGATTATCATGGAAAATTCAGGACCTATGAACTGCTGACTGAAGATTACAAATCAAGATGCAATAAGACAAAGGTAGCTTCTAGAACACACGGCAAGCTTCTAAAATGCTTAGCAGGCTTCTGTAATACAGAAAAAGCTTCTACGATGCTAAGCAAGATTCTGTAATACAGGCAAGGCTTGTAGAATGCAGAGCAGGCTTCTGTAATACAGAAAAGGCTTCTACAATGGAGGGCTTCTAGACCGTAAGGCAGTTTGAGAACGCAGCACCAGCTTCGCCTTGACAGACTAATCCTGTATAGGACAGAGTTGTGACTGACACCTTGCACATCTTACAAGTAACTTGGGACATCCTGTCGAAGAAAACATTTTTTTCTTCAACTGTTGATGTCTCTTGCAGCTCTGCAAATCACGACCAGGCCTGTTGACGCTGAGGTAACATGACAGAAGTACCATTAATAAAACACAAGGCATATGGAATTGTTTTCTTCCCAGTATGTTGACAAGAAACAGAAACAACACCGACCGGGAGGGGTTAGCAAACAGCAGGCTAATGCATAATGCTGCAGCAATGCGCCTTTAGATAAACGTCAAATTCATACAATTTCAATCTCAAACCTAGATATTAAACAGTAAAAAGAGCCATGACAGAATACAAGCACATTTAAAATGAAATTTGAATCAAACACATTTAACAGATGACATCAAGCTGTGGTTGACTGACACAAAAAGCGGCAAAAAAATGGCTCCACGGTGACGAGCAGATAGCTCACTGAGGTGACAGTTTGTCATGTTAAATTTAAAAGGCCTCAACACGCAAGGACCTAATTAGCACAGAGCGAGTTAGCACCATTAGCATGGTCTAAAAGCAGGCAAAGGAATGGAGAACCGGCTCTAAATATCATTTTATGATAGAAATGATCTTACAAGCTGTGTTGCATATATCTGTTGGCCGCTGCCTGTCAGGGGCAGTGCCCATTCACCCCTGCCCTCCGTGTCTCTACCGCATTTGGCCACCAGGTGTTGCTGGCCATCCCACCTTTTCACTCCGTCTAACCCTTGTGTGTTCCGCTGTTCCCTGAACTGCCGCATGGCTCAGGGGGTTGAGTGTGTGGCACTGAAGTTGTAACTCTACAGTTATGGGTTCAAGGCCAGGCTCACCTGTTGGTTTAAGGTTTTATCCTTAGTTTGATGTTGTTTATCCTTGTGTTTAATTTGTCTTGTTTATGGTTCTCTGCCCCTGCCTTGGTTATATTCTGCTTTACTTGTTTCTTGATTTTGCAGTATTTCCCTGTGTTACCTTAGTTTCAGGCCTTGAAAGCTCCTTACTTCTGTGTTCATTAGTGTTAGTTACTTCACTTACATCTTGTTGCCCTGGGCCCTTATTCATTGGTTGCTTTTGAAGTTATTTAAATACTTGCCTACACTGGCTTTTACTAGTGGGGGGGGGGGGGTGATTGAAATGTCCAGCTCATAGCAGATGAAGATGTCATGGTGGCGGTACGAGGCCAAATCCTAGGAGCGGATCTGCTGTCAAACCTTCAGACCACATTCATATTTGTAATGTTTGTAGCTTCCATGTTGGTTTCGATAAACTATTCTATTCTGGATGTGGCTTTTAAGCAGACAAACAGGGAGATTTCACAACTGACAGAAGTGCTTGTGGAATGCAGGTGTTGCAGTGATCCTCCTGCCTGATTAGCAGATCTTCTCAACTTTATTCTCTCTACTGTGATTTCAGTGCTTAGCCTCCACTGATCTATGCTTCAAGCTATGATGTCGGAGTGAGCCTGCCTGGGATTGGCAGTTAGAGGATGGATGGATGGATTGATGGATGGATGGATGGACATGTGCTATGCATAAATTCATCTTAAACAAACTTCTGATATTCTTGCAGAGTTTCTCAGCAGTGCTGGGAATACTGACAACAGACCAGCTATGAACCCTGAGTGAGAATGCCCCACAGCTGGGGGCGATGTCAGGGAGGGGGGGGGATCTGCATTTTGACAGCACTGTGCTTTATCTCCATCGCCTGAGGCCAAAGGGAAGCTGGAGAGGAGAATATAACCCAAATGCTGCAACAATGGGGTTCCTTCCCGGGGTCAGAGCTGGGGGGGGGGGGTCACTGTTGTGTGCAGTGAGATTCTTCATTCCCACTCCAAGAGACAGTATGGATGCAGCCACCTCAAAGTCTTATAACACTTTTCTCTATTATTTGAGTCCCCAGGAGGTGTGTTTGGGGTGTATGATAGCCCCCTGCCCCCCCGGGGGTGAACAAGCCATGCTCCCGGCTTAGGAGAAATGGCAGCTCTATCCATCTGTGGGCCATTTCTAATTCTTTGTTAATTTTTAATTATTTCTTTTCTTTTCAGTATTTCTGGCTTCATGGCACATAGCCAGCTAGAGCTGCTGCTGTCCAGCAACATTCCAATAAACAAAGCAGTGCCTGAACACTTCCCAGGATTCCAGGGGGCATGAACACTTCCCCTTGGGGAGGGTGCCGATATTGACAGCCTCCGAGCCAAGAACCACAGTTTGCACCATTAGGTCGACCCACCCAGTCAGCCTATGATGTGAATCTCAGGAGCTGCTGGGTACATTCTTTTCACCCCTGGTGGTCTTTGGCCCCCTTTGACTGAGCAGAACCCCCTTCCCCTGTTTTGGGGAACCTGGTTCTGTCAGACCCTGCCAAATTGGGCCAGGAAGATAGTAAACTCTATGCCAACCTTCAGCTGACTCACCCAAGTTTTCTGTGAATGTTTTAATGCTCAGATAAGCCATCTATCTTATCCACCACAAATCCCCCCCCTGTCAGTTATAAATGAGGCCTGAGGCCTGTATAAGGTGGGGTCGCTGCTGGACAGAACAACCCGCATCACGGCCAGGAAGTGGGAGTTAACAAGGCTACAATTCATCTGGAGAAGACATTTTTGGGTTTTGCTTTTTATTACAGTGACAGAAATGACAAATTTCTGCGTCGTGAATCCCTTCCAACGTTAAATTGTAATTCATGCTTTTATTGGACACTCTGGTTAGTATTTATGATAAACAAGCAAAAACAAACTACAAGCAGTATTAAAACTTAAAAATGTACTATTTTTTCGAGATAAACAGTGATGGCTTTCAAAACGAATAAGGATAAAAAACACGTTCTAATTAGCTTAGTGCATCTTGGTATTATAATTGGGCACATCTGCCAAATCACATGACGAGGAGGGAGGGGGTCGTTTATGAGTCTCATCTTTTTGCAAAAAAGAACATTTCTAGAAAGATGAAGGGGGAGGAGAAATTTTCACCCAGCAGTACTTTCTGCCAATATGTCTTTAGGATTAACGTGTGGTAATGAATGTGTTTACTGCACTGACCCAGTCCGGCCAGCTCAGGCGAAACAGAAGGGACCTTTTGCGCGTCTTCTCCATCAAAAAGATTATGCTCGTTAATATTAACAATGGGCACTGGGCAGTCATGCTTAAAGAGAACTGGAAATGTTTATTTGTGTCATGTGCATATCTTACGAATGTCAAATGTTCAATAAATCCCTGCTCATGATCAAACTGCAGAATCTGGAGCCAACAGAGATTCGGAGATTCAGTACATCTGAGACGACTGGTTAAGACTCCATGATGAAGTTACTGGGCACTATTCTCTTCTAATTCATCCTCTTCTTCTCCTTCATGTACTGCTCTGCCTTATTCTCCTGCTTCTTCTGGCCATCAGCTGCCCCATTAGGATTTTGATTTATTAAATGTCACTTCAGGCTGGAGCTGAGTCATGATTGCTGCAGGCTGACGGTGTTTGGGGGTAAATCATACTTAAAAATCCCACCTCCCCTCCTCTCGGCCTGCTTAGCAATGTCAGGCACCCCTCCCAAGACGCTTGGCAGAGGGAGGCTGGCCATTCATCAAACTGCACTCTGATTGGCTGAACTCATTAGATGCTTAATCTGGGACTGCAGGTTGAATTCCGCCAGTCAGTATGGCAATGAAGATTTGAAAGTGTGGGCAGGATTACTCTGTGCTGTCAATCACTTACTTTGATCCAATGAGCGCCAACATGGGACCCAATAAACTAACCAATGAGAGATGTGTGTGCAGTGGGCAGTCTCGCCCATCAACAAATCAATGCCTCATTTATCCAGAAACATAAAAAAGTAACACTTGGTCATTACAGCAGCCTTCCCACGCTTCTGCCAATGAAGGAAACTTGGCTGCTTTCATCTGGTTGTCTCCTTGGTGACCATCCCAGAGTTCAGTGGCCATGGCAGCATGGACTGTTGGAGTTTTGGTTCCACATGGAGCGACAGATGCAAAGACGGTAATTAAGACGTCCGGCTCATTAAATACCGCCTCCTTTACTGCTTTGTGTCCTGTGCAAACCTGTGCACCACTAGATAAAGCTCACATTTTTTACAGCTTGGAATCTGTGGCTTTTAAAAACAACAACAGTCCACAACAATGACAGCAAAATCCATAAATTGTGCAAAGTGTGCAGTAAGTTTTGTTTATCCTCTGGAATGGCCCGTAGCTCTGAAATGTCAGCATGTTAGCAGCTATTAAGGCCGAATCGTCAATCCTGCTTTTCAATGAATTACCAGGTGAGATTCCCAGCTGCTTATATCGGTTAAATGGTGGTGGGGCGATGGTAAGAAAGTTTTTGACCTGAGGGCACCCCCTCCAAAGATGCCGCCTTGGGCATTTGCCCAGCCTACCCTCACCTGGATCCGCCCAGCAAGCTTCCCTGGCACTGTGACTCCTTCTGAAACAGCAAGCTTACTTACTATTGGTCACCCTTGACTGAACTTTGGCGTTCCTTTTGGAGAGAAGACCTAAGCTGGCCCACTGCAGCCCAGTAATTAAGGAGACACAGGAATGCAGGTTCAGGATCAGCTCTCTGAATGAAAAAGGCTAAAAGACAGGTCAGTCAGATACCAGCATCTCTGGGGCGTCTCTCCCCAGGTTCAGAGGATTATGAACTCGGGTTCTCCCAAACAGAACATCCTACAAGACCATTAGAGCATAAGTATTCATTTTGTTCTTAATTCCATGTCAGGTTCCCTCCGATGATAACCTTGCAATCGCTACTGTAACACTGAGGAAGGGTCCCAGGTTCGTGATCATCCTTGGTAGTGTTCCAAAACGACACAGAAATGACAGGCGGTGAGTCCCTGCAGACCGTGGGGAGCCGTCGGGCTTCTCCGTCAACGATGGCTTTTTCTGTCACTAATGGCTGCCTAATGCCTCTCGCACCTACAGCTCCGGCGGCGACACACCATGATTACACGAACCCTTCGAATTTAACAGCTGACAATTTTTAGATAAACCAGCCTGGGGGAGAAAAGAGTGTGATGTAGCTGGACGCACCTAGAAACAACACCGGGCTCCCGATTATGACATCGTCCACGGCGACCGGCCGCCAGGTCCCCTCTCTGTCTGATAGTGATTGGTCCAATTAATTCAGGGGCGGGGCATGACCTGCTGACAGCCTGCCTACACACCTGAATTACTATGGTAATTCATGGGCATGCGATAATCCAGGTGTTTCGTATTTTCTTTAAAAAGAACCTGTAGGTCTGTTAATTCGTGTCAGAATTGCTTTACATTGGCCAACTTGGGGGTTAATGACTAATGTTCAGTTTGACAAGGAATCATGGGAAATCATAGAAAGTATCATCTGATTACAATCTCTTTAATATAACTGCTTTTTTGTCTAAACTGCACTCCTGTGGTGTTGAACCAATTTCCTCCCCCATAATATGAATTTGCTACTTTAGTTCCTTAACTAGTTTGCCCCCTGCTGGCTGCCCCCTGAACAGAACTGAGCTGACAAGCAGATCGAACTGTCCTTTTGCTAACTCCCCTGCTGCGTCTGATTGCCCTTTATTTGTCTCCATGGTGAAACCTCCCGCCCCGGCTGCAGTGGAAAGACGTCTCACCGTATTGTCAGCAGCCCAGTAGCGGGAAGAAACTAAAGTACCTCTTCCAAAAAATTTGGCATAAACACAGACATTATTTATTTACAGGACATGCGGAAGAAGAGGAGACCAAAGGGTCTGAGGTCTGTTTGACTGTGGCAACTGGATTATTTTTTTCCAGCGGAAGCTGTGAAATTGTTAATTTCCATTTATTGTAGTGAGTGGAATTAATTATTAATTTGGTTAGTAGCCGCACGTTGTCCCTTACAGATTCAGCATCTGCCCAGACCTTTTGCTCGAGGACATCGAGCTGAAAAACCGGACTGTCCGGTCTAAAGATGACCAGCTGCCTGATTGTTAACATTACCTGCCCCTAAGTGAGCAAGTCAGTAATTTTACAACATTGTTCAGCTTTTCTTTTCCTCTCTCTTTTCCTCCTCTTCTTTGATTTCATTTCACCAGTGCAGTGCTAACGAGCTACTTAGCTAAACTATACACAGTGCTTTATTTATCTATACAGTGTGACATCGAAACATGGCTGTCATATCGCTGTGGGATCATGACAGGCGGATCAAACCACGAACTGGGAGGTTCAGGGCGGGACGAACATGCATGTGCATTTTGTATTACAGCATTTAGCTTCTTTCACCAACTGTTTATCCAAAAGTCTGATCGGTATAGCAGACCAGGTCACCGTGGAACCTCCTGGTACTCCTGATGGGCTGGGATACTTGTCTACATCCTAAATGTACACGGACCCTCGCTATTGGAACCATGGGAAAGTGGTCACTGAGATATGGGGGCAGGTGAATGTATTCAGAGCTACACTGCCAACTGGCAAATTCAGTCAGCACTGGCAAAAAAAAAAAAAAAACATTTTACAGGTAAAATCAGGGCCCAGTTACTTAATTCCAGGTCCCAACCATGGTGAGAGACGCTTAAACACAGATGTAGACTATGTCAGGTGGGTGTTGGCGAGACACCAAAGCTGCCTGCCGATTCAGGCCCACATCGCTGCATGTGTGTGGTTAAGGCCACCATCAAGCCATCATCAAGACTTTGAAGGTCAAACCTTCACATTGAACATGAAAAGAGTTTCTCAGGCTGAGAGATTCATCTAGTGGGGGAATGAAAATGACAGCCTTGGCGATCAGCCCCCACCCCCGCCCAGTCCTTGACAAAGCCAAATGTATCTCTTTATGCTGGATCATCTTAGAGTGGGTTACTTCAGGACTTAAAAAAATGTTATCAGACCTCCTGTCCTCTAGAGAGCGACAACTGTCAGTGTCAGTGCTCTTCAGATTAGGCATGCTCTGGTTTTAATGAGTTTCTGAAGCAGCCAGACAGCTTCAGGACTATGCTAAGTATGCCTGGCTATTCTGTGTAGTCCTCTGACAAATCTTTGTTATGGCGTTAATATTATTATTCCTTCTATGAAAATGCAGTGTGTTGGGGACATAGCCAGAAGCGCATCCCTACTGTTACAGGCAGAAAACCAAGCACTTCAAATCCACCTGTCACAAGCAAACGGGTTTGTCTGGCTCACCCCGTTCTTGGGTTCCCCTGCGGAAATCGCTTTCTCCATGGCTGCGGAGCTAGCGGGTTGCGGTTTGGTGGCTCTGCAGGACAACGTCCCCCTCATGATTGACGGCACGCCATCGATAACGGCAAAATAATAAAGCCGGACAAGGCACCGGCTCGGCCGGTCAGCTCGAGGCATGACGAAGGACAAATTCATTCCATCTTTCATAGGGGAAATGGAGTACAGGGTGACCATCACACAATACATCAGAATTAAAGTCACCCATTTTCACTTCCAGTCTTGGAAAGTCAGCCAGGAGGTTGAAGCCATGTTCTTTGCAAGGACAACCTGACAAGAAGATTACAATCAGACGCAAAAATAGCTATCAGCTGTTTTTACAAGCCTTTCTTAACCTTTAAACAAGTTTAGTTGAGGCCCCTTTTTAGTGGAGGCCCCCGGGCTTTATCCCAGGCTAACCTGTACTATGAAGTGCCGATGGCCTCCATAAATGGCTTTTTAATGGGTTCAAGGAAGCAGAGCCCTAATACAGGAGCACGCCTAGGCTTACAGAGGCCCCGCCCACATGGCAGCCGCCGTGTGCAGGGGGCAACCCGACAGTCACCGAAGGATATGAGTAAAATCATGTGGATGGGTGTAGACCAAATGAACTAAATCATATGCAGCAAAGTGTCCTTTTGACGTCTGACATCTATAGATAGGAGATGAGCAGGCTATTGTTCTTCCAGGAGATATTGACAGCGAATGAGATTGCACTGCAAATGTAATATTAGCGGATTTATCAGACGGAACGTCTGTCCGGAAAAGCGCGGCTTTAATGCGACGTGGCTCTTAGACAAAACAAACAGCGGCGCAGAGATTGATGCATTCCAGCCTTTTCACAAGGCTGAATCGGCACCTGCAGCGTGATTAAAACGTACCCGCATTAACGCGCCGATTGATCCGTGACTCTGATTAAGGGTGATTGTCTAAATAATTCAGACGAACAAGATAACCATGTGACATTTGCACACTCGGCTTGTTCGCCGCCAGAGAAGAAAATACCCTGGATTCCAACATTAGTCGTGCCTCAAATCTATTTTTAATGTGTCTCCCGACACGATGAAAGAGACCAAATCGACCAGCCGACTTCAAAGCCGGCCTGCCCTTCACTGAACGTGAATTTGGCTGTTGCTTTCTCTGGCATGTTGGTTGCTGGTCTAAATATGACTAACTCAGAGAGAAACACCCAATAATTCAACTGTCAACACTAAGGGAAGCTGATGGGAACCAGTGGACCTGACAGATTGTATGGGGAACCAAATACAGAAAAAAAAATAGATCCGAACATGAGTCTTGCATGACTCTAAAGATGTTCGAGTTCAGAACTGATCTGGCAGAATACCAGTTTGCTTTAGATCAAATCTTGAGCATAAAAATGCCCTTACAGATACAGCTGAACTGACGATTTCCATGGTTGGATGCCAGCTGACCGTCACTTCCTGCTAGAAACATGCTTTTGATTCGTACTACTCCAGGGTTGCCAACTTTGGTCAGTTGGCTGGCGTGAGATTTTCAATTCGAGACTTTCAAGTCTGCACACACATTTACATGTATGTATGAGTTGTATTACCTTGTAAATAGTCTGTAGGGTTTGCACACTACCCCAGCGCTTTTGATGTAGCTAATTTTAGGTTTATAATGGAATAATATATATTTGTCGTAAGATTCCTTGCATGAGCGTGAGAGTCTGAAAGCGTGAGTGTCATGCCAGATGCATGAGGGTTGATAACCATGTTGCTCCAGTGTCTGGAAATGTTAGAGGATGAGGACTTACATGTCAAACTGCCTGCCATGATCATGGTTCCCTAAACAGGTGTCAACAGGAACTGGCTCTTTGGCCTTCAGTAAAAATGAGGTGTGATTCCTTTACAATCTTATGAGGTAATTGAATCAGCCCTTTACACATATCAGCTCATATCTGGGGGTGTGCAGGGTGGACAGTTACTGGACTGTGGGAGGAATGAGACCTGCAACTCTGAGGCAATGCTACTCTGCTACCCGGTTATGCTGCTATCCAGCTACTGTGACAAAATAAAACAAACATGCCATTTGCACAACTACATTGGAATGCTTCTCTTCGCTGACCACATTTTGCTTTCCATAGTTTGGGGGGGTCACAGCATAGGGTCAGCCAACATGCAGCACCCCTGAAGCTGGGGGTTAAGGGCCTTGCTCAAGGGCCCATGGAGATGGGACTGTTCTGCTATGGCACAAACAGGCACAGAGACTTAGCCCACTGAACCACATGCTGTCCCCAATGCTGCTACTCTGCTACCCTACTCCATTGCTACACTGATACCCATCTATGCTACCATCCTGCTATGCTGCTAACTTCCTATACTTCTACTCCGCTATGCTGCTACACTGCTACCCTTTTATGCCGCTATACTGATACTCATCTACGCTACCATCCAGCAATGCTGCTACTCCGCTATGCTGCTAGGCTGCTAACCTGCTACCCCGCTATGCTGCTAGGCTGCTACATTGCTACACTGCTACCCATCTACGTTACTAACCTGTTATTCCGCTACACTGCTACTTTGCTATGATCCTACCCTGCTATGCTGCTACTTTGCTATAATGCTACTGTATGCTATTACATTGCTCCCTGCTACTCTGCTACCACGCTACGCTACTTTGCCATCCCGGCCAGTACTCTTGCCTCCTCTTTAGCCTGGGAAGCCATGAGCTCTAATTAAAAACAAAGGGACCCCATAGCTGCCCCTCCCCCCAAAAAAAAAAATAATCACTGACTTTTTCCCCTGTAGCAACGTAGCCTGGGATACCTGATGGAACCAGACGCTCAGCCTCCCTTTCATTACTTGTGTTAATTTTCTTCACACGGCCGTATCCTTTTCTCGCCGTGTGACGACACTTCCTGGGCTGCTGGGGATCTTGGCGCCGTGCTGCGGGTTTGAGCTGGCCCGTGACTCCAGAAGCCTCATTAATCCTCGCTGATTTATGGACAGAACAAAGGTTCGCTCTGCTAGGTCCGCTGGGCCTGCCCCCTCCCAAAAGCCTGACGTTCCCTTGCCGAGAGTCATTCATATTTCATCGCTATTCTCTGAATTACGTAATCAATTTGAATCCTTTTATTAAAAAACAGAAAAAAAAGATCCTATCCCGTGCTTTGTGTTATAAAATTCTCTTTCTTTGGGATCTCAGGCTTAGAATTCATTGATCATACACATTCTGTGTTTTGAGGCTGGTTATTCTCTCCCAGTGACACATAAGAAGTCCCAAACAAACCGTACAGGGGCCACCGACACAGAGAATTTCTCTTTATGAGGAAAATTGTGCCCCCCTACCCAGGAAAAGACAGACCTTTAAGTTAGAGTCACAGACTTTATCAGCATGAGGCACATGGCCTGTCACACATGGCCTTTGGTAGGATTTCAGCTGGACAGGATAGATCTTTAAAAGACAAACGAGGATCATACATGGGCTACGAGCTGTGTGCCCTGGGGGCCCTCGGTGCCTTTGTGTTGTATGAGGTGGGTAGGGCTGGATAAAGGGAGCGTCTTCCAAATCATCCGCAATGGATGGGGGCAGATCCTTTCTTGAACCATTCACTCAGCATCCCGCATGGGTCCAACCCACTAATACTTCCTACTTCCTGCTTCCTGTTTGGCCCCACCAGTAAACCTATATGTGAATCTTAAACAGTAGATTCTAAACAATATTAATATTAAAATAAACTCAATAAAGTCAGAAAATTGAACAATTTATAGGAAAATAATCTATTCTAAAGATATCTAGATATTTGTTCCAATGTTAGCATGAGTTAGCACTTAGCACTTTATTACCCAGAGGCACAAGGATTGTCAAGACTGTAAATCTCAAGTCGAAACCTCTTAAAATTTTAAAGGGGGGGGGGGGGGGGGGGCAGAGAGGGACAGGTCTGTTTCGTTTTTTTGGGCTGCCCGCCCAGAAACGGGATCGCTCTGCCAAGGAGGCAGCGGAGCCACACCAATGACCACACAAC
>JABJVO010000078.1:21547283-21565640 GCA_026770805.1 Boulengeromyrus knoepffleri | reverse complement strand
TTTTTATTCCACTCTTTGTGTAGCCTACCAGTCATTGTTAATTTTAAATTTATTTTAATTTAAGAATAAATTATATATGCTACAAATAATTGAAAGAGGAAAATATGGTATACTGTATGTAAAAGAAAAAAAAATAAACCTGAGTTCGTGGTCTAACGGTAGGTGCCCTCCCCAGGCAAAAATGTGAAACTCCACCTATGCTGTTGAGGCATTGACTATGCGTAAGTGTGGCTAGGCTGAGCTTCCAGTGAATACTCAGGTCCAAGAGTAAGCAATACTGGAGCAGGGGCTATGCACAAATGTTTCAAACAAAGCAACAACCGAATAAGGGCTAATGTGCTAATTGAATTGTTCACATTTAGAATGTCTGTCCATGGTGCAAAACATCTCCCACACCACTGAGAAGCCATGCCAGGATCTTCTTGACCAGAGTGAGGTGAACATGCTTCAAGTTTTATTGTCATATGTGTTCTGAGGAATTTCTTTGCGACAGTTGCAGAGTAGGGGACAGGTGCAAGGGGCGGGGGGCAGAAACAGAGCAAATTCAGGGCAAAATTACAGCGTTACAAAATACAAGAGAAAAACGTGCCTCACAAAGGTGAGTGGTGTCAATTATTGTAAGGTATTGTAAGGAAGGAAGGAAGGCAGAAAGGAAGCAATGATGGAAGGAAGACAGGAAGGGAAGAGGAAGGCAGGACAGAAGAGAGCAAGGAAGGCAGGAATGAAAGAAGGAAGGCAGAAAACAACAGAGGAGAGGAACCAAAAAAATGGTCAACTGGATGCCCATAACTCCCCCCGGTAGAAGCTAACATCCATGGCCTCTCAGAGTGTGCAGGCCCAATTTCTGTCCTTCTGCTCCGGTTTCAGCTGGTCATCTCTACCCTTCATCTTCAGACGGACAGGAGACACACGCAGGATGCAAGCCAGAATATATTTTGGAGACCAAAACACAGCAGAAATACAACAGGGATGTCAGGCTCATTTTTGGGGATCTGTTCCCTAGAGAGGTAATTGTTTAAATCCTGGGAAATGAGCCAAGAAGCAGAAGCAAGAGGGAAAATATTCACACAGACAGTTTTACCAGTTTTATTCAAATGCAATGCACTATAATCACCATCAGTCATTTCCTGTTATTAATACACATGTGAAATGTCAGATTTTGTTTATTTATATCCTAATTAAAATAATTCCCAGCAAGAGGTTTACTCTGTATTCCTTCAGGAGTTAAACCTTGCAGATCCATAGAAAATTCTGGTTCCCAGCCTGTCAACTTCCACCTTCATCCCCCCCCCCACCAGAAAAAAAAAACGCGACAATTGCACCAGCATGCGATACATTCAGGCGTCTCACACACACACGCGCACATGCATACTGCATGCTCACTGAAGCACACGGTGTGCTATGGCCCACGGCATTGTGGGTATTCTGTGTACACACCCTGGGGTGTCCCGCGAGGCTTCACTGGAGTCAGGCAGAGGTGTCTGTCTCTATCGCGACCTTTTGAATACTGGTAACGGCGTGTAAATTGCAGTGAGCGGTGACAGATTTCTGCTGAGAGCAGCTTACGCCTCACACCCAGCCCGTGAGAAGCACGTCAGAACTGACAGCAGTCCTCTGAGAGCAAGGGGGGAGGTGGGAGCTGGGGCCAGATTAATGTATTTGCAGTTAAGACACATGGTGTACAAGAGATGTGTGAGAGCAAAATGATGCAAAGGAGCGGCACCTTGTCAGCTTTATTGCCACTGTTGTGCACATGCACAAGATTATGGAACTCCGGAGTTGGAATATGGGAACACAAAACCCTGGAACGAGGCTTCAGAAAGCCAAAATTGGAATGTGGGCTGTGTGTTCCCATATTTTGACACAGGTGCAGGTAGTAGACTCTCCTAGTATCACACATAGTAATAGCAATAAAACTGAAAAAATCGTAGAATCCAAGTAATAACATTAAATGGCATTAAAAAATAGTGCAACATTAAATTTACAAGAGTCATATATGTGTAGAGGTGAATAAACCTTATTATAGGACTTAGCAATAATAATGATGATGATGATGATGATGATAAGGATGAAGGAAGACATTCTTGGACAGGCACCAAGCTGAACACAGAAACGTGTCTCCGAGCAGCAAACATCAAAGTCCCTGTGCAGTGCCTCCCCATCCCCACTAAGCCGCACATTCCCACCCGCTACGTTCCCGTTTAATCCGGCTATCACGCTCGGGCAGCGTGCGGACTACGTCAGCTTCCATCGACTGCTTGACGTGTTTATCGCTTGATGCGGCCTCCCCGAGTCCGAGAGGTCATGTATTTTCATGGCCGAGTCTTAGCAGCTGAACCAGAATGGCACAAGTGAGTGCTCTGGGGTCGTTCTTCTCCAATAAGGAGCAGAACATAAAGTAGAGAACAAAAGCATGTGTGGGCGACGCCACACTGGAGAGGAACGACATGTCTGGGCCCCCCCACACATATTCTCCCCCTCCTTCATGTGTGTGAGATTGTAGCCACTTCCATTCCCACATTCTGATTTCAGCATTCGGAGGCCTTGTTCTAGGTCTGTGTGTTCCCATATTTTGACTCCAGAGTTTCAAAACCTTGTTCCAGTACTGCATGTTCCCCAATTCTAGCTCCCGTGTTCCAAAGCCTCATTTTAGGATTTCAACTTTAAATATGGGAAAAAAGGAGCAGATAACTCAGGGCACCCATCTGTTGATACAGTGCATTGCTGCACCCGTCACACAACAAACCACCTCAGGCATGTGAATCCAGTGAATCCACACTAGCTTGAATGGAATTCAAAAGTTTTTTTTTTTTCCAGTAGCCAGAGTGCAAATCCTGCCACCAATCCCCAAATTTTCCCTCTAAGTTGGAGGACTGGATGTAGGTTAACACCCAGGTTGAAGCAATTGCAGAATAAGGGCCTTGCTCAAGGGCCCAATTGGGTGGAATCACTCCTGATATACATGGGATTCAAACCAGCAACCTTCCAACTACCAGCACAGATCCCTAGCCTCAGAGCCACCACTCTACCTGTATGTAAACACACATTCATTCTTTTTTATGGTCTTAAATTCTTATCCGTCACTTTAACAAAGTCTGCCTGCTGTTTGACTCAGACACACGGTCACATGGTATGACACCCCCATCTCATGCAGGAGTCCTGGTCTTCTGGGGGCTCCTTTAGGACCTGGGGAGGGTCACTGGAAAAGCATGAGCGGCGTGAGCTTCCGGGACATCCTGTGATTCGTGGGGAGCATTTCACACGTGGGAGGGGCTTCATAAAGAAAGCAACTAGTGAAAATTATAACTCCTTTTAATTATATCAAAGCTGTGCAGATATTGCCCTCCTGCGGCAGAGACTGTTTCAGGGGGGCGCTTAGTAATTAACTGACAGGGGGTCTGGAAAGAATGAGCTTTGACATTCCTGTAATATTTATAATGGCCTCCCCATGTGCACAGAGCTCAGGCTGGGTGCTGTATTATTAATCGGAGGGGGGGCAAGGGGACACTTAAGGACAGGCTCATAACCTACACGCTACCCGCTCACACCCAGCAGGAGCAACAGTCACCTCCCCCGGCTTGTTTAGAACGACGTAGCTTAAAAAGATGGGCAAAATTCTTACTTTAGATGAATAATCATCTGAGGAACAGAAGGTAAGTTAAAAGTCCTTCTGGGGCATCCTGGTTGGGAAGGATGGCATACAAAGATAAATCGAAGATTGCTAAACCCCTCCTTCCGGTGTGGATTAGATAAATAAGCGGCATCCAGCCAACATCCCCATATCCCTCCTGAGCTGATTCAGCATTCCTGAACGCCACAATGGGTGCGGTAATCACCCCCAGGGCGGGAGCTGGATGGCGGGTAGGCATGAGGTATCCGTGCCATGGAATTACGAGTGAGATTCCCATACCGGACAAACCGGAAATACAGGTCAATGCTACCTGCGTCTGTGATCCCTTTGGAAAAGAGCGCCCCCTACGTGAAATTGCGGCCTGACTTTACAGCCCCCTCTTAGCTTAAACTGTGCACGCTGTTTGCATGCTGCCCCTTTACAGAGCCCCTGTGATACTCATTAGTGGTTTATTACACTCCATAGAAATGACTCAGCATTACAGGGACAGAGTCGTCTTACTGGGAAAATGCTCACACCGACTAACACAACCTGTGTTTTTGTTTTTTATTCAGCAATAAACATCACTTTCGAGCTTCGTCGATGTATAATTAACTAGAGGAAGAGTAAACAAGCAGCGATTAGACTGCAAGCGACGAGCGACACCCCCCAAAGGCGAATGACCGTCATAGCTGCCGATCAGGGCTGCGGCTTTACCAGGGCAGGGTCATAGGGAGGTCATAGGATATATCTCCCAAAAAACTTTTAAAAGATTAAAGATCAAATATTTTTCCTATTTTTTTTCCCAAGTAGGGGAATCAAACAACTTGTACATATCAATGCGGGAAAAAAGCATATTTCAGACCTGAAATGCAGAACAAGCTTTGATATTTGCTAGAAAATGTTGTGCTGGAAAATAAGCTTTCCAGAGGGAATAAAGCAGCCGCACAAATGCTCTGTGTACCTGCCGTTTCAGTGCACTGGTGCCGTATTGATGGTACAGAGAGTTCTTTGATTGCCCTAATCCTCCGGCCTCATTGAGAATCACAACATGCAAACAGCAAAGGGACGGGGAACTCCAGATGAACACGGGAAGCGGCATTAATATGCTGAGGTTACGCTCTCCACAACTTACAGGCATAGAAAGAGAATCCCAACTGCTCATGACTGGCCACTTAAGGGGAAATACCTCAGTAATTAATCACACGTGCATAACTATATTCCAGGTCATCACCTGCTACACGCACACCACCTGTTTGGGTAGAGCACTGGACTTCAGATGAAACTGCATGGTTGCAGGTTCGAATCCCCAAAGACCGATATCTCAAGGTGTAGAAAACAGGATGAATAGGCCCCATATATCTTTAACACACATTTTCTTGCAGGTGTAGGTAGCTGGTGTTGGGTGAAAGGTCGGGTTTCACAAGGGCGGAGGTTTGGTTCAAACACTGGTTGGGACCAAACCCCCCCACCCCCCTAAACACACATGGTACTCACACAATATTGGTAGGGGCACGTCCCTACCGTCTGTATCCAAATCTAAGCTGTTGGTTTTGCGTTATCCAGGAATTTAATTGTCTAAATATTCCTGATCGATATGCACATCTGTGAGAAGCATCCCTTAGATACAAAACACAAACACCACCCTAACAAAGGGTCCATCATGTAGCCACACCAAAGGAAACCTAAGATTCGATAAAACATGGAGGGCTTCTGGGCTCAAACAGAGCAGCGAAAGCCTTCTCCGCGTAGTCATGCAGCAGAAGTTGAGTCATCTACAACTCAAAGGCGCGGATTGAAGGCCTTTAAACTCGTGATCGCTTTGTGCCTGATCCCTTCGGTATCAATTAATTTAGTCGGTACGCAGCAGTGGATATTCACCACCGCCACCTGCCTCCCAGCACACAGCGCCTCTCTCTGGCGACACCTGACTCAAATCGTCCCGGCACCTAATTACTGAGCACTCACCTACGATATCCGTTGAAAGCGCCTGGTGCTTCGAGAAGATCAGAGGCTGTCTATGGGCGGAGTTATTTTTACACGCCTCCCGCGGCTGGAATTCCGGGACGAGCCGCTGGCACCTCCAGTTAGACACAGACTTATTTATTCATTTCACCGAAACCTCAATTAAAGAACTGAGCGAGAAGCGGCTTGACGCTGCGCACTTAAGGTCTGCGTGTGACTGAACTTGGCAGTCGGAAAGTTTTCCGAATTCTTTTCCTTTTGTTCTCTATTTTTTTGTTCACACAGGCGTTCAAAGGCAGCCGCGGCTTTCAGTGATATCGCCGTTCTCGTGAGACATACGCAAGCGTGTCCGCGGAGGGCAATGTGCAGGAAGCGGCATAGAATATGACACCCAAAAACAACACACCATTTCCGGGAATTTCATTAGAAAAGTCCAGGCCAAAATAACAGGCCAGTCTTACTGGGAAACTCTAGCCCTGCACCAGCCTCCCTCCTTTCTGTAATAGCACCGTGACATTACGCACCCCCAGTAGATCTGTCTTATTGGGAGGGACAGTGGCTGTGCCAGGAAGGGGGATTGTGCAGGCAGACATGCCCAGCGGGATTATTTACCCACTTGGGAGGCCCGCATTTCCTGTAAAGCAAACATCATCGATTTCACACAAGATCTGTGATTTATGGGTCATGAGAAATCATTTTAAAGTAATTTAAAGACCTCTTGTATCGATCCCTATGGAGGCTGTTTAGTTCCAGAGGCTCTGCCAGCTCCGACGCATCATGATATGATTCTCCTCTAATAAGATGCTCCCTATTCCCCCCACCCACCAACCCTATCCAATAGGGAGCCCTCTTTTTGCCCCACCCACCACTCTTACTCTAACAGGATGCTTCCTAGTGCCCCACCCAGCATTCCTCTCCAATATGATGCTCCCTATGCCCCTCATCCACCCCATTCCCAATCCTTCTCCAATAGTATGCTCCCTATTCCCCCCACCCACAATGCCCTTCCAATAAGATGCTACTTAGAGCCACACCCGCCATCCCCCTCCAATAGGATGCTCCCTACCAACCAACTACACCATGATCTTTCTGTCATGAAAGCCTTAGCTACAGAACATCTAACTTTAGCTGCAGCTTACAAAAGTTCAACTTTAAACTCTTCAAACTCGAGTGGGATCACTTTATGCTATGTAAAAAGCAGCCTCATTGAGTAACACGATGCTTTTATCGGATTCCACAAGACAATTACACACAGGATGCATGTGGCCTCCTTTCCATTAAATATTTGGTGCAGTACATTACATTTCGTTTCTCCGGAGAACTTCTGCAAGGAGAAATGACAGGCATAGGTGGAAGCAGATAACCAATCTTCCCTGAGCTGGGATGCAGAACCGTGACACTGTGCAGCAACAGGAGACAGGGACAGCAAGCCTACTTCATCTTTATTGTCTTTGAGATGTTGACTTCACCTCTGGTCTCACGAGGCACCCAGCAAGGCCAAACAAAGCACTCTAATTGATTCTTCCACACCATGTACAATGTGTCTCTGAGTGTCAAGCCCCACCGCGGAACATCCCGGCTTCTCCCTGACCTTTGTCGCTTTTGTAATTATTCTCCTTGTTTTACCTTGAACAGGCATTGAAATTGGTCCAAAAAAATTTCAGGACTTTTTCTCGGGAAGCAGTGTGGAACATCCACAGCACACAGAACCCATTGATTAGCTGGGATCTGGCTCCCTTTTTAAGAGACTTATAAAAAATTATAAAAAGTCAATATGTATGAACTGTGGCCTGTATGGGCTATAGCTCATTGGATAAGCTAATCCTCGCTGTGACTGTACAGTGTCTGTGTGTGTGTGTGTGTTTGTGTGTGCGTGTGTGTGTGTTTCTGTGTGTGTGTGTGTGAGAGTTTGATAAGATGACCTACTAATACTAAGCTGCTGCTGCTGGCACAATGCAGTGTCAAAAGGGGGGGGGGGGTTATCTTGTGTATTCATTAACGACCACTGTTAAGTCACCCCCCCCCCAGCCCAACCCCACTCCCCAGGACTCCGCGCTGGTTTTCCCAGCCTGCTTAATTAAGCCCATCTCTGCCGGTTCTTAAATGCGGCATTGAGCAAACACATCGCAGCCCCGTCCCATATCACTCACCCAGCCCAGTCGGAATGCCGCGTAGCACTTAAACAACGCTGATTCCAATTGGCTGCGATGGATTAGTGCACCTTGCCCAGGAAAAGCGGGGCCAATGTTCTGGCTCACCTCGGTAATTAAGAGTTAGCTTTTTCACTTATATTTTTTTTGCTAACAGATTTCTTTAATCACTATCAATCTTAATTAGCCCGGCATTAGTCATAGGAACATAATCCTATTTGGTGAGTTAATTAAGGAATGGGATGGGGGCCAGTGGTTTCCTGACAGGCTGCTGGTCTCCCACGGTTACTGTGGCGCCAGGGTGAGGGCGCTTTGGGGGGAGCAAATCGTCCCCCAGGCATATCTGGGGACAGTCTTTGGGTCCTCTGGAGACAGAGCAGGAGCACCTATGTCTGCGATGTCAAATTCTTAGCTGGACACATTCAAGAGGAAGAAAATGGTGAATTTCCCCTAAAAGCCAGGTCCCGGTTCTGAAACCACGCCCACTAGGAGCATGGGAATAGCGATGCTATTTTAATTAAAAGAGGTGCCGGTATTTCAAAGTGGATCCAGGTCCAGCCCGGACAGGTCTTGACCTCTAAGGTCCACACTTGGACACAAAGGTTCAAACAGCATACTTCACTTTTTTTCTACCTGTTACTCCCGAATATTCCGGACTCCTTTTTCAGGACCACGAGGCAAGAGCAGTGCTCTCTCGTACCTGAGTAAGACAGAACGGGAGTCACTCATCTCAAAAGAGTGCGGAGCAGCCGGGTTGAGCCGAAATGCTGGTCCGCTTTCCAGAGATTGAGTCACCCCCCTGCCCACGAGCCGCACCGTAATGGAGAAGGACTCCCAGCATCGCGCTCGAAGCATCCACCTGGTCCTCGCCATGACAACGGCGGCATAAGCATCTGTGCCCAGCTTAGTCGCAATGGGTGCAAGCAGGAAGTGTGTCACAGAACGAGATGCCAGTCAGCTAATGTGTTCAAAACAAGCCCCCGTTGCCACCGTCTCGTCACCACGCACTTTCATGTCTCAAGGGAACCTCTTTCCCCATTTTTTTTTTTAATAAAAAAATAAGCCTTAGGTGTCTTCAGTGAAATAATTACATTTATATTGAATCTGCGCCATGAATAATTCATTTGGTGTTTAGCTGTAATTACTTATGAGGAAACGTTCCAGAATATTTCCAAATTAATAGTCAGTTTAAGAAGTTTGAAAGAAACAAGGATCATTGCTTTTATAGGATACAAAATCCCAGAGATAGTGACTGGGTGGCTTTCTGGGGGTCGTGGCAAAGCGGCACCCACAGTTAGTCCGGTCATGTAGGTTTACCAGCTCACCGGCTGGGTTATCTGACAGTAACCTGATGAACTAGTAACTAGTAAGAGAGTCAAAGACATTCAAGGGACATGGGAACGTGAGTAAAATCGGCGACGCTGCCCTGATCGGCCATCATCTCCAGGCCTGGATTTTGATGGCTGACCATCCTTTGTATTAAGAAGATCCATAATTGTAACCTGCAGTTGGTGCCGGCAGCCCTGCGCTCTTGAATCGCCGTGATACTAAGCTGTTCCTCAGGGCTGCCCTTGTACATGATCCTGAGAGAGATAGATAGATATCTGCCCTCCCCTCCAATGCTGTAGAGGTTTTTCCACTGCTTGTTGTTCATTTTCAGCTGGAAATCAGTCTTCTCATTTGCTGCAGAGTGAACCCCGATTGAGGCACACTGAGTTCCCGCGTTTCTGCTCTCCTGGTAGAGATCTCCCAAGGCTTCATTGGCCTCACACACAGCCTGGGGTCTGCTGTGCATCTCGATGACATCATCACATCGCCGTGGCGACTAATGGAGGCTCCTTCATCGATCTCAGAAGTAGTGCCTGCTAACTCTCCCCACCCACGGGGGTCCCGCAAGCTCGCAGCTAATTACTTGGTTTCTATCCTCTCTGCATCTCCTCTGCCAAGCCCTCGCTCCTTCAGTGATCTTTTCTGTTTTTCATATTGTTTTTCCCAGAATCCCCCAACCTGAACCAACTTATTATCATTTGCGGCATAGAATGAATCAGCGGATCGGCAAGTTTTTATTTCACCATACGGTGGATTTTCCAGATAATATGAGAAAAGAGAGCAAATGATTCCCCCAGCCGTGGAAAGAGGGTGATGGAGTGGCACGACGTGTTTTGAGGAAACAAATGGAAGTTGTCGGAGGACAAGGAGGTGGCATCGCATTCACGGCATGGCATTGACGGCATGGCATTGACGGCATGGCATTCACGGCATGGCATTCACGGCATGGCATTGTTTGCTAACTGCCAGATGAAGTCTTCTGGAGTCATATTTTTTACTGCAGTTCTCAGCTTAGTTCGGTTTTCAACCATCCTAATCTCTGATCTTCACATTGTCCCTGTGATCCCTCTGCAGCTGACAGGATGATGACTTCCTTTACATACCGCGGGTCACGCTGCACCTGGGGTGTATTCAAGGGCGGGACTACAAGGGCACTGCACCCCCGCCCCCCCAGTTGAACTCTGCCTTGTCACTCATCGATTCAAAACATATCATTGGCTAATGATTAGGTTGATCCCTCTGTATGAATTATGGCCCCTCTTTTGCACCCCACCTTCACAAATCCTAGAATCGCCTGAGATCATGGGGTGGCGCACTGTACATGTGCCCCCATCTGGCAAAACAAGGATTATTATGGTCTGTCACTACAGTGCCAAAACATTAATATATCTTATTATATCTTGCATATAATAATTGAAGGAAAAATGACTCATAAAGGAAAAAAACACAATTTAACTGAATTCTGTCATATTTGTATTCCTAAAAACACCAACACCAAGGCTATGTTGGAAGCCAGTCTGACCAGTGGATCCGCCCCAGCCAAAGACAAAGGCCTGCTGACCTCTAGCTGACGCTTGCCATTACTATTAAGTCCTTTTGTATTGGCACATGTCCTCTTCCTCATTTGCATAATTGCACCCAGATGGCATGATTTGCAAATGTATTGGCTGCCCCATCCATCACTCAGTCTGCACTCTTAACCAATCAGGATACAACCTGATCAGCTCTTCGTGTCCTTCAGCTGTCAGGATGAAAGCAGCTTTTTCTTGTGAAAGCACTGCCAGATAACCAAACTTTCTGGCAGTTTGTTTTACTCATGGGCTCCTGTTTCTTGAGGACTAATGAGCAATATCCCTCATCTTCTTTGTGATCTGGTTAAATTCCCAAGGACTGTAAGAGAACCACCGCGTGTGGTTGACCTGCATCTAGTTTCTGAGCATTTCCAACAATATCATTATCCCTGTATCTTTGAGCTGTATGATCGGTATGTAAACCCCCCTCTCTTGATGTCATGGAACACTGACAGGACAGGTCTTCAGCCCAGTTGGACTGAACCAAACTCTGAACTCGGGGTTGGAGGGAAGTGCTTATACCTGCTGATAAAAACATAAGCTGTTTCATTTCCCCTGTCTACTAAATTCTGCAAAACATGAAACCACGGAGCGTTTCGAACATTTTCAATAAACAGTTGCAAAATTTGCCATTACGTCCGGACTGAATATAGCAAATGATCATATAATTAATTGCATTCAAATAAACATTACAGATCAGGTTCTCATTTGCAAGAGTGAACCTGACCTAAATTAAACATCAGATTTCTGTAGCGCAGTCATGCTTGGGAATGATGGGGCCCATAGCGTGCATATGGAATCAACAAGCACATAACGTGATTAGGCACGAGAATGGCGCCTCACCCAAATTATGAAGCGTGAATTATAATGGATTGACAGGGCAGGCATTGCATTGGTGGTGGGGGATGGGGGGGATGGGTTGGGCTATACTGCTCTCTATTACCTCATGGCGTTTAAACGGCACCTATGGCCGGCATTAACTTCATCATGTGACGCTGTATGGTGACTCCCCATTTGTAGGCACTGCACATGCTCAGTTGTGTGCAGTGTTGGCATGGAGACAGCTGACCACCCTGACTGTGAGTAGTCAGTGGGCTAGAGGGATTCTACTTCCTGTTCGTGCCTGAAAACCCGAACTATTGATTGGTCACTGTGAAATGGGATTGGACTGGAAAGTAAGAATGGATTCCCTGACATACTGGACAGAGTATACTGGTGCTGTGGTTCGTGTGTGTGCGTGTATGTGTGTGTGTGTGTGTCTTTACATACCCCTGCCTGTCTGTTGTCTGTGTGTCCATCCACAGGAGGTCACCACTCACAAATGAAAGACAATTTCACTGATTCTTGTTTTCCCACCTCATACGAAACCTACGCCACCAACTCCCCACCACACGACTCCCCGAGAATGATGATGTCAAGCCACTTGCACAAATTGCATTTCTATGAATCTCGCACAAGAAAAAAAAAAAAAAACATATCAAATGATTTAATTTTCTCCTCACCTTCTTTCGTGGGCCCGTTGCCGTGGTAACTGACGGCCCGCTAATAGGGGAGAGCGAGAAATGGTGGTTGAGTTTAAAAATGCATGCAGCCCGGCTTTTCCCATCAGCAAGAGTGCGAGGGGAAGCTTAGTATGACTTAGTGTGGACCTCGCGGGCCTCGGAAGGTTCTGGATACTCTGCCCTGGACCTCATATATCTCACTCTGTCCTGGGAGCTTAACCTCCACCCCTGAATAAATAATGGAAATGGAGCAGTGGGAGGAGTCTGTGTCCTTAGCCAATCCACGACCTGCTTACAAATTTTTCCAAATAAGGGGCGGGGCTGCAGTAGAATCTGAAACCCAAGTCTTGCGGGCAACTTCAGGTCTAGCTCTAAGATATTGGGTGGACCTCAGTGAGGGGGGGCTAGTTTCCTAATTATTTATATTGGTCAAACTGAAATGCTGTGATTGGCCGGCAACTGCTCAGCCATAGAAGCAGCCAAGATCCTTCAGACAAAGCATCCCATAATGAAAGCCAGAGAGAGCTAGCCATGCTAGTCCTTTAACGTCAATTGAAGTCTTATCGGGATCAGTACTATACTGGGGGCTATTTAACATGATAACACCTGGAGAGGGTTTTAATGGAGGATATTGTTTCGGCCACACCCAATTAATCCCCATTCTGTCTCACTTGAGACAATTTCACGGTCCCTTGAGCTAACAAAACACTAAGCGGCCAGCGTGTGGACTCGCCCTTTCTGGCAGATGTTGGGGGATTCGACGGAGCATCCGTCAAGCAGAGGTGCTAGATAAAGCAGAGGGGAGCACCCTGGCACCATATGGACCCATTCGTATGGGAGTGAAAGACCAGCTCAGTACTGCCCCCTAGTGGAGGACTGAAAAGCCAGCATCCAGCAGTTCAGGCTTGGTCATTGGTGTAAATATCATTAACTGAGTACTGAAACTATGATTGGACAACCAAAGTCTGTTTAGTCTGTATCACTTAACAGAAACCTCATGTTCAAACCATGAAGAATCCCACAGCTCAGGAGATGATAGAGAAGTTCAGAAGCTGGGAGAGAGAAAAGATGATGTCTAAGTTATAGCAAGGAGCTCGCAGGAAAATCCAGCACGACTTGGAGGCTCTGGATAAATCTGGCACGTTAGGTTTAAGGGACAGGGGCTAAAAGCTGATGCTTAATCAATAAATGGTTGCAGAAGAATCACAGCCTTCGAAGGTGCAGCAGCAAAGTGTGTTAATGTGGATTAACGACCTCATCAGAGAGCTGTGGGAGGTGGGGTAGGCTCTGAGCGTTGCTGGTGCATTTTACAGCTCTCTGAATTTAAGGAGCATTAGTGTGAGGCCTTCTCTGCCAGCCTGGGGTTCTGCTGTTATACCTTTGAGTAAAACACACCCACCAGTCAATGTAGGTTCAGGCCTAGTTATGATTAATGATTTATAATTCATAATTAGCAGCAGTAAGGGGCTAATAACCTAAAGCAATGTTTCTCAACCCATTCCTGGGACCCCCCCGCAGACAGTCCCCATTTTCGCTCCCTCCCAGCTCCTAGTTGACCTAAAGTATGGCGTCAAACTGATCCCAGATCAACAGTAACTGCGCGAGTGGCGTTCCTGCGGTGTCGCATGCACACAAACTTAGCCTATTAGCTTAATCGAGTTCCAAATGTAGGAATCAGCTGTGTCTGTGGGGGGGGGGGGCAGTTTGTGGCAGATTTGTACATAGGAGAGGCTCAGTCTGGGAGCTGGTCTGGAGTTCGAGAGGAGCAGAGAGGGGCAGATGCACGTACGTTAGCAAGCGTAGCGCAAACAGCACCGTGGCCAGGCCGCAGAGAGCGCACGCAGGAAGAGCACCGGAAAAGACGCTGAATGGCGTCTGTGCAGAGATGTTTTGAAAAAAAATAACATAAACCCAATCATGCAAAGTGCAACCTTTCCTTGTGTGTTGTTTTTTTTTAAAATGGAATGAGAAGAGAGACACTGAACAAATGGCAGCTTTGTTGTGTTTTTTTTTTCAGTGCAGCTTCGTCTTCCAGCACAGATTAAGCAACGAAGTTCAGTGTGGGGGGGGTGGAGGTCTTCTTCCAGCAATATGGCAATTAGGCAGGTGATGAGGGAGCGTAAATTTACGGCCCCTGAGTGGAAGTTTCCAAACTTTACGGGGTCCTTCTTAGCTTCTGACACGTTTCCATGGTGATGTTTAGGTTTCCACTCTGCGCCTGTTTACCTCTCGTCTCCACTGCCAATTATTTAGTTCATTGAAATGTGACATTTAGGGGTGTTTGTCAAAGGGACCTGCATTGCAGCCTCCCAGCAATTAATGTCTTACATCCGGCCGGGGTGGGGAGGGGGATGGGGTGGTATTTGCTCGAGGAGCTTCGGCTTTTCTTAATTAAATGGGGAATGGGGGTAGCATCACAAAGCCAGCAGAGCGGTGAGATTGTCGGGCGAAGGTGAGTCAGCTGACAGGAGGGGGCGTGGCTACAGGGCAGGCGGGTCCGTGGATCCTATAGGATACTGGGGAATCTCATTACAGCACACAGATGCACCCCCTTAGATGATGCATGTCTTATTATTTCTGAGATATTTCTCAGGCACTGTTATGAGTCCTAGTCTATTTGCCCATAGAGTTGCCCTGCCCTGCTTGCTGAGTGTGGCAGTGGGAGTGTCTACATGTTCCTGGCTCCGCCCACATCACATCCCACACTTCTGCTTCCTGATAGGCTGATTAACACCTTATCATTTCCCGGCTGTCACTTTGACCTCACCTTGCCTATTATATCAGTCATTAGTTTGGCTTAGGTACAGAAGCGCAGCAGCGTTTCGCTTTGTTATCTGGGCCTGGTCAGCTTATGAAGTTGTTTTTCCCACTAAAAAATTACTGAGCCAAACAAAATTCTGGTCTCACTCTGCTTTCTGTTGCCCCTGATATTAGACTGGGGGCAGGGGGGCTGGACTCTGCTGGTTTGTGAAGGAGGGGCAGGTTGGCAACTGGGCCTCCCATCGTTGGGGATGAAGAGGTCGGGCCTGACAATCCTCCCCCAGCGGATCTGGGATCCGGGAAAGGGACACGTCTGCACCATGGGTATTTTTCCAGGGTCAAAACGGAGGCGAGACAACAATTACCCCAAGGGTTTCGATATATATACGGACCCCAGCTTCGGACCCCTTTTTTTCTTAATGCCCCGAAATTCAGTAAAAGATGCATAATTTAGATATAAAGTAAGGAAACTCACAGCTCACAGGGCTCCCCGCCCTCTCAGATTTAACCCCTGATATTAACAGTGGGGGGGGGGTTGGGTGCAGTCTGGTGTCACAGAGGTGGATTTGATCTTAGACGAGAGTTCCTAACCTGCTACTGAATCAAAGTGACACCTTCCTGGACTCCTGCAGCCTGCCATCAAAGGGGCCTGTCTCAGTGACCCAGGGAAGGGATCACGCCCCCAAACTCGAGTGCCGCCAGTTAGTTTGCCATCAGGGAGCCTTGCAGACACAGACTCCTACTTTCAGTGTTGAAGGGTGATGCTGATAATTGTCGTTTATGCATCTGGAGCCTCAGACGGGTGTCAGGTGTCAGCAAGTGTAGCAGAGTTATTTGTACCTGCACCATCGCACAGAAGATCTAGCCTTCCAGTCCCATCAGTGTCCGTGAGATACCGCATCTCTCCCCCACTTCTCCCCAACGCTCCGAGACGGATCGTTCATTTTGATGGGGTAAACCGTTATTAAGGCGATGACTCATCCCAGGCTCCTTCATATAAACAGGAAGTTTTCGCTTGTGCATCCAGTGAGGTGTCATTATTTGAGAAAAGACATGTTTATGTGGGTCAGTGAGAGCATATTACTGACGTCGTCATCTGCCAAATGGAATTGGAATGTCTCAGTCATGTGGAGAGAATGCATTTCTTAAAATCACAGCTCCTTCCTATACATTCGGTGACCTGATACAAGTGAGTATCATGAGTTTTATATGAGTGGAAGCAAATGTCTCTGTTTTTATTCTGCAACTTTCTGAATGTAAACAGAGTTTCCCCTCACTGGAGACACCAAATCAGACCCCCCCTCCATTTCCCACACAGGAAATCCCTCCTTTTGCGGGTACAGGAATCTCAGCATCGCCAAAGGAGAAGGCCTCCCTCTTTCCATGATAGTCTGAGTGCATCGCAGAGTTAATCCAGTGAGGGGAGCAGGACCACAGCACTGAGCGGTGAGTTAAATTTTCCTGACTCTGCAAGCCAACTTTGAAAAGGGCAGCAATGCGTGTAGCAGAAACATATTTCCACTATTCACTGTTAATTATCGTAAATGTGCAGCATTCATACTTCTTAATGCTTATTGTGTTCCTGTTAAACCTACCTATACAGTAAAGACACAGTTTCAATATATACATTTAAAAATTATGTATGTGTGTCTGTTTTAATAAAGGCATAGGAACAAAGAATTCCTATTTGAAAATGTTGATTTTCACATTAGACATGCTGATGCTGATGCTGATGCACGTGTGTCCTATGGGGGATGTAGGATTAGCCTTTACTGGTTTTCTGTCTTTTCCACTCACATATTTCAATTATTACAGTTGCATGTACTGAGAAATGGCTGGACACAAAGTCAATAGCTGTGTTTCCATTAAAGTTTTGCACAAATCATAAGCGAAGTCAACGTGAAACTGCAGATAGGGCATATTCCTATTAATGGATGCTTGTGAATGAACCTCAACGTTCATCATCACATGGGATTAAGATCTACTTCTCATCCTTCAGCATGGATTGGCCTTTCCACGAGTCAATAGCCCAAGAAAACCTTATCATGGTGTCCTGCGTATCTGCTAATTCTCAAATTCTGTTTTGCAAATTACTTGAGTTTCAGGTGAATGCAAAAGACTTTTTTGTTATATTTGAGGATTTTTTTTAAATTGAGTGTATCTACTAATTAATAGTTTTTTTTAGTTTGTACCTTCAAAAAGTGCAAAATCTAGATCAATGGTAACACCGCTAATGTTGTTAAATCGGGTCACAGTAAAGGGTTTGCGTGACTCTCATCGTCAACATAACATCTTATGAATCCTTCATCTTCACCCATAGCTGTTCTCAGACTTTGTTTTGGGGGTGATTAAGCTTTTGGGATTTGATTCTGAGCATGAAGGAGATCAGGAAAAGAAAGTCTGGGGAAATTCTGTATCTGTGAAAAAATTCAAGATGAGAAGAGTGGAAGGTGATGCGCTGGTGAGCGCGGGACCCCAGTCATCGGTGACGGGTGTTCACACTGCGACTGTGGGATGAACCCGAGTCGGAGACGGGGCTATGAACCTGTCCCTTTGAATTAATGCAGTTCTATTTACGGTCTGTACTCTGCCCGTCCTGGGCCAGTGCCTTAAGGCAGCCCGGATTCACGTCCCATTTGGATCTGGGAGACGTTGGTGCTCAAGGTGACTCACACATGCACCATCATTTATTCGCAGTCTCTGATAGGCTGTCTCCGTGCAGTGGGGAATTCTGGGATTGATGCATGCAGAGACTCCCGTGCGCCAGATGCAGGTGACGGGCCCCTAGTTCCTCCTGTAGGGTAAAGATCTGCTTCCCGGCCTCCCAGATGGACTAAGACGTTTCTCGCCTCAGTACCCACCTTTATGTCGAGTGAACATGGACAACAGCAATTTCTGGACAAAAGAAATACCCAAAAGAAAAGACAGATTATAGATGAGATGGTACACAAAACGCAATGTTTAACATTTCACAAAGGCAGCAGGAAATCAATAAGCCGGACAGGGTGGACCGGAGCACCCCGGCCAGCCGGAGGGGCCAGCATTCCGCTTTCCGGATCATTCCGGGGCCAGTCATCCATCATGGATGAACGTCTTCTGGTGCGCTCGTGAATGTGAAGAGACACCCAGCAGCTATGTAGGGGGGAAAGGGAGAGATGAAGGAGGTGAAATGCAGTGTCATAATTGTCCGAAGGGAGGCAGCACAGCTCATGAATAACTTGAATAACAATTATAGATGAGATGGTACACAAAACGCAATGTTTAACATTTCAGAAAGATGTGACTGTATTACAGCGCGTCGAACTCCCATTGTCTTTGTGGTGATGTCACTGTTTTACAGCGCGTCGCACTCCCATTGTCTTTGTAGTGATGTGACTGTTTTACAGCACGTCAAACTCCCATTGTCTTTGTGGTGATGTCACTGTATTACAGCGCGTCGAACTCCCATTGTCTTTGTGGTGATGTCACTG
>JABJVO010000078.1:21519900-21541438 GCA_026770805.1 Boulengeromyrus knoepffleri | reverse complement strand
CATGCCCAGTGGGGGGGCCCCATCCCACGTTCCTTTCTTGCCTCCTCACTTCACTGCAGACCCAGTTGGGGGGCGCCATCCCACACATCTTTCCTGCCTCCTCTCTTCACTGCAGACCCAGTGGGGGGGGGGTGCCATCCCCCATGTCTTTCTTGCCTCCCCTCTTCACTGCAGACCCAGTGGGGGGGGGTGCCATCCCCCATGTCTTTTCTGCCTCCTCTCTTCACTGCAGACCCAGTGGGGGGGCGCCATCCCCCACGTCTTTCCTGCCTCCTCACTTCACTGCAGACCCAGTGGGGGGGGGTGCCATCCCGCACGTCTTTCCTGCCTCCTCACTTCACTGCAGACCCAGTGGGGGCGCCCCTTTGTGGTCCCACACTACCAGGTAATGCATCAATCACTGCTCATGTTCCACTGTCTCCCAGGAAACCGACAGTCCTCAAACACACCCCCAAACCTGCTTCCGCGATCTGTTCAGCTGATGGCGATTAGACAGTGACAGCCAGGGTGCCCTCAGTCTCATGCCAGTGCTGGCCAGTGCTGACATTTGTTTTATGGATCCGCAGTGAAAAGATAAACATGCTTCTGCACTGTAATCAGCAATACTGCTGTATCTCTGCCTGATGAAATATGAATAAGCTCTCCAAAGGAGAACTGCACCGTAAACGTCTCGTTCCCTGATTGTGAGGTGGGGGCTGGCTGCCTCATGTCAAGATGTATCGCAAGTGACTGCGTGAGGTCCCAGTTTCTCTCTTAAATGCACAGGCCGCGACCCTGACCCTGGTCTCTGCTGATGCCCTCGCACCATCTCCCTTCCTTTACTGTCCTCCTTGCTCATAGCTGTAGCCCAACAAGCACACCATTGTGTTAACAATGCAAAAATCATGGGTTCAAATCCCTAGGCAGCTCACATATACTATAACCTTTTCCCTCTACTCAAGGGGCATCAGGTAAATGCAAATATATAAGGTGCTAAACTGTGATGCATATGACAGTCAGTGAACTGCACGTGATTGGTCACTTACCTGCAGAGCCCCGCCCCTAATCCAATCATGTGACCACCAGCACACATACAATAAATATATACAAAAAAATATATACATTTATATAGTATTTTTGTTTCAATTTATAAAATGCTATTTTTTTCTTTAAGTCTCTGGTAACGTATGTATTTCTCAAGTGATGTCAGTTACAGACTCATTCTCATTGGTTGACAATTGACTGTTAACTCGGCGATCCGTGTTCTGTGTCTGGGAACATGCCACTAAGCCCTTTTCAGGGCGTGTGACTCATTCCAGGTGCTGCTTGACATTTGTGTTCCGTGTAGATGAGTCAGAGGCAGAAGGGTTCAGAAATGCCCAAAGGCAAAGAGATCACAGCCCATCATGATGGAAGGGGGGAATCTCACAACATCACAACATCCCAAGCCCAGAGAGAAGGCAGGACAATGGAAGACTGGCTATCGGCAAGATTGTGAATGGTTGTCTGCCGCTCCTGAGGGGGGGTAGTGAAGGCTTGGCAGGGAGTGGCAGTGGGCAGACAGAATGATGACCCAGAGAGTGGGCAGTACTTAACAGTCAATTGTCAACCAAAGACAATTAGTCTGTAACTGACATCACCTGAGAAATACATACGGTACCAGAGATTTAAAGAAAAATTGCATTTTATACATTGAAAAAGAATTACTAAATAAATACTGTATATATATTTTTTTTATTGTATGTGGGCTGGTGGTCACATGATCAGATTGGGGGGGGGGGCTGGGCAGGTAAGTGACCAATCACATGCAGTTCACTGACTGTCACAGTTTAGCACCTTTTAGTCCATTGTTTCCTAAATGGAGTGAAACACCACTTGCGCAACAATTCTACATTTTTTTCCACTGTTATATGAAAAAGAAGCCAATTTTGTAAATGGAAATCGCCGATTGTGACACAGGAGGCAATTAAAAGCACTGTGTGTGTATCAGTGCTGTGTGAGTCTCTGGCTCTGGTAGTCCCTGCTCAGAGCGAGGGCAAGTGGAACATGACAGTCCCAAGTCAGAACTGGAGTCACCGGATCTCATGTTGATGGCCATAAGACCCACCACCACAAAAACCAATAAAACCAGGCCTGGTGCTGTGAAAGGGTCATGGCTTGCACCCCGAAGAGCACAAATGAAAGTATCAGGACCATTTCCGTAAGGAAGGTACCCTCTTCCCCAGAACACACATCATCCTGGCGGTGGAATTAACCTTTTCCAAAGGCTGGACTTGGCTTGAAATGTTAGCGGTGGTGACCGCCCCTCCCCCCCCATTAGATATGCGTGCCTAGTGCAGAAAAATAAAATAATAATTTAGAAAAGTAAGAAACCGACACTTGAATGGGGCCGCCCATTTCGGCTGGGAATCAGATAGGGCGCTTGTAGATAAAAGCCAGGGGTCTTTATCTCACCGAGTGGCTTTGTGGAACCTTCCGGCTGGCGGCATCTGCCAAGCACAGGACGTGGGGGTGGGGGACAAGGCAGCCATCGCGCTCGTCGATCTCGGTGGGCTGCCGTCTCCCCGCTGTTTATGGGAAGAAAAACAGCACCTGACCTTTAAGGCGATGCCAGATGCCTCGAGCCTCTCACGCTAAACATTAGCATACCTGTTACAAAGGCGAGGAGGCCCAAGATGCCACCGAACGAGCCTTGGCGAGAAGCCGTCCAGCAAAACGACGTTTCCCGCGGAGCGCCGGCGTCGAGCAGCATGTGACATTTAATCTCGGTAAACAGAGGCGAGCGGTGAGTCGCTTGCCACTCAAATGAGCGTGTACTACAGTGCAGTGCCCCTGTTCCAAGCAGCTCCCCCAGGGCCCAGAAAAGCCCGAAAACCAGCCACCCCCCCCTGACTCTCTCATCTGGGCAAGGCTGGAGAGCAGTCACCATCTCCTGCAGCATTTTCCAGGAATCGGGAAGACTGTAAAGGCACGAGCGTGAACCTGCACAGTACACTGTGGCATTTCCAGTTCCACCGGCCTTTATCATGGAGTAATAGGTCAGACCTCAGTGCTCCCCCTAATGGAGAGAGCAGAGCGGCGTGTTCTGTAGACCTGCAAACCCCCTACGAGATGCACGACCCGCTCCTTCCGCAGATACAGGTGTCGACAGGATGGACGGTAAATAATGCATGGACATTTACCTTTTAATATTTCAGAGCGGAATAAAAAAACAATCTGGTTAACGGAGTGGAATTAAAACGTCCTGGCAGTTTTTTTAATGCATCTGCATGATTTTAAGATGTTCTCCACGTTTGTCTGTCCTGGACCGGTGGAAGGAGATCGAGAAGACCTCTTTCGGGTTAATGTGGGGGTCTCTGGAGGGGCACCAAAGCTTCACTGGATAAAGCTGTAGCATCATTCCAAGAGAGTCACAGCTCATTAATAAAGGCCACATTTCCATGCCAGAATTCTTAAGGTGCTGCTCTCGGCAGCCACTAATTAATGCAATCAGAAGTCTCTGAGTGGCACCACTTTGCTGTGAGATTAGCATCGACCAGGAGCGGGAGTTCACTCGCTCAGTTCACAGCAAGTATGGATTTCCAGTTAGAGGACCCCGAACTGCTGATGTCATTAAAAAATTTAATGTAAATAAAATCAGAGCAGGAGCTCGGACTCTGGTGCAATTCTTCCGCTCTTTGTCAGCTTTAAGGAAGGGCCAGGTCTCAGGGGCGGAGGGGTGCGGATTAAAAGATGGGTGATGCTGCCCCCTGTGGCAGCACAAGGGAACAAGCAGCTCGGTCCTGCTACATGAGTGACCGGGAGCAAAGGGGCCGACCTGAGGGCGCTTGCGAAGCTAATCAGGGGACAGAGACGGAGCAGGAGCAGCGATCCGTGATGCTGGTGGGCAGGGTGTGAGATACAGCTTCATTAACCTTCTACAAGGTCCCGCATTTTTCTCCCCCCTAAATCCTCGGTGACCATGACAGAGTGAACATGTCTTTCTTTACTGTACATCAATAGAAATATATATATTATATTATATCAGGAACACTTCTTGAACAGGATGAGGGGTAATTAATCCTGCCCCCTCCCTTCCACTGACCGCAGCCCCAAATTATCGCCAGAACAGTTGCCCTGGAACAACAGGGGTCAAACATACATGTAAGCCATTCTCTGCCCTGGGTGACATCACACCCAGGGCAGAGAATGAATGATTCATTTTGGGGTGGGGTCCTCTTTTATGGCCAGTAGAACACACACACACACACACACAAGCATTAACCTACACACACTCATTAACGTGCATACACACACACATTAACATACACACACACATTAACATACACACACATGCACACGCACACAAGCATTAACGTACATACACACACACACACGTACAGAACTTCCACATGGCGTTTCCTCACGATCGCCCCAGTAATGAAAAACCAACACGGAAGCAGCCAGCTCATGGCAGCCCGGACTTGAGTTTGCGGCTTTAAACACCGGCATTTTCCTGGGGCAGCTACCTCATCCCACGGAGCTGCAGGGAAAGCGCGTCTGTGCGCGCCGCGAGATAAAACAATGACATAGAGAGGTACAATGCTGTTCTTTTAGTATCATGATAACACGAGGCCATAATACGACAACAGCAATAATAATAATAATAATAATAATAATAATAATAATAATAATAATAATAATAAATGGGAGCATCGCGTTAAAGGTAAAGACGACTGTTGCAAGGAGTCCGCAAGTTCCCGTACGACACGAAAGGGGTTCTGCTGTTGAACCTTGAAACTTAGGCTGTCATTGTCGTCTATGCGAAGCACAAATATTTGGGTATGAACTGGCTCTGTATATGAAGCCGGCAAGAGAACTAATAATAATAATAATAATAATTATTATTATTAATAATTATTATTATTGTTATGATTATTATTAATATTATTATTATTAATAATAATGATGATGATGATGAGCATACTGAACATGGTTCCACACCATTGCAGCCAGGCTTATTGCTGTCACGCGTGTAATAATACCTCTCAGTCTGTTCTTATCTTTTACCTTCACAGCTCTCCGGCTCTTTTCTACATGTCGAAACAACCAGCGGCGGAAACGGGCATTTAAAGAGACCTCCGTGTTTTTTTTTTTTTTTTTTGTCCTTTTTTTATTCTTAATAATAACATTATTATTTTATTTTTGGTGGTGGGTGGGGTGGTCATTACGTAGATTCAGAAAAGGGAGGGCGCTGCATTGAAAAAAAGGGAAAATGGTGGAGACAAACAGAAAGCCCCGTGAGTGAGATCTGCGGAATGGTGCGGAGCGGCAGCCGCCGGCTGGAGCTGCGCGGCCTCGCTGGGCTTCCCCTGTGCGCATCGCTGCGAGTCACATGACCCGTCCGGAGGCTGAGGCTGACAGAAAAGCGCTCCGCTCCAGCCGCCACCGCCATACTCTATTTTATACCATATCATTTTTATCGCAACATTTTACTCCCGCTCGGTGAGTACCTTTCCGATGGCGTTTTTGTACACACATTTTTGTCTTTTTAATTATATTTTTTATGTTTTTCCTCCCCCTTTTCCTGGTGTTGAGAAATGAGACATTGAAGTGGTTGTTTTTAGCGTTTTTTAATCCAGGCTCCAAGTTTTTAGCTTGCAGTGATGCTGAATCGCGGGTGCTGATATCAGGGTAGCGTCCGTCGCTGGAAAAAAATGCGCGTTTGCAGCCTTGTAAAGAATAATGCAACTGGTTTTTATGCAAGCGGGTGGCAGTTTGATATTTTTAAAGCATGTCTACTTGTGGGGTTTTTACATATTTTTCTTTTACGTTTTCTGTCGTTCTGACTTTTGCTGTGGCTGTGCTTTGCTTTGTATTTTACAGTGTTGTTTCTCAGAGTTTTGTGATTTTGCGAGTCCCTGCTTTTAATTTTACTTGTTTTCTTTAAGAGAATCCTTTTCAAACCTGGTGATATTTTAACATGAAACTTTTCTTCAGGGTTATTCGCACCAAAAGTTGTTTCTTTTTGTTTTTTCTTTTCCCTTTCATTTTTCTATTGACTATACTTTTGCAGATTTGAGTATCGAATATTTTTGGATGTTATAATTTTTTTTTTAATTAGTTGTTGCAAGTCGGTGGCCGAGAAGTGATCTTGAGGGGAAATCGTTGTGTTTTTGGTGTCCTTATCAAAGAAGATGAACGACACGTTTCCCTTTGCAGGTATATGTTAAAGGACGCGTAATTTACCGGCGTAAAAACAACACTTTTGTCATTACAATAAAATCGAGCGAGTACCAAAATTTTTATCTGTGGCTGCTTTATTTTTCTGAATGGGGAATATGCACGACACACGTTAGTGGGTGCATTTGTGAGGGAGGGGTGCGTAATGTCTTTAGTTGTCACCTCTTTCGGGGGACGGATTTGTTGGTGTCGTAGTGCACACGCACTGTACCGGGTGGCCGATTACTTGGTAAAGTTGATTTATTTTGCGTCGTTATGGTAGCGTGCACAGGATGCTGATCATCGGGTAGTGTGAGAAATGACGTCTGGCTCAGACATTGTCATCTCTCCATCGCAGATGATGCGCTGCTGCCGAATCATTAGGGAGTCTCTGCAAGTGCATGTCCCGGTTTTCCGTAATAAAGACGTATGTGGGGCTCGCCCTGCATGGCCGTCCGGGCTCCCGATCGTGCGGCTGTGGTATTTTTAGCATCTGACATGGAGGTGAGAGTAAGAAGCCGACACTTTGACGGAAGTGTGATCGGGGCGGTATCGCGTGAAACGCCGGGTGCGATGGGCGACCGGTGCGGCACTGAGCTGGGGAGACTGGACCGCGGTGCTGTAATGTGGTTATTAAATGCTTACTAGCGACACATCGACGTTTAATACCATTGCCGGGGTGTGAGAAATCCCCTTTATCCACCTGGCCTGTATGGACAGTGAATCTGACATTTACGTGCTTCTGTACCTATGCGCCGCTCTAATGCGATAGATCAGTTTTTTAGTCACACAGTACTAAATATATGCCATACGGACTGAAAGACTGTGATAGCTATTTTTAAACACGCAAATAATTCTAAAAAAGCACTGCAAGCAGCTACATTTAGATATGGTATACTTGCAATCTTTCTGTTGGTTTTGGCATATAAGTGGCGTCGCTTAAAGTTCGTTTAGACTGTGTGTACCGCGTTGATGTTTACTGGAGGTAAACAGTCACGGCTTAATTACTTTTTCATTGATCTGTAGCATGGCAGCCATATGCTGGAATTTACTTACCGGCATATGACCTCACGCTCTGCGTAATGACACTAATCCTTTGTTTATTCATTATCTCCATTCACGTGCAACCATTGTCATAAAAATTTGATCCCTTCCAGTTGTCTGTAGGTTTGTGGTATTAGCAGAATGCCTTATTAAATGGCAAACGTATAATTGTGTCTTTAGACGTGGATTTCACGTTTGTTTTACCGAATCATCGTTGGTCAAATTGCTTGCTTCAAACACTTGCAGCTTTTGATGCTAGAGGATAATAGTAGCGTTCCATGCCATGGCCACTGGCCAGGTTTTTAGGAATTAACTCATGGTTTTAGGCATAAGTGTTTTAAAATGGTGTGAGAAAGAACTAGCAAAACTTGCATGGCCTGTAAATTTACCCTGTTCTATCTCATACATGTTTATTTCTATTTGGAATCAGTGACACCAATACACTGTGTTAATTTCTCCAAACGTCGAACAGCTCTTGAGCTCTATTCGGAATGTTTCGCAAAACCGCAGAGGCAATGCTCAATAGTACCTGTGTTTATTTGACTCCCTGCCACCCCCTGTCCCCCAGTGACAGTCCCTTAGCTGTGACCTGGTGCTGGTAAAGGCAGTCATATAGGACCAAGGGGGGATAGGGTCCAGTTCTAAGAGGACATGCATAAAATTAAAAGATTTAGTGAAGTCATCTAGGAGTCTGACAGTTTTAGGTTGAAATTTAGATTCATTTTTTGAAAACAATTGGAAATTTTGTTGATGTAGGACCACGTGGTAGTACCAGCTACCCAATACATCAGTGCCCCCCCCTTTCAGGACAATCCTAGCACCACGAGGAGCACTTCTGAGGAGAAATGCAGAGTCTTATATGGAGAATCGCACCCTGCATCATGGATAAACCAGGTGTGGGGCTCATTAGATTACCACCACCTTCAGGCTGTGGCTAAATCTTGTGTTTCTTTATGTCAGTATTATGGGTAGCAGTGTCACGGTCTCCGCCCCCAGGATAGGTGCACTTTGGCTAAGTGGATAAACTTCCCTCACATTCCATCTCCAATGCTGTTACTGTACCTTGATGTTTTATTTTTTTTGCTCTCCCTAGGTTTTGAATGCTGTGTAACTGCTATGTTTAGAGGTGCAATGAGAAAATAACAAGTCCAAAATAAGTCTGAAATTCCCCCGGCACCCCTCCAGGTGGTTTGGAACTGTTGGCGCAAACAGCACCACTTTTTGCCCGCTTACTCGCCCCCTTCTGCCGCATGCCGCTAATCACGTGATCGGTCTCTTTCCCCGGCCACGCCGGGCTGCGGTCTGTCGACATGAATCTCCACTGCAGCCACTAGATTATGACGCTTATAAATATATGTCTCGATCCGCTTGTATTTATCGTGTTCATGCACTGTGGCTTATCCGTGGAGGTGCCGGGTGTTTTTTCCATAACGGCACTGCACTCTTTGAACAGTGAGTCCTGAAGACTTACTTGCCTATCGCAATGTTACGTAACTGCAGAAGTCTAAATTACATACACCTTCATAAACTCCCAGGAGGCTGAGGGGATATGAAGTTCTAGAACCGCATTCTGTTACAAATTGGCAGTGGAATGTTTAAAAGTTCCACTTGTGTTCTGGAATGTCCTTTCCCTACATTCCAAGGTCACTGAAGCTAGCCTCCCCATTAAAGCCCTGGGCTGTGCCCCCCCCCCCCCCTTCCCATCTTCCCCCCCTCGCCTCAGTGTGCAAAAACGAGCCTCTATCAAAGGCCTTTGAAGAGCGCTGTTGTTACCTTGGTTAGTCGCGGCAAGGGGCAAAATGCAACAGAACAAATAAAAAGGCGAAGAATGTTCCGAGAGAGACCGGCCGCCGCCGTGCTGCAATTTGTTGTGCTTTGAGCAGCAGCCACCGCAGCTCTGATCTCCTGCGGCCCCACGGAAAAACCTCTAATCGTGTTTTGATTGCAAAATCTTCACGCGAAGGGTTTCCGTTGTGCGCCCAGAGCAGTGATGCAACATCAGAAGTCCGTGATAACTTTTTTAGGATCCCCTCCCTCATGTCTTAGGTGCCTACACCACCACCCCCTCTCCCACCCTTACGTGTGCGAACCGCACCCCATTCTGCAGCAAGGCTGTGCTTGATGTCACACCTGCTCTTAAGCCTTGCTATTCACAGTCCTCTCTTGTCTGTAGTCCGGCATAATAAAACCTCACATTCAGGCAGGGACTCTCCCATTGGTCAGCTTCTAGAGCACTCTGCTTACTCGACAACAGGAAATATCAAAAATAAGACATTAAAGCACTTCCTCACATATCATTATGTGAACATAAACAGCTCACATCCAGTTAAATGTGCTTTGCTTACCCTTCACTGGGCTCGTAATTCCACCAACTTCCCGATCTGTCACATAATGACTATAATCTGGACAATCGAACACTCACACCAAGACATTATGTTGACCTGTTTGAATAATAGTTATAATTGACTTAAATGGATCCCCATTAATGACCATGTAGGCCGTGTGAAGCTTGCAGTCGAATGGGGTATCTTGTGGACAAAACATGTAATTACAGAATTATCTTGGCATAACGGATCGATGGAAACAGCGGGGGTGTCATCGCAGCGTGGCCCGGCGCGGTCAGGTGATCGATGCGGCAGCTGCATGCTCGAGTTTAGCGATTTTATGACGTGATATCCAGAGTGACTCTGTTGATACGCACAGAGGGAACTACAAAATGCTGCCGGCTTCGTGGGACGGGAAATTGGCCAAAGTGAGGATAATACCCGCAGATTCTCAGTCTTCATGAGTCTCCGTGAGGCATCCGTCATCCCTCACCCTCAGTACCCGCCCCCAAAGTAGCAGGGGAAAGGACACATATTGCCACCTCCCCTAAGTGGCACAGACATCAAGGCCAGTCCAAGCTATGGAGTTCAGGCTGGCCATGATGTTCATGAGGCACACTTGAACATCTGCTTTTTCTTCTCGGTTGCTGCTGGATTTCCGTTAACAAGCATATTTCTTTACTGAATGTGATAGATCTACTGAGCATGTTGGGGATTGTTCATTTGCGGCCCTTCTGATTTCCCCACATTTTCCCTACAGCTCCAAATCTGGTGATTCTTTTTTATATCATAGTTGTTCTTTGTAACACTGCTGAGCCTGTTACAGGAATTCTAAAGCCCTGCTTTTTCGTCCCCGGAAAATGATCCAATGCGGAATAATCAGAAAATTGTCAAGCCTTCCACAATTTCTGCTCTCCCCAAAGGTCACATCTCGGCAAATTAGCATGACAGATAACTTAAAAGGATAGAGCCATTCCATCAGTGCTTTGTCAGGCGGGCCAGTACAGGTGCCTCTCTCCAGAACTCCATGATCTGGAAATCCAGAGGAGCGCAACCAAATTAATTCATAAAGAAGAAGCTGGTGGAGACTGTATTCTTAGGGATGGGGGCAGAATGTCCTAGATAGAGTTAAAAACCCCACAAAGGTTTGGGGGGAAGCCGGGATTGGCTGAAACGTGTCCCCCAGAAGATCCAGGTCCTCGCTGAGCAGGCCAGGCCAGCAGAGCAGCAGGTTGAAGGGCGACCGGCAGGGAGAAAAAGCTCGGTGTTGCTCTGAAGTGATTGCCAAAGACTCAATGGGGTCCTGAAGTGCCAGAGAGTGCCTAGAATAATGCCTGATCTGACGTGGACTGCATGCAGGTCACATAAAAAACACAAACTCACCTTCAAAAATGAAAAAGCGTATTTAATAATTTATTTTAGAGAGCAGCACTTTTTGTACCTCTAAGGCCAAGCTCAGAACAACATCAGAAGTTGAGAGACAAAAAAGAAACCCAACTGTCCATAAAAAACGTCTGCTCAAACCAAGACCTCCACATCTGACGCACTGACCCAAACGGTCTGTCCGGCGCCGGATCATGGGTCTCCCTCCCCTGTGAACCCCGCCTTCTGCTGCCGTGGCGATGGCCAGGGCAGTGCAACCAGCCACCACTAACTCCTCTACAGTTGAGCTTAGCGAAGCGTATGACGGAAGAGCCCGTGCGATTTTAATGTGCTTCACTACGTGTCGAGACGGTAGGGGGACGTTATTAAGAACAATCCCATTGAGGCAAATGTATTTTCAGCTTTTTTTCTAGAGCTATATTAACAAGCAGCAATGAGTCACGGATGAGAGCGGAGGAATTCGGCGAATGCCAGCACGTGGCGTCCTACCGAGAGCAGCCGTCTGTAATCGCCACCGCCAAGTTCCCGGCTTAATCATTGCTCCTCGTCAACTTAATGAGCGTTTCTGTGCCCGTGTTAGGCAATTAGCTGTGTACTGGATTGGTATTTTTGCGCTATATCTTTTTCTTTGGTGTATATATTTATATAAGTAGATAATTGCCGCAGTGTTTGGTTATTAAAAGCCGACGGCAGGGCTCCTTGACCAGCTGGCAGCAAAATGAAATGAATTTGGCTGCTGGGAATTTCCGAATGCCAGTGGTGGTTGTGTGCAGCGAGGCTGAGGTCTGAAAGCGCGTCAGGGAAGTGAGATCAGGGGCCACGTTTTTAGGTCATGCTTCTCTGCTTCTGGTGAATGTGGCTCCTTAGTGAGCCCAGGCGTCAGGCATTCCTGCAGAACACGTGCTTAGGGGTTGCTCAGCTGCTACTTTCATGTAAACAGCTGGCCAGGCTGGTCCCATGCAAATGTAGCACTATAAGCAACACCATTAAAGAACACCATTGCCTCAGGACTACGGACAGTACCATTAAGGCTTATAGAAGGGGAGACTGCCTCAGGACTACGGACAGTACCATTAAGGATTATAGAAGGTGAGCCTGCCTAACAATTTATTTTGTTTTCATAGCAGTGCAAATGCACATAAAGTACACATTTGCGCTTTTACAAACAATCGATTGTCGCACGTATCGTTCTTAAAGGTGAATACATACTTGTGTACCAGTTATGTGCACCCCTGGTTATAGAGCAGGAGAGCCTGCCTCAGGACCATGGATAGTGCCATCATGGCTGATAGGGCAGGGGAGCCTGCTTCAGGACCACAGACTGTGCCATTAAGGCTTACAGAGGGGGAGCCTGCCTCAGGACTACGGACAGTACCATTAAGGCTTATAGAAGGGGAGACTGCCTCAGGACGATGGACAGTGCCATTAAGGGTTATAGGATGGCAGAGCCTGCTTCAGGACCATGGACAGTGCCATCATGGCTTATAGGGCAGGGGAGCCTGCTTCAGGACCACGGACAGTGCCATTATGGCTTATAGTGTGGGGGGAGCCTGCTGCAGGACCATGGACAGTGCCATCATGGCTTATAGAGGGGGAGCCAGTTTAGGACTACAGACAGTGCCATTAACGGGTTATAGTGTGGGGGAGCCTGCTTCAGGACCATGGACAGTGCCATTAAGGCTTGTAGTGTGGGGGAGCCTGCTTCAGGACCATGGACAGTGCCATCATGGCTTATAGAGGGGGAGCCAGTTTAGGACCACGGACAGTGCCATTAACGGGTTATGGTGTGGGGGAGCCTGCTTCTGTACCCTTGTACTGTATATCACACCCAGGGCTGTGCTGTGATAGAGCAGCGAATGCATTACCTACTGTAGTTATCCATGGCTCATCCTTCTGTCTGTTTTGCATACAATGTGTGCCGGATGCCTGGTCACACCCCCTGTTCAGATGGCTCCTGATACACGCCTACCTCACTCACAGTCACTGTCAGAGTACTCTTACAGGCGCCTGTACGTGATGTACGTGTATTCAGACGTCAAAGCCTTTGAAAGGCGCACAGCATCACACACTGTGTGTCCTACACTCGCTCATTCGGCTCTGTGGTAATTATGGATGCATCATTAGCCTGGGAGATTTATATCAAGATATATACATAGATGTCAGCTGATAGTAAATCATCTCCTACATATTTATTTCCTCTGACTCGGAACGCATATACCTTGCCATCTAAAGCAACCCCGATCAAATCATGATTCACTCCTGGAATCAATTTCACAGCCTGTTTCAGAAGCTGCACGCCCCCACCCCCACAATAAATAAATAAAATGCAGCTGAATGCAATTTTCAAAAAAAAAATTATCTCAATGGGTATAGACAGGATATTTCCATGTGTCCGTCCCCTCTCCCCCATTTTGTTACATTTGCTGCAGAAAATCTCATCCCCGCTTTTTAAAATTCAAGGATGGAGCCACAGGTTTCTGTAGAAGAGATGGACATGCAAGACTGGCAATGTTAATTATTCAGCAATACAGAGAGAATTACAGTAAGGCAGCAACAAGCCTCTGTAATATACAGCGAGTGTTTTGGTATGTAAATCCTAATGTGACTTAGGTACCCAAACTGACTACAAGTCACTTTAATCAACAGCCTATCCTCTGACGACGATGATTATGGGTGCTGCTGATGATGGTGTGTGTTGCTGATGATGATCTATGCCCTGTTCATGATTTTAATGTTTATATGGCACCTTTTATAACAGAGTCGCCCCAAGGCACTTGGCAAGAATGTGTGGCGATCCATTACAACATTTATACATATATGCTGTTTATCGTTAGTCATAGAACCAACACAGCCTGAATGGATGTGACATCCACAAAAAAATGCCTTAGACTGACTGGCATGTTTACTCACTCCTGTCTTACTCCCTCTCACCTCCTCATCCTCCCTCTCATTCATCCTCTCCAGCGACGGGAGGTGAAGGCTCATGCAGGATGGGGGCGAGGAGGTGGTTAAATGCAATCAGCCATCCCTAGCTCAATATTTGCCTGTTGGTAGGGTTGGGGGTGAAAGGAAGGGGGGTGGGTTACGTCATATTGACTCGAGTGGCTTTCAATTGGCAGGCATCCATGACGATGGGGGGGGGGGGATCCTCCCTGTGTGGCAGGCCGTACATGGGCCTGCGCACGGCCAGGCATCACAGGGGTGATAATCATGAAATCGGAGGGAGAAATGACCCATCGGGCTCTGTGTAAAGAAGCCACGGTCCTTCAAAGTGGTGAGGGGGAGGTGTGGGATGCTTTGGCATGGGGGGGTGGGGTCTGTTTGATGCGAGTAGAAGGATCTAGACATGTAGAGGAGATCGAGTGGCAAAAGGATGGAATTCGATATTGAGTTTGCTCTAAAAATACCCAGCGCAAACCAGCAGACTAAGGGGAAATATTCAGGCTGTCCTTTGGGTTAGCATGGTGCTTGGGTTAGCCTAGTACATCGGTTAGCCTAGCGCTTGGGTTAGCATAGCGCTTGAGTTAGCCTGGCAAAACGCTCTGGTTAGTGTACAGATTTAGATAGGTTATTGTTTGAGTTAGCGTATCACTTGGATTAGTCTACAGCTAAGGGTGACCATACTTCACCTTTTTTCTTGGACTTGCCCTCTTTTTTGAGATCTAAATTGCCAGAAATGTCCAGGATTTGCCTTTGTTTCATGCTGACATTTGCTTTCAGCAGTCAGAATACTGTCTGTGTTTGATGCCTCCATTTGTGCCCTGTCTCCAGTGTCCACTTTTTGCAAAGCAAAATATGGTCACCCTAGTGTAGCTTTGTTTTTTTTGGATTAGCATGTAGCCCTGGTTAGCGCATTGCTTGGGTTAGCATATCGCTTGGATCGCCGTATACCTCTGGTTAGCATATTTCTTGGGTTAGCGTAACTCTGGTCAGTGTTTTGCTGCTTAGTGTATCATTAATAAATCGCTTCGGTTAGCATATGGATTGGCTTGCCCTACCGCTTCGATTAACGTGTCACTGGGGTGGCATTTTTTTCATATTAGCAAATTGCTTGGGTTAGCATACTGTTTGAACTTGCTGTACATTCTACTCTAGTTTGTTGGGCTTACAAATCACCAGAGTACGACCGTATCCATCATTTCTTAAAGAAGGTCTGTTTCTGACTTTTAAACGCCATTCAAGTTTTTATTATTTATTAGTGTAGATGATAGGTAACAGAGGTTGGTGCTTTCATGGGTCGGTGAGCTGGGGCCCTCTCATCGCACCGCTAGCTCTAGCACATTAAAAACCAGGTTGAGCCGGATTTTAAACATCCTGCGCATGTACGAGTGAAGCCCATCTGCTCTCTCGCAATTTCCATGCCTACCAGCCCCTGTTAATTTCAGCATATCTGTAGCAATAATTATAATTAGACCTGCAATTATTCCAAGTTCTGCCATCGGACAAGGGTATTATTATTCCATGAATAAAACCGTTCTTGGTCCCTTCCCTTAATTCAGAAAATTATGCTTTTAGACGTTTAATGCCGCACTGACGAGAGAGAGGGAGAGGGAGGGAGACACACAGAGAGGTACAGGAAATAGAGGGTTATTGTGATGCCATTTAGTGCCCTTTCATCCATAATAAGGAGGAAACATCTTATATCGTCAAAGAAACACCAAAGTTTTCAATATGGATTTTGTGTCTCAGAATGTAAACGGATGTAAATGAACCCAGTCGTACTGCATCTGGTCCTGAGGATCCCAGCCGGAGTAGCGCCCAATCCATTCTTGTGGCACCAAGGCCGTTGCCGTGATGTCGTCACCGAGGTCGTCGTCACCGGTGGCTTGGGTACCGCATGGGTGCTAATCCTTGCTAACATCCCTTAGCCGTTCTTAGCCTCCCTATCTTTTCCTGTATGAGCCCTAACGCTCCCAGCACGCAACCATGAGAATCTCCTTTAATTAACGCCCTAACGTCTCCCTATTGATTTCCCGTTGGAGGAAATCAAGGCGCTTAGCCACACACACTGCCAGCGCCCAAGGCCATCGCTCTGCCTTTGTTACTCACTTATGTTTGTGTCTCTGTTTGATTTGATTCATTTCCGTCTCTTAGCCCCCTGGCCCAGATAGGGAGCGAGATTGCCTTATGAATACGGTGATTTGCCTCTTTCTGAAGAGCGCCGGTGTCGTCCCGCAGTCCATTATATCAGCCTGGCAGACGGCTCCACGTGATCACAGCGCAGTGGCCCTCAAAGGGCCTCTTTAAGAGTGCTTTTCGTTATCCCCTTTCTCTGCTCTTTATTCCACGGCCCGTGGCCTTTTCGGTAACCCGGAACATTGTGCCATGGCCCCAGGATAGAGCTTTGAGGCTCCTCCCTGAAGGTCCCGCCCCTGTTGCCACGGCAGCGGATCGTGGTCATCTCTCGGGTGTTTCCCATACCGCCATGCGTCTCCATTTACAGGTTAGCGTTACGCGGTTCGTTGAAATGACATCGACTCCACTGGCGACAGGAAGAGAGGAAGTGTGTGTTTTATGGCTTGTGACTGGCAGCACAGTGCCATGCTTATACTGGTTTTATTGGGCGGATAAGGCAAACATGATTATCCTCCTCCTTACACTGCCTTCCCTCCCCCCTGCACATCTTTTCCTTTCTTCTCCCTATTTCACACATTGTTACCTCATCCCTCTCTTCTTGTCCCTCTTCCATTTTTATCCCTCCATTCTCCTGATCCCTTCATACCCTTTTAGCTCTTTTTGGCCCACCATTCTTCCTTCATCCCTCCTTCCTCCATTCTAACCCCCTCCTTCTTTTCATTTTTTCCTCTTCTCTTCTTTTCCTCCGGAGACTTGTCTCTTTATTTATTCAGGATGCTTGCCGGTTCCGTCCGGCCCAGCCAAGCATCTCCCACCCCCCACCGTGCCCCCCCCCCTTCCTTGTCTGCCAGTCTGCTCTTGTCCCCACCCACCGCACTCTCAAAAGGCGTCCGCTTGCCCGGAATTGATTGTGCGCCGACAGAGCTCGTTATCCGCAACTAATTAATCGCCCGTCTGATTACGAGCGAAAGGAGGGACAGCGGATCGGCCGAGAAGGGCACTGGGATTTCACAACGTTCCGTTTCGCTTGCAACAAGGGCCTTGAATGAAAAACCCATTTAGATTCAGCCCGTCCTGCCTCGGCACTGACAGATCCCGAAAGTGCCCCCCCCCCCCCCAACTTGACAACAATATCCAAGTAATTAACTAATCAAGCACGCCAATTATGTATTTAAATAAAGTTAATTGTAGCAGCTGTTTAGACACTGGTTTAAAACAGGCAAAAGAATTAGCCCCATGTGACAGCGAGGCTGTCTGTGTTCCGAAGCCGTGTGTCCTTTTATAATGAGGTCAGGCCAAATGGACCATTGTTTTACCATTCGGACTGGAGGGAAGCAAAGCAGACGGTCCCCAATTAAGGCCACGGCGCCGCCGTCGTAATGCATCTTAAATGGCCGCCTTCTTTTGCTTTGTTTTCCACATGCCTGCTTGCGTGAGCTTAATCCCATAAATATTTGACACGTGCAATGGATGAAAGGTAGAAAATAGTCAACAAGTAAACAGCCGTCCTACGTGCGTATTTGTTAAGGCCACGTCAGGCAGTCGCGGGCGCTGCGTGTTGTCGCGCGGAGTGGCACCGCTTGGCGCATTTAGGACTGGTAAAGTACAGGCTCAGACCCTAACAGGGGCAGGTGTGTTTCTCCACTGATATTAGGTGTTGAGCACAGAATTACTCCATTAAAGACCCAATTGGTGTTATGGTTAGATCCCTGAATAGAATTTACTCCATGAGACCACAGAATCCAAACGAGCACTAGGAGGCAATGTTCTGTGAAGGCCACCAGCGAACGAAGTGGCTACAGGCTATCAGGAGACACAAGCCAGCCAGGTTTAGATGTTATGCCCGTGGGGCTTCTGGCTGCCGAGGGGCTGTCCAATCATCTCGCAGCTACATGTGTTACCCAGCAGTGTCCTGGTTCCAGCATTTGGGAATGTTCCATTCTGCCAGAAGGGGTGGAGTCCTTTCCGACCAGAGCTTTTCTGCCAACTCTCCTTTGTAATCTGCACAGCTACAGCAGGTGGGTTTTACTTTGGACCACCTCTAGAACGGGGGGAGATTTCCCCCGCTGCAGTGTCAAAGCTAACACTGCTAACACCGCTAACGGCACCCAGCCCTCCTCCCGAAGTGCCCTGGACTGGAGGTGTGTGTGTGCCTCTCTGTCTGTCTCCCTCCAAAAAGGACCACACATTTCTTGTTACCAGTGAGACACACAGCTGCATGCTAATACAACCCCCCCCCACCTTGGCTTGAAGATATGATACAGGATTCCTGAATCTATTAACACTGTATCGTTTCAGCGGTGACTGGCCCATTTCAGTACAGCGCTGTCCGGGACATCACTTGTGTTCCTCATGACTCTCCCGCCATGAGCTGTGCGGCCCCCCATCCCCTGGAAAGTAGGGTCAGACTTATTTCCCTGTAGGACGTCTCTGATGGGCCCCAAAGCTCACATGGACCCTGTTTTTAAACCGGGAACACCATGACCCAGCCACTTCATGAATAATTAATCAGCACTAAACCAAACCAGGCAACGCTGAGCTGAGAGAATTGCAGTGGGGCAATTCGCTGCAATGCAGGCACCCAGAACGGACAGCCTCCAGCGAGGACCTCCTCAGTCCGATTGGCTGCAGCTCCGACCCCCAGCGTTGACTAGTCGCAGTAACATTTAAGGATTTATAGTTCCATTAATATCTGTCAGACTGCAGACCAGTTAACCAATGTGGTTAAGTTGAGTGGAATTTTATATATCTGATACATACACTGTACATGCATGCCGCATGAATGTGACCGTGTTATAAGAAAGGGGAGCAAATAATCAACACTCCTTCCACAAACTTCCTGACCACCTCTGCCCACAAATATCGAGGATAAAGTTTATGTAAGTCTGTGTGTTTGAAAGCCTTAAGGGGAGAATGAGGTGTCAGAGGTCACATGACTCCATCATCCTCAGGATTTCAGCTTCTCTGTGCTGCTGGGTGCTGAGTCAGAGCGTTTTCGTTGTCAATATGCTAGCTGTGGGATCCTTCTTCAATTCAGCCTTGTCGCCCTCACAGTTTGCATGGTAAGGAGGTACAGTACAGCTGAATAGCATTGATCTTAACAGAGCCATAAACCTTGTTTAGCAGTTTATTAACAGTAATAGAAATCAACTCCACAACTACCCTAGATGCAAGTGGTGCAGGCGTGAAGCATGATGGGAAAAAAAAGCCCTTGCAGCTTTTGGACGACTTGCTGCTGCTGCCCCCTGTTTGCTTGGCTTTTTGTTTATTTATTCCCCGTTCGTCTATCCATCACGTTGTCGCCTGGAACAGCTTGGGTGGAGTCCATGCCTGGGGCGTGATGCTGCCGACTCATTAATTCTCATTATATTCCCCCTCTGTGCAAATGCTGTCTGTTGTTTGTGTTTTCCGTCTGTAAATAAGTTAGGGGTGCTTTCCTTTTTCCCTCTCTCTTGTTTGCGTTTGGAAAATTAAAAAGCCATTTTGTGCACGGACGCTCGAGCGGCTGTCTGAGACTCCTTTCTCCCTCCCAACACTCAAGATCGACAGGGGACGATCCGGGAGGCTGAGTGTGCAGCTGTGAATTATTCACATGGCAGTCGTTACGCGGGACTCTGCGTGGTTTCCAGCCACCGGGCGGATCCTGGCCGGTCACAGAGCCACACAAATCAGCCAAAGACCCAGAACTTTCCGGGAGGTGGAGGAGCAGTGATTAACAGCATCTGTGCTTCTCCTGCGCCTCCTCCTATGCTCCTCCTGCCCTCCTCCAGGACCTGCATGGCCCGTAAGCGATCAGCAGAATGAATAATCTTATTCTCGCTGGTGCTTAATCAGCCGCGCGGGCTGAATCCTTCACCGCTGACCCATGATAAAGGGGGCTAAGAGGAAGGCTGAAAAATGCCCCCTTGCCTTTTTCAGTTGAGCTCCATTCATCAAGGGGAGGGGCTCCGTTTTGTCTCCCGTTAGCGCGCCCTTACCAGTATTGCCACCACCGACTTTCACCGCCGGCTCATCACGTTAAATCCCAAGGAGAAACTAAGACTGCTAAATAGAACAACTCCCCTGGTGGCTGCAGATGGTATTTCGGCCTAGTGGATGAATGTCCAGATGACTGGTGGATATAAGGTAGAATTGGGGATAAATGGAACAATTATGAACTGCCCCCCCCAAAAAAAAATCTACCACGGTAAAATCCCCACCTCCCTGACTCTTAGAATAGATGATTTTGTGTCTGGCTGTTATCACCTGCATGTATTAGTGCCTTAAAGCGTGGCTGCAGAGTAAGAAAAGAATAATCCAATTGGGATGCAGCGGTTCTCATTTCAAGGCACTGGTGAGCGGCGAGTGTCGGCTTCACGTTCCTGTCGCTTTGGGGTTGGGTGCCGAGCCGGGATAGGGCAGGGGGAATTAAAAAAAAGGACTGATTGACAGACGGAAGGTCCTTCGGGGTGAGATCATCATTAAATTGCATTTCTGCGGCACTCCCAAAGCCTCCTGGCCCGCTGTTCCCGCCGCAGACAGTGCTGCTTTGATGCTTGCTGTTTGTGCGTGCCGGTCTGCGCGTGTGCACTGCGTGCTCGCGCGCGTGTGCGGAATTAGACGCGCATGCAAATATTCCTAAGTGAGAATGGCTGAGGAGCAGAAGTGCGTGGTATGAATATCCAAATCCTCACACTTTGCTGGGATTTTCACTGTTTTTTTTTTGCCAAGGAAAACATCCATTCTTACATCCTAATTAGTCTGAAAGTCTGAGAATTTATATTGTGCCTCGCATTAAACTCTGCAGCTTATCGCACCTAATTAAAGGCCTTTTTGACGAGCCGGGGCAGTTTGGCACTAAGCCTGGTTCATACTCGGATTAGTGACATAAGATTTTTTTTTTAAAGAAATAATTGGATATTTTTTTTTACGCATTATTGATTTGCTGGGCAGAGTCCTTTATGCACTTTAATTTGCGACTACACACTTACCTATCTGGAAGAAGCTGATTAATCGGCTTAAGGTACAATGGCAGTGTGCCTCAAGCCCTTGCAGAAATCCCCTAACCTCTAACGGTGCCTTCTGCTCATGCGAGACCAGGCCCAAAGTGTCCATGTGACTGGATAACCTGACACATGGGGTTACCTAATTTATTGATAGGCTCCCAAGCTACCCTTACATTCCATCATGATCATTTCCTCATAATTATTAAGCTTAAAGACTTTTCTAGATGAGTGATGTTTCTACCACTGCAGTACTGGGAGCAGGTTGTATTGGGAAGGTGCTGTACAGGCAGAAAGTTAGATCCCAACTAATGTGCTGTGAGGCTGGGTACAGCTGCTGAGGGAGGTCCAGCACCATCTGTAAGCCTGCTCAGGGAGGTCCATCACCATCTGTACGGCTGCTCAGGGAGGTCCAGCACCATCTGTAAGGCTGCTCAGGGAGGTCCATCACCAACTGTAAGGCTGCTCAGGCAGGTCCAGCACCATCTGTAAGGCTGCTCAGGGAGGTCCAGCACCATCTGTAAGGCTGCTCAGGCAGGTCCAGCACCA
>JABJVO010000078.1:21476613-21516203 GCA_026770805.1 Boulengeromyrus knoepffleri | reverse complement strand
TAGTCAGTCGTGAACTAAAGTGGGCCGGTCTAAGGCTTGAAACTCCAGGGCTGAAAAGGAGTCCCACTCCGGCCCTGCCTACAGCTATAGGGTACAATTGGCAGACATCTGAGGGTACAGCCCCAATGACAAGGGAAGGCACACTTTTATCTGACAGTATAGTAACTCTCCTTGCATTAAGTGTTACCTGGTAATCTGTTGTGAACTTAGCATGCTGGTAAACTAGAGATCATCAAAATTATCCCCAATGGTTACTTGTGTGAAGGCAGAGCAATTAAAGACGAATACTATCCTAGACGCTGCCTGGATGAACGCGGATCAGAAGGGGCATCCCATAATAATCAGTGGGCATCCAAAGAGAGACTCTTCCTTGCCTTTATGATGACAGATAAGGTGCATACTATTCAGAAACATAACCGAGAAGCTGGTCAAGGATGAAATGAATGTCAGCCCAGCCAGTCCCGTTAGCGTGTCGCTAGCCCGGCTCCGCGCCTGTGTATTAAAGCGCCGGCGAATTGAATCCGTGCCGGTGCTATCTTTACCCCCTCCTCTGTCCCGGAGATGGTTATTCTGGCGGGTGCCTGTTTATGATAAACGGCCCGACGGAGCCGGGAAGTCAGGTAAGTCGGCTCCCGTTATCTGGATCCGCAATTGCAGCGACGGGGAGCGATGGCACTCCGCGGCCGGCTGCCTCGAGTTATTATACCGCGTGTGAGAGAGCAGGCGTCCGAAAGCCCGTGGTGATCTCGGGAGACGGCGACGGGCAGACGGACACCTGACATTTAGCGGGAGATGGCGAGCCTTTATTGCCGGGCATGGTGAATGTGCGGGAAGCGCTGTGCGCAGCGTTAATGGACTGATGCGCGGCCGGGAAACTGACAGTAACATGACATCTTCTGCGACAGCGAGGTCTCTTCGGGGAATCCGGGTTTCGTTCTTGCATACTTTATTTGTCTGACATCGCAATGCGGGTATAAATTAACCTCATCAGTGTATCTCAGGTGAAAAGTAATTGTTAACTTAAGATCGGCTGCTGGAAGGGCCTCATCTTTATAGTACGTGACTGTATAATTTAATCAAATAGTGTAAATTCCAAGGCCTGTTTTGGAATGAAATGTATGATAAAGACAAACGTTTATACATGAAGTAACCTTGCGAGGTTGCATTTGGGGAAATGTTAACAACTAAGCATCCATCCATCTACAGGCGACTCTGGGGGACCTCCCTCAACTTGGTCAAATGTATCACATTTATTTATTTTAGCATGATTTATAAACTAATATCAACAGAGAAAATGTAATAAACTCAAGTCCTTATTTCACTTTTGTGACAAATAGGATACAGAAATAAAGCAGATTCATCATTCATTTTACTATGTTATCGGTATCCTTCAGGGGGGGCCCTTCCAGCTCACAGCCCCAGGCCATAGCTTGCCCCGTCTGTCCTGTCACTACGCCTCTGCATCCATCCATCCATCCATCCATCCAACTACTTGTTCTGGTCAGGATCATGGCAGGAGCCTATTCCAAGCAGCACATGGCTAGCAGGTGGGGTGCTCCTGTACTGCGAGCCAATCCACGGCAGGCCACGCGGCTGGAGTATGCTCCCTGCACTGCGAGCCAGTCCACGGCAGGCCACGCGGCTGGAGTATGCTCCCTGCACTGCGAGCCAGTTCACGGCAGGCCACGCGGATGGGGTACGCCCATACTCCATAGCAGGGCACACAAACATCTTTTACAGAATTGGAGCAAAGTAGGAAAAAAATACTGGATGTAAATGTCGTTATTTTAGTTTGATTTACATGATTTGTGCTAATTTCTCGTGCCCTGCCAGTGCTGCCCTTGTCAGTGCTCCAGAGGCATTGTGGGACTTGTCTCCTGTTTCACTGTCTGCCCCCCCTTGTGTGTTAGTGCCTGTCACTTTCATTCTTTTCTCAACATTAAATAGAAAAAAAACAAAAAGAAATTCTCCTTAATACATTTCCTAGATTAGTTTAACTGTCAAAAGGAGAAAAAAAAGAAAAACCTTTCTCTAGACGGAAAAATTCAATCTCCTGATAGGTCCTTTGACTGATTAGATGTCCCGGTAGCAGATGATCCAGAACTGAAAAATTTTCAAGGAACCATAGAAATGAGAACCTTAGAACTGAGATTAAATGCGGGTCTTCTAATGTGGTTACCTTTACATCGAATCTTTAAAATATGCCGGAAAAAATATGAATTCCGGTTGTGGTCCTTAACAGCCGAAAGACCTTTGATGTAACAAAGGGTCTCTGTAGAGTGGAGTATAGCTAAGTCACATGACTGGATTGACATGTGACAGCCACCATTCCGTCCTGGAGATCTGCACATGGAACAGGTTCAGTCCACAGATGACAAGAAGCGTACCATCTGTGTTTCCTATATTGTCTGTATAATTGTTGATGACTTTCTAAGCCGCATTGAAATGAAAAAGGCAGTGAAAGGAAAAAAAAGCATATTGGCTCGGAAGCTGGTTCACAAAACAGCAACGTTCGTTTAGACGAACCGCGGATGGTTTCAGAAGCAACTGTGACTCAAGGGAAATGCTTTTGCACGGTAATGAGCAAAAACCGCAGCAGTTAAGATGACCAGAAGCGCCCCGTTAATGACAGTAACGAGGGCAGCTCCCACGCAGAAATCAGCCATGTGTTTCAGGGTATTCAAATGCCTGTGTGTTGTTCTTTTAGCTAAAAGGCTCCAGTACTCATCCACTGGAGATGATGTCATTTTCCTTTTTATTTTCCTAAAGCATTCCAGCTTCTAATTAGCTGCGAAATATCCGTGCGATAGATGCCCTTGGCTAGCACCAACCAATCCCACCCCCCTTCCTTCACAAAACTGGGAATTACACCCTTTGCTTTTCTTTTTTCCAACGGGGAGAACATTGTTGTACATGTCGCAGAATTTCTGCCCCTGGTGGCGCAAAGCGACATGCCGTCAAGTCAGATTTAACTGGATCTGGGTTGCCGACGGGCAGACCGTTACAGATCCGTCGCTAAAGGGATTCGGAACCGCGGGAAGAGGAGCGTGCACCGTGGATTATCGAGAAATTAAAGTGCCAATGAAAAATTCAAATTGGTCAGGCGGTGAAAAGCAGAAATAAACAAGCAATCCCTGCTCCTGTCCCTATCAGAGGCTCCTGAGAATCACTCCTCCTGGCTGGCCTTGTTTACTTGCAGATAACACACAGGGGGAACTCTTCAATTAGGTGTCAGGAGAGCAAAGCTCAAATGAATTTTCAATAGGGGAGGAGAGCGGACCGTGGCCCGGCATGTAGTGTCCTTTGGCGGCTGGAATCGGGGTTCCAGGAACCCGAAGCGGCCCAAAGAGGTGCGGATTGTCGGGGCCACCTCAACCACGCCACCTAGCTGGTTGCTCAGAGTAGTACATCAATATTTTGAGCTGACATCGCAAGGGTCACCCAAGGCAGCAATGGCCTACTTTCAGAACTATTACTTTAGTTATTTATGATTTTTTTTTTCTATTGCAGTATAAAAACAAAAAAACCACAATGATGAATCTCTTTGGTGTCTTTCTTCCAGTCAGATGAAGCCTCCCGTGAAACTCAGAAAGATAAATTTAGCTTTAAAAAAAGCAGCTTTCGGAGCAACATGTGTCCCTGATGGAAAGAGTCTTTGTACCCAACTTTAACTATCCAGCTATTACTCATTGTCTACAGAAACCGCAGTAAAACCTGATGGATTCGGGGGACATGCAAATTTACACCCAATGTCTAAATTTCCTTTATTTATTAAATGAATGTAAGCGAATCGCTTCAGTCAGTGGCTCAGGATGTGACCCTTAGGAGGGCTCAGCTCTCTTCCACCCCCCTCCCCACCAACCCCCATCACACCACCCCATCCTTGAAATTTCTAAGGGGAGGGGCAGGCCTCATAGTATGCCAAACCAGGGGTAGAAAATGTATTTGAAAATACAGGACAAAATATGGAAAAAGATGAAGAAACAGTGGCGTGAAGCCCGACTACGGATACTCCAGCACCATGGATACTCTAGCACAGTCTAAAAAGCAAACTTTCAAGATGCCTTCTCTGTTTTCATACGAGTATTCGAATGGTCAGGCCGATCTGTCTTTTCCACCGTTATCCCCGGGAATGGTAATACATAGTAATACAGTGTTCCAGTGTTCTGTATGCCACAGTGCCGACAAATGATAAAATGGGAGATGTCAGCTATTCATGTCTTTCCTCGAGGGAACAGAGTTCCTTCATTAGATGCCTCTTTTTAGTCTTCAGAAAAACAAGATAGTGAGCATTTGCGAGCACATCGGTATTATTTGTGCTATGCTAATAGCATTATTAAACAGCAAGCATTATCGTTTAATTCTAATTACCTGGGCTAGCTACTTGCGTTAGCGAGCCAGCGAGGAGTGTGGTCGTGCCGTTTCACTTCGCCCTGATCGATGGACTGAGTCTCCAGCCTTCCGAACACGGAGGCCCCCGCACCAGGGCTAACGGCTTCATTATCGCCGCACGCCCACAAATGTGCCGCGCGTGTTTGATTGTGGCGCTGTCGTTCTGGCTAATGAGAGCTGCTGCCCCCATGTAGGGTCACCTGTCGGGCCGTTACAGATGCTTTTAGGGCACCGTGCAAGTCCCGCCCTGCTGCTCCCGTACTGAGCTGCCATCAGAAAACTGTGGCGGCAAATATTTAATTCATATCTTTTGATGCTCGTTCAAATTAGGATTCCTGAATGGCAAATAATTATGCCGTTTATAATGGTGTTTTCCAAGCATGCTCTGATAAATAATTGGCTTTTTCGGCTCTATTTAGCGAGTCGTAGCACCCACTCCACAAATGCCACAGTCCCATGTCCCCAGTATACCCCTGTTTGGCTCCCACAATCCCATAGAGACACCCCCAGCACAACAGAAACAGAACAGAAAAATTGTAAGGGCGGTTCAGCCTTAAACTGGATAATTGCACAGAGTGGTTTGTGTGATTGGCTGATAGCTCTGAATCAGAAAATGGAGTGAAGTAATTGGCTCAGGCTCGGGCGTGTTCAGTGTATGAGTCGATACTCCGGATCCAGGCCGGCTTCCTAGCAGGAACCGTCCCTGCGACTCAGTCAGCAGAATCAGAGCAACGTGCATGTTTGCCTACTGATCGCATAACAGCCTGTGATCGCAGTCCCTGATCTCCCCCCACCCCTCAGCTGGTCACATAGATTTTTACAGGAGGGGGTGCAGGTGGAATCTCTCTGATTTAACTCTAAAGTCCAAACTGCAGTCCTGCCCCCTGCTGGCATCAGAGTGAACTGCCTGCTGTGTTCTGTGCTAAATCTGTGCTTAATCAGATCACCTTTTCGACCGGCTTTGGCTTAACCATGTGACCCCTGAGCCCCCCCCCAAGTGATCTAGAGATGCTGATTGGCTGTGCCTGTAATCCTGCCCTCCCCTCCAACCACCGTGTAATTAGTGATAATTAAAGACGCTTCCTCAGCCCCAACAGCCAGATAAACAGCAGATGATGAGGAATGTAGATAGAGACTGTGGTCTCTTTAATTAATGTCATGTTGTCGATGTCACAGGTTTAATCGACATTAAGGGTTATATTTTTAAATTAAGTGGCTGTTGCGTTTGCTATCGGACACAAGATGCTTCTGTCTGACTTGTAATAAAACTTGACAGCTTGCCTATAGGGGAAGGAAATATATGATCACTTTTCTTAGACTTGTGTCCCGGCATTAAGTCCTTTGGATGTTGGCAAAGTCAGGGAGCCTATAGAGTATCCCAAGCCCGTGCTTCTAGTGCGTCTTTTCCAGTTCGAGGGATAGAAGAGGATTTGTTGGATCCTCCGCTGCTTAGAAAGCAGACCACTGCAAATGAAAACAGCCTGGATTCTGATCCCCTCCGTGCGTGACAGAGGGGCCCCGTTTTGCGTCTGAAAAAATCACCAGCTGTGCATGCGTGGTGTGTCTGCATGCGAGAAGCTACACGAAGATGTTCAGGTAGGCTCGGAGCCGACGGTGACGACGGCAGTGCGTGTGTGTCGACTGAGGCCGTAAAAGGCGTAATAAACGAGAGCCAATGTGTTAACGATGTGAGCCATCAAGTTGGGATGGGGGATGTGGAGCGGCGTGGTGTGAAGCCGGGGCAGTTGCCATGGAGATCCTCCTGCACGTCAAGCTCCTCGCGCTTCAGCCTTTGAGGGTCTCAGAGCCGTCGTTGGGACCAGCTGCGTCTCCCCACTACAGATACCTGCTGGGGCTGCGTTGCTAATTGCGAATCCCTACCTGGGAACATGAAGCAGGTTCTCCATCTAAATGCTCCCTGCTTTGCTTTCACTGCGTTGTTGTTTATTTAAGATTTGATCTGAACCCTGAATCTGGAGTTTACATCGTTTTTGAGACGTTTTATTAATCTGGCTCCTTAATTACTGCGCCACCTGCTGTACCGGCACGTCACTACATCTCACATTGCCATTCACACACTGGACCGGCACTTGTGTCATACTGTGCGGTTTCTGTTTTATTGTTCCTTTAAAACACCAGCAATTCAGGTTAAATACCACGTAACCTGTAAAGTAGAGGCTAGACCTTCGTCCAGCACTCCAGCCTAACCCTGATGTATATTCATGATCTCGTTTACATTCCAACAGTGAGTGTTTTTTTTTTTTGTTTGTTTGGTTGCTTGTATTTTTTTAAGCACCACCGCAGAACTGTACCTTTCAAAGGAGAATCTCTGCTTCTTTTGTCTGGCCCCTGCTGCGCTCTGCTTGTTACGCACAACATCTCCTCATAAATAAGCCTGAGAGACAGGAAGTGCTGTTAATTACTTGTCTTTCTCCGTGCTTAATAATGGAGCAGAGTGCAGATTTGCCATTAATGAATTCATCACAGCCACTTGGTCTGCGATGGGGGGACGGTGGTCTAATTGCTCCACTGGTACCGCGCCACGATGCGGCTTCCCCGTCATCTCTACAGAGTCCCGGGAGCTTGTACCCTGAAGTCAGGTATTTAGTCAGGTATATGCCGGGGTAAAAAGCTTACAGCCGAGTGAATAATGTCGAAAAGTGCAAATAAAAAAAGTGCTCTTTGCTTTTAGCGTGCAGTGAAGGTCACGCGATGAAAGAGACCAGCCATCGCTCCTTTTAACGAGGCACTTCTGTGGATTATTCCACTAATGCTGTGTTTCTGGCGTCTCCCCTTCCTGTTCTCCCACGACCGAGATTCACGGTCCTGCTCCAGGACAGCTCTTTGCCATCCCGAAGGCCATCAGCTATTATAATCTAACTCTGCATGTTATTGTCAGTGTTGGCGTTTACACCCTAAAACAAAACACTGTGGGGAAAAAAAAATCTAATGTCTAACTGCAATGAACAAGCTGCCCTGTCGCTGGGGTCCCCATTTATAACCCATAATCGATCAGCCCCCAGCACCGGAAAGGTCACCGGAAAGGTTTAACCACGAAGCTGATTTGTTTGGTGGAGCAATCAAAATAAAAGGCGCGTGACTTTAAAGCCAGTGCCAAGGAGCTGCATTAAGCATGTTTCTATTTCCCTGACCTACAGAGTGCCATCAAACCCCAGAAAAGCAGAGTGTTTCAGGGCTGATGGCTGGTAACCTACTGTTACCTTTAAGACTGAGCTTTGCACCGACAGAGTACGATAACTTCAGATGGCTGAAGCTGGAGCAGCACTGAAGCTGGAAGCTGTACTGTATGTGTGCAGGAATTTGTTCCCCATTTATGCACCTCTACCTTCAATAACTTGCTTTTAAATATTCCTCAAAAACAGTTTGTTGGCTTTGTTGTTCTGCAAGCACCCCCATCCCATCCTCCCCCCTTTGTCGCTGATTCTCCAAGGGGGTCAGCATCCTTTCTCCTCATGGAGGACTATGAACTGCTACTGAAACGAGTCCCTGGGCGTTTGGGGGGGGGGGGGAGGCTCTCAGTTACCATGAGTTCAGAGCTCATATATACTCCAATCCAAGCCCCCGTGACTCTGATTCCTTTAGCTGGACTGTAAAATATCTCCTGAAATGCTTAGTGCCCTAGAAGGGATTTAGCTGCCGAACCATGCTGGCACAGAACACACAGTGGAGGGGGGGGGACAGGGGTGTCCAAGTAAACTGCTTTTATTTATTATTGTTACTGTTAATGATTATTGTTTTGTATCTTCATTATTATTGATGTTGTTTATTGTTAGTTAATTATTTATTATTATTATTATTATTGTTGTTGTTGCTGCTGCTATCATGCTGGCAGAGGTGTCAGGGAGATGAAGCAGCATAAATGTCTGTAACTCCTCCCTCCATACAAGTCTGAGATTGATGGACAGGTATCCGCCCCCAGCTCAGTCATAAGTAACTAATCAGTGCACAGGAATGGCCTCCAGATCTGGATAATGAACATAGATCTGCCCAACCCTTGTGGAGCCAGGGAGCATGGCTGGCTTTAAATGCACCGTCCCCCCAATTTTCCTGGGCAGGCTTCAGTACAGTAAACTTGCCAGCAGTTGTGTTACACACGTTAGCCATTAATTCTTGGAGCTTAACACAAATTAATTTCTTAAATAGTAAAAAAAACGACCACTTAACGAACAATCGCGCAAAATACCCTGATTGCACTTTTAAAGTACCTGCTGAGCTGGCTGTCGCAGCCAGACGGACTGTCCACTCTGCGTAACAATTTACTGGTTTCACAGGTTGTTTTTCTGTACCCCTTCCAGGGCAGCCATGGAAATCAAAGCAAGGAAACAAGGGACTGTGGTCATTAGCGTCACTCTCGCTCTCCATTGTTTACATCCTAATGAGAGCAAAGGATTGTGGGAGAGTGTCAAGCACCGCCCAGCAGGGGGGGAAACAAGCTGCAGAGTGAGATCCATCTTTTTTGGTGGGTTTGCCCCCCCTCCTACATCGGTGTGGGTAGATAGTGTGGTGGTTTGGTGCAGGCATGTAGCCACATATAGGAGCTAGGGGTCTGATCTCCCTCCCCCCCACAGGGGGCCCAGGGGCCCTCGAATATGTGAAATTGGTCAGAAAGGAGAGAGAATTACTAGGTACGCCCTTGGTGCTGAGGCAGTCTGTATCCTTAAGTGACACTCAAAATTACATCATCGTGTTAATTGCAGAATTGCTTTCAACTGGTCATGTTGTATTTGTGTACTAAATACACTATGGTGTGAGCCAGAGAGGTGGTGATATATCTGACTCAGTGCTTTTTGGCAGGGGGGGTAAGAGATGAAAATGAAAGCCACCTGATTTAGTGTGGCGTAATGTGATATTTTAAGACAAAATTAAATTTCATGCCTCTCGTGTGGGGGAAAAAAAAACTGATTTCATTTTCGTGGCTTAACCTGATCTTTTATCCATATCAGCTAACATGAATTAGACCTCTCTTTTTTATAGAGCGGGACGATCACACATGCAGTTCGGACATTTACCACCCGCAGCGGCAGAAGAACTGCTGGGATTCGAACCCACAGCCTTCCGGCTTGCTTAGACATTGGGTGACACACTAACTTTTGACCCCGCCGAGGTCGGTCAGATTAGACAGCGGCTGTTTGCAAGAGAGACACCCACTTGCACAGCGCTGGTGTTGGCCTTTTCGTCAGAGACGACGGGGGTGAATAGATATGCAAATCTGTGTGTTTGAGCCTCTCTTTGTTATCAGCTCCCGTGTCGTCTCGGGGATCGCATTGACGCCGGGGCTTTATTTTCCTGAGAGATCGGTGTTTTTGTAGTGCATGACATGGCTGACATCCTAGTGTAAACACGCCAGTGCATGACGTGTATGTTGGTGTCAGCATGTAAAACGGGCCGCCCTTATCCCTCTCCATTCCTGACGGGGATTTTACTCCCTTATTACATCTGTCATGCGTGACAGTATTTACACCGATGTTGCTCTGCTGACTTACTGCAGAGGGGCCCAGTTTCTCCTATTTATGCATTGGAGTTCATGCTAGAGATCAACTTCAAAATTACTCCAGTGTTCACACTATGCCCATGCCTGCCTCCTGGCTAGCCCCGTGCCTACTTCCTGGCTAGCCCCGTGCCTACTTCCTGGCTAGCCCCGTGCCTACCTTTTGACTAGCCCTGTGCCTACTTCCTAGCTAGCCCCGTGCCTGCCTCCTGGCTAGCCCCATGCCTGCCTCCTGGCTAGCCCCGTGCCTGCCTCCTGGCCTCCTGGTGGGGTAAGAATACACATACTGGTTCAACAGGTACAAAGATTACTACTATAAGTAGTGGCTGATACTGATATCAAATATATTACATTTTAATATTACCCATACTGCCCCATTTTGGGTTGTTCCCTGCTTTGCACCTGTAACTTGTGGGATTGGCTGTGGACCCCTCCAACCCTGCATAAGACAAGCAGGTATGGATGGACAACTGATACCTCTGAGCTCCACAGATCTGTAATGAAACTGATGTCAGTACTGTTACTTCTTAAGGTCCCATGAATGTGTGTAGCAACCATATCATATAATGCAGGCAGTGAGATTTCAGTGAAATAGCACCGATTTGGGAGACTATAGAGTAGAGATTTTAAGTTATGAATGAATGATGGAATCCCTCATCTGCAACTATGGAAAATGGACAGTCATCCAAAGCGATCCATCATTTTAGTTGTGCCTTTAGCTCTGGTGCTGCTAACTTTGATTGTCGACTAAAATCTAAATGTCAGGCGGCAATATTGACTAAGACTGACCCAATGGGCTGATGTCTTGACCTGATGCTATAACGATGCAGACTGATTTCGAGACTAATGTGTTCAATTTAATGCTCTGCTGTGACTCAGACCCCTGACAGCACTGGGTTAGGGTGTTGTCATCCTGTAAAGATGCGTGTATATTCCATTCCAAAGCATCCGTGTTCAAATTTAAACACACACACACACACACACACACACACACACACACACACACACACACACCATATTGCAGATTAGGGACAGATCCTGGTGATTGGAGTTGGCGACCCAAAGGGACGTGCGATTTTGCGCAGCCTCATCAACACTACGCATTAACATTCCCGGGATGTCAAGCTCCCATAGCATGAAGTGCAAGCACAGCTAGGGGCACCATCCTGCTTATCGCCACTGAGAATGACTGACAGGCATCATATCATTCGATTCCTACTTATCCTCAGTTCCCCCCCAGCATCCACAGCGAAGTGGTCGTACCCCTTTTAATAAGGTTATAAACATAACCAGGTTTAGGGACACCAACATCGGAAAACTGATAAAGCAGACTGGGGCAGCAGAATGTACTGCAACGTTATGGGTTTGCATCCCAAGATGTTCTGTGCCCATGTTCTGCTGTGCAAAGTTCTTGTCCAACACTAAGTACTCAACATCCAAACTCTGCTGCTGACCATTTAGCTTAAATACCCATTTTGATTCACATAACCCTTGTAACTTCGCTGGTTCTCTTCTTCTACAAAGCGGGCATTTTAAGTAGTCTGTAAACATCGCAAAGCCTGGAACCCTGACCAGTTAGACCACATCCCCCACAAACATCCAGTTGAACCAGCTCAAGCCCTGCAGACACCTGCTGTGTAAAACAAAGGGTTAAATACGAGCAATTAAAACACTGCTGTGCTCTCAACCCAGTGCTGAAACCAGCTAAAGAGCTGAGTCATGCCACGCAAAGGATTTTGGGTAATTCCTCCGCAGTATGCAGGAATCAGCCCACGACGCTGCGAGCCAGGCTCTATGAGATTAATGCCCCCAGAGAATCACTCCCGCAGTTCGCTCTCAGTTCAATTACTCATATAAAAACATCAGTAAAACACCAAAGCTAAATAGGGGGCTTTCTTTGTGTGTTTGTGAAATCAGCCACGGTGCCAGATTGTGGGTAGAGATCTACCTCATAGTCTGATCAGAGGCTTTGGAAACCAGGGGCAGTTGAAACAAAACATATTACTGCCAAAAAAATACAAGAACTAAAACAGAGTCAGGACTGCTTTTTAGGAGAAACAGATCCCTCTGAACCATAAAGATCACCTCTCATGGACCAGCTCGTCCCCCTGCTCCTCTCCAGAACTCTTATCACTTACCACCCAGCTGACTCTATTTAAACCCTTTACAGCAATTAATTCCATTAGGCCCACCTGGGGCTCATTAATTATGCTACCTGCAGCTCCAGGGCTGATGAGCAAACCCACACTGCTGTGCCTCACACTAGCCTTAGGAAAGTGCTAGTATTACATATATATGTAGCCCGATTGTGACGCGAATAAATCCTTGCATTAAAAATCACAAGTAAATGAATTTTTCTTCTTGAAAAGCCTCTGAAGCAGCACAAATCCAAATGAATGTTCCAGGAACTGAAGCACGGTTGGGGCAGACTGAAGTGCCCGTTTAAATGCCTCGTTTAGCATGTTGTCTGGGTTAGCCTGGTTCTCATGTCGTGAAGAGCCCCCCCCCCCCCCATTATTACGTATCGGCCCTGGAATAAAAAGGAGCCTCAATAGAAGGAGGCCCAGCCCTACATTTGACATTTCACAAATGCGGGAGCGAAAAACAAAAGAAGTCGCAATAAGATTCCTGGGCGCTGTCTTACAGTCTTGCTTATTTATTCATTTTGCCAGTGGTGAAATTGTGCACCCACAGATTACCGTCGGTCGCCACCAGACCATCCTCTCATCCCATCTCAGAGTGTCTAGCTCTCGACCTTATAATGAGGATCACATTATATGAATATATCCCAAGCTGCATTAGTGGGCTAGCACCGGTCACCTGCGGTAATTTCCCAGAGTGCCGTTTGCCTTGATAGCCCTAACAGTTGCCCTGCCCGGTGGCCTGGGCCAAATCAGTAAAATGCACCAACATAGTACGCGTTTGTTTTGCCTGGTCCACTCTGCCATAGCAACATGTTAGACAAACGTTAGTCAAACATTTCAGTGACATTTGAACAGCATGGTCGTCTGCCGCGTGAATAAAGTGATCTTGTCCCCTGTGACCTGAGCCCCGTGCCTGAGAAGTCTCTCGAGCCCCAAGCTCGGCTTGCCTGGGGTCACCCTCTTACCCTCGCGGATACAACACACCATTTAGTGGCTGTGAGCATGAGGTATTATGTCAGCAGGAGTGTATTTGTGTCTACCTCCTTACACATAGGCGTAGGAGTTGGGTGGGTGGATGTGTACCCCCTCCAGATATAGTTTGGCTTTCAAATCCCCTCAGTAAATAGACCACTGCATTTAAATTTTTGTGGCCGCTAACCCCGCAGTATCAAACTCTCTCCTACGCCCCTCACACACAACCATGCGGGAGATGAACTTCGTTTTTTTTTTTTGCTCTTGAGACCTTTCATGGGCAGGGACTCACTTTCAGTTGTGAAAGCTAAACAGACAAATGTACATGAAGATGGGCTGGGCCACCTGCTCGCCTCTTGGGGGGGGGGGGTGACCTTCAGGCTGACCTTGGTACAGTTAGACATGTGTGGCCGTGTCGTCCATTGTCTCCTGACGGCAGGTCGCATCATTCGACCTTATGATGGATTGAGGCAGTCCTTTGATGTCATCTGGCCTCCAGAAGGACAACATTCCATTATCTATTATTCTCAAGGTTATATCGACACCCCCCACCCCCACATCAGTGACCAAGGAGACTGGAGACTCGATGCTCAGACTGTAGTGGTCATGTTACTGGAAAACAGTGTGATCAATTACACGTGAGTCGGCGGGGGGGATGGGGACGTGTCCCGTTAGAGTGATGGAGGCACAGAGGCAGAATAGAGACAGCCTGTGTGTTCTATGCCCATTATGCTCTCCCACAAAGGGAGGCAGAGAGAGAGAGACGTGGGTCAGCTGCGGAAAACACAGACACCCGAGAGGCGCCACTGTCTGTGACTTTGTGTATACAGGGGCGTGGCCATAGGGGCACTGGCCCCAGCTGAAAGCTGATTGGCCTCTGTAATGATCACTCCCCTGTCACTCACCGATTCAAAACATATCATTGGCTAATGATACTGTCTCTTCTGTATGAATTATGGCCTCTCTTATGCCCCCCCCCCCACCTTAAGAAAAATCATAGAATCACCCCCAGTGACCCATACTGCCAAACAACGTACATGTATTCCACACTGCTAGTGCCCTACGTGAGTTGGCAAAGGTAATAGACTAAGTGACCTAAGCCTAACTGGGGACGTGAAGCACTATTATCACTATTATGGGACCAATCAAGTGCTTCGAGGGTCAATCAATCAGCAAGTCAGCTTCCCCCTTACTAATAGCCCAGTGTCCATTTTGTCTGGTCACTGACAGCAAATCCAGAGTGACTTGCCCCTGGGCCATCTGCACATAATTAGACAGATCACTAATGACAACAGGAAACAACGGCATTTTCTGGATTCAGGGCAGAGAAACAAAGTTTAACTGAAGCTCCCATAATACCGGCGGCATTCCCCCCTTTCACGGCCTTCTCCCAGTCGATGCCTTCTGTCCAACAGTGCAGCCCCGCCCCACCACACTTATCATGCTTCAGACATCGTTAAAACATTTATCCTCGGCTCCGTTGCATTTCCCGAAATATCGAGGGGCATTTATTTGCTGCAATTTGTGTTATATCCACACAGGCAAGGTAATTAAAGACAGAGGGAGGGTAATGAGGGTGTCTAAGGGAAGACTTACCCATTCTATATAAAGGCCTCTTCTGTCAGCCAATTAAATAATGTAGGCGAACATATAATTTGCCACTCGGTGATATGTAATTTACCTCTCGGGTAAATTGGGCTCCAAATGGGGCTCAAATTACCTTCGACTGAGGCCAGCTTTTGAGGTCCCAGAGGGGGCGTGGCATCAGGTGATGACATCACGACCACGGCATATACCATTCCCTTGACACCGGGGGGGTGACCCCCTTGCACTGAAATCAGAGCTCATGGATGTAGTTTTGTTCTACCCACAAAGACTCTTGGTGTGTTTGGATGAGAATGGGGCTTGAATGATTGCATGCATCGATTGCAGTTGGGTCTCTTGCTTGTTTGTTTGTTTACTAGTTTTCTCTGTTATGCTCTTGGGTCAGGGTTCTTGAGATTGTTCACCTGGAAATACGCCGCCACCTAATCCATCACTGTGGGGCTGCGCTCAGTCACATGTATCCATAGCTACAGGTACATAGTTTTCCTCTTCCTCTACGCAGACGGCTGTGGGCACAGATCTTAATTTAACGCAAGCAGGTTCTAGCTGCAGGCTGCGTCCTACATCTCGAATTCCTGTAGCAAACAGGAAAGCTTCTATGCACGAAAATTTAAACCTGTGAATGGCTTTGTATGAAAACAAGCTTATTTTCACTTCTTAGCGAATACTGTGACTGAGCTGTGAAAGCAGTGGCATGGCTGGTTTTAGGCCTCCCATATTAGACCCTTCTAGAAACTCCTGTATAAGAAGCCCTCAGGACACTCCCATATGAGAATCTTCTAGAGACTCCAGAACAAAAACCTCTCAGAACCCTCTCACGTGAGAATGTTGCTGATAATTTAGGACGTTCTTTTTCTAATTATTTCAAGTTCATGAGGGGTTCCAGAGCTAACACGCGCTCCTTTAAGAAGGGGTTTCAGATTCCACTTGCGGTCCACTTCAATAGCAATGGATGCGAACTTAACAGAGGAGAGATCCCATTTTGCAGGTCTGCAGATATTGGGATAAATGGACAGCTGGCATGTCCAGAGATGACTTGCAGCTTTTGTCCTCTTTCAAGCCCTATTGTCTGTGTGAATGTTTTTTTTTGCTTGCTGCAGTGGAGCTGAATCAGGGTGAGTTAGCTCAAATTCATCCCGGAAACTGACTCCTTATCGTGCTCTGCTTGGTCTGCCATTTGCCCGCACTACAAACGGCACAGACAACAGGTCCATTCTGCAGATCCCGCCAGGCCCTTTCAGAGAGTGACAGTGAGTCACATCTCTCTCCCGGCACGCCCTTTCAGAGAGTGACAGCGAGTCACATCTCTCTCCCGACACGCCCTTTCAGAGAGTGACAGCGAGTCACATCTCTCTCCCGGCACGCCCTTTCAGAGAGTGACAGCGAGTCACATCTCTCTCCTGGCACGCCCTTTCAGAGAGTGACAGCGAGTCACATCTCTCTCCCGGCACGCCCGTTCTTCTCCGGATTGCTGGGAGTGTAAATTGGCCCGCTGTGACATTTCCTTGCATTTGCTCTATTCCTGTAAATCCTTGCTCATGGGCCCCTTGTTTAATATACTACTCTCCCCCCCCCCGGGGATTCCCAGAACAAATATCACACCGGAGCTTCCACTGAAGGAGCTTATGGGAAGTCTGTCGGTGTTTCACGAAAGCAGGCTGGCGTGAGCCCGGAGTGCCCCATCACGGTGGTGAAAATGAACTCTCCCAGGTGGGGGGTAAGAGCGCAGTGGCCATCAAACAACAGTGAGGTCAGATGACTGCCATTTTTGTATTTTTTTTGTATTTTTCTTCCTGGAAGCTACTGGATATACTGTATGTGAGAGGTTTGACTGGTCCACATGTACAGAGGCAGGGAATTCCAGGCTAACCTGATGAGGGCCACAGTATTTTCTTGATATTTCCCCAGAAGCATAGAGATGGGAGGCAGATCACACAGAAATTTGACCATGAAGGTGCCTCCCCCCCACCTTCATGTATACAGTGTTGAATTATTGAATTATAGTCAAGTAATTCCTGTTCTGAAAATTGGACTGTGAACATATTGTGTTGCTTAACCTGTGGCCCTTCCCTAACCTGTGGTTGAGCTCAGGAGGGGGCACCGCTCATCAGCTTGTCTTTTCTCACTGTCACCGCCCCCCTCCCCAGAGCGAGAGGGGGGTTTCAAAGCTCAGACAAGGAGCGCTGTGCCTATTTTGGGCCACATATCTAACAGTAGCTAAGGCTGAAAAATGCCCTTTATTTCCTGGCAGAGGGGAGGAAATCTTTGAAATGATTTCTCTCTAAACTCGTAAATAAACGTCTGTGTCCTTCGTGCCATGGAGGGTCCGGAACATTCATTTCTCCAAAAAAATACTCCAAAGCCATTTTCTATTAATATTCTTTGAGTACTTCTTTCCCCAGGTGCTCAGTTACGGCTTAAAGATAAAAACAACAGCAAAATACTGGAACATCAACTTTCTCATAGGACTGTGGCACCTGCTTGCCCCTTGCAGCTTGCCTGGTGATTAGGAACAAAGGAGTCCATGCCATGCAACAGTCCTGACGCTAGGGGGAGCTCTACATTGTTCCTTTCAGTGATCATTTGGACTGGAGCGACTCAGAGTCCAAATGGCATTCACGCATATGCATACTCCCATTTCTTTGAGTGTTTTCACCACCACCCCCCCCCCCCCCACACACACCCCAGTCATCTTCCTGACATACAGCAGCTGAAAAACAAATAGCAGCAAGGGTGAGAAAAGGGGCGTCTGCCTCCCAGGAATCAGCCATATCCCATCAAACATCTGAGCCCCGAAAAAGGGTCACTGGCTCATTTCCGCTTTATAAACACCTGTCCTTGGTCATAACTGTCCTTAGGCCTTTTTCATACACTGTTGTTTTTCATGTGGCCACAGAGCGATAAACATCAGGAAGGTGGGGGGTCGGTTCCCATGTCCGCAGCCTGGATGCCTGCGGGGCACCCTCATCACATGGTACATGCCGACTTTCCTCAGGGGGAGAGAGAGCGGTTTCATGCTTTCTGTCCTTCTCCTCACTCCATCTGTAAAAGCCTTTTATTATAATTATGTCCCTGACAGCTGCCACGCTGCTATTATCTATCAAAAACAGCGGCAGCTTCCGGGCCATGGTCTGACTGAGTCACCAAGCCATGTCCTCCTTAAGGGGTCTGGGCCTGTCGTTGGCGTTGGTGAGAGTGCGTCATCGACTCGAGTAGGTAGATCTTTGGATAGAAGGGGCCGCAGCTCAGTGGAGTGGTTAAAAACCATAAGCCTGCCATGCTGTACCGGGTAGCGAGGAGTGTTATCCTTTGGGATTCTATGGTTATTCGTACGTCGTAGGTAGTGTGGTATCCGTTGGGCGGCTTTGGGGTGGCAAATGTGGGTTTGTGGCTCCCAGCCTGACCACGAGAGCAGTTTCCCAAGATTGCCGGTATACACCGGTTATACACCTGACTGTCTCACAACATAACGTATGTGCCCAGGTGGATTTTTTAGCGAAGAACGCTGATACGTTGTTCACTTCCCTGGTCCCCTTTGAGTCTGAAACTACCCATTACTCAGCATTTTTAGCCAAGCTTACCCTTAGAGGACCATCTCTGCTACCTACAAAGATGCATTAGTGTTTAGCATATACCCTTTTTTACCTTGAAATGCTCATTATACCCCTTTGGTTGTTACCTAGGTAACGGGTCACATTTTGCCGTCCCCCCCGTCGCTCGTTGAAGCGGCCAAAGAGTTTGTCCAGACGCCTCCGTGGAAACAGCAGGACACTGAGAGGGCTGATGCCGTAGTTAGTGTGTGACGAATTAAGCGTTTCTGGAGGAATAACATCTAGAGCAAAGTGGCAAGGGAGGGGTTACATCAGGGCAATAGATCCACTTAAATATTCACTACTTAATATTGTAATTATTGCTGATAGTATTATAGTTATTATTATTATTATTATTATTATAATCACTATCATTAAGCTGACATCTGGAAGCTGAAGAGGGAATCGTGGATAAGAATGTCTCTCTCCAAGTTTCTTACAGAAATATTTATTTGACTCTGCTCCCCCATGACAAAACCTTAACATGTTGCCACTCTGTGTCACCTTGAGAGTTTACTCCGCCTTTAATAAGATCTCCGTCTCCCTTATCCCTGCCCTTTTCTTCTTTCTGCGGCTTGACTTCTGTTGAGGGACATTGTCTGCAGGCAGTGCGCCCCTTAAGGTGATATTTTGTAAGACCGAAGGACAAGGCATTCAGGATTTGATGAACAAGGACGGCATCCGTGCGTGAGAAAGAGAGCGTGGGTACATGGTGGAGGGGAGGGGGGGGTTAATGGTGGTAGCGAACAGCGAAGGCGTCAAGGTCCTCTGAAGGGACTGCTTTATGGCACATTGACTGCTGCGCTGATGTCCAGTTTCATATAAACAGCCTTGCTGTTAGTGGGGGGGGGGGGGCTTTGAATGAATCAAGCTAACAGCGACTTCTTAATGGCGGATAGTGGAACCAGGCTTCCAACTCTGTGTCCCTTGCTTTTTTCCGGGGGATGGTGTAGAGGTCTGTGTTGACTCAGTTGACTTGGTGGCCATTCTGTGACCTTTGCCGTGTTTCACAATAACGTGTGGCTGGACAGGGCTCCCATACGCTCCTGCTCTGAGGCACCTCTGCCCCCCTCCCTCGCTGCTGTCATTCAGGGCCTGCAGTGGAGGATGACTGGCAAGACGCAGACCAGCAACGTGACCAACAAGAACGACCCCCGCTCCCTCAACTCCCGGGTCTTCATCGGCAACCTCAACACGGCCATCGTGAAGAAGGCCGACATCGAGGTGATCTTTGCCAAGTACGGCAAGATCGTGGGCTGCTCGGTGCACAAGGGCTATGCGTTCGTCCAGTACATGAGTGAGAGGAATGCCCGCGCTGCCGTGGCGGGGGAGAACGCCCGGATCGTCGCCGGCCAGCCCCTCGGTGAGCCTCCGCCACCTCACGCCATGTTATCTTTCCAACATCTCACACTTGCTGGCTGCCTGGAGAATCCCGGTGCCTATCTTGCTACTCACTGGCCAATCTTTAGACTTTCTCCACCAGGCGATGTGTGTATCAGTGGGTTAGAATGCTATAGCTGTGGTCAGAAAGTCGTTGGTTCAAATCCCAGGGTCAGCCAATTGATTTAATCTTTCGGCAAGGCCTTTAAGCACCCCCCAGCTGCTTTCTGAAATGTATGAATGTTCATTGCTTTGGATAAAAGTGTCTGCTAAACAACCTCCTAGTCACACCCCCCGCCCCCCGATACACAAATCTGTGAGCCACTATATGGCACTGAGCCAAACTCTCGTGCTTTTTGGCCATTCATTAGACTTCCTCCTGCTGAACGCCCAAATCACCAAACTAATAAATTCAAAACTATGCAAAAGTCTTAGGCAGTCAAAGAAAATTTTTAAAGCTATTTATCTGGGTAGTAAGTGCATTTTTGCTGAGAAAATTTGACACTAGAACATGTGCAAATTAAGAGTAACACAATAGAATGCTAAGATTTCTTCTGTTCTCCAAAAAGTTACTGATGTGTTGTGAGATGGCTTGAAGAAAACCGCTTCAGTTCCCAAACCTGTTCTCAGCCATTCTATGTACTCATTAAATTTCACCGCCGGCTAACTATCATAAATTTACACCAACATGAAGGTCATTTAAACATCATTTTCATTGACAGCCTAAAACTTTTGCACAGTACTCATGCAGCATGGTGACATGGTAACAAAAAAACGCATTATTATTCAATGTGCTAGAGAATCCAACGGCTTGTACAGCTTGCTCCTGTGGGATACAGGTACGGGGACCAGTCAGGGGCCACCATCACAGCTCAGAGATACAGGTACGGGCACCAGTCAGGGGCCAACATCACAGCTCAGAGATACAGGTACGGGCACCAGACAGGGGCCACCATCAGAGATGTAGGTACGGGCCCCTGTCAGGGGCCACCATCACAGCTCAGAGATACAGGTACGAGCACCAGACAGGGGCCACCATCAGAGATATAGGTATGGGCCCCTGTCAGGGGCCACCATCACAGCTCAGAGATACAGGTACAGGCACCAGACAGGGGCCACCATCACAGCTCAGAGATACAGGTACAGGCACCAGTCAGGGGCCACCATCACAGCTCAGAGATACAGGTACGGGCACCAGACAGGGGTCACTGTCACAGCTCAGAGATACAGGTACGGGCACCAGACAGGGGCCACTGTCACAGCTCGAAACAGGACCAGGCTAAAGAGTCCTCAAGTTCACAGCCAGCTTTGCATTTCGCAGGACAGGCTCTTAAGAAGCAACTATTTTTGACTTTGTGATGCAAATGGCCACTTTCCCTTGGAGTACTGGGTGCGGGCAATGGGCTTTCATTACACGGCCATCCTGGAAGTCTGCGTGCAGGGTAATTGCATGCCCTCTACACTGACGACCCCGACAGTGGGGGATAAAAGAAGTCAAAAAGGCGTCAAAGGCTTTTATTTCCGGCACAGATGGGTGGGATGGGGCCAGGCTGTTGTGCTCTCTCTCTCTCACTCTCCCCCTTTATACTTGGCTGGTCAGAATCACTCCGCACACACACACGGATGCAGGTTGTCCCTAATGGAATCCACCTCTTCTCCGGAAAAATCCTTTCTCGACTTGAAACATGTCAAATGGATAGTACCCCCCTCCCCTTCCTTTTTTCTAGTTTTTGAAAAACGGATGGGTACAGCCATCCCACACGCCTGACCCAAAATGCAGCTCCTCACCCCCCCAGGCGTGTCCCCACAAACCCACATTTGTGTCTGAGTGATGGGAGGGACAGAGAAGTAATTGTCTCCAGAAAATATCCTTTTGATTGTCAATAGCAGAGACCTGGAGCCCCATTACAGTCCCCAGACTTGCATATCAGTGCTGCGAGTGCAGAAGTCAGCAAATCAAGCCCTACTTTGGCGAACATTGGTTTTTAACCATGCAAATAGCCTTTATATGAGCCAGCTCGGGTAGAGGGCTTGCTTATGATTTCTCTGGCCTGCTAACAACGGGGGAAACTCAATTGCCTGAATTGAATTGGTACTGAGAGGTTGATATGCAGAATGTAATAAGGGTTTGGGGCAACGTAGAATAATGAATCTTTCTTTGGCAATTAATTTTTTTCTGGCGGTGATTTGTAATAGATGTAGACTGAATAAATATCTTTTTTTATGCGTTATTGCTGGGGGGGGGATCGTAACGTTTATTTGTGGGGAAATTTCAGGAGACCGATCATTAGCTTTACGGGTGGATTTCAGGGTAGACCACGGACAGGGGCAAATTATTTTGATATGCAAATGAGTTTAATCGCTGGCCCTCACAGGTTAATGATGCACTGCGTTGTAGACGGCCCAGCACTACGCCGTGATAAGGTGACAGCCTCCTTCACACACAACCTGAATTTCTTTGTGGGTCATTGCTTTCTTGACAAGCAGGATAATTTTTTTTTCTTAGGGCTGTATGCAGGGGCGTGGCCACACGGGCAATGGCTCTTGCTGAAAGCTGACTGGCCCCCTCACCTGTCACTCACCAAATAAAAACATATCATTGGCTGGTTAGAAGGTTGGCCCTGCGGTATGAATTATGGCCCATTCTGAATGATCAGGCTGTTGGTTGGTAGGTGGGGAGTGACAGTGATGGGGAGTCTAGATAATAAGCTGCAGCTCTAGGGTAATGTACGCTTGAACGTCGTTGCCATTAACAACCCGGTAACTGCACTGTAGTGACCTTGGGGACAGGTGACGTGGCACCTATCTAAACGGCCCAAAGTCCAGCAGACAGTGAAAATGCCGTAATACCAGGATGCAGCTGCTTTCCAGAGAAACTTATTTAGACCCCTGTGCATTTTAACTGGACCATTTCAGGCTCAAGCACATTTCCCCCTAGGTACAGTAGCAGAGCCGCTTGGGGGATTCGAAACAGCAATATTCAGGTGATAGGGCTGAGCCCTTCACCACTACGCCATCTGCTGACCCAAACAGGAATGCCCCATGAGCCCTGCAAGGAAAATCTTCACTGAATACTACACCCCCAAAGGATATGAAAACAAACTCAGTTTGAAAATGTGTCACATCTGCATGGGCTCTGTTTTTTTTTTTTTTCCCCTTGTGGGTGGCGTGCCTGGAGAAGACTGGGGGCTCGAAATCCATATGCCGGTATCCCTGGCAGCCTCAGTCATTAATCCCCGCCCCCCCGGAGCTGCTGGGGAGGGTCATTGGGGCAGGTAAATAATTTCCTGCCCCTTCCCACGCCTCCGTGACGTGAAGCCTGTGACGGGGGACCTGGCGATGATTTATTGATTATTTCCTCCCAGCCCAGGAAAGGAAAAGCTGAAGTTCCCTCGTCAAATTAAATATAAATGGAAGTTCATAGGATCACATTTAAAATTCCAGACCAATTTCTTGTGTTTTTTTGCCTGACATCCCCTCCCAGCTGCATTCTGAAGCACCAGAGTACAGCTGAATGAAAACCCCCTCATACCTATATTTACTAACAATGCTAATAATATCGATGACATCACTTGAGCAGAGCAGTAGGTGGCGGGCTGGTCAAGGTAGTAAATATAGGGTTAGGAGGCTTGTTTTAATCTGCATCAGTATAAGTGGTGGAGAACAGTATTTCATGTCAGGCACTCTGGAGAAGAATATGCGTGTTCAAATTACAGAAGCTGCTACAGCAAGGATGTCAAAAGGCTTTTGGCTAGAGGAGAGTTGCATGGTTCTCCAGAGCAAACAATACAGCTCCACAGGCATTAGATGACCTGGGAGTTGTGCGTCGATGAGAACGGAGGTGGAGGACAGGAGATCCACGGCAAGCCCAGGGCCCCAGGTTTGCACTCCACCAAAAGCTGGGCCTCAATGGGGAAACAGTGAGCGACTTAACAAGCTTCGAAAACGAGGTCTATTAAGGGGACATCTTTAAGGAGAGGTGGATCGCAAAATGCAGTCACACAGGAAGCCCGCTGCAGGCTCTTGGCTGGCTTGAAACTTCTAATGGAAAGAACTAACAGGGCTGACCCACCCACCACTGCTTAGTGATATTACACTGTCAGACTATGACTTATATAAGAAACTGACACAGACATATAGCGGCATGTATATATATAGGCAACCCGCATATACAGTATATCCCTGTAATGGACTGGTGTCCCGCCCAGGGCGTCCTTTGCCTTCTGCCCTGTGCATCTTGGGATAGGCTGCAGGGTCTCTGTGACCATGGACTGGATAAATAGCTGAGTGGGGTCTACACACACACACACACACACACATCTGCACTCAGCCAATCAGATCGCAGCGCCATAACGACGACACCAGGTCCTGCTTTCATCATAATAAATCCTCTGTTAGTGTTTTTTTTTTTTTTCCACGCTATGTATTCTTGTAATCCCTCATAGAGGGGAAATTACAATTTAGCCCCCCCTACCTCCCAGTCACTCCTCTTCGCCAGGACAAAATGTACAAAAAAAAAAAAAAACAGAAAGAGCAGCATCTTGACAGAGAGGAGCGTCGTTTACGATGCATCTGTCAGGACGGCGGATGGCTTTGCAGCACGGCAGCGGGCCTGCCGGTAATGTCCCCTAACGGGCAATGACTTTCTGTGCACGGGGGGGAATTAATTGGCTGGCGGCACTTGCATGGATTGACGGCACGGATGCCGTCGACCGGCGGAAGGAAGAGCGCATCCAGCGAATGATAAAATATGCGGGCTTCCAAATAACAGCCCTGTGCCTCCAATCGTGGAAGTAGGTTGGCCATAACAGACTGTGCTGTATAAACTGAGGTCGTGTGACAATGAAGAGATTCTAAACTGACCGCTGAGGTCACATGATCACTGGCTGGGGTCATGTGAGGCCCTGGATTGGGCTGCTGTGGACAAAAATCCTGAATAATAATAATCCCATCCATCCATCCATCCATCACCAGAACTGTTCAATCCCAACTGGGGTTGCAGGAGGGACTGGAGCCTATCCCAGGAACAATGGGTGTAGGCAGGAGTCAACTTAGAGTCACCAATCAACCTATCCTGCACACTTTTGCACTGTGGGAGGAAACTGGACCCCTCAGTGGAAACCCACACGAACATGGGGAGGGCGTACAAACTCCACACAGAAAGGTCCTATGCCTGACCTGGGGACCAAACCCAGGAGCTTTTTGCTGTGAGGCAACAGCACTAACCACTGCACCACCATGCTGCCATAGTGATGAGTACATTGGTTATTTATATAGCACTTTTCATACATGAAATACAGATCAAAGTCCTTCAAATATCGGATTAAAATAAGAAAGAAAGACGGAGAAGCATTTTTAAAAACACTGTTAAGGTACAAGTCAAAGAAAGTGTAGAATGAAGGAATGAGAATCTATCGCTTAAGGCGTCTGGGAAGGATATTCTATCTGAAGTGGTATTTTTTTAAAGGGACAGGAGTTCCCTTTAAGGACAAATGATCGTGTGGATTCTGTACTCATGGCTGAAAACGCATTACTGTTTATACTCATGATTGAAGGAGGATTTGTAACCGTCAGTGTTTATATTCGCGGCTGAAATAGTACTTGTGTTTTGCTCACAGTTGAAAGCGTAATCACGTTTCTGTGTGGCTTGATATAAGGGCCTTTCTGTGGCTGAACAACCCTCCATTTCCGGTGGCTGGTTCTCAGTCTACTCTGACTGAACCCTGGGGTCTGTCGGGCTGGCTGGGTTTGCTGGAGAGCAGCGGAATGCAGAAGGAACCAGCCGTTCCTGCTATCAGTTGTGCTCGTGGCCTTTGTGTTTACAATCCTGACTTAACAAGACTGTACTGAAGTCTGTCTGCATACGGAAATTCATCTCCCCCCATATCCCTGAGGGGCCTGATCCTAGTACCTTAGTCTCTACTTAAACCAACCAACCAACCATCCATCCATCCATCCATCCATCTTCCAGCCACTTATCCAGCATCATGCAATAAAAAAAAATATTCGTCAGTGATTGTGTTCAAAGCTGATATATAGGGTATATGGCCAGTATGTGATTGAAGCAGTCTTTCCTCTGTGCCTATGTTCAGAAGGTTGCTGGTTCGAATCCCCCCACCCCAACAGAAATAAAACATCACTGTTAGGCCCTTGACCAAGGCCCCAAATCCCCCAAAATGCTGCCAAGTTGCCAGATGAATGAGTGACCCCAATCTTCACTGTCACTTTAAAGGACAAAGATGAATATGCCAAAATTGAAGAATCCCACCTCCAGTTCTGCAAATGGGAAATAAAAGCCTTGTTTATAGATAAATTAAGGTAACTAGAACAAGTTGTGCACACCATCACCATTCCAAATAACATTCACATTGGCGAAAAAAACGATTTCATCAAGGAAAATATTGGCGAAAAAAGAACCTGTCCGAAAATTTATGGGGAAATATATCGCAAGTATTAGATTATTCAGCACATTTTACCACCGTGATTGACATTTATGCAGGGCCATAGTATATATATATGATATTATAAAGGAATATTATATACATTATATATTATATTTCAGTCCCCTTGACCTTCTGCCGCTCTGGCAGGGAGAGCCAAAATTGAGTTTCTAGTGAGCAGTGCAGGTTTAGAGGTTGTGACAAGTAAACAACCTTTTTACGTCTATGTCTCGGCTCTGACTCAGACTAAGGTGTGTGCTGATTGGTTGAGGCTCGCACAGACCTTTATACCGTCATTGTCGTTGTTTTCCATATAGATTCCCTGTCTACTAGTAGTATTTACATTTATTTGACCAATGAGCAGATATATTATCTATTAATTTGATATTTATGTTTGTACAAGTTAACATTTGTTTTCGTAATTGTCATTTGGATTACTTTAAATCTCTAAATTTATCAACTTAACGTTAATAGCTAGATAGCTAACTAACATCATTGTTACTTGTGAATATAAAATGAGATTTGTTCGTATCTTGTTGACGCTGACATATTTGCCTCACTGCGAACAATCCACGTAAGTCCATTTAAAACATGAAACTGTTCATTGATGACTGTGTAAAAATAGGTGTCTATTTGTGGCGCTAAGGGTGACTCATCTGGGTTTATTTTGTAATTTCTGAGAACATGTTTTTTCATGCTCTTGAAAAAATGGATTTTTGGTGATTTTCATTGGACAGCAACAATGTGCCGGTGGGCGTGGCTTCATCGCAGTCTGGTGATGTGACAGCAGGGGGCGTGAGAGGCACCCGGTACCTCCAGAGCTGCACAGGGTTTCTTAGTGTGGACACAAGACAGGCATTAGTGTAGCCCACAGCTAACAGCAGGAGCGCTCGCACTGGGAAGGTGTCCCTGTGGCCCTCTGTAACCTCGGTCGTATTTTCCTCCTAAATAAAACCACACTCGCTCCCTCCAGTCGTTGCCAATGTAGTGATGAAGAGATGCAGACAATTAAATGTCTTCAGCCATTTTTTGCCGGCGTCTTTGTGGTAATTGCATTATTTCCTCATGGAAAAGTCTATTGGATGGGTTTATAGTTTTAGGTTGAATAAACAAGTGGAAGTTAAAAAAACACTAATTAAAAAATGTAATTACAGTTTGAAAAACTTAGAAACAACCAGGCATCCTGTACAGCAGACCAGCAGTATGTTTTCCAGCTGACAGACAATCAGAGGCGGGGCCTCCACCACGTGGGGTGTCGTTACCTGGGCGACCGTCACCTGGGCGACCGTCTCCCTGCCCTTATTTCCCAGGAGATGGCGAGTGAGGGCGGAGCCCGGAAGCCGAAGCAGATTCAGACCCCGTCGGCAGCAGGTCCGATGTATGAAGGTTGGGGATTGATGAGCTCTGGATGTTTGGCAGCGAGTAAAGCCAAACAAAAAATAATAAAAAAAACATCCATTATTCATTAAAAGTCTTCGTTGTAAATTCATGAGGTTTGCATACATCTTTGGCTGAAAGCTTCATGTTGTTTCTCTACATAAATTACCTAATGGCTCTGCAGTCTTGCCGTTTTCTTATTCCTGACGTAGACATGTTTTGTATTCTAAATGCTCAGACTGATTATTCTGACATGGACTGGCGCCTCCTAAGAGAATCAACACAGCTGGAAAGTTTTGACCACCGGCTGCTATTTATACAAACCACCACTAGGGGGAGTTGGAGAGGCCTTGGTGCCTGTCAGGTAGAATATCACTGCATTAGCACCTTAAATTAAATTTGTCCTTGTATATAAAATGAGAGGATTAGTCAGGGGATTAACTGGGGTGTGCTTTGTCCTCACAGCCTGGTGCTCTGGAGGATGTGGCTGGTGAGGAGCGATCTTTTAGGGCCAGGCAGGAGTGACTTTGACTGCTAGTCAAGCTACACAATTAGAACCGGAACCAGAGGAACCGTGGACCCAGTGTTTAAGCAGCATGGTGTTTGATGTGTCACCAGGCGAGACCGTATGCGGGAAAGGAGGCATTGACATGGTGCCACCTGTAGGGGGCACCAGACATGTGCCAAAGTACATGCACATGCTCGTCGCCATAGTTATGAGGGCCACCCCGGGCAGGGGGGGGGCAGATGATGGAGGGTTGGGGGGCGTGCAGGTTCGGCGCCGGCGGACGAGATACCATGCGGCGGCCTCATGGCTCATGCTAACGACCTCCCGAGAGAGACACACCTCTGTACTGCCGCCTCTCATTCCTGCTCATTCCCGCATTCCTCTTTTCGCCCGCCCGTTCAAAGTCCACCGCGACGGGACATTATTCATCCGCGCATGACTCCCAGCGAGCAGGTAGGGGGCGCTCTTGCCCCCGCATGGAGCTGCTCAAGCCCAAGGTTCTGGTGAGGGCAGCCGCTGTCTGGTTCTGCCTGCCACTTACCATTATGGAGATGGATTGTGGTATTGACCCAAACTGCGGCTGGGCAGCCTGGGATGGGGGGGGTGTGTATCAAGAAGTGATCCAGACCTCACCCCCCTCCCCATATAAATGCTGACTCACTGTAAAAATCTGCAAATCGCCCCACCCCTCCTCCCACTGTAAATGAAGTCGGCACTGCGTATGGATGCGAGTGGAGGAAGAATAACCCGGCTGTCCTGCTGGGTCCGTAGGGGCCGGGCCCTCGTCAGTAACCGTGGAGACGGGATAATGGGATATGAATGACTAATCGCCGCGTCCCGGTGACACGCGAGACGGTGGGGGCTCGTAAATAATGGAAGGTTCCGGACAGAAATCCATTGCGGGGGGATGGCGGTGGCCATCAATCGCCGTCGCATGATTTTTTGCGGCTTTTTTTCTGCAGGAGGTCGACCGTGCTGATTAAAGCGGCCGCAGGCCAAGCCAGCATCCAGGCCGCAGGCCTCATAAACAAATTCATTCGACCTCCACGCCCACAAAACTCTGTTTTTACTTCCTTCCCTTCGTCCCTCCTTCCCTCCCTCTCTCTCCACTGCCCCTGTCCCAGGATAGAAAGGTCAGGTCATTAATCTGCCCTGGAACAAAAAAGCGGCACCATATCCATCTCTCTCCGCTGGCAGCGACTCACGTTGGCATTATAACTGCGCCGCTGCCGCTACCCACCGGGACGGGGGATTACAGGGATGGGGGCAGTGGGGTGGATTGTGGCCTCTGAACACCCCAGAGAGAATTAACTTCAACTGACTTTCATGCAATGAATGAAAATGGAGAATATCCACAGTAAAGAGTCAAGAGACAGGCCGTATGCACTGGCGATGTCGCTATGGAAACATAAAAGGACGGTAATGCCGTAAAACTCAGGGAATATTGAAAAAAATAAATATTTTATATATATAAAATTAACAATATGAATAAGGCAGAAGTACATGTGATGATGGTGTGTTTGGGAGCTATAAGCCACATCCAAAAGCACACTCTCACCTGACGCTGGTTGCCATGGGGATAGATCCGGATGTCGATTTAGGGACACATGACATTCTCCTCTGAGCAAATGTTTGTAAGCCCCCTTCCCCCACCACAAAAATACCTCCTAAGGAAGCCATCCTCTGACTGGTCAGGAGGGGGGCAGTCTAACTTGGAGGTGGTGGATCAGAGGGCCAGCACCCATAGTACCCACAGGCTGAAAATGACATCAGGCATCCCAGCATGCCCCTGGGCCCACCCCACTAAGGGTGCCCTGGCGTAACGATCCATCTGCCCTCTCACATAATGCCCTCCTCCATGCCCCAGACCCCAAGGGTCAGGTCTAATAGCGGTATGCCCCGTAGCACAGAAGGTCAGAAGATGTCCGCGAGGCTTTCAGAGTGGTGCTGTCTGTTCATCCCTGTCTTTGGAGACATTTGTGTGCAGAGGCAGTACCGGAAGACTCAGAGCGAGAGAGAGAGAGAGGTTCCAGAAATGGGGATCTGACTGACAACAGGCCAGTGAGGAACCTAATGATGGGTTTTGCAGTGTTTTTTTATGTTGGGCATTCTCCCTGCCCTACATGTGAACCAGGAGAGTCAAAGCATTTAGTTAAAGTTAAACTTTACAACATCAAATCCAGGGAAGTCCACTTAACCCATTTAAATATAAAATCAGTGTGAAGCCATAAAAACTGTAAGATACTCTAGGTTAACATTTCAAGTGAGTAAATACTGAAACATCACGCAGCGCACTCTCTTTCTGCGCCACAACGTGTTAACCTTGAAATCTCGAAATGCTGTCAGCTGCACGTTTGAGTGTCATTAGCAGGCTGATTTAACGCATGGAAATTCAGGCCGATTCACAAGGACCCGCAGCGGGACCTGGAATCGGGCAGCTAAGCTTGCTGTAATTCACGTTTCTCTTGCCTGACATTTGGAGGGCTCCGAGTGAAATGCACAGCCTTTCACTCAGTTTGACAAAGGTAGGGCACCCGGATTGATTCGCCAGAGAAGCTAGGGCTCAGCATGGCACGGACCGTGAGGTGGACGGCCCCACCGCGACCAAACACCGCCAGGAGGGCAACCCAGCTCCTCACTAGGAGAGTGTTGATTAGCAGATGCCTGGTGTGAACCATCCTGTTAATGCACCCTCAATAATGAGCTGGAAACACACTGTTGCTGTCCCCATCTTTGCAGTCTTGCAACGCTTGGAACCTGCGCCGTATATCTGCGGGCAGCAGGTGGCGTAGTGATTAAGGACACAGGTTTGCACACTCATTCAAGTCCCGTGAGGCGCCCAACTGTAATCAGACACATTTATGCACCCAGCCGGTATAAACCGGTAGGAACAGGAAGTGGGTAAAGGGGACAGTTACAGAGCTAAAAGTGAACGTCTGACTCATCGCTGTCCCCTCTGGGGGTGGCTACGGTCGGCCGCAAAAAGCCATCGATCTGGGCTGACGCAAAGTAGCGTCCCCGATGGTCGGCGGCAGCAAATAAAGGCTACAGAGCGCGCAGCTGCAATGAATAAGCAGGCCTGTTAAATGGAGCCGCATCCCCTCAGACGGCGCGTCTCTGGCCAGCAGCCAGCGGCTGTTCCGGGGATGCAGTGGAGAATCACGCACCTCAGCAAAAGAAAAGGAAAACACGATTTACTTTGCGAAAATGCCAGTGCACTCAGACGACGGCGTCTGCTTATGAGCGCCTGCAAGGCACAAGCCCTGAGATTTAATCAGGGAATTAGCAGTCAGCTCCACCACCCCCCCCCCAATCCATCGCCTTTCATTCAGACGTATGGCTGCTGTGCACCTGGAAAAGCCCCCCCAGTCTTAAGCATCCCGGCGCTAAAGCAGAATAAACAGATTCCAGCTGGTATTTCCAGTATAAAAGGACAGGTGTGACTCGGTCCAATCAGGGAGCAGCTGCGAAATCCCAGGTGAAACCGCATTTTCTTTTTGGGCACATTTATCTATAGCCCAGGGTTCGAATGGATGGATCGCAGCTGCCTTCCGCCACTGAATGAGAATAGTTAAAGCATCACAGAACATTGGATAGATGGAATAGCGAGCTCTAAACGTGAGGATGCAGGGGCGGCGTGGTGGCCTTGTTCTGCAGGATCATTGCGCCGCTCTTCCGCAGAGGAAGACGTTTCTGCCGCCACTGTCTCCGGGTCCCCTGTCCGATACGCTGATCAAACAAACGGTTTGGATAGAAATTTTTTTAAATGGGGGTGAATATCATTCTTCCCATACAGCCGAACGGGGAAGGTGAGGGCTTAGACTGCTCGCCCGCCGGCAGGCCTCTGTTTGAGATAAAGAAGCGCATTTGTGCGAGACACAATGGGCTCGGTTATCACAGGACTACAGAAGGTGCTATCTCAAGAGCGTAGCAGGAACTAATGGAGGAATCGCACTTGTCGGGCAAGGAGACATGTGTGGCAATATAAATAAGTAACCGCATAAATAGCCAAACGGATTCGGATCCGCTGTTATTCTCGCCCAAATTGAATTAATTCAATAGCCGGCTTCCGATGTCGACGCTCGTAGACATCTCGCTGCCTTTTCTCGGCTTATTGTGGACGGGTAGTGAAGGAGGAAACGTGGCGTTCCCGGGCTCTGTGAATGTCACTCCTTTATTCTCCCACAGTATGCATCTTGCCGTGGGACTCATTTCCCAGGGTGTCGTTTTTACCATGCCAGGAAGAAAAATGTTTTTATTATGTTTTGTGTCTGAGCTCTGAATTGCTGCTGCTAGTAGGCGGGACGCCAAGGGTGCTATTGCTAGCCCCTGTCAGCAGGAGGCGGTGTTGAGCCTGTATTGTCAAGAGAACAGGAGAGGAGCTTCGGTTTTGGATGGAAGCAGCAGGTCGTGAGAGCAGCAGAAAGCAGTCTGTCTTTTGCTTTCGCTGGGCAGTGCCTTCCTCCATATCACACAGCCTTGCTGGGCTGTTACAGGCCCACAGGACAGGAAGCCAGACTTATTTCCTGCGGCAGTATTAATCAGCCGGCGGTGCTGACTGTTTATTCATGCCGTTGCTGTCGACTCGTCATGCCTGGACGCATTCTCATGCAGCGGTCCGATATGAGGCAGTGCTGATTATATTTCAACACTTAAGATTTATTTATATAAATTAGAAAATGATATAAAAAAAAAAACAGGACCCGTTATATCCTACAATAAACGCCTTTCTCAGAGATTCCCCATATTCCCCAATTTACATTTTGCGGCAACGCATTATCCAATAAATATTTTATGCAATTACAAAAGAAGAAACGAAGAAAAGAACGTAAACAAATGCAGGCTGGATTATGCATAGGAAGTCTAATAAATTTTAAACGTAGGCTTAAATCACGGGACGAGTGTGATTGGATAAATGAATACAAATAGCAAGTCTCCACGGTGTTCCAGTAGGCCTATGTCTCGGTGGAGGTCAGGGCGTTATGTATTTTAGGGGATATAAAACAGGATGCAAAGTCCAGCACAAGGATAGAGTTTGGTTCCTCCTTGAGTTTAGAAATAAATATATTTGAGTGATGTGTTACAGCCAAATATTAGCCTTTTAAGAAATGTCCAGTAGCTATAAACTGCGTGGAATCTATTTTATTTTTTAAATGCGCTCAATATAAAACGTATGCCTTCTGAATTTGTCTGCTTGCTGCATTCAGTCAGACGCAGCACTGAGGGCAGGCGCTCAAACTCCCATTATACGCGCAACCCAGCTTTCGGAAAGAATCGGTTTAATTGTCTGGTGTCTGAAAAGGTGCGATCCCAAAACATGACGCTGGTGACTTTGCCAGGGACTCTGTGCATGCGGAGCAGAGCAGAAAGAGTCTGGCAGAGAAAGACTGCAGTCTAATATCTGCTGTTGCTTAAAGTGCTCTGGCAATGCAAGCGAGTCCTTATGCCAGGAAGACTTCTGAATTTGAATCTAGAGGAGAATGAGACCGCGTTATTTCAAATCGGGACACTACTGAGGACCTGCCAGTGTACTCAGCTGTTGAAAGGTTAAGTATAAGCACTATACACGTCTTTCCCCACCAGAATGCACTCCTGTTTTAACAGGATCACTGACACGACACAGCGTTTTACAGTCCCACGGAAAGAGCGCAGCCAGATTACAAACTCAGACTGGCGCAGCTTTCAGAATACGCTGCGCATTTTTCTGCATCTGGAACAAAGTGTTTGCCGGGGACCTGGGGGCTCAGGCAATTAATCACGACGCGGATTTTATTCCTTCTCCATGCCAGTTAAATGGTGTGCAAATGTACGTCCCGGGATCCGAAAAAGGAGTGCGTTTTCAGACAAATGGCCCAGTGTTTCAATCAGATAATGTCTCCATTATTTATCAGCTGAAGTGCGATTTAAACGTATTAGGGGGTGTTTATGCGTGCGAGTACACGGAGCCGAGCGGCGATAGGGACTTAGGCGCTTAATTAGCTCCTTGCTCGGCGGTGACAGGAGCAGCGCTGACATCGGCATTCCCTTATACGGCCCGCACATCCTTTCAGCGAAAAGAGAAAGTGAGACAAAGGTGCTGAAAGGATGTGTGAGGATGCATGCGGGCTTTGTGGAGCGCATCTCGGGCGTCGCATCTGCCTGACAGCTTTATTAGCGAGAGGCGGGGAGCGGGCTTTCATTTAAACTGAATGACTGTGTCGAATGAAATTTGGGTCCGGAATAGGATGATGGTTTCTGGTTATATGCTAAGTGGAAGTGCATTAAGTATTAATTCTATTTTATTATTATTAGAGCTGAGGATTTTACTAGCAGCAGTGCCTGTTTGTGTTGTATTAGAGCGCCCTCCAGTGGTGAATATATTTTCTCCGTTTTATTAGTGTGTTTTTTCTTTGAATTTTTCGAATAATTAGTAACGTTCTCAGCGGACCTCGGTAGATATACTAGTGTAAAACAAAATATGAGTGGTGGTTAACCCGGTGTTCTGTCGAGTTGAGCTACTTTGTCGAGTTAAGCTACCGTAGTGCTAATCGATAGCCCTAACCCTAACTCTTACCCTAACCCTAACCTTAACCCCCCAAAAACCCTTACCATAACCCTAACCCCTAAAACCTAACCCTAATCCTAAAACGGTGGAACTGCACATGCGCAGAAAGGCTCGATAGCACGTCTCGATAGGTAGCTCAACTCGTCAGAACACCGGCCAGCGCTGATTTATGCAATCGCTAATTTTTCTATTAGCGTTAGTATTTTTTTCTTTGTTTGTTTGCTGGGATTACTGACTGGGAAACTAACGGTACAAAACACGACCCTCATCGTCCAGATTATACTCCCATTATTTAATCTGAAAGATAGGCCTACTCGTAATTTTCTATTCAGATGTACCTGCTTCTCCACTCCTGTACCAGTTCAGTACACCTAGGAGCGGATCTCTCAGCTTGCTGAGGACAAAGCGTGCAAACGTGTGAGCAGAAACAACGTAAAGACGGTAAAACGGGGGGCACATGTACATATACTGTGCGCCACCAACACTAACAGCCACACGGTACAACACTTCAAATGTGTCAGATTCCAATCCTGGACACTGCTTTCTAAACCCACCGTACTGCATATGTGGACTACCAATTCTCTTCTCAGAAACTCACCTACCCGGCTCAGTTTCTAACTGCCTAGTGTTATTTATTTGATTTTCTGTATCATACTTGCATTGTGACCCATATAACGTACACGACTGTCAGCGCGTACAGCTGATTTAAGCAACCCGTAGATGCAGCAAGGAACCTGCTGCTGGATGTCAACCTGCCACTTTCCGACTTCTGGGTAAAAAAAAAAAAAAAAAAAACTTACCGTGAGTAAAAATGAGAAACTCAGCGGTGTAAGACTCGGTGGATAAAAGTCAGTGAACGTTAAAATAACACGACGACACTTCCATCTGGGCGGTCTTAGTAGCCTAATTAAACGCGCAGCGCAGAGAGCCGTGTTAATTAGGCGCAGACTTTCCACCCGTCAAGTTTAAACTGGAAAACATTTCAGCTATTTGTTTCAGTGATTTCACTGTTCACATGATGTTAATTAATACTTTACGGCTTCAGCGGGCTAATCTTTGAGGCTGATGATACAAATAGGCCTATGGCCACTCGATCTGGTTTGGGGAAGAATGCGTGAACACATTACATTTCAGAAACAGTGTCGATATTTCTCTGACTTACTCATCCAGCGTGACCCTGGCTGTGTGCTCATCTGATTAAGCCCTATAGCCTGAAAAGCATTTTGATTTCACAGGGGGGCTGGGATTTCATTTCCACGCTATTTCAGCTTCGGCCGCAGAGGTATCTGACGTGCTGTTGAGGAGCGATTCGACTCGATACGTATATATATATATGTTATTTTACGGTATTTGTCTCTTTAATGACAGGAAAACAGACAATGTTCCCGTCAAGAAGAATTTATGTCTCAGTTTATACCGAGCGAGACGAAAAGTATGAACCTCTTCTAGTTCACTTCTCTTCACGACCTCCCCCCAGTCCGTGCTGGAACTTGCAGATAAACTTAGGAGCCAGTTTTACTTTTTGTCACTAGTCTATCTTTTAATTTATCCCGGGACTCAGGGCGAGAAATGACTCTGCCGTCCGGTCCTGGCCCTCATTTTGTATTTGGGGTGCTGTTGGATCGCTTAACACCTTCAATTTGTAACATTGTCAGGACAAGGTGCAGAGAAGGTGGGACATACAGGGGTTGGACAATGAAACTGAAACTGTGGTGTTTGAGGTTTCACACCTATATATGCGCGGCCTGGTGGCCAGTCTTCACTGACTGCATGTTCCAACCGTAAGAGCAGAGTGTGAAGGTTGAGTTAGCAGAGCAAATAGCACAGCTTTACAGAAAATACTGCAATCCAAACAACATAAAGTGAGACATAGCAGAGTTTAAAAGAGGACAAAATCTTGGTATGTGTCTCGCTGGTGCATCTGTGACCAGGACAGCAAGTCTGTGGTGTATCGAGAGCCACGGTACCCAGGGTAATGTCGGTATGCCGCCACAAAGGACGAACCACATCCAACAAGAGTAACTGTTAACTGTGAGCGCAAGAGGATGCTTTCTGGAAGGGAGGTCTGGGCACTAACCCAGATTGTCAAGAGATCATATCATTGAGCCACTTTGAGGAGTTTTGGATGAGCAAAATACCTTTATACCATTGATCTCACTGTTTATTTCAGCTGAATTCCTGTTCAAGTGTAGATGTCTGTGTCTATAAAGAAACCCAGGGTGCTCTGGCTCATATTCTTCGCTGAACGCATATCTCTGCGAGTCTGGCTGCTCATCTCTCATCTATCTTCTGTGGCACATTAATTTCAGACAGCTGACAGCAGAGTGTACAGGCATTAGGCACAAGGAAAGCTGAATAGCATTTTCATTATTGGCTGTTTTACTGGATAAAAGGCATTTCACCAGCAATGGGGTATAAACAATCAGCTTCCCCAATTGCCAAGATTTCTTCTCTCTTATCCAAAATGTCATTTCAGGACTTGTCAAGCATCTTAGAGAGGTCATTATTCATCATTATTTACTTCCACAGAGAACCAGAATCATCTCACATGCCTTTTAGAGATGTGCGGGGGGCGGTTGCCTGAACACCTGCCCCCTTTGCCCGAACGATTGAAGGTTCTGACGCCCCTTTTTGATAACCAAGGTCACGCAAAATTTTTGGCTTAACTGGGATTAAAAATCAGTCCTGGACTTGGGATCCCCTGCCATGAATTTTGCTCCACAATTTTTACTGATCACCAACAATCTGTCACGTCTCGGGGAGACACAGAGCGAGGAACCACGAACTGGAGTCCAGAATCATGGAACGAGGGGTTTATTAGGTAAACGATCCTAACACCAGACATTAAAGCACACGCGACGTTAATGACAGGACTGGGGAAACATACTCTGAAGTGGACGTAAATACACTGAACTAATCAGAAATAACGCAAAACAGCTGGTGAACACGGGGAATCCACACGGGGTAGATGAGGGGGCGTCGCACACGGGGGGATCAGACGAGCGGGGCATGACACAATCACAGCCCCCCACACCCCAGGCAGCAAAATTTACTGTTGGGTGCCCTCCCCTCCACCATCCCTGATTGAGCGCCTGTCCCTCTAAGCTGTCGTTGCACAGCCCTGATGTTTTTCTGTTTTATCTGATCTGTTCTATAACATTGATAAAAGCTATATTCACTCACTGGCCTCTATATTAGGTACACCTTGTTAGCACTGGGTTGGACCCCCTTTTGCCTTCCGAACTGCCTTAATTCTTCATGGCATAGATTCAGCAAGGTGAATGAAACATTTCTCTGAGACTTTGGTCCATGTTGACATGATAGCGTCATGCAGTTGCTGCAGATTTGTCTGCCGCATCTTCATGATGCAAATCTCCCGTTCCACCACGTTCCATAGGTGCTTTACTTGATTGAGATCCAGTGTCTGTGGAGCACATTTCAGTGCAGTGATCTCACTGTCATGTTCAAGAAATCAGTCTGAGATGATGTGGCGTGTTATCCTGCAGGAAGTAGCCATTAGAAGCTGGGTACACTGTGGTCATAAAGGGATGGACATGGTCAGCAGCAGTACTCAGGTAGGCTGTGGTCATACAGGGATGGACACAGTCTGCAGCAATACTCTGGTAGGCTGTGGTCATACAGGGATGGACACAGTCTGCAGCAATACTCAGGTAGGCTGTGGTCATACAGGGATGGACACGGTCAGCAGCAATACTCAGGTAGGCTGTGGTCATACAGGGATGGACACAGTCTGCAGCAATACTCAGGTAGGCTGTGGTCATAAAGGGAGGGACACGGTCAGCAGCAATACTCAGGTAGATATTTAAATGATGCTCAGTTGGTACTAAGAGGCCCAAAGAATGCCAAGAAAATATCCCATCACCATTACACCACCAGCAGCCGGAGTTGTTGATACAAGACAGGATGGATCCATGCTTTCATGTTGTTTACACCAAATTCTGACTCTACCATGTGAACGCTACGGCAGAAATCAAATTTCCTCTGACCTGGCAACGTTTTTCCAATCTTCTGTCATCCAAATCTGGTGAGCCCGTGCCCAATGTAGCCTAAGTGTCCTGTTCTTAGCTGACAGGAGTGGCACCTGGCGTAATCTTCTGCTGCTGTAGATCACCAGTTTCTCAAATACTCATACCAGCCCATCTGACACCAACAACCATGCCATCAAGTCACTTAAATCACCTTTTTTCTGATTCTGGTGTTTTATATTAACATTCACTGAAGCTCCAGATCTGTGGCTGTATGATTTTTAGTGCTGCTGACATATTATTGGCTGATTAGATATTTGCTTGAAAAAGCAGCTGAAGAGGTGTGCCTAATAAAGTGGCCAGTGATGTAGCGTAACATATTTAAAATGACCTGTAGGTGTTTTTCACTGTGTGTTTCCTGCCTTCCTTGTGACTTTTCCATCTGTGAAAGCCCAGTCCGTTAAGGATGAGCTGATGCGTTGGCTCCGCCTTTCTGTCGTACCCAGTGGCAAATATAGGATCTTTTTAAGGTGGGGGCATAAGAGGGGCCATAATTCAGAGGGGGAGGGGCAACCTTATCATTAGCCAATGATATGTTGTTAATTGGTGAGCGACAGGTGAGGGGGCGCTTATATGAAGACAATGCATGCTGGACCATTTCTGACGTTGCCCAAGCAAAGCCTATTAGCCAGATAGCGCTGTTTTTAGTAAGATATGCCTTCGTATTTCTGCACATCAAGGTGTCAGAATTCTGATTAGGGCCAAAGTGTGAAGGATTATACTCGTGCATAATAAGACTTAGCAGAGAAGTAAAGAGCCCTGACCTCAAGTAAAGAATTAAACGGTCAATGGAGATCCCTTATAAAGCGAAGGCAGACCAAGGCAAGGTCAAATGCTGGTGTTTTACATAAACACTGACTACCTGTTTAATTCGGTGTGTGAACTGCGACTTGTGGATGTGGTTTCAAGGTCCACGCACTGCTTACTTCTGTCCACCAGATGTCACTCATTCCCCATCTGAGCAAGGACATCCAGCAGCATGGAACCACCTGCATTCCACTTCCTTTAGACCAGGGGTCTCAAACTCCAGTCCTGGGGGGCCGGAGCCCTACACAGTTTTTGGTTCACCCTCATTTAACACAC
>JABJVO010000078.1:21451977-21466509 GCA_026770805.1 Boulengeromyrus knoepffleri | reverse complement strand
CCCCCCCACCCCCCCCCCCTGCCTGTCCTCCCTCTCCATTAGGTTGTTAAATCTCTGGAGCCATTATCTGCGCCTTCCTCGGCTCTGCTCCGCCCCTCCCCTTGGGACTCAAACCCGACAACCTTGAGGCCGTTAGCCCCCATCATTAATCCTGCTTTGTTCCGGGCCGCACCCAACTCTCCCCGTCTCATATTCCTCCCTTTGTCTCTTCACGCTCCCCCTGTTATGCTATGATTTTACAGCCCCCCCCCCCCAGTCCAACCTCCAAATCGAAAGTGAGCCTGAGCGCTGCGGGGGCCGATGTCTGTGTGTAACAGGTGCGGCTGGGGGCCCTGCTGCCCACTGTCTGGCACATGCTTAGTCACACCAGTCACACATATTCGAAAGGGTGGAGGTAGGGAGGGCTTTTGTGCCGGAGGCAGGTGCCTGGTAGCTACGGAGATCGCAGTGGGAGGGGCGGCGCGTGTGGCCCAGGGGTTGGGCCGGGGGGGGGCTTGGGGAGACAGTTGGCCCTCTGGACTTCCTCTCTCTCCATCTCTGTATCTCTCTCTAACTCTCTCCCCTCTCTTTTCCTCCCTTGCTTCAAATTCAGTCTCTCGCTCCCACTCTTCTCATTTTCTGTCACGTTCACTTGTTGTAAAACACTCCACATACGATCACCATTCATGGCTTAATGTGGACTGATCATTTTTCATTACATGCTGTGTGTTCCACTTTAGAACTACGAGGACCACATTCTGATTATTACTGATCATTACACAGCTAATGAAATGATTTTCAAATCTGAAATTTCATGTGGGAAGTGATCAGTGCCTTCAGGGTCCTACAAGGAAACTGATGCATGGATTCAGACCTGGGAAAGAGCCTGCCGTTTCATGTGTGGGGGGAAGAGTGCACGTATCCAGAGAGGTCAGGGTCTGTCAGATACCCAGAACTTGGCCTCCTTGTTTATTTACGGATCAAAGCCTCAGCTCGCTTACGAGGCTGAAACCACGGCACGATTTGAGTGGCGCTGTGATTGGAAGAGCCCGGTGTCGCCTGTCACCCGCCGGTCCGAAGCTGTGCTTGCTGAGGTTCTGACAGGACTCTCAGGCATGAGCGTGGCCAGCCTTCAGGACCATGGAGAGCTCCTGTGAAGCTGCTGTGGCACACTCACACACACTCATACACACTGACATACACACACTCACTCACACACATACTCACACACACACACAGTCACTCACACTCATACACACTGACATACACACACTCACTCACACACATACTCACACACACACAGTCACACTCACACACACCCACACTCACTCATACACATACACACTCACTCACTTACACACACACACAGTCACACACACTCACTCACTCACTCACACACACACACAGTCACACACACTCACTCACTCACACACACACACTCACACACACACAGTCACACTCACTCACACACACACACACACTCACACACACTCACCCACTCACACACATACACACACACTCACACACACATAGTCACACTCACTCACTCACTCACACACACATACACACACACTCACACACACACAGTCACACTCACTCACTCACACACACACACACAGTCACACACACTCACTCACTCACACACACACACAGTCACACACAGTCACTCACTCACACACACACTCACACACAGAGCGAAGCAGCTGCATATGGCCGGGCCACCAGCCCGAGCTACGAGGAGCCTGTGGAAAAGCATCATGGCACTGGTGTACGGATCAGCATGTTAGGGCATTGTCCCTGGGATCGGAACTGATCATGAAGTCTTTCCTGTGCTCTGTGAATCCCAGTGTCGGCATAGTGATTTACATGTGTACTTTGCTTTTCAGAAAAGCATCTGCTAAAAATAAATAAAGAGTAAAAACATGTTGAGGAATGAGGCCAGTTCCTGCAGTGCAGCGCCGGGATTTAGACGCCTGCCTTGTAAACAGCTGGGGGCGCTGTCCTATTTATGCTGGCAGATCGGAGCACTTTTAAAGGGGTGGAAAAAAAACAAGTCATGCTTCTCTTTTCTCTCCTCTCTCCGAGGGCGTTTGGAATTTGACAATTTGTCTTGAGTGGGTCAGATGTCTTTGTCACGTTACGTGGGGGTGGGGATCAGCGACAGAGAAATGTCAGAGAATCAGGGTAGCTAATGGCCAGCTGCTTAGCCAGGATCCCACGCAGCCCGTGGGGCCACACTTTTCACACTTAAACTCACCCTTGAACCCCGACATGTTCAGAGCAAACTGTGCCTGTGAACTGCTCACTGTCGACCGCGTGCTGTGCTGAGTATAGGTGTGACAGCTAAAGGAATTTACCTTTAAAACACCACATGACGCTAATTGGTAAGTTAATCTTTTGCATAGCTGGGTATGAAAAACAGGCAGCATGGAGTGGTATGCACTGTATTCTTGTATACCGCACATGAAACGCGACGCAGCGGCATGCACTGTATTCCTGTATATCGCATATCATACATGATGCAGCGGCATGCACTGTATTCCTGTATACCGGCATGAAACGCGATGCAGCGGCATACACTGTATTCCCGTATACCACACATCAAACGTGATGCAGCGGCATGCACTGTATTCCTGTATACCGCATATCATAAATAATGCAGCAGCATGCACTGTATTCCAGCATACCACACATCAAACGAGATGCAGCGGCATGCACTGTATTCCCGTATACTGCACATCAAACACAACGCAGCGGCATGCACTGTATTCCTGTATACTGCATATCATACATGATGAAGTGGCACACATTGTATTCCTGTATACTGCACATCACACGCAATGCAGCGACATGCACTGTATTCCCGTATACCGCTCATCAAACACGACACAGCGGCATGCACTGTATTTCTGTATACTGCATATCATACATGATGCAGCAGCATGCACTGCATTCCTGTACACTGCACATCATACATGATGCAGCGGCATGCACTGTATTCCTGTGTACCACACATCAAACGTGATGCAGTGGCATGCACTGTATTCCCGTATACCGCACATCAAACACAACGCAGTGGCATGCACTGTATTCCCATATACCGCACATCAAACACAACGCAGCGGCATGCACTGTATTCCCATATACCGCATGGCATACATGATGCAGCGGCATGCACTGTATTCCCGTATGTCGCACGTCAAACGAGATGCAGCGGCATGCACTGTATTCCCGTATACTGCACATCAAACACGACACAGCGGCATGCACTGCATTCCTGTATACTGCATATCATATATGATGCAGCGGCATGCACTGTATTCCCGTATACTGCACATCAAACGCGATGCAGCGACATGCACTGTATTCCCGTATACCGTACATCAAACGAGATGCAGCAGCATGCACTGTATTCCCATATACCGTACATCAAACGCAATGTAGCGGCATGCACTGTATTCCCATAGATGCAGTGATTGTGCCAAGCTCATGCTAGCCTGCGGCCAGTGTGACAGTCAGAAGAGGCCCTCGACAATGTCTCAAAGTCCTACGCAATTTAAAATGCCCGTCTCCCAGTATTTTTTGGGGGGAGGGAGGTTTATGAAAGCTGCAGCCAGACTGAGGATTGGTCCCATGCCTCATTTTGGGAAGATACACTGTAATATCCATTACTGATTATTTATCTGTTTAAAACTGGATTCCATACTCACAGGCAAATCCTCTGCTGTCTCTAGTCCACATGGTTCCACCATATCAGTATAATACCTCCCCAACTCCACTGACTGCCCTGATGGTCTCACACTGCAGTCTTGCAGTCAGACAGCCACCAGAGGACAGGGGAATCTGGATGTGCCAAATTTTCCAGGAGAAGGGGGGGAATTCTTCTGGGAGAGGAGAGAGCAGAGGGACAAGACCAGCATGCTGAGACAGGAAACGGTGCTGAATGTTTTGTCGTCAGCAAAACACAAGCCCCACGAGCCGATTCGATGGGGTTAAAATGTGTGTGCTGTTGATTAACACAGAACCCCCCCCCCCCCTTGTGTTTCTGCTGCAGATATCAACATGGCTGGGGAGCCCAAACCGTACAGACCGAAAGCTGGGTCCAAGCGACCCTTATCAGCTGTCTACAGGTAAGGTCTGAATGGCTCAGCAATGACGGGAACACAAAATGAACAAAATACAGGAAGACACAGAACACAAAATGAGCATAATGCAAGAAGGCAGGAAACGAACATAAAAACATGATAGATGAAAACATGATAGATGAAACAAACATGATGCAGGAAGACATACAACACGAAACAAACATAATGCAGAAAGACACAAAACATGAAACTAGTGTAGTGCTGAAGGACATGCAGAATGACTCAATGCAGAATGACTCAATGCAGAATGACTCAAAACACAAAACAAACACCATGCAGAAAGACACAATACATTAAACAAAAGTAATGCAGAAAGACGCAAGGCACAAAACAGTGCAGAATGATACAAAACATGAATTTTGTACAATGCAGAAGGACACAAAACATGGAATGAGCATGATGCAGAAAGACACGAAACACAAAACGAACATAATGTAAAGACACAAACACATGACATTATATTCAAGGTCAATATTGTACCTCTCCTGTTTTTAAATTGCTTGGCCAGATTCGACCACACCCTCCTGCAGCATGAGAACCAGAGGTTTATGTTAATGGACTCTGTTCCACCTGTCTGACAAGGTTATCGACAAACTCGTCGCTGATCCATAGAGGGCCTCTCTGTCCACTCATCAGGATTATTTTAAGAAGCCTTAAAACACACACCCTCACCCTCCCCGAATGCTTTACACAATCATTTTCTTTTATATAAGATGCTCGAGTTTGTTTTTCATGTGGTACCACAGATTAAACGGTCAGCGCAATTGAAGGCGACGGAACATTCTGTGACTTTGCTATCAGGAATAATCCACTGCTGGGATTAGTTGAGCAATCGGGCCTGAACATGTCTGAGGGAAGCAGGAAAGTCTTCATGAACCGGCATTTAAATATCACACATCTAAATACCATCCCAGATTCTGATTGGCTTGTATGTGATTCCGTCACAAAAAAACTAACCCTCAGACGGAGGCGTTGTCACGGTGACCATAAGCCATAGATGTGCTTTTCATTGCAGCCAATGAAACCCTTTATCTGTAGCTTCACCCACCTATTAAATAATACCCAGGCAACCCATGTGGAAACTCTGCAATCAGTATGCAGTTGGTGTAGGAGCATTACACGGCCAGTTACCTACAGACTAATGGGGCACATGAGCTCTAATGAATTAACGAGACGTTTACAGAGAACGGCCTGCACGCTACGTGAGTGAGGGGCACTCTGTAACGAGCCGGTGGTCCACAGGGGGTGGTGCCGTCGACACCAGAGTGATGCTGGCGGACAAAAGGCATCCTGGGCTCCTGGCCGCAGAGTGTCAGGGAGTTTGGAGTCAGACGTTAAAGCTTGGAAGTGTAGCAGAGGGCTTCATCAGACATTGTAGGGTGTTTATTTAAAATATCCCACACCGTCAGTCAATCTGTTTAACAACAGCTAAACGCTAAATTGAAAACGATGTGGTCAGTGGTGGGAAGTGGTGTGAGGCCCTGGGTTAGGATGGCCTGCTTATGATTAGAAGGTCGCTGGTTTAAATCCCAGGCTCAGCAGAATGATGTCACCATTGGGCCCTTGACCAAGGCTTTTAACCCTAGTTACACCTAAGACTGTCTCATACTGTCTTCTCAACAAAAAAATAGGCATCTGCGAAATAAATATTAGCAGGCTTTATCTGTTCTGTTTCTGTAATATCAGTTTCTCTTTTCTCTTGCTGTAATTCAGTGACCTACCACTATGGTCCCTGGCTACGGCTGCTGGTGATGGACAATTCAGACACGTTTCTCTCACTGCCACCTCCTGTCTTTGCTTCTGTCCACAGTGGTTACGAGTTTGACTACGATTACTACAGAGACGACTTCTACAGCCGGTGAGCTACCCCCCACCCCCCCCTACCCGTCTCGGTCTCCATGTCCCCTGCATTTCTAGGCTGGGTTTTAGAGGTGGGAGGATTCTATGGATTGAAAAGAAAGACACATCATTTCAGAAACAATCCCCCGCAAAAGCCTCTTTCAGTCCTGGCCCCTTTTATCCACCCTCTCTTGTTACAAATTCCCTTTAGCCAGTGACATGTTTTTGCCTTTATTCTGCTTTGATTGACATGAGCCTATCAACAAAGACTGAATGAAAAATGCAGGTCAGTCAGGCCCTTCGGGCACTATAGACCTCAGTGCTTTATGGAGACCCCCCCCCCTGCATAATCTCCCGTCACCCACGTCAGACTCTCACACATACGGCGTCCAGCCAGATCGCATCTAGTCATGTCTTTGATCTCATCAGAATCAGATTTGTTATTTCCACACGACCGGCGCCAGTGGAAATTAGTGTTGGCACAGTTCACTACTGATACAGGCGGCATGACAATAGACAACGAAAAATTAGGGCATAACGTGACACGAGATACACAACAGAGAGGCAGTAATGCACGGTGTGTGATACAGAGGTTTGTGGGAGTTTAAATAGCGCAATACGGGAAATTGACACAGGTGCAATACAGACAACATTTATCAAGCATGCATCCCACATACATTAGCGGGTGAAATATTACGTATGATTTTGTGTTTTTGTGTCATTTTACTCAAAGTCCTCAGTTCAGGTCTTCATCCATCACATAAGTTGCAGTCACAGTTTATTTTAATCTCCAGGGTCCTGTATTATGAAGCCATATTTCTTGCTTAGACAGATAACGGATTTAAGGTACCCCGGTGTAAATGGACATTATCTTTGTTCACTTACATTTAGCCCAGACTACCTTAAATCTGACAAGTTATGCCTCTAAACGAGAAACCTTGTTTCTCTATGCAGACCCCAGGGATAAATGTCCAGTTCATAGGTTCACAGGTCTGTATAATTACAGAAACTCTTGTGTTCCTCAGAGGAAACAATATGGCTGAAAGTAATTTTAGTGTTTTGGTCTGAAAGTCACCTGGGAATAAAGTAAAGTAAGGAGAGCATTTCCAAAAGCCTGGCGGTGTTTTTCTCAGTGATTCAACTGTGAAACATACCTGGACTCAGCAGTAAGGGCAGAGCCCCTAAAACACAGATACTGTGCGCCTTCTCTCAATTTCTCGAGACTCTGATGGAATGTCAGAGCGGTCAAACCCCGCGAGGCTGGCCTTTCTTTAAGCTTCAAAGAAAGGAGCTGATACTCCAGTGGGCTCAATAACGCGAGGCCGCCCCCTGGGGGTTGGGAGGCCATTATACACAATTCTGTGAAGATTTCACTGCCAGCTGTTCTAACAAACTAATCTGAATTCTCGTTGCATAACTTCCCTGACATTTGGCTTGTCTGGCACTTAATTTGCCGTAGCAGCCACGCTCATGAAAGGGGGAGGATATTCTAAACAAAAAAAAGAAACATTTATAAGAAAAGCTGGATGTTGGTGGCCTTAAATGAAAAGCTTTAGATTAATGGGGAGTAGGAGTGCCCTTAGTCATGCAGCTCACTGCTTTCAGATGTTTTTCACGCCCCTGCACTTACCAGGGCCGAAGCTCTCTGCTCGCTCTGCTCTGGGGGGGCTGGAAGCTGGTTACAGCTCCTTAACGAGGAAACTCACAGGGAAGCAGATGGGCTGTGTGACTCCCAAATCAGGGCTTAACTCAAACGGCAGACTTAATGCCAGTGAAATGAGTCTGCTTCTAATGGTGCCTTTTACCGTTGTGTTTGCCTGTTGTTCACTTAGATAGTTAACTTAGACTATTGTTAACTTAGACTGTTGTTAACTCAGACTGTTATACTAGACTTTTGTTACCTTAGACAGTTGTTAACTCAGAGTTAAATGTTTAATTCACTTATTAACTCAGACCGTTGTTACCCCAGACTGTTGGAGAAACTGTCTTAGTTTATAATTTAGCTGTTAAAAGTACTCCCTCCCCCCCCCACAGGCTTTTTGACTATCACAGCCGAGTGGCGCCCCCCCCAAGGGCCGTGATCCCTATCAAGCGCTCGCGGGTGGTGGTCCCATCCACACGCCGGGGGAAATCCTCCTTCCCGCTCAAGACCTCGTCGTCCACCTCCTCTTCCTCCTCCAGACCAACCACGTGCGGCTCCTCCTCTTCCACTGGACCGAAATGTAAGGCAGCCGAGCACCTTTACCCATGATCATCGTGGACCGTGACCAGGGTCTCCCAGGGGGGACTCCAGTCCCAAATGTTACACAACAGCCCATTCAGCCTCCGTGCCCCCAGTGATCAGGAGCATTCCGTCTCTCTCAGGCAGACACCATTTTCATGTAGACTTTGGGGTCAGGCTTTCCAGGCCAGCGGGGATATTCTGGGATTACTCTCTTATCCGCGTCCCTTCCGGAGTCACCGCTGGGAATGGGAACGCAGTCGCGAGACCCTGCAGTGCTGATAAACTAGTGTCCGCCCTTCGCTCCCTATCTCCGGTCACCCCGGAGAACGGGAACCGATGCTAGAATAACAGGGGGGGTGGGTCTGTACTTGCTTTTTGTTTTCGATATCCAGTGGTATGACGTCACGGGAGGTGCACGCGGTGGTATTATCCTATGAAAGCAGCTTCCTGGGAGAAAGTGACAGCTTCATGACCTCGAGGCAGCCGCGCAGAGTGGCTTTGAAAGGCTCCGTTTCAGATGGCTCGAAATGTCAGGGACGTGCCAGAGTAAACAGGAAGCCTGGCCCGTGGTCATGGAGAGCCTCTGATCGGTCGGTTTCCTGTCTCCCGTGCCAGTGTGGCTCAGTCTCAGGCTCCTTCTGCTATATTAACATTTGCCTCTGGAAAAACGGGGAACTTTCAACTGAAATCCCGGGATGCGGTCAGGGGCTGACATGTGAACGGATTGCTGAAGTGATCATCCCCGATTTTGGGCCGGCCTGGCGCTCCTGGAAAAGCCGTCCCTCCAAAAATCGTCAGGATGCCTTGCTGTCAGATGCCTGCCGGCAGTCCAGGGTAGTGATTCCACGCCATCCTGTCGGCCGGTCCGGCGCCGTTGCCGCGTTATTAAATCTGGAAATTGAAAGCAGCGGGACCGAGCATTTTTAGAGGAAGTCCTGCCGACGGGTAAATTGCAATGTGCGCCTCCAGAGTGAATGGATTCCGTGTCGACGTGGATATATATAAAAAAAAAGTTAATTGCTGGAAGGACTGTTGATGTATCTGTCAGCTTTTCCTTTTTAATGATGGGGAGTGTGAGGCAGGGGCTGATTCTGGAAGGGGGGGGGGGGTGGCCAATGAGTGATAACCCCCTATGTCTTTTTACAGTGAAGAGCGACCAGCTGCAGACCATCAAGCGGGAGCTGACACAGATCAAAACGAAGATCGACTCGCTGCTGGGCCGCCTGGAGAAGATCGAGAAGCAGCAGCGCTCTGAGGCCGGTGAGGGGGCCGTCGGGGGTGTGATTAAAGCCACACAGGGTCGTTATTCTTCCTGACAATGATGGGAGACCCAAGGGCCGGGGCGGTCCATCAAACAGCAGGCTCACGCCACCCGGATCTGCGCCCGGATTAATGGGCACACTGCGGCAGAGGGTGCAGTGTGGTCAGTGATGCCCATCTGAGAGCGATTTAGGGTGTGAAACTTCATGCAGGTACAAACAAAACTGAGACACAGCGTCATACTCGCGTGACATCTTATGCATGTAGTCATGTTTCATTTCCTGCATGTAGTCATGTGATATCTCCCACGTGGTCATGTGATGTCTAACATGTACTCATGTGACGCACCTGACGAGTTGTCATGTGAATTCTCCCTCATGTATTTATGTGACATTTTAAATGTGTTATCATGGAACTTTGCCCTCACATAATCATGTGACATCTCCCTCATGTAATTATGTGACATCTCCCTCATGTAATCATGTGACATCTCCCTCATGTAATCATGTGACATCCCCCCACATGTTGCAGTCTAAGGGATGCCTGGGGAATGTGGTGGTATTGGGTTCGCTGCTCGATCATTGGGGCGCTCACAGCCAGCCCAGGCTGGATTTCCCCGCAAACTGACTCCGCCTCTCTTTGTCCAACGTGCCCAGAGGTGCAGCGGAGGTACGAGGACACGTGCGAGTCTCTGCAAGAGGAGTCCATATCAGAGACAGCGGATAACTCGGCGGAGGAGGTGGGGGACGGAGCACTGGACACGGAGGCCGGGGAGATGACCGACGTGGGCGAGGATGATTACGACGAGGAAGGCAGCAACGACCCGGTGAGGAGAGCCGACCGCTGGGGGGACACGCACCTCCAAGGGGGTCAGGCTCAGGTGGCATCCCCCCTGTTTGGGTGTTTAATCAGTAGGCTGACGCCCATCTCCAATCCAATTAGCCGGAGCTACGCCTCTGTGCCACACAGGGGGCATTAATCTAGCCTCCTTTGAGCCTCCATTACCCTGACACACTTGGCCTGACGGCCTTGAATTAAGGCCATCAGTAAAGCAGGCTGCGTATCTTGTCACGCCCCATGTGAGATTTAGGACCGCCAACCCGTCCTTCTACCCCAGCCATTAAGAGAGAGGGACCTGGTGAATCAGTCCGTCCGCGCTCCGCTGTGTGCTGAACTTAAAGCTGCTTTCGAAGTTTGGTGAGGCGAGCAGGTGGGGTGGGGGGGGGGCATCTGGTCATCCTTGGCGATGCTGACCAGATAGCCCCTGCAAAAATGTTGGGGGTTCACTGCTGAGGGACGTGGGAGGACGATGGAGGCAGAGATTTGGAAAATAAGCTGGAAAAGCGGGGGTCACCAGGAGTGCGAGTCGGAATCCAGCCAAGGCACAAAAAGACTCTTTTGTAGATATTTTTAGGAGCATTAATAAGTGATGGCGTGTGATATGGGCTCTGCGTGGCCTTTTATTTCAATCCACGCCCCGCCGGCATCTGGATCAAGCAGAGACTGAGGCCGTGGCGCTTCTCTTTCTGGGGGGTTCTGCGGGAGGCCTGCCCGTATCCCATGGCAACGGGCGCAGGATGTCCTCGGCCGCGGGGCGTCGTCCCAACTCTGTCACGCACAGTCACCAGAATCCAGCGATCGAATGGCATCAGCTGGGGGTGGTGTGGGGAAATGAAGATGGAGCAGTGGGAAGTGGATGGAGGGTATGGAGGTGGGAGGCAGGGAGAGGAGGAGCAGGAGGAGCAGGAGTGTGATCACGCGTGGGGCCTGATCGGTAAGGACACCAGCCACATGCGGCAGAGTGAAATGGCGTGTGGCTCCCTGGGGTTTGGGCGGTGTGAATGTGATCGGAAGGTCATTGGTGTCACCAACAGGCCCTTAATCCCCAAATGCCCCAGGGCCGTCTGGCCCTGCTTTCTCAAAAATGTACGTCGCTTTGGATTAAAACGTCCGATAAATAAATAAAATGTAATGTCATGGGAACAGTGACAAATGACCCTGTTCTGGGAGACTGGTAATCGGGCGTCAGTGGCAATTTGACACGCGTCTCGCATCATGTGTACCATACATGTCACTATTGGGAACGGAGACTGTACCTGGGGATGACAGTAAGAAAAGGTGGGGGGGGGGGGGTGGCTTTAATTCCTATACAGTACCCCGTAAGCAGGGGAATGAAATTATACATGCAACATTTAAAACAAATTCATCACGAGTTTTTTTTTTTTTTGTTGTTTGTTTTGTTTTGTGTTTTTTTCTGTGTTTCAGATAGAGAACCATGTATCGGACATAGACAACTGAAAAAGGTAAATTTAAGTCATTTTGGCCTTTACTCCTGGGGCTGCGGGATACTATGAAATAAATGTAAAAACTGAACACGTAGGCCTCCTTTTGCACACTCACTCCCACACATTAGTCAACAGCAGAGTGAGACTGACCTGTGAGGACAAGATGAACCTGACACTGCCGTACAGACATGCAGTGCGAGGGAGACACCCTGACACCCCTGTAACTAGAAACAACAAACTTTAGATCAGGGGTCTCCAACTCCGGTCCTGGAGAGCTACTATCCAGTAGGTTTTCTATCCTACCCGGCTTCTGATGAGCCAGACTTGTTCTCAGGTAAATACCAGGAGCAGGTGGGACAGAAAACCTACTGGATAGTAGTTCTCCAGGACCGGAGTTGGAGACCCCTGCTTTAGATTAAGGATCAGGGTCCTGAACTACCACGCCCCCTGCTGGCCAGGTAGACATTAATCGTTAGATCTGTTTAAGGCCAAGCAGGGTCCTAATCATCAGACTCACGAAACTAGTTAGTGTCAGACTCAGTTCCTAAAAGGTGGTGCCACCTTCTCTGATACGCACAGTCCTCACCTGGCAGAGTGCCCGCCTTACCTTAGACTGCGTAGCATGAGAGGGTGAACACGTCCCTAAAAGAGCAGCGACGGAGGATCACCATGACCGTGAGAGCATTGGGGTTAATGAGATCAGCCGCATCATGCGGTCGAAGCCTCCGTGAGGCCCACACCCCCGTGATATCTACCACGTGCTGAAAGGGAGAGCAGGCGAGCTCCCTGCTGTTTCTCAGTGCTTCCTAACCCCCCGCCCCGAGTGCCTTTTCGTCAGCCATTTCTCTACTATGCTCAGCTATGATTTACTCCAGAAGAAAAGGAGAATCCCACCACTTCTGATTTTGTTCCAAGTTTGGAGCCATTCTTGTTCGGGATTTCATGCAAATGATAATCCGAAGGATGAAAAGCTCCATAGTGGACCTGGCCAGCTGTTTTTATAGCTAAGCATGTGTTTGGAGTTTGGCTGTAATGGTTTTCTCATGTAGGAAAGTACTGCTTTCAGTGGCTTTAAACCACTTTGGGGGGGATGAGCAGGCTGGATCCCATCCACTCAGGGAAGCACAGGGTAGCTGGCCGGGGACATCCTGGACAGCGTGTCAGTCCTGTATATGATTATACTCTGGCCTGTATATGATTGTAATCTGGCCTGTATATGATTGTCATCTGGCCTGTATATGATTGTAATCTGGCCTGTATATGATTGTAATATGGCCTGTATATGATTGTAATCGTAGCTAGTGTAAGATAATGAACAGAATATTGACTTTATTCCCACATTTCACATGGCAGGATATCGTAGGCCAACAGTAGACTGTGCTGGGGTCTCCTCATAGGCCACGCCCCCGCAGGGGACTATACAACCGAGTTGGGGCTGTGATTGGACACAACCGGGCAGGATTAGAGGCTGAAAACATATCTGATGCCTTCGCCTTTGTGGAAACGCTGTTCTGCGTCATGTCCGATAAACGGCAGCAGATTTGCTTTGACACTCATAAAATGTTATCGCTCGTTGTTGCGTGTTTCGTTTCTGGTGCATTATTTTTAAACCTGTCGCGTCCTTGAACACATCCCTTTCCTTTAGGCTGTAGGAAGTGACTTAGACGTGCGCAGATTTTATCTGAAGCGAGAATCCGATCTTGATGAGTATTTCTATTCAGAGCGGGTCCCCATCCTCGCTGGCGTCCTCTCCTTTGGGCGTCCCTGGCTCGCTATAGCAGCAGCCAGCCCCCGGCGCTGCTTACCCAGCGTACAGCCGCTTCGTTATTCTGCAGCTCGCTCTCGCTCACCGAAACAATCACATCGCCTCTAGAAAACAAAAATGCCCCCCGCCACCCCCTCCAAACTCACTTAAAAGTCGGTGCCTTGGAACTATGCTGTTATGTGGAGAGCAGCAGATGGGGAATAGCACTCTGATTGCATGGTACCCCCCCCGCAGATTATACTCCCACTTACTGAAGAATGATTCGCTTACCATGCAGTATATAAAGATATCTATACACGATGCATGGTGTAGGCTAGTTAAGTAAGATAATCTCACAAGCTATATGCTGAACGTGTACGTCACTGTAATCAGTGTAAACACCTGGGCGTGCGATTTACTGTGACCCTAATGTTTTCTGAAATATTTTGATTAAAGAGAGGACATGTACAGCATCTGCAAAGAGAGGAAAATTAAAGTATTAAAATGAAAAAAAGATGGAGAAGCCGATGGGCACAGGTGGGAAAGGTGTAGGCCTATAGATGGGTTTGACATCTGCAAGTCTGCATGTCAATGTTAGAAAGCAACAATAATAATAATGACAATAATCATATCATTGGCTGTGGTGCATTTTTATAGTGGCAATCGTGACCATTTTGCAGTGTTGTATGGTTATTCATTTAATGTAATCCTTAATTTGCTGTTCCTAATTACCCATCCACTTTCCACGGGATCTAAGGGCACAGCAAGCGGAGTGTGTTCGTTTCCGCGGTAACTTAATTGGCCTCCCTGCTCCAGGTTGTGAGTGAGAATGGGGCGTCTTTGGCGGTTTTTGTAACCCCCCCCCCCCCGATCCCCCACACTAGCTTCCCCCGCAGCCGCCAGTTTGTCTGTGCACTTCGTTACACGATTTCGTAGGCAGCCTGCCTCGCCTCAGGTTGAATCCAGGAAAGTGTCCATGCTCCCCCCCCCCTCCCCCCCCCCCCCCCCCCCACCCCCCACCCCCCCGCACAAACTTTCTCGCTACGCCGAGCACGA
>JABJVO010000078.1:21431387-21443826 GCA_026770805.1 Boulengeromyrus knoepffleri | reverse complement strand
CTCCAATGGGCTCACCACCCATAGGAGGGGCCATAGGGGTCGGGTGCGTTGTGAGCTGGGCAGTGGCCAAAGGCGGGAACCTTGGCGGTCCGGTCCTCGGCTGCAGAAGCTAGCTCTTGGGACATGGAATGTCACATCTCTGATGGGGAAGGAGCCTGAGCTATTGTGCGAGGTTGTGAAGTTCCGGCTAGACATAGTCGGGCTCACCTCGACGCACAGCTTGTCTTTTTTTCTTCTATTATTTTCCTTCCCCCATGCTCCCTTAGTCGCTCTATGAGTATGAGAGCCTTACTTGCACAGTATTTTTTTTTCCTGTGAGGATGTCATACTTTTGTTTATTGGTAAGTGGAGTGTTATTCAAAATGCAGACCACAGACTGTGTAACTGATCATTAATAGCGCTAATAAAGTAGTGCTTGGGGGCAGTACCTTGCTCAGGGTATCTCAGTAGTGCCTTGCTGGTCAGGGATTTTGAACTAAAAGTGCACTTCCCTAACCATTAAACCACCACTGCTCTTTGTGGAAGAGTCGTCATACATTGGTGATACCGCTGTTGAATTCAGGGTGCTGAGTCGTGAAAAAGGTATAGGAATGTCAAGGATGTTGTACCACAGCACCATGGGCCACCTCTGTGTTTGTCGCTTGCAGGTGTAGGTGTCAATCATCTGGTCCATGGTGTCAACAGCTCCTTTGGTCTTCTTGTAGAATGTGATTCTTTCTGCTGTTTTCATCCACTGTATTATGGTGGTGTATCGTGCTCAGGAGGACAACAGCCATTCCTTTCTTTCTGACATAGCTGGCCATGGTAATTCTGGCACTGAACCCAAATTCTTTGCTGTGAACCTCCCTGGACTTGGATGCCTTCATCAGAGGAGGGATGTCTGGCTTGTTCTGTCTTAGAGTCCCCACAATAGTGAGATCCATTTCCAGGAGATGCTGCGCAAGAGGCACACTGGTGATGTTGCGACCTGTGTTTCTGAATCTACTGCACAACTGCCGGACAATGTTTTCCCCCAGATTCTTTTGAACTTCTTCCCCTGGTTGTCTCCCTGTGTAAACCATCCCATCTATTGCATATGGGGTGCGTGCATCAGGTCTTGCTGTGTAAAATAATCTTCCTGTTCGGTGACACTTCTGTCCATAGTAAATAAATCCCTGACAGCCACAATTGATAAGAATCACAGGTTCCCATGAAATTGTATGGGAAATGCATGTGGGTCATTTTTGACCCACTTATGGAAGCTTGGGGTAGTAATACAAATATTACAATTTCTTAAAAAGTATAAGAGGTAACTTAAATTTTTTTATGGAATGATATAAAAAACATGTTATTTGAGGAATACCTGGAATATGAAACGATAACAACTTTTCATTACAAAGATATTGCAAAAAAACGACCTCACCGGGTCATTTTTGACCCACTTGTGCATCCTAGGGTTAAGAAAGCTAGCAGGACTGCACTCCTTAAAAGTCAAAGAGGAAAAAAAATAATCGCCGGCTTGGATTCTTGGACAGAATAGCTTATTGATTACTCGACTTTGTGCATCACGGGAAAAACGGGCTGTCCTCCCTGCGCCGGCGACCCGAATCTCGGGGTCGATCGATTCCAGTGCTGTTTTGGGTTTCGACGGCAGCCAGACTTTGGGGCCGGTCGGGAGAGATGCTGATCGATAGCGGAATCCGGGAATGGGAATCTTGCAGAGGCGGTTTAATTAACCCCGAAACCGGCAACCCCTGGGCATGCACAATTTGTTTGAGTGATTCACGTAGAAATTATGCGAATGTCCGCTGCGTTTCAGTGCGGCTGAATCTGACGGGCGCTATTATTGCAGGACAGTGTCCGCAAGGTGAAGGGCTGAGTGGCGGGAGAGTGAGGGAGGAGGGTGAATTTCGGTATTAAAGTATAAGAATTCCTCAGGATAACATATGAAAACTGTTAAAAAGTCCACAGGCAGCAGACCTGTTAAAGTGTGTCTTTTTTTCTGACTGGTGGAGATTAAGTTACTTGCAGGCTTTGGGCTTGGTTCCTGGCAGTAGTGAACTGACACCTGAGTGTGGTGATGATGAAATTTCAGATAAGCAGGGTAGTATTTCAGTCAGTATCTTGAACCATCCAATGACACCTGAATATCAGGCCAAGGTCTCTGCCATCATCTCTGGAAGCCTGGAAGATGTAGGTGTCCTCTCCGCTGCTTTTGTTCTTGAATTTATTTGGTACTGTGGTCTGCAAGAAGCATTCAAGTACTGATTCTAATGAACTGTGTACACAGGACTATACAGTGACGGAAATAATTATTTGACCCCCTGCTGAATTCTTAAATTGACCCATTAATAAAGAAATGGGAAGCCTATAACTTCACTGGTAGTTGATGCCAAACAGTTCGATTTTGGTCTCATCTGACCACATCACATTCTTCCAAGCCTCATTGGAATTATTCCAGTGTTCACTGGCATACTTGAGATGGGTCTGAACATGGGCCCTCATGAACAGGGGTACTTTGTGAGCACTGCAGGATTTCAAACTATAACTGCATACTGTGTTACCAATGGTTTTCTTGGCGACCGAGGTCCCTGCTGCTTTGAGATCATTAACGAGCTCCTCCCGTGTAGTTCTGGGGTTAGCCCTCACTGCTCTTAAGATCACTGATGCCACACAAGACTAAATCTTCCTTGGGGCCCGAGATCCAGGGTGATTGACAGTCATTTTGTCTTTCTTCCATTTGCAAATAATTCCACCAACAGTTGTCATTTTCTCTCCAAGCTGCTTGCTGATGGTCATGTAGCCCATTCCACCTTTGTGAAGGTCAACAATCTTGTCTCTGACATCCTTAGGCAGCTCTCTGGTGTCTCTCATGGTGATAAGATTGAAGATCTACGAAGGTTAGTGACCAAAGAATACTCTTTAAACAAAGTAATGCCATTAAATGTGAATGCTGGCTTAAGTACTACTTGTGTTGTGTTAGTGTGTTAATTTCTTGTTGACTTGTAGGGGATGAAATACTTATTTTCCTAGATAAATGACAAATTGATTTGTACCTGCTACATAATGATTTTTTCTTGTTTGTTTTGTTGAAATCTTCTGATGTTGAAATAAACATACCATTGAAATGAAAGACTTCTCTTTTCTTTATAAATGGGAGAACTTAGGAATTCAATGGGGGTTCAAATAATTATTTCCCTCATTGTATATGTATAGTGAAACATGAGCCTTGAGAATTTAGTCATTAAGTAGAAAGCTGGAATGAAAGGTCTCCTCATTTCCGATGTTAGGTCTCATGCATGAGGGGTTTACACACACTACTAACCTGCTGTTTAAACCTATTTCCCCTGGGCTATATTACTGGGTTAAATTGGACCTCTAGATACCATAAATGGCATTAAATGACCTGGGATTATCGGTCAATAATAAGCTGTTGCACCCCTCTCAGCCAACCAGCCGGTTTCTGTAAGAACATTCAGGACAAGAAAGAGGATGCACCAGCGACAGTCCAAGCCCTCGTGACAAGTAGATTTCTTAGTACCTCTGTAATATCCCAGAATAGGAGCATAAATGAGAGTCTTTAATTTAGCAGGGATGAACAGTTTATATCTATACTTTGCTACATTAGCAAGATAAATGGGAGTAAGACAGGATATTAGAGTACATGCCGTACACCCTTGCGCCTGTTTCTGTGATCTATCTCGCCGTTATCCAAGCTCAAAGCTGTAGACTAACACTGAGGGAAATTCTATAGAAATTCTGTGTGCCTCGCGAGTGGCGACCGCAATTCATTCTTCTCAGCTGTCAGGAAAGCGAGTCGAGTGCCGATGTGTAAACCCCAAGCTGTCATGTCTCCACACACGGCTGCCCGGGTCTTAAATCTGACCCGCCTGCTCTGCCAGAAGCTGCATTTTGACTGTTTCCCTTGGGACAAAAGAAAAGGAAAAAAAAGGAGGACGGAAAAGGGCAACAGAAAAGAAACTGTAAGCACAAAACTTGAGTAAGAAGTTCAGCTCACTGCTTTATGCTCAATGATGTCAGATACCCCAGCAAAATACCCCAAGTGACTTTGATACACGTTCTCCAAGGGCAGGGAAGATCTGCAGACTCATATGGATAGGAAAACTTTGTAGAGTATTAGAGGAGTCGATCGGCTTCTCCCAAATGGAGAAAAGCAGGTCTTTTGTAGCTGTGTGGCATAGGAACAAGACGGAACGGGGTTGGGTTCATGTTTATGGGGTTATGTTATTGCTGCAATAAGGAACCGAGAGCAGAGCATTGATTTTTAAGATGGTGATGTTGTACAGAATGCAGGACCTTCAGGTTTTTTGCTTCGTGCTGTCCATAAGACCCTGGCAGACATTTGCAAATGCTCACATTCCTCCTGACCTTGCTGCGAGATGAGGAACGTGCCCTGTGTGGGAGATGGTGTCTGCTGTCCGACGTAGGTCAGCTTGCCAAATACGGTCAACACAGATGCCATGAACCAGAATTCCGTGGTACATTTGACACAAGGCCAGCAGAGCAAAAACAACGCCAACTCTTTAAACTGACCCTTATACAGTTCACTAGGTCTCTGTTTTTAGATAATCATCCAGCAATACTGGGTCAAGGATAGTGTTTTTTTAATTTTTCAGAAGCTTTATTGTAAGTATGTGGAAATACAGTATGTCTAGGTGATGCTGGAGAGCACCGAATCTATTTCAGGCTTGAAAACGCACTTTCATTTTCATCAGCACAATAAGGGTGGCCTTTAGATCTGTGAGCACTGGAAGGAAAAGGGCAGCTATCACAGAGGAATTACGGTCGGGGGACGGGTGTGTCATTTCTGCGTTGAATGACAGGGCAAGGCGAAAATCACTTCGCGAAATTGGGTGCTGACAGAAAATGTCACTCCGGTAAACAAAGATGGCGGCCAGCCCATCCTGGTATCTAGCCAGCCTTTGTGGACACTTTAGTTCACGCAAAATGTGAAACAGATTCAATTCTATTGTACAGTATCTGTCTTAAGGGAATTTTCAGGTGCAAGCAGGCATTGAGTATCTTGTAATATAAAAATAGACACTGAGAGCATATATTAATGAGAGGTTTCATCCCACACACTGATTTTAACATACCTGACATCAGTTTGTGATGTCTGCCAGATGCTGAGCATTTACCTGAGTCGATTGCCCTTGGAGCAGCAAACTCAAACACCGAAATGCCTGCAAACGTTAATCAGCTCTGCGAGACCCTTATCCCAGAGCATGCAGAATCCTTATACCCTTCAAAATCACCTGCGGCCCTGTTTACCCCTAACAATTTACCCCTAAGAATACCCCTATAATCAGGGTTGACTGAAGCTTATTTTACCCATTTTTTTTATGAAAACACTCCCCCTTGTGGATTCACCAGCTCTTTTCCGGTTATGTTGGGATTAGAAGGACATCGTGGGTGATCTGTGTACCGGCACACTGGTCCCGCAGCTTGGCAAATGCGTTTCTACCTCATTACTTCAGCTCTGTCTTTTATTCGCCAGATGGAGAAGAGGAACGTCTCAGGGTGAAGCAGCTGGAATGATTGGTATTCATACCTCAGCTTTCTGCTCCGGCTGCCTGGATTTGACCACGTGCTTGGGCAGCGAATGCCAGCCGGATTCTAGAAGTTTCCCTCTTAATAATCGCCAGTGTGGTTTTCTGGGCTTTGTCCTCTCTGACATCAAAGGCAGAGAGGTGCGGTCTCCGTGGAAACCCCCTGGGCCACTTGGCTATGCCTCCTCATGTATTTGCCATGTATCCCAGGCAGCTAAAAGGTTTTACGGGGCCGAAAAGTGTGTCGGTACTGTGTGCCATGGTTTACATTCACAAGACTCCCCTGGGCTGGAGCAGTTTGTCCTGTGCCTGGCCTGCATCTTATGACCAAATTAAGGTGCATTTACTGAACTGGGACAACTGACAAGGTAAACCAGCTGTAGCATAAATTCAGGTGAAGGTGCTGCAGGACTGACTCCGAGGGCCAGTGCTGTCTTGTGCTTTAATTTTTTTCTACACCAAGGAAGCAGTGAGATGAAGTAGAACAGACTCCAGGGTGTCAGACAATCAAGGCTTCATTTAAACTCTGCCATCTCTACTGCCCCACAAAGGCAAAATACAGCAACTACACTAACACTGTGTTGTTATGTTTGTCCAGCCATATGTGTAGTAGGTAGGAAATGATGGTGTTTTCTACAAAACTGGGCATAGGTGAACAATTAAACAGTTAATTAAATAGTTTCCTCCTGGATGATATAAGTATTCTGTTTCTGCCCTGTAAGGGACCTGGTTTTTGTCATAACTCAGTTTTCATCAAAAAATGCAGTTGTGCTCTTATCCCTTTTACGGCAGTATAGGTGCCGTTTCATAAGAAGGGTCTTTGTATACGTCTCAGTGAGAGCCTCTCTCGGCCTCCTGATCTAAGCATCCTCTCTGTGTGTCACTGTGTCGTATTTTCAGCTGACTGTTTACCCCTGGATTTCTCTTTGTCACCTTATCCGTAGCTTGTCACAGCATTATGGACATTCAGCGTTGCAGCAAAAACGAAACGCACTTTAAAATTTAGGTCAAGCAGTGACATCGTATTTCACTGCCAGCTAATGACTAGAACAGTTTTAAAACGTGATTTCTTTTAAGAATGCTTTTTTTTCAATACTGACCCCCCCCCCCCCACACACACACACACACCTACAGAATACATGCCAAAAGGCTTGAACTAACTAGTAATTTTGTGGCATCATGGATTAGGTGCCATTTCCTTAGTGTGGACATTTAATGCTTGGCTCTGGCCATGGATGATAATTATTAAATTTTTAATAGCAAAGATGCAGTGGCAAGGCGGTGTTTGTCCCCACCTTGTGATTAAAAATGGTATTACGTCCACTCACTCGATTCGTGGGATGCTGTAATTCTGGGAATTTAACCGGATCGGTACCTGGAGGTTTGCCAGTTTGTGTGAGTTGTGTCACTATTACACTGGGGCAGCCAAGAAACTGCACCTATTTGGCCAGTCCGTGCTGGAGCACCTATGGGGAGAATCGCCATTGACCTCATGGGTCTCCTGAATGAAACTGAATGCTACAATTGTTACATACTAGTAGCAACAGAGAGCAAGTAGAAGTCTACTGTTTACCCAATAAACAAGCTGTTACTGTGGAAGTGCCATAATGGGTATGTTGTTATAGAGCCTGAGGGAGACTTCACAACGGCCAACATTTCAGAAGTCTTCCAGCAGATCTTTGAGTTGTTGGAAATTAAGAAGACTTGCACTACTCCTTTCTGATCACCATCAAATGGATAGGTGGAAAGTTTCAATGCCACTTTCAATGATTAATAGGGATGGACAGATCCAATCTACCGTATCGGTATCGATCCAATATTGGCCAAAATTACTGGGGGAAAAAACGAAGAGTATGCGATCCATCAGTGCGTCATGTAAATGCTTAGTTGAACTTAGCTGAATGATATGTAGTAAAGGCAACCGTATCATATAAGCAGCACGTCCCGTGATGTACGTTGGTGCAACGTCAGACTCCAAGCGTGTTGCCAGCATGTCTGCGGTATGTATGGATGTTCTTTAAGAAAAAAGCTGAACTACCATGTGCAATATATGCAATCGGAGCGTTTCGAGGGGTAGCAGTAGCGTTAGAAATTTTAACACAATGAACTTGATTAAACACTTGCAGAAATATCATGCAAAAGAATACGCCGAATTTATTCAGACCACATCGGCAAAGAACAAAACTGTTCCCAAGCAACAAAAAAATCTAGGAAACAATTCAGAGAAGCTCCCTTCGGACAGCAACAAAGCCATGCTGATTACACAGAAGGTCGCTGAATTTGTAGTGCTGGATGACCAGCCCCATTCTGTTGTGGAAAATACAGGTTTTCGACATTTAGTGGAACATTTGAACTTTTTCTCTGAAGCGGCGATTACAAACACGTACAGGCAAGTGTGTGAGTTCATTTCGAAAAGTCTAGAGAATGTTAAAATAAAAAGAACCAGCAGTTATTACATAACTGAGTCAGACTGCGGACTGTATTTCTTCCTTTAGGGAAGCAGAATATTTGATTGACTGTATGAGCATTATGTACTATTGATAGCCTAGTCGATTTAGCGAGAAAAATAAAATATCGGCTCGGGATCGGCAGATACTCAATGTTCTGGAATCGGTATTGGTATTGCACCAAAAAAATCGAGCCATCCCTACTTACTACCATTGCTGAACATTGTCACTGGGTTTGGGACCTGATGTCATTATTTGCTGTGATGGCCTACAGAGCCACAAACACAGCTCTACAGGTTTTACCCCAAACATGATGCTTTTCAGAAGGGAACTTGCTGAGCCTATTGACTTGGTAGTTGGCCTGCCACCTGATCACAATTGTGGTAGGTCTTCTACACAGTATGTTGGTGAGCTATGAGATCGGAGCTGGCTCACAGAATAGCAAGGGTAACTCTGGGTCAGTCTGTGGAGTGGACCAAGAAGCATTACGATAAGCACATGGCTAAGAATCTCTATAATATTGGAGATGCTGTATAATACCTAATAAAGGGATCCAAGCGGATACCAGGAAAAATCCATAAGTTTCTCCCGAACTTTAAGAGCCCCTATGTCATACTGGGCCAATTGAATGACCTTGTGTGTCGGATTCAAAGGAGCCCTCTGGACAAAGGTGAAGGCTGTTCTGCACAATAAACTCAAGCCTTACAACTCTTGCACACCTCTGGATAATCGCTGGGTGCTCAAGCACACGGAAGCATGGAAACCCACAGGAGTTCCACCCCTTGATCATGATGAAGGCTTTCACGATACATAGCTGGGTTTGTCCAGTTCGTTTGAGGAGGATCAAGGCAACGATCATGAGGAGAAGAGTGAGCCGGTTTCCTTCCCTATGCCTCCCAGCCCTACACCTCAGCTGGAAGTGGGAGCACAGGCCAGCGGGGGTAGTAAAGTGACAAACACAGGACCCAGCGCCCGGCAGGGCAGAGCTAACGAGTTCTCCTTTGAATCAGACACAGATGGGGAGGCCAAGGAGAACCAAAAGACCACCAGTAACGTTTGGAGAATGGGTGGGTCTATGAACCGAATCAATAACTGGACTGATAAAAAGGATTGTTCTAGTGTTTAAAAAAAAAATAAAAGCAGCCTGACTGCGATATTTAAATTGTTTGAATATATTCAATGTGGGCCATTCATTAGTATAATTGTTTATGTTAAAACCTATTATGTTAAAGCTACCGCACTTTAAAACCAATGGTGTTTCTGTAAGGCACCTGATATGGGGTTACGTGATTTTGCTTGATTTAGCATGTGCGGCATGCCGTGTTAAAGTGGTGGGTTTGCTGTTTTTATGGGCCACGTAAGTTGGACTGTATTAAGTGCCCTGGTCTGCATTACAGTCTGCTGCTTCAGGAATCTCAGGGTGTCCCTCGTCATTAGTAACTGAAGCAGTTTATTAGCCCGGAGGTGTAGTAGATTCACCCCGGCCCTGGAGCTACACAGAGCGAGAAAGAGAAAGAGAGCTAAGGGAGAAGGTCACAGGAAAGGTCACAGGATTGATTAATCTCCTTACTGATTAGTAAATGCTGCTGAAGCCAACGTTCTTATTCCCCACAAACAGAGCAGTGCGCTGAGCTTTTATCATTTTAGCTCATACAGTCATATTTGCAGAGCTTTCTGTCCACGTTGAAGGAGCTCACAGGCCAAAAGAGAAAAAACAATTGAATAAGAATAAGCAGGCAGTGGTGCAGTTACATGAGGGTGTCAGAGCACATGTAAATACTGCGATACGGTGGAGCATTGCTGATGACTCCTCTCATCCTTTACACTCCCTCTTCAGCTTCCTCCCCTCGGGGAAAAGGTACCGGAGCCTCCGGGCTCCACAAGACCGTCCAACAGCTTCATCCACCAAGCTGTCAGGGTGCTGAACTCTGCCCACTACCACCCCCCCTTGGCCTCTGCCCCTGGACCGTAACAAGAGAGTCACTACCTACCAAGTATCCAACCGTAGCTGCTACCATATGAAGACCCAATATTACATCTGCTGTTTAACTGTCTTTTTGCACATCTCATAAGCCGCTCTAAAAATGCACCTCCTCACTTTACATCACTGTTTTTTTGCTGTTTTTGCACTACTGACTGTTGCATGCAGAGGTTTACTATTTTTAGTACTTTATCTTATATGTTTATACTTTGTATACTTTTATATTTTATATTGTACTATGAAGATGAGAGAGAAACAGCATTTCGGTTCCCTTGTATGTTATGGACATATAGTGAGTTGACAATAAAAGGCTATTTGATTTGATTTGACACGGCTGTAATGTTTTATGCATTTTTATAAATATAGCCATGTTTATAATGCTTAATGAATGCATTATAATGCATTATGAATGTGTTTATAAATGACTAAAAACATGGCCTTAAGTAAAGTGTTACCCTAGATTTCAAATTATTATAATTTTTTTTAATAATAACTAAAAAAATGATAACACTGATGCAAAAACATACACGGGTTTATGGCACTGCAGTGCAAAGTTTATTATTTTATTGTGTAGCCATCTAGGAGTCTACAATCCTTAGTGAGAAATCATACAAATGCCGGTATTTCCAGACCTTCTCAGTCAAGGACTTCATCCCATTTGCCCCACTGAAGAGCAAACGCACTGAGATAGTACACACTTTGGTGACGTATGTTGTTGTAAGACACAAAGTGTGCAAGTGTATGTGTCTTCAAATCTGCTAGCTATTTTTTATTATTATACCGTTCACTGAGGGTGGAAAATGCATTTACGTGGAATTTTTAGTCCGCATTCTTTTGGACTGACTTCCTGTTATTTTTCCCATGGCCAAAGAACGATCTAAGTACATTTCTGTCACTGAGCGGAGCATCTGCAAGGGTGAATCACAATGCCAAGAATGCAAAGACCGTATTTCTCTCTTGTTAACATGCCGTCCAAGAACAAACTTGGCATGCAATGAATCATGGGATTGGTCTCGTTCGGCAAAGATGCAACTGATGCAACTTGATATTTGGGGTGGAGCAAGACCAACATCCATGAATTTTTACTGTCCTTGTGTTCTTAGAACTGGAACTGGTCTTGGCAATGGAAGATGACATGAAACAGGTGCATGAGAACCAAAGTACGAGATTTACACCAGTTCTGGGTTGGCAGTATATTGTCTGTAATGGAATGAATGACTCTCTGTACCCCTGTGCCAAGTGTTTAATATGCAATGCATTTTTTAACAGAGCCTGAGAGTCCATTTTATCTATTTATTTGGTTGTGTGGTTTCATTTATGTTATTTAGGTTATTTACATTTTTGACATTCTAATTCCAGTGTCAATGTTTTTAATTAAAGGTTAATTGCTTTTTAAAGGCTGTTCTTGCATTATTATACTATCATAGTATCATATCAGTGGCATAAAATTTTCTTAAAATGATCCTATCTTAAATTACGTTTATCGCAATTACTTCTGAGACAATATTATCGTCCAACAGAAGTACGGGCCTATGTATAACCAGTGCTTCGTGCCACTGGATGGCCTCTTCTACACAAGCACTTTGCTGCCCCGTGCTGATTCAATTTGCACCTTTGTCTTTCATTATGTTCAATTTTCACGTCGCTGTCTTACCACTGTAGGATAAATAATGGGTTATTAATTAGTGAAAGTAAAATTGAATCTTATTACATTGCTTATTCATTTTAATCACTGGGCAGGGAAGTACAGTGAAGCCATGAAACATACTATGGTTAAATGTATTCATTTTTAATTATGTAGCTGATTGTTTTTATCCACTAGAGGGCAGTCACACATAGGAGATTTCCAAATTAAGGGACGTGATGCTTCAGGAAAGCACTGCAGAGGAGAGATTCAGGTATTCCAGTGAGGAATGGTTACAGATCAGACAGACCCACCATCTGACCACAACACAGAGTAATTACACTTGTAACGGTGTCAAAACAAAAGCTCAAGATGTGTGACATTTTATGATTAATGAATTAATGAAAGCATGAATATAACTGAGGAGAATAAGGAACCCCATTATGTATGAAACCTCATTGTGGTTGCATCACTTCCTGTGTGATGTATATAGTGACCTTCTTTCCTGTGACTGCTGTATGTAAGCATAGAGAAGACAGAGAAACAGTGAAGTTACAGAGATTCAGGATGAGAGTGTCCGTCTCCACAGATCTGAGGTCGGTAAGACACGTAAAAAGGCTCCTCTTCATCATCTGATGGGCTTCCAGGTGAGAATCACTTACACTAGGATGACTGTATTTTCACTTCCTGTTTGTAATGACTAACAGTAGACATACTAGGAGAATGTATAAACTGACTATAATTTGATACCATGTAACTGTATCCAGTTATAACGGACTTCAAGGGACCTGGCAAAACAGTCCGTTATATCCAGAGTTGCTGTTTGCCCAGAACACAA
>JABJVO010000078.1:21389575-21405858 GCA_026770805.1 Boulengeromyrus knoepffleri | reverse complement strand
TGACCCCCCCAATAATCAGATCCAGCCAATATAACCCCCCCAGTAATCATGTTTCCCCCGTAATGAGTGGGGACCTCGACCCCCCCAATCTTCCAGCCAAAGTTACGCCCTTGCATAGACAGACGGACTGATAATGGACACTGCAAAAGCTGGATCTGTATAGCCAGCTAAAAGTTTGCCCTGAGTTTTGTTCGTCGCTTGCTGCAGTTAATTTAACAGGTCTTCTCAACCCCAGCTCCACCTGGTGCACTGGAACACTAAGTACCCCAGCTTCGCGGAGGCTGCTGCTCAGCCAGATGGCCTGGCTGTGGTGGGCGTCTTCCTGCAGGTCTGTTTCACTCCCGGCACACCTGCCTTGCTGCTGTTTGTGGTTCACTACACTAAGACATGAATTATGTCTCCTATCTCAAGGGCTATCTGTTACTGGGGGGTTCCTCCAGGACAGTGTTTCCCAATTCAGTCCTCAGGGACCCATTGAGAGTCCACATTTATGCTCCCATCCAGCTCCTGGTGTGGACTGTCTGGCAGGGAGCTCGGAGGGAGCAAAAACATGGGCTGACTGTGGGTCCCGGAGGACCAGATTAGGAAGTAAAAGATCTTCAGTACCATGAGCGAAGGATGGATGTGTGGATGAATGGATGGACGGACTGTTATTTGAATCAGTCGTTAATATGTGTGTGGTTCTCTGTCAGATCGGTGATGCCAATCCACATCTACAAACGGTTCTCGATGTCCTGGATGCTGTCAAGACCAAGGTAGGACTGTGCCAGGAAGCCCAGATGGCCCGATAGCCTGGTGCTCGTTACCGTGGCAACCTGACCTGGCATTAACCTTTAGCTCTCGCATCTATTTCACTCTAGGGCAAGCAGACAACGTTCACAGACTTTGATCCCTCAATCCTGCTGCCTGGTTCTCTGGACTATTGGACTTATGACGGGTCCCTGACCACACCCCCGCTGCTGGAGAGTGTGACCTGGATTGTGCTGAAGGAGCCAATCAGTGTCAGCTCTGACCAGGTTAGGCCCCGCCCCCTCTCCTCTTTGATGCCCCTGTTACCTGCTGCTTAGAAACAAATATAATCCACAGTTTATGTAAGTGAGCTTCTAAATATAACTTTTTATCTGGTCTGGCTTGTGAAACCAGATGCGAATACTTTTATCTTCTTGCTCCTCAACCATATCCTCTTTCATCTGGCACTCGTCAAAACTGACGCAAGACAAGCTGTACCTGAATTAACCTTTCAAGCAGCCAGTGCCGATGTCTTCCTCAGTCCAACGGCTGAAAAGTTACAGCTACTCATTTGGGTCGGCTGCAGGGATCCTGACGTCTGAGATTCGGGATGTTATGAGCGGCATTGTGTCCTGATTCTTTCCTACTCCAGCCCCAGCACCTTGAGGTTGTGGGTTCTGATCTCGGGCAGGGTGCAGGCTAGTGAGAGGCAGCCCCACCGCGGTGTCTTCTGGAGGGTGACGAGGTAGCCATGTGCTCCTCCTCCCCCCCCCCCCCTTAACTCCCACTCCGTCTCCCCACAGATGGAGACATTCCGCGGCCTCCTGTTCACCTCCGAGGGGGAAGAGCCCTGCTGCATGGTGGATAACTATCGCCCCCCACAGGCACTTAAGGGGCGCACTGTACGCGCCTCTTTTGAGTGAATATCAGCAATATCAGCCTATTGGCCCCACCCCCTGTCATGACCAGACCCACCCAGACTTGACTCCACCCCCTTTGGAGAAGCACAGAACTTAACCTTCACAGAACTTAACCGCCCCCCCCATGTGTCTGTTTCCCCACTCTAGTGCAAGTAATTCCTCTCCTGCTCCCCAACACCTCCTGTGATTGGGTGGGGGGGGGGGGGCTGAGATTCCATGCCTGATCTGCTGTGGATCATCACGGGTTCAAACACGCAAAAGTCACATGACACCATGTCGCAATTCAGGAAACAGGATGTAGCCATAACCAAGCACCCCGTGGCCGAGGTGACACGCCCTCATTTTGTCATCTGCCGTCAGATACTAATCCCTGCTCGCCGGGTTCCCGGAGACTGCCGCTCGATCTGACCCCCTAAAATCTGTCGCCCCCCGGCAGCGAGACATGCAGTCACGCACAGCAGTCCCACGAAATGTGGCAGCCTCGTCCGTAATGGCAATGTGAGGCCACTCAGTGCTGAGATTTACATTCCCCATCTCACGTTCCCCCCCAGGCTGAATTATTAGTTTGGCAGCTTTTTAATTTATTATTTTTCTTTGCAAAATGATTCTTATGTTGTTTTATTCCTAGAATCTCCTCCTGGCATGTTCTGAGACAATGGTGAGGGGGGGGGGGGTCACAGAGTGACTGGAGGCAGATGAATGAATGGACCAGAGGAATTAATTAATCTAGCATTTATGCCAGTTGTTCATTTTTTTTCCATCATAAACTAAACATACTTATGTGTTTTTCTCGAGAAATCTGTTCATGGCAGAGTTTATTTTAAGCCTTTAAGATAAGCAATATTGTCAGAGACCTGCTGGGAGAGTGTGGTGTAATTCTGCTGTTCTCAGTTAAATAAATCTATTTTATGACTTTTCTCAGCTGTGTGTGTGTGCTTGGTGTCGGGGTAATGCCACTTTGAAATGGGGATTTGGGGTCACAGGAGCACACATTTAACATGAACATGACCTTTGCACAGTTCTGCATGTGAATAGCTCATTGGCGCCTCCTACAGGGGCTGACTAGTCTAGCGGGAGAAAGAAGACGCTGCTGTCCAGCTGGACTCCAGTGCTTGAGCGCATTTTGACGTGGCCCAGTCTCCAAAGATGCACAAGCACACTGTGATTGAACTTTGTCCATTGAAGTATTAAATCCGCAAGACGTTAATCATCACCTCAGAATCTCACACAGAGCTGCAGAGGCCCGAGAATCAAGCACAGAGCTGTATCATTCTTCATCCAAGGCCTAACTCTCATCATAATTCAGTAAACTGTACTTCGTCTCCCAAGGACAGCCTTAGCTAACGAAATACAGACCCACGTCACTGTTTCAAGGACAGACCCGCTTAATCAGAGTTGCGTCACCGTGCATCATGGGTACAGGCATTAGTAATTGAATGCGGAACTACATCTGCAATACTTCACATCCCTAAGGAGAGAGATACCCCAAGACAGGCTAGCGATACCTTTTGCCTCAAGGACGGAGCATATTAAACGGAAGCGAGTGACACCACCGAGCGCGGGGACAGAAAGGGGGGGGGGGGGGGCCCTCAGGGAGGACAGGAAGGGAAAACTGGAGTCACCCATTAGCTGACCCCAGTCTGCCAGCTGGAGGTGACTCAGAGAGTCATGTGACCCTTAATCGCAGGCAGAGCGCGACAGCATGGCCACGTGAGAGACCTAACGGGCACACATCACCGTGCCGTGGTTCTCACGTGTCTGGGGTGCAGGGGGGTGGCAGTCACCTTGTCCCTATCCCTTACCACAGAGAAAGAGAAGTGTAAATGAACAGGGGGGGAGGCACTGCCGCAGGGCTTAAGAGTGCTACTGAGGCAGAATTTACAGCCCCAATCCCCCCTCCCAATGTGAAGGCGGGCAGCCAATGTCGAAGCGACAAAGCTCATTCCCACAGCAGCTGAGGTCAGGTGACCAGCAAGATCCTCGGCGGGGCGAGTTTGCCAGGAGACGGCGTTCGGCTCCCCGCCACCGGAGCAGCCTTTCCGGGAACCTTCCTGCCCGACGTCGGCCTCAGGAACCAGCTCTGCTGCCCTCGGTCTCGTCACCAGGGTTCCCAGTGTCACATACACAGACGAGCATTCAGCGCGATGGCGTCTTGTCTTTTAATCTCTGGCTGGCCCGGTGCTGGAGCCTGTCTGCCGCGTTACGTTTCAGATCGCAGCCTGCCGACGGGACACCCATTATCTGCATGCCAAGAGCGTCAGGAAGGTGTCCGGTACAGTACCCACAATGCCTTAGGGTTAGGCTTAGGCCGCCCATAGCTATGTCCTGGTCAACGTGACCCCGCCCACTCCATACGTAGGTACAGAGATTGGCGGGTATCCATGGTGACTGCGTGGGAGTGGTACAGGAACACAGCATACACGGGACACCTAAGTGCTGCCAGCAGGAGAGTAGCCGGCATTTAACGCCCTCTGCGTACCTGAAGTGGCAGCGTGGAGAGTGTATTTATAACACAGCAAAAAGCAGACTGAAAATGCAGCTGCACTGCAGGCTGACTCAGGCGGAATGCTGGTCACGACTCACCAGGCCGGGCACATGTGACGCACACACGCCACGTATGAGGGGCCGTACAGGAGGCAGCCGAGACCGAGGCCAGTCCCCATGTAGCAGTTCCCTGCCCGCCTCCCCCCCCCCCAGCACCCCTCCACCTTGCCAAAGGAAGCAGCCTCCTCACCTGCCTCTCCTGACATCAGCTGGACCTTCCTCATGTATACCTGGACTATCGACTATTTTACTTTATAAATTGGCATTTTGCTCGTTTGACCTCCTCTGCCGGCCCCAGGGCTCCCCCTATGAGTCTGGTTCCTCCCAAGGTCTCTTCCTACTAGGGAGATTTTCTTTGCCACTGTCACCTCTGGCTTGCTCACTGGGGGCTTTGGGCAGGGATAATGTAAAGCACATTGAGACGACGTAATGTGAAAATGCGGCATACGAATCACATTGAAATTAATTTAATCAAATCCGCAAAAAGGCAAAATGGGAAAATGGCAAAAATGGTAAAACGAAAAGAAGAAACATGTCAAGTTTAGATTTTTAGCTTTCTGGCTTTGTTTCAAGCTCCCAGTGAAGATGGAAGCCAGTTTGCAAGTGCTGAATGTCAAAACAGCCCCCAGCCAGGTGAGATGAGGGCGTCCCTATAGAACTTGCTGTGGGAAAATAAAAGAACCCGTTTAGCCACCACCTAGAGCCAAACAAGACAGACGCACAGATAACGTATGGGAGGGGGTCGCTTTTATGGTCACCCAAGAAGACTGACCTGGTGGTTTCCCTCACTGTCAGCAGCAGCAGAGTAACTGGAGGGGGGTTAATGTGTTCTTCATTCCCACTTTCATTTGCAGCTTTGACCTCAAGCAACTGAAGAATCACCTGTGGAGGAGAAACAGGAACCATCCCATTAATCCCATCAGGCCACGTTGTTATTCTGTCATTCATAAAGCTGCTTGCTCTGTGGTTTCTTATTACTACATAACCAGCCGTTTCTGCACCTCTACCTAGATCCATATGGGTGGGTTTCGGCCAATCCTCAGGGCCCTCACACAAAGCGGATCACTCCCAGCCAATCAGCAAAGCCGTAAGTACCTCGTTCGAGTGTGCAGGAGATAAAGAGTAATTTAAATATGTAGACTGATGTGGTTATCTGACGGAAGATTTGGAAACTGAGGTGATACATGGGTTTGGCTCTGATGAAAGGTGGGGCATTCTTGGGTTGGGGAGGAACATTTCAGTTGTACCTGTCAAAGGAGACCCCTGGCCCCCAAACTCCCCCGAGCCCCAGCTGTGTGGAATTGAAGACGGAATGTTCTGGAAACACCAGTGCCATTCCCTTCATTACGAGGCCCTGCTCAGTGCAACAGCTGCACATCTGGTGTCACGTGAAGCATGAATCCCCCGACAGATACGCTACACTCTGCTAAGCGTTCGTGATGAGCACGGCTGGACGGTGCGATTGACTTGCCGTGTCACTGCCTGCGAACCGGTGCCCCTCACTCAGCGAATCGGGGTGGAGGCGAGGCGATGTGTCAGCTGGGAGCTGGGGGGGGGGGGGGGCAGCGGTCCTCCTGGGGCCCTGCACCCATAGGGAGGCCCTGATCCTGACTTCAGGCCTGTCGGGGCACAGGCTGCTGAGCGCAGGAAAAACTCAAGCTAACGAGCCGCGAGATATAACGAACACACGCAGCAACGAACACACGCACAAACATGTAGAGACATGCACACAAGCATGCACATGTGGACTCACACTGCGTAACTACAGAATCACGGTCCATGGTTCAAATGATTTTTCATCTTGATTCCAGCGCATGTGAGGCACTCAATGACATGACATTGCAGGAAATGCAGCAGTTTCAGCATCCACGACACCTGCACCTGCAGCACATTAAGATCCATGTCCAGAAGCACTCTAGATGCCACAGAGGGTGTCTGCTGTGGTCCCCACACTGTGTAATATCACCCCACTGGCGAAACCACCTGGTTTGGCCATTTGAGATGATCTCCCAGTGTCTGTCTCCATGGAGACAGGTGCCCCTCAAACCCGAGTCCTGGAAGACTGGCAATGGGCCTCGTCGTCGCACATGCTCGTGAAGATTCCTGTCCTGTGGAATTCCAAAGCCCAGCAGACTGCCAGCAGCACTGCTGGGCGATTAACGCGGGCTGCGCTCGCTAGCCTGAGCAGCTAATGGCTAATTAGAGGCTAAATCGCGACACTGATAATGACGATAATGCCGACCGTGCAGCCACACTTCATGACAGTGATTAAATTAAGGCTCTCTGCCTAGCTACACCTGACAGACAGCTATGTGCTGTCTGCCCCCCAGAGGAAGAGACACATGGCAAAAGCCAAAACAGGGCTATGTGTGAATTAAGTGTAGTGCTGTATATGATGCCTGGAGTCACACACTGAGCTGAAATGTCATTCTCCTTGGTCGTAGGGCAAAAACAAGTAATAAATTGAATATAAATACTAAGACATATAAACATTATGTAGACATGACATCTTAAGACATGACATAAAGACAGACATAGTAAACCACCCGACTTGTGGGGAAAGACTGTGTAGATTGGTACAGAAGTTTGGTATTGAAGTAGAATGTAGAAGAAAGAAATTGATTTAGATACAGAGGCATGAGTTTGACAGTGAGGAGCCAGATTATTCAGTAGTTAAATCAACTGCGTTACCCATAAGCCTCATCATGCTGGCAGCATGCAGGTGCATAAAAAGTTGGCTTTGAAAAAATGTGTCAAAACTGCTCAGGAAGGCAGTAACATACGTGCGTGCGTGTGGGTGGGTGGGAGTGAGGGGTATAGAGTTTCTGCCCCAATTCAGCCCCGAACAGGCCTTGTTATGTGATGGGGAGGGATACAGTTTCAGAACAGCGGGGCCCCGTGGGGATTAAATTCAGGACATTACCAGCACCTCTGCCTGATGACGTTTGCTTTGTTTACCTCCTGTTGAAGGTGGGGAATGCGGGAGGGAGACGGGTCCGGCGGCAGACTGCACGCTTACAGGCAGTGGGGGTCGGCCTGGGGAGGAAGGGGCCACCTGTCTTGGTGGGAGTGACTTAGCTGCTGGTGCCGGGGGCCGCCAGGCGCTGGGTGTTCACTTGCTAAGCTGCAGGACATCCACTGCAGAACCTCGGGATGATGCTACAAAACAATAGTCAGCGCTTCAGGTTAAATTCTAGCTCATGCTAACAGGGTTCGAACGAAAGTGACTGCTGGGAGAGCGAACGACAAGCTCCAAAGCCTTCATTACCCTTCTTCATTACCCTCTCGGATTGCCCTCTGGGAATTAATAAAATATCTATCAATCTTCTTGGGAAGGCAGAAGTTAACCCCTGGCTCCACTGTAAATATGACCTTGTTGCACAGCAGCGCTAATCCGCTAATTGGCTAATGCACTAATTGACTAATGTGCTAACTGGTGACTGGCTAATCGACACGCCAGTTAGAAAAAGCAGCTGTGCCTATCTGACCCCCACTCTAGGTGGCAGTATGGAGGGCATGTCGCAAATGTCTCTGAAGATGAAGCACCAAGGTTTTGTGAAAATGTGAAATTTTGTTGTTTTTCATTTCGGCACCATGGAAAAACACAAACACACATGTATAAATCCTGTCTAAAGTTTGGATACACCAAGCCACCTACAAAGGAGAGCATTAGAGGGTCTCATCACATGACCTGGCCACCTGACCTAAACCCAGTATAAATGGTTTTGGAGGAAAAGCAGCCAATGTGAGCTCAGCATATATTTGGGACCTCCTTTAGGACAGCTAGAAAAGCATGTCAGGAGGCCACCTCATGAAACTGGTGTAGAGGAGACAGTATGGTCAGCCAGTTCCTGGAGGAACTGGGCTTAGGGCCTTGCTCAAGGGCCCAGTAGTGGGATCACTGTGCCGACCCAGGGATTTGAACCTACAACTATCTGAGACCTAAACAACAATCCCATATCCTGCTGCAGTCCAGAGTGTTAACCCTCCTTTGATCTGGATCTTCAGATCCAAGTCCTGGTCCGCACCGTCACACGCTGAACAGACAACAAAGACACACCCATACTTGAGTTCCCTCTGGGCTTGGCTTAGAGCTCAAGGCTAGTGAGGATTGTGCACTGACAGGGAGTGAGTGTAATATCATGGAGGACATACATATCAGGCAGATATGTACCAGCTCAGGCTGAAGCAGAGACTCAGCGCCTCCTTCCTCAGACTATCAGGGCCTAACCTGGGGCTTGGATGGCGTGTAATGCAGGACATAGAAAATTTTTTTTCGGAACAAGTGCCTTTTTGCAAGGCAATATCAGCAGGATGATGCAGGATATACTTCCATCGAGGCTCCAATGCTGACACTAAAAAGAGCTCGAGAGTCCACTTTCCATGAATCCTATCGTTTTACGCAGTTAGAGGAATGAGTTCATGAGAACTCATCTGCATCCAGCATCCCAGAACTACCATGTGCGTGTCTTATTTTCTTTTTAATTATCTGGTTCAGCGAGTTATGAAACAACAGTCGAGCACTGATTATCTCATCAGCAGAAAGAAGGGTAGGTCTCATCACCGCAAAACACTGGTCCGTACAAATTTCCCATCTCTGATGTGATCTCTGATCTCTCAGAATGGTGAGTCATTCAAGGGCAGGGATGAGGCCAAGGGAAGAGCTGTTATTTACTTCCTATGCACTATATATTAACAAATGCTGATTATTTCATACATAAACACACATAAAAGGCTTCCGAAGGCCTACAGACTTGCTCTGGTCTATACTGAGAAAAAGAAGCATTCTGATTGCATGCTTATATTTTTGTGATTTAACCATCACAGCGATGCCCTCCTGTATTTGACCTCTTTCCTCGGACAATCAGAACCACGTCTTCAGCCAGTGTAAGGAGAGCAGGCTTTGGAGACTCCAACAACATACAGTGAGGCACTGGTAAATAACACGAGTTAAATTCAGCCCAGAAGGTGTTACTATGTCATGGCACTGATCTTGTTACAGATCAAAGGTAAGGATTACAAAAGATGTTCCTGTTGAACATTATACTGGCCATCCTGTCGGTGTATAGATGTCAAGCAGGCGCACAGACAGAAAGCCGGCTGGGTTGTCGGTGGGGTTTGAACACATTTCAGGGAGAATCAGACTCCCCTAATTTTAATATGTGCCTTTGTGTTACCAGTGGTGCAGTGACTATGCCAGAATCTTCAGTGTTACACTGAGAAAAGCAAACAGAATTCCTAGAAACACATTAAAATTCTCCTTGACCTACGGGTGCCCAGGATTGTCTCCCTGTAGGTGCCGAGTCCTTCAGGAAAGTAATAATAATAATAAAAAAACAGCTCTGGATGTTTTTGCAACACTCCCATTACGACGCATATCTCACTGTTGGCAAAGCAAATGAAAACACCCCCATCGAATTGATTGAAGTCACAGCCGAAGGGGGGTGACGATGGCTTAGAGAGTCACAGGACGCTCCCATTGGACGGAGGGTGGTGGGGGCGGGGACTGGTCTCTGGGTGACCTTGAGGGATGAAATCTACCATGACGCTTTTGCATGAAGGTCGACGATTGTGGCTCCCTGAGAGAAACTTTGGGCCAGAGGCTGGACAGGGAGGTCAGCTCACCGAGAAACGTTCCCCACAACCTTCTGACTTTCCTACACAGGTTTCTTCTCAGCGGCAGCCAGAATCACTCCTTAAGCGTCTTACAGGGAAACAAAGGTCCGCATTGATGGTCATTAAAGTAATTCGGACTCTTGGTTTTTCATGCCCACTGAGAGAAACGGATGAGGTCGCATCTCGCCGGGGGGGTCGAGTCTCATTAGCGGCACTGAGTGGCGGGGGCCAAAGTCACTTCCCCAGCTCCTCCCTGAGTCTGCCAATATCATTATCCCGATACGACTCATGCCGTGTAAGAGCTTTAATGTGAATCTAAAAGGCTGAATTGCACAACCCCTTCCTGAAAAACGGGACACCTGGCCTATTTTTGGACACAACCCACCTGAGATGGCATCTAAGTTATAATAGACACATGTAATAAAAAAATTAAAATAAAAAACAATAAAGACCATATGAGCTGAATTACTATGCAGTGTTGTTTGTTGTAATAAAGATAATAAAACATAAGTGAGAAGCTATTAAATCACCGACAGACCAACCAACTGGACGTTATGATCTCAAACAGTGGTAAATTAATTTTGAATAATTCACTATGAAATCACTGCCTTTTGTGCACATTACTGAGCCTGTGAATAAGCTCTTTTCACCTCAAAATGTTTTCATTTCTAATCCAACTTCCTCATGCAAACCACCTTGCTGCATTTCCTGATGCACAGAGATGTGGTTAAATTTAGCCGTGGATGCTGCAACGCGCAGTTTGTACATGCTGGAAGGCAAGCAGAGGAAGGGCCTGTGTGACACTCACTGCAGAATTAAGATGACAGACAGATAGATAGATAGATAGATAGATAGATAGATAGATAGAGAGACAGATAGACATAGATTGATAGACAGATAGACAGAGACACAGATAGATAGACAGACAGACAGACAGATAGATAGATAGATAGATAGATAGATAGAGAGACAGATAGACAAAGATTGATAGACAGAGACACAGATAGATAGACAGAGAGACAGACAGACATAGATACATAGACAGACAGATAGATAGACAGACAGACAGACAGAGCGAGCCCTAGCAGGATGCAGATGAGTGTCCCATCCATTCTCATGGGTGTGTGTTTTCTGCGCTCTCCAGTGTAACATCTTGACCTTGAAACCTGAGCGCCGCCTCAGGGGTGTGAAAACGTCACCCCATACTGGCTCTGTTCTCGCCATTACTAGAACAATCTGAGTTTGTGCTCTTTTGTTCCTACTTAAGGGCTTCCAGTTTGCTCTGCTTTACCCCGGGGGGAGGGACACCAGCAGGTGTACAGGCTAAATTAAGCCAGGTTTTCCGTGAGGGGAATTGCTGATACCTTGATTTGCTTTTTTGGGGGGGGGGGAGGTGCAAATTTAAAAGCATGTAAGGTCACAGCTTTGACTGGCAGCTTGTTAAATACTCAGATAACAGCAGCATAGCCTTTGCTCTCGGCGATGCATGATGGCGGGATGGACACGCGGCTGTGTGCCACCCCCGGCGCCCCCCCCCACCCCTGGCGGTCCCTCCAGCACGCCGGCCGCTTGTCTGCATGACCCGGGTCTCCCTGGAGTGCGTGTTGGGTCTTGGTGGCCATGGAGACCGAGCCGTTGGGGCTACATGCCTCTTTATAGCGCCCCCCCGGTCATCCACCAAGACCTCCTCCGCATCGTCCCACGCTCGTTTTCCGGCCCACGTTCCCGCTTCTGTCTCATTACGGAATTGCTCTGTGGATGCTCCTTTTCCGGAATGATGTACAGCCATCTTAAGGTTCCGTCTTTGTCGGGATTGGATTGACATTCCGGCTCTCACACCCAGCTGTAGGAAGCCCAAGAACAGATATAACCTAGAACTCAGCCCAGCATTCAGCTGTAATGCATGAACTCACGGGTCTATTTCAGTAAAAGTATCTGTGATAAAATATATTTTAAAAAATATGCAGTATAGAAATGCAATAATAACAGTGGCTGACCGCGGGGGCTCAGTAGGGAGAGGGGGCATGGATTCCTGGGCAGAGTCAGGGGGGGCAGCACTTTGCAGGGTCCCCTGAACATGAAAAATGATCATTTACAAGCTTGGGGAACAATTGATCTGTGCACCCCCCCATTGAAAGTGGCAGCCATATTGGGGGTTTCCAGGGCGACATTTTGTCAGGGCTCCCAGAATTCTCACTGTCTAGCGAGGGCAGTCAGCCGCCACAATGACATTCCCGGTGTCTCGCACGGTGTGTTCATCCGCAGACGCTCGCTCACTCGCTCAGGAAGTGCCCGGGGCCAACATGACGAGAGGCCCCTGGGAGGCCCCCGAGGGCCACGTGTGAAAGGCTGGATAATCATTTGCCCTTTGTTCCGCTCCACAGGAGCCTGGCTGTAGGGGAACATGGCTTCATGGGAGCCCAGGATGGGATTTGAACCGCAAAGAGGCCCCAGCCTCAGGGAACCCGGGCAGCCCGCACAGCCCCCTGGGTAAAAATGCACGGTTGCTCACTGAGGGGTGAAGGAAAATGAGGCATGGGGGAGGAGCAGGCGGGACCGGGTCCTCGTTTGTGCTGTAAACACGGAGTGTGTTTTCCGCATTATGGCCGTGATGTAATGAAGCTTCCTCTCGATGGCGTTCCGCGCCACTGCCCCGGCTGCTAATTGATGTCACTCAAGTTTTTAAAAGGCCATTTCACTTATTCATAAAAGGAGACCTTGCAGTCTAGGGTTAGAGTTAGGGCCAACCCATCATAGGGTAAAGATCATGTGATGCTGCTATGAAACAGCCGGCTTTTGGCTGACCTGTCTGAATCTGGTTGTTCTGCTTATAAATGTTCAGAAAAGTATTGGTGCGGAGAAGGGGAACTTTCTGGCCAGCTCCTTGGGGGGGGGGGGAGGGTGCTTGGACACTGATGGGGATTTTATAAGCATGAGACACAATTTTCCTTCTTGATAAAAAAAAAAAACACAAACAATCTGTGCTTCTGAGCGATAAAGCCAAACTGCCAGCAAGTACTGGCTCTGGTAAACAAAAAAAAAAGGCTGTTTCTGGATAGATATAAGCATTTAGCCGCTAATACCACTCACTTAAATCTTCAGCACAATCTTCTCCTGATCTTTTACAATTGCTAATATTTACAGTGTGTTTATATAGCTGTCTGCAGAAACACTCATTTTTCTTGGGGACTATGACTTATATGAGGTCTCATATAAGGAGAGAATTATCATCCTCTTTATCTACGCCAAATGTCCCAGTCGGTGTGAGGATCACCTGCATTTATCCTTGATTCCACCTTTTCTTAAAACGTTTTAAAAATTTTACTGCTCACAAACTGTCACGCCGTAGACAGAGCGCTCCGCAAACGATCCAAAGGGTGCCAGTTCAGATCACAGAAGGCACTTGTTTTTGGTACCTGAAGAACCAGCATCAAAGTTACCCAACTGTGAAGATCATTATGAGTATAACTGCAAAACGAGACCAGAACACGTATCCTAGCAACCGACCAGGATTCTGTCCTGGGACCAGACATAGTGCACTACATAACCCATATAGCAAATGCAGATATACCTCCATCTGAACCGACACAGGCATTAATGAGCACAGCAAACTGTGTCTGAACGAGACCCATGTAAAGCATCTTGGGGTGACTCTGCTGTGAAAGGCGCCCACGTAAAATTAAACTGAACTGCATTGAAATGTGGAAACATTCTGCCAGTTCATTAAAACCAAGAGGAAACGCAACTGAGCATGTAAACTTTTCAACTCGGGCTTTCAATTAACACGAGCACACACACACACACACACACACACACCCGCTCGCACACGCACACACACACACACACACGCATGCACGCACGCACGCACACGCGCACACACACACACACACACACACGCACACACAGGATTGAAATTGAAATTATATCTTTATGGGGGCTCCATTCATTTGTATCTTACATTGCATCCCTGACTTGTGTGGCAGTGATGCTACCTGCTGACCGTGGGAGGTGTGTGGAGGTGTAAAAACACACTCGCATATTTAGCATGGCAGTCAGAGACGTCTGCGTCACTGGATGGGCATGAGCACGAACATGTAACTGCGCTCGAAAGCCCAGTGCCTCTTAAAGGGAAACGATCTGCATCCTCTGAAGTGTTCAGGCAGAACTCGGGTGCTCAGCTGCGGTAAACGGAAGGCTGGTCTGCTGACCGGCAAGTTACAATCCCTTCAAGCACCTGGTGGCCATGCACAGAATTACAGGCCCTACCTTTCACTCATGAATTACGAGGCCTCAGGAAATAAATAAAAATCACCAACTGGCTTATACATACACTACTTAAAATAATGCAAACCCAATAGCTTTTTTCCTGCCTGGTCATATGAGAGCGTAGATTTAGAACAAGTAGATCAGACTTTTCACTTCCATTTGCTGTTCTCACAAATAGACGGCACTTCATCTTTGTGCAATATTCCTAGGCCTGTTTTAAAGAAAGCGTAACACAGGTCTGGCATTTTTATGGGAGGGACTCAACATGCCTACTGAATACAGAAATTGAAGCAACTAGAAGAGCTCATTAACATTCTGTGTATAGAGTATTTATGGAGATGAGTGTCTTCGGTGGGTCGTGGCAGTGCGTTAACAGGAGCAGCGGGAGAGCAACAGAAGAGCAGATAGCCAAAGGGAAGACTAACATTGACTTTGCATCCCAGGACACCTCCGGTGCACTTCCAGAGAAAACCCCAGGAACAGCAGTTTAATGTAACTGTGTACGAAACTCTGGCAAGCTCTCTCTCACGCACTGGCCGGGGTATGATGACACTGCAAACGGGACAGCAGCCTTCCAAAGGCCTGGTCTGTCTGACTACACCATCCATGCGTTAAAAAAAATGATAACATGACACAATGAAACCCTGGGTCCTTTCTGTGTGGAGTTTGCACACTCTCCCCGTGTTTGCGTGGGTTTTTGCCGGGGACTCTGGTTTCCTCCCACAGTCCAAAAGCGTGCAGGTTAGGTTGACTGGTGAGTCTAAATTGGCCCTGTAGTTGTGTGAGTGTGCGTGTGAGTGTGTGCGCCCAGTGGTGTGTTGGCGCCTGCCCAGGGTTGGTCCCTGCCTGTGCCCATTGTTCCCAGGATAGGTTCCGGTCCCCCCCGTGACCCCAGTTGGGATTCAGCGGCTTCAGAAAATGGATGGATGGATGGACACAATGAAACATTCAATATCTAATCAGTGAAATTAAAACTGACATTGAACCATTTTACACCAGAGTTTTTCTGAAGACACTGAAGACACATATTAGACATTCGTGCGACAAAATATTTTTAAAAATACAAGGCTTCTTAATAATTCAGCCTCAGTGAATGTCTTACAGAAACATTAAAATCTCAAAATATATGCAGTGCATTAAAAAATAAATTAGGACCCTCAAGCGCATGTAAAGACAGCTATTCTGTGCAGCCGTGCGGCCCGTGTGTGTGTGTGGGAGACCTACTGTGTGACCAAACAAAGCCTGCCTGGGTCTCATTCTGTCATGCTGGGCACATGAGGCCTCCATATGCCTGCGTGGTTCCGCATAACCTTATATAAGTGTCTTCGTCTTTCATCCACACATCCAGGGAATAATCCAGCATAAGATGCTCAGCCCAGTCCTCACTTTCAGCGGAGAGACGACACTCGGAGGGCTGGAGCCCGGATAAGTGGCTATAAGCCAGAGGCAGTCAGAGGGGGGGCGGCTAATTAATGATTCAACCGACGTGCTCATCCTCTTGGCTGCTGTGGGCTCAGGGCAGGACCAGGTACAACTGGCGCCCCCTATCTGGACTTATTAATCCGGGGATGTTTCAGATGTTCACCATCATCCATCCATTTTCCTATCCGCTTGTCTTAGGGTTGTGGGAGTCCAGAGCCGATCCCAGTGGCAGCGGGTGGAGGGCAGGAAACAGCTCAGGACGAGGCGCCAGCCCAACGCAGGGCACCAGCACAACATTCTACTCAGTGTTCATTTTTTTCCAATTCTCATTCTTAATTTATGATTCTCATTCACATTTAATGTTGCCTTTTGATGGGTGAACTAGATATGAGATCTAATGGCGACTGAATGACATTCATATGCTGATGACAGACATCCCGCTCCAGCAAGGGAAACCGTACACAGGTACTGCCTCAGTGCTGAGTGGCGTCTTAGGACTCATGAGTCACAGACCCCTGCGATGTAGGACAAATGGCGTTAAGGTGATTTTGTTAACTGGAAGAAAAGTAACTATAGTGAGAAAACACTCCAATTTTCCTTCATTTTCTATGAAAAACCCTGTTTTAGGAAACTGAGTCCCATCTAGGTCTGTATGTGTGTGTGTGTGTGTGTGTGTGGGGGGGGGGGGGGGGGGGGACCCAAAACCGTAAACCTCCCTTTTTTTGGGGCCCCTTTCTCGCCCCCCCATTGGGAAACCCTCAGTTTCAAAAAAAATCGTGGTATGCA
>JABJVO010000078.1:21361242-21371841 GCA_026770805.1 Boulengeromyrus knoepffleri | reverse complement strand
TAACCCTCAATGATGGCTCTTGTGCATAATTGGACATCTCGGGTGGGGTGTGATGGGAGTGGGATTGGTCCACTCTGTACCCTGCTGTCCCCTGGTGCCTGTCTACTCTACACTCCGCTGTCCCTGGTGCCTGTCCACTCTGCACCTCGGAAAAGTTGTCTGTGAAGGGCAGCCACCCATAGTGGCACCCAGGGGTTAAGGGCCTTGCTCAAGGACCTGCAGATGTGCTGAGGCTGGGTTTGAACCAGCAACCTTGTGATTAATGGCACACAGGCTTAGCCCACTGAGCCACACACTGCCCCTTAACAAATAACACATAAAATAATCGATACTTTATTATTCCCCGTGGGGAAATTGTCTTTACATCTCCCTCAACTTGCTTTTTGTGGAATATTTTACTGATAAGACACTAAACGACTAATCACGAATGTGAAGGAAACAAATTCTCTGCCTCATTGGACAATTGCACAAGCTAAGAAACAGGATAGGGTCAGGGTAAATGTATGAGTATTTCATGATATTAAACATTATTAAACATTTCCCATAATGCAATTAGCACTTCTGGATGAACTAGCAATACAATCTCAGCTATTCACAGCACTAGGGTACTTGTTTAAAAATCACACACACATACACACAGTCCTGTAATCATATCCTTATGGGGACTGCTCATTCATTTCTATGGGAAAAATGTTAATGCTAACTATGACAACCTTAACCTTTACCCAGCCCTAACCATAACCATAAGTAACCAAACAAAATACAAGAGTTTTTGCATTTTTAGCTTTTTCATTGCTGTCACGGATTTTTATAAAATAGAGTTTTCCCATATGGGGACCAGGAAACCTGGTCCCTGCTGGTCCCCATAAGGTAAAAAAAAAAACAAACAAAAAAAACAGGTATTCATCACGTTGTGTACCATAAAGCAAGGTAAACTTGGACCACACACACACACATACAATCAGACTCTCATACTGTATGTACATAGAGTGCTCACAGAAAGTCTTGGGATGTAATGATGTTGCAAATTTACTGGTTTCATATCAAAAGTCAACTGACAAGCGATGTTCAACATATCTGCATATCCTCCACACAGATATTTTCTTTTTATTGTCATCATCTTCTTGACTGACTCATGCAATTCTATTCTTGCCATTTTGCTGTTAGTTGCAATTGGCTGCCAAAGGGATACTAAGCACACATTTGGCATTTTATGTTAAAGGTGTTATTAATTAAAAAACACCCAGTTATGCTTGTCAGTTAACTTTTAAATGCAGAACAGCTGTATTAGAACTATAATTTTGTTTTCAGCAATTAGTAATTCAAATTCTTGAAATGAATGTTTTACTTTTAATTTACGTTTATTTCTAATCTGATATATATATATATATATATAAGTATGAATTAAGTAATGATTTTTGTTATAAAAATCAATAAGTTTACATTATCTTTCCTGAATTAAGCACACGTCCCAAGACTTTCTGTGATATTTCTGTTTACCGTATATACATACCCCCATTAGAAAAAAAAAAACACTTGTTTGTTAATTGATTAAGACTCGAACCTGGGGCCGCTTTCTGCTTTCTCTGGCTCCTTCCAATACTGTGTCGACATTCGACCGTCTCCATAAATTGACCAGTCAGTCTGATAAAAACTACTGCTTACGGCATGACGTTAGTTAGTAATGAGTTAAAGGCCCATTGATCCACTCCCTACCTGCTGATCCTCTCCAGTTTGACCCCCCCAGGTGATGACTTCATGAAGCACGTGGGGGAAGAACTCCTGACGGTAGCCATTCCTTTTAAAACAATCCCAGAGAAAAGAGAGGATCGGGATTGGGTGTAATCGAAAAATGTAATGTTAGCAAACGCGCTTATAAATCTACATGACAGATCTGTGGATGGTACTGGTGAGGGGGGGAGTGATGGAAATTAAGTGGGAAATGGTGGTGAATGAAATATTAGATATATGTGATTCATTAACATCGGCTTCCGCTACTTCTGGGGAGAATTTGGAGGGTGACACTGACGGAACGCTAAGCATTGCATTGGTATTAGCTTTGGATGGGGCTGGCAGTTAGGGCCTTGGCCTGATTTGTACGCATGTGATACCTAGTTGGGGCGTCCGTGTGTTCGCCTGTCTCCCCTCTGCACCCTTGCTGCCTCGCTCTCTCTTTTAGATCAAACGAAACAGACAAAACAAATGAAATGAACCTGACACTGTTTCACACCATACTGTCATGAGGGGACTTGGCGGTAGATGGGACTCATTCAGCAGTGCTACTGCTGACTGGCTGCTTGCAGGCTTCCACGCTGCCTCTAGGGGCGCTGCTGCACATCATTCATGTCGACGTTGGCGTTCAGGCTCCAGACATATTTCCATGTCCACTCGTGATGATCCATTACTGGGGACACTGAGAAGAATCATCTTACTTGCACATATTCAGCCTGTTGGTGAGGTAAATGTTTAGGTAAATGCTCAAAAATAATAATTCATACTTTATTAATCCCTGCAGGGAAATTGTCTTTATGCCTCCCTCAACTTACTCATTGTAGTAAGCTAGCTGTGAAGGGCAGCCACCTGTTGTGCTGCCCAGAAAGTTGGGGGGATTAAGGGCCTTGCTCTAGGACCTACAGAGTTTGCCAAGGGTGGGTTCAAACCAGTGATCTTCTGATTACAGGCATAGAGGCTCAGCCCACTGGGCCACATGCTGCCCTGAAATATTCCCAACTGGTTGTAATTCAGGCCTTAACACTGCTCTACTGCCCTTATTCTCCACTTCCTTATGACTCGACTATCATGACACAACGTACATTTCCCACAATGCCTTGCATTACTGTAAATACCTATTTGTTAGCTGCTGTACGTATTATATTATCCACAGTGGATAAGTGCTTACTGATGACGAATGGATGTTTTATTGATTAGTTTCAGAGTAAGCTAATATCTACCAGCAATTGAGTAGTTCAATCACTTTTATCCCTCATCGCCTCCGTGGTCAATGAGGAAAACGGCCCCCATTTTATTTTTACTGGAGTGTCACCAGGGACCACAGCATTTAATCTTTTTCCTGGTTATAAATTGCATCCATACTTATTTTCTAAAATGATGCCTGAATAGATAAATGACCTAATCACACCGTAAAATAGCCCTTTCTCATCTCCCTTTCTATTTGCTTTTTCATTCACTTTTAATAATAAAAAAGCCTTTCCTCTTTTTGGAGAATCCATGTACCCATTACTTAGTGTTACTGTGTGTTGACAGTCCATAGCTCTCCGCTTGTCTGAAATTAAACATTTCCGACGATGATCTCTCTCTTTTATTTATGTTGTTTACTTAATTGTCATATAAAGACTTCTTGCCCGTTTTATGCGTCTGAAGGTCCGTGGGGCTCCCTTAGAACCTCACCCTGTCATTTCTGAGTATATTTGCATGTCTCGGCTTGCGACTCGCTAATCCACCCCGGATGTCACGCACAAACACGTGCTCATTACTGGGACGCGATTTAACGGAGCAGATCGACACGGACGAGGAATAAAGAGCGACTCAGCGGTGAAAACAAAGCGAGGAGTGGTGTGAAGGAGCAGGTTAGCAAGTTTGCGTCTTATTGTTCTTCACAAGAAAAGTAAAGGATTCGAGAAGGAGGGGCGAAAGGCTCTGGAGGAGGAGAGAACATTCCTGCCACATCGTGTGTGCGCTCAGAACGTGCCATTTACAGGCAGCTCTCGACGTATGTAAAACTGACATTCATAAATCTGGAAAAATACCTGTAAAACACACAGTTTACAGAAGTGCTAACACTAAAAAGCGATATAAGCCTGTAAGTTAACTTTATGTTTTCATTTATTTAATATGTGTTTTTGTATGTATCACTGGTCCTTTTCTGGCTTTTGTGTGTTTAGTTATAAGGTGGGAGGCGGGATCAATCCGACTTACATTAAATATGACTTGCGTAAAGGCTTGTGGAACAGATTACTTACATCAGTTGAGAGCTGCCTGTTCACTGTTGGCTGTTCATTTCAAAGAAAAGACCAATGCTGGCTATGTTACTTGTACTGTCAGGACTATGAGAGTAGCGATTATTCTGGGTCATTGGTTGGGTCACCTGACCAGGACACCCTGCTTGTTTGCTACCTGTTGCTCAGTGAGGACAGCAGTCCGTGCTGACGGTTAGGACCTCACTGTGGTTCTGGCGGTCTGGGTCAGTGTCTGGCTCTTAACCAGCACCACACTGCATTAATTTGACCCGGATCTGAACCTCGGGGGGTTGTGCCCACCCTCCTGAGTCAGCCATCACAGCGAGTCACAGTCACATGGAGATAGAGTCATTCAGGAGTCTGCACACCCAGATGATCATGCTAAGTGGCACTCAGACACTCAAAAGAAAAATTACCTATAGCAAGTCCTCTTCTGAACCGTGTGTAGGTCATCATTCTTACTTTTAACTTTTCACTGTGATGAGAAAAAAATACTGGAGAAAAAAACACATCACAGATGCCTCACCTGCAGGCAGACATTTAAACGATTTTTCTCCAGCAGGAAAGTCACATGATTCCAGTACCAGATCAGGCCACACATGTCAGTGATTAGCGATGAGTTACTGTAGTGCCAATATTGAGATTCCCATTTACTTTACACGGGGACAGAATACTCCATAAGCAGAATAAAGCATCAGCAGAGACTGACGCAGCAGAGAATTACCCGGATGTCAGTGTGCCCCTGAGGACGCCATCTGCGGGAAGAGCCGTAAAAACACCACGCGGCTCGGGTGTGAATGCAGATGGGAAATAAATAAGGAGGCGAGTGTGGAGAAGCAGCTTCCAGTCCAGCAAAACCAGCAGAAGTCAGCATCCAGGCTCCGATTTGATGAAGTGCGTTAGTAATGCCGATTGTTGACACGGTAACGGCGTAGCCCCCCCCCCCGCTGCTGGCCGCCCCCAGTTGGCTGTCTGACTAACGCGGTTAGTCATGCCCAAGCAGGCCTTTGAGGTGCTCTCATCTCCCCCATGTGGTACAGACTTCCCGCTGAGCCTTCACCCCGGGCCCAGGAGGAAACGCATCGCTTTGATCATCACCGTGCACAATGGCGCCTCCACTTGATCAGCGATGGCCAGGGCCCTGTGGACTTGGATATGGCGCTTCAAATGTGCCTGGGGGTGGACAGTGGGAGGTAGGGGGCGGACTCCTTTAAAGGGCCGCCGAGGAAATTTTTGGTCTAAGAGCAACTTCTTGACTGTCATTTGTGTATCTGGTAGCCAGTGTGATTTTTCAGTCGTGCACACAGCTGCACCACTCTCAGCTCACCCTGATCAAAGATAAAATACCGCCCCCCTACCCCAGGTGATTGGGCTACCTGTGGGTCAGTTGTTTGTGCACTACACCGTCAAATAAACAATCAGCAGATGTGGCCGCAGAATCAGAAACAGACTAATGAGAATTCCGGGTGGGTCGGTGCTGCTGGTTCGAAATCACCATGGTGATAGGGTCCACAAGAATGAGAAGGAGGCCCATTTGATGAAATCTCCTGGGTGGGGCGACAAGGTGGCATTTTATCAGGGGGGGGCAGAACTGAGCTATGCCCCAGCCATTGTGTCTAATCATCTAACTGTATTATGATGCTTAATGGTCATGTACCATCATTATCATCATCGTCGTCATTATAATCACCATCACAACCGCAGGTTACATAAAGCGGACGCAGACGTGTTATTTCCGCTGCCACCTCGTGACGTACTGCAGCCAGATGATGGAGTGGGCCACCTGGAGTTCAAGCTCAGAGCTCACGGCCCGGCCCTACGAAGACATATGGGGGCTGCCTACCGGGGGCCTTCAGTGCTTTGCTGGCTCACAGCTTCTGATTTATACGTCTAATTTCTCAGTGCACTCTATGTGCCTTGCAATAATTCAGCCAACCCTCTTCTCAGAGTGTACTGTATGTATATAATACTCCATGTAACAAGGTGCTGCACATGGGGAGAATCTTATTTCTAAATAATAATAAATGAAAGGAATCTGCTTCTCAGTGTTTAATAATAATACCCTGGGTATAATCAGATACTACTTAACCATTCCGAGCAGAGTCAGGGGTGGAAAATCAGAACTAAGAAATATGCATGAGAGAGACATTTCATAGCACTGGTTTCCTTGAGCTTGTAATTAATTGGAAGCTTTTTATTTTGCAGTATTAAAGACACAGGTGAACACAGTTTGTGTGACCTGAGGTACAATAGTGAGAGGACACTGGCCACGCCTACTCATTTGGCCCCGCCTTAGACCCCGCCCCTTCCAGCCATCATGCCCTGCCTGGGGATCCATCAGAGAGGTGGGCAGGCAGTGCTGTCAGCTGTGTGATTGGATGGCAGCTGGTCCCTCGGGGGACAAAGCCAATGACTTAATGGGCCATGCAGTCATTGCCCCGCCCACCCACATGCTTTACCCTTGGAAGGAGCACATTTCCCCAAACATCTTCTGTCTGGCGTGTAATTTGGGGCAGGGGAGATGAACTGCATATGATCTTCACGTCTGAAGGTTATCCAGGTGGGCTGAGGCACAGAGCTCGGTCTTTGGCTGTGATTTTAGAGTCATTTGGGGACCGAGGTCTTTTGTTCCCTCACCTACACCCAAGACGTGATGTTTTGCAGAAGCCCACAATGAAAACACAATGCTGTTTTCATGCAGTTCGCTCTCTTGCCCCTCGGGGACAGGTGGGCTGTCCAGACTGGCATGAAGGCCACTTCAGTGAAGAGAACACAGCCAGCAGGAACGTGACTGTGGAAAATGGATAATTAAGCCATCAGTGGGGCTCTGCTGGCAGCACTGCGGCGTGGGGAGGTTGATATTCGGCTGGGTAGCTGAGGAGGTTCCTCGGATAGTCCTTGCAAAGCCCAGGGGCCCTGGGGGTGGGGGGGTGATCCCAAGTGCTGTCCCTCAGCGCCGGCCCCAGAAGATCCCCGTCGTGTGAGTCAGCTCATTGTTGAGCCCCACATCGAGTCCATTATTATGCTAATTGAGCCCGACTCAACTGCCTGGCCTTGGACTGAGGCTGGCAGCACTTTGGAGTGAGCTGGGAGTCCCACAAGGGCTGTGATTGGCCAGAACCTGGACACAGGACCACAGACTGGCACCGGTTTACAAGGGTGGTGCTGAATGGACTGGTGATGTCCGACTCATAAATAACAATAATAATAATAACAATAATAATAATAATAATAATATGCTGTGATTGGCTCCAGCTTCCCCGCGACCCAGATGGATTAAGCGGTATAGATAATGGATGGATGGATGGATGGATGGATAATAATAATAATAATAATAATAATAATAATAATAATAATAAGCAGCATCATCATCAGCAGCATAAATAACGATAATAATAATTTGCAGCTCCAACACAAGAAGTTTATTAAAGTAGAAACACTTGGGTAAACAAAAGGACCACAAGAGGCCACAACAAACAGGGAAAATTACAGAACTAACTAAGAGACTAAAATAGCACAACCAGGGAGACAGAACTAACCAGGACTAACCTGACAAGATGCCAAAAGGAAATAAACTCAGGGAAGAACACTACACCAGGAGCAAGCAAGGGAACATAGCATGAACACAGGCACATAATACAAACACACAGGGAATCACGACAAACAAAGGACAGGTGTAACTCAGTCAAATCAACCCATCAGAAAGGAACACAAGTTAACAGGAAATAGGTGGATCTTATAATCTCAATCATGGAACAAAGAGACTAACAGGAAAACAAGAAAACAGAATCTAACACTAGGAATATAGCAAAAACAAGTAATATATAACCACAAACACAGGCACCTAGCAAGACCTAAAGCAGAACGGAAACCACAAACTAGGAAGAAGAAAACTAATAGAAAAGAAACACTGGGGAACAGAAATTTAATAAATACAAATAAACAGTGGAGGCTGGTCTCAAACACATGAACGAAGGGTTTAATAGTCGCATGAACTACACAGCAGTCAGGGGAGCTGGGGAAACACACGAGGGACTCGAAGGACAAGACACAGGGTGGAGAACAGGATGGCCAGCAACACCTGCTGGCCAAACGGGGAGGAGACATGAAGGGCAGGGTTGGATGGTATAGACCATGACACTTCTCGGATCAGGGTTTGAGTCCCCGCCATGATTCCATGTGTGTGGAGTTTGCATGTTCTCCTTGTGTCACCATGGGGTTTCCTCTGGGTACTCCAGTTTCCCCACACAGTCCAGAAACATGCTGAGGCTGATTTGAGTTACCAAATGTGTGGGTGTGTGTGTGTGCCCTGTTCTGGGTTATTCTCTGCCTTGCGCCCATGCTTCCAGGATAATCTCTGGACCCCATGTGGACCTGAATAACATAAGTGGTTACAGAAAATGGATCGACAATATCCCTGTGATCGCTGCCATAACTATTACCTGGACGACCATATACAGCCTTCAGCTTACACATGAGAAGTAGGTTTTTGAAAGAGAGCATGTGCACTATTCATTGATTAATAAGCTTCATAATTCCTTATGTTCAAAAGGCTGCAGAAAAACAGAAATAAATTAACATAGCACATAGCGGGGTCTAAGGCGGGGCCAAATGAGTAGGCGTGGCCAGTGTCCTCTCACTATTGTACCTCAGCACAGTCATGGTACAAAACTGGAAACTGAGCAGCCCAGCATATAGAGAGTAAAAGCAAAGAGCGATAGAGGGAGGAATCCGATTCAGAGTGCGTAACTGTTGGGTGTTTAACACACTTCCTGGAGATGATAAGGGAAAGAAAATCACACCTTAATCCCCTTTAGAAACCAGGGTTTTTTTATAGCTGTTAAGAGAATAACACTCAACAGGAAAGTGTGGGTAAAAACATGTCGGTAAGGATCTGAATGCTACGCTGTCTGTGCGAGACAGGGGGGGTCACACCTGCAGAGAGGCTCTGCTTTGCGGAGTGGGAATCACGGGCGTATTGTGATTCGCACTCTCATCTGTACACTGTCACCCCTTATGGTTTTACAACAGCGACGCCCATCATTTATTATCTGCATTTTTATTGCTGAATTACTAAATATGTAGCAATCAGGCACATACACATACTCAGAGTACTCAGAGTACTCAGAAGGTAATCTATAGTGACAAGTCCAGCAGTCAGGGATGAACACATGGAAGCTGAAGATCCTCAATTCTACCCTTAAATGAGTACTTATCACTAATTATACTGCTAGAATAGCTACTAGTAATACTGCTACCTTTACTCTTACTACTAAGAAATTTAATAAGTGAATGAGTTATCATTACCAAGGCCACCTCACCTGCCTTGGGGAGTGTTCATTGAGCTACTGCTGTTAACCAGCTAAAGCTTTACAGGCTGGGTAGTTAACAGATCCACTGCTAGGCTCTTGCAGAAAGGCTGCCTGCTGCAGGTCCTTTTCCAGCCAGTAGGTGGAGCAGGTGAGACACAAAATTACCCTTGCCTTTAATAACAGCCGCGGACTTAAGCCGCATTTGTAACAGAGCGAATATTACCCCCTTTGGTCTTGCCGCACTGTTTCTGACCCTTTAACCCATAGGATAAAAAGCAGCAGATGCACCAGAAGTACTTTCAGGCGACTAAAGAGGACTCAGCAGCTGTGTAAACCTCGCCGTGGGCCATTCGCAATCGAATGGTGATCATCGCCATGGCCCTCGTTTCCGTGGAGGCTGAGATGGCTTATGCTTTATTCTCTCTGGGGACAAGGACTTTGTGTTCTTCTGCTAGACCCCGTTGTTCCCTCTTTTCTTCTCTTAAACCTTATAAGAGCTTACGAATTGCTCTCCGTGACTGAAAGAGCAGACAGGAAGTGACTTTGCATGTCATCCACTGGCAAAACCCAGAAAAACTTAGAAACTGTTTAAGAAAAGCCATTTCAAATACACACAGCATATTTCATCATTGATGTCAATAATCCCCAAGCAGATACATATTTATGAATATTTTACCTGCTCCTCAGGAAACACATTGTTAATTACTTATATTCCTTGAAACATTCCACTGATTTTATACAAAAACAGATTCCTTGCATGCATTTTCCACTGCAGGGAGACATTGTTTTGCCTAATTGCAAATCCTATACTGCATATTGCTGTGCTTACTGACAATATTTAAAATAATCATTTCAAACCACAGAAAAGTTTTCTGAGTATATTAGACTCTATATTTCTGTTATCAGATTTTAGTTGATTCATCATATTTATTTGTGTGTAATACTGCACATCGTGTCACAATGGATGTTTGGGCAGTCACACAAAATAGCAGTCAATTGGGAAGCACTACTAATTAGCCAAAATAGTGGCGTTCCTGCAACCAAGTGTGATCAGCCATTATAATGGTGGACCTGCAACCATCGCTGATCACCCAGAATAAGGGTGTACCTAGAGCAAGTGTTGTTCAGACAGAATAAGGGTGTACCTAGAGCAGGCGTCTCAAACTCCAGTCCTGGGGGACCGGAGCCCTGCAGTTTTTGGGTTTCCCCTCATTTAACACACCTGATTCAACCTCTTGTGCTAATTACCACACAGCTCTTGAGCTGAATCATTTGTGGTGGAACAGGGAAAGAACTAAGCTACACAGGGC
>JABJVO010000078.1:21331762-21345590 GCA_026770805.1 Boulengeromyrus knoepffleri | reverse complement strand
AAGACCTAGGATGAAAATCTGGGCATTTTTAAGACATTTTAAGGCCTTAAATTTAACTTTCTGAATTTTAGACTTTTGAAGACTTTTTAAGACCCCGCGGGAACCCTGGTCAGTGCTGCCGCTAAACCGACGTTAAGGGAGCTGTGGCGGCTTCATTTTGTTTGTATCTCTGCCGGCTTCGAATCTAACATGTGCCAGGCGTGTGTGTCAAAGACACTGAGTCCCAGCTGGATTTTGACCCAGTTAAGGATGAGAATAAGGCACATAACTGTGCTGAGCTGCCTTGTGAGAGGGTCGCAGCGTGGAACAGAAGGCAGTGCACCTGTAAATGCGATGACAGAGGAGGACAGAGCGGGGAAGGACGGCTTTGAGGGACCAGAGGTAACAGACACTGTATAAGGAGTGGGAATCATGAAATGTAAAAATGTATCATTTTAAGGGAGGACAAAATAGATCAGAACTTTGCTGTCTTGGGTCTCAAGCTGTCATCGGGTTTGGGTTATAAGAGGACACAACAGGTTATACAGGCCCTCACAACTAACGTGGGTTTACATTTCGATGCATCCACCGTAAGTGGAAAATATGGTATGATAAATATATGAATACAATTACTGTAACCAGTAATTAAACAGGAAATTTATTAATACAAGTTTATTTGGTTAAGCACAGAATGAAATAAGTCACAGTACAATACCTTGTTAGACACTATGAGATGCTTATGCTCACGATCGCTAAAGAGACTGGAAGCGTGGTTATTGAGATGTCGTCACCTCCCGCCGTCAGTAGAAAGTTTCGTACAGCTTACCGCCAGCCAGGCAATGGATCAAAATTCAAAGTCAACTATGAAACATACATCGCTAAGGCACCGTGGTGTAAAGTGAGGAGCATCCTCCTGAGATCCAGGGAAAAAATGATGCGTTTAATTCAAATTAAGCGTTGGGATGTTAAAATAAAAAAGCACATCCCTACATCTTTGATGTCATCGCAATGCTCCAACTGTCGTCTTTAAGGAACAACAGGACTTAAGGGGCATGTATAGAATGAGAACTATGAGCAAAAAACATAATGTCCTCTACAGTGGACAAAAATGCATTACAGAATCTCAGGGTGATATATATTATCAGCAGCTAGGAAGGGTGAACTGGCCCCCAGCTGCAAAATGTTTGTGAAGCAGAATGAAAATCTTTTTATGCGCCAAGTACCAAAAGTATGAAGAATTCATTTTAGTGCAGGGGGAGGCATGGGGTGTACAATTAAACATACAATCAAGACAATAAGTCCAAAATAAAAATAGGATATAAATAAAAAAATATATAGAGAAATAGAACTAAAGATATGTGATTAATAAATAAACACGTAGACAGGTGAGACCAGCAGATGTAGGAGAAGGCACAATGTCAATGAGGCATGCACCCTGATTGAGGGCTGGGCTTGGAAGCGAGGGAGACCCTCTGTTTGAACTGCACCCCCTGTTTCTCAGGATAATCTCTGAGAGAGAGGTACACTGGAGGACTGAGAAACACACATAAGAACATAAGAACATAAGAAATTTACAAACGAGAGGAGGCCATTCGGCCCATCGAGCTCGTTTGGGGGAAAACGCTACTCTGTTTTGCAACACGCTTTCCCACCTGTGCTTTACATTGCATCTCAGAAACCAGGAGAATGAATTGATTCTGATAGAACTGCTGGGAAGCCATCTTGGCTGTGGAACAAGCTGCTCCATGGCACAGAGCATCCTGAAGGTCAAAAATGGCGTGAAGGTCATTGTGGAGGTTCGATTACTAGCGTGGTAGACACCGTTAATCCAGGCGGCAGCAGTGAATATTAATGAGTTGCCCTGCATCTCGTACTTGGAACCCTCCAGGGAAATGTAGGAGTCAGCAGCGGAGCGTTGTTATTTGCGGTATTCAAAAGGAGCAGGATCTATTTTGCGGTGTGGCGCCCCCTACAGTTCCCTTATCTCCTGCCGCTCCATTTTCTAAAACCATTACGTATTAGGGCTGCTTCGAGTGTGATAAGCTGGACTTCACTCATAAAGGGAAATGGCCCAGCAGAGATGATGATAGGGGACTTTGCACCTGATTGTAATGTTAATAACATGGTGGGGGTCCCATTATGGCCAGAGAACATAAATGCTAATAAATTCTCAGACCTTTGTATACATTTATAAATGTATTTCGTTTTACTCTGAAATATTGCCCTGCTCCCGGACACATTGCCTTTCTTGCAGACATCGATGTGAGAATCTGCCAATTCTTCCTGTTGTGCTTTCGTTCTTTTCACTCTTTTTTCCCCTTGTTCCTCTCTATCTATTTCCATCTTAAATGTCAAGCCGGCGATGTCGTCGCTCGTAGGCTGACAATATTACAGCACACATCACAAGCCTCTTTTTCTTGCCTTATAATAAATCTCTTGCTGGGTGCATTTCTGAATATGCCCCAGACACAAGCACAGTCTATTTATGTAGGTATTAGTGCTTTTATGGTAGTTATAGGAGAAAGATAAACCCTTGGAGGTCTAGGATCACCTGGCTGCCAACCCTCTTGGGTGGTAAAACCTTACAAACCCTGTAACCGCTATTTGAACAACAAATGTCGTCCAGCTATGGCATCCTGAAAGATGAGTAGCTGGCCCCCATGTGCAGAATTACTAATGTTGTGAAAGGCAGGGGCGTTTCCCAATATGCGTACTTGAGTTCTCATGTACTCTTTTTACATCATCTTCCATTGCCGAAGACCAGTTCCAATTCTAAGAACAGAAGTATGGAGGACAGAAAAAAGGACGCCGTTCTTGCCCCGCCCCAAATATCAAGGATACATCGGTTGCATCCTTGCCAAACGAGCCAAGTCCCATGATTCATTGCATCCCAGGTTTGTTCTTGGGAGGCAAGTTAGCAAGACTACTCCTGTCAAGACCACAAGTACGATTTTTGCATTCTTGGTACTGAAAAACACTCCAGGTGTCCTCACCACAGGCAATGTCTGCACCCAGCCACTTCTGCCCCCTTGTGAAGCTAGTTGGAACTGCAGTTAGGTGTAGTAATGGAATAGCCCATTCCAAGACGCTGCTGAGAAGACAACCGTTGACCACTGAAGTGCCACCTTCAACTGTAGCTGACGTTGGTGAGATCCCATTGGCTTCTCACCTCTCAGCTGGCTGTGTGGGTGTGGCTCCCCACTTCAGCCAGATAATTAGGCCAAACCTCTGAGCCCCAGCCTGCTAACACCTGCCCCCCTGTGAACATTTCTTCATGCTGTGGTTAAGCTGAGAAAACACGCTACACTGATGCCTGGGGTGGCATTTCGACTGGGGACCTTCTGAGTCAAACTCATTTAATTCAGTGAACATCCCCCTGAAAGGTTTCCTGAGCTAAATCCTCCCTCCGCTGAAGTCTCGTGTTCCGTCGCTGAGACATTAGCTGGTTCCTGTGCACCTCGATGACGTGGAACATGGTTGAACGCAGAATCCTGTTCCACGCTTCCTGCGCTGTTTATCGCTGCCGTAATCCCTATCGGTCCGACCTGAAGATCTGTTCTTCCCAGCAGAGGAAGGCTTCACTAAATCAATGGCCTTTTACTTTGGGCCACAATCTGACCCACCGGAATTGCACAGTGTCATAGAAGGGGATATCTCAGCTGATGCACATTGATTGAGAAGAAGAGAAATTAGCTGCATATTTAGATGGAGTCACTGACATCCAATTCCATGATTTTTTCATAATACAGTCGCCCCATGGTGCTTGACGAGAGTGTGTGGCAACCCATTATTGCATTATTTATGTAAAAGGGTGCATGAGGGAAAGAGGAAAGACTGAATGCCTGAAGACAATGGAAGAGAGGAACCAAAAACTCCAATGTGAGGAGAAAATAAAACCTCTCGGGGTTGAAGGTCATCTGGCTTGGATATGGTGAGGAACACCAAGCAGAAAACTGGGCTGCTTCAGTGGCACGGAGAGGTGTCCTGGCTCTCCCCTAAGCTGCGAGAGATAAGGAGGCAATGGTGGCGGACATTAGAATGATTAAGAGGTCACCCCTCTGCTGGTGAAAGATGGAGGCCCAGAACACACCGCCCCCATTCTGTCAGGCAGGGTAAGTGCAGGTTGGGACCGAGCCTATTGGAGGTGCCACGCACCAGGAGACATGTTGATGAATGCAGCTTCACTGAGGTTTCCGTGTAGCAGCATTGCAGTGCAGGATTACACTTAGAAATTGCAAAAACGCAAAGGATACCACGCATGTAAAACACGCAGGAATCACCTTTAGCTATCACTGGCAAATAATGAAAAGGTGTGATTTATCTCACTTCAGTGATACCTTCAGTTTTTCAAATTACTGTCATTTGTAGCAGAAACATCTGCCTGTACACAGTAACTACAACACATTTGAATATGCTTGAGACGTAACCAATCGGAAGGCTCAGCACACAAGGTGCACGATGGGAAATCACTGTAGGTCAGCAGAATGATTAACTCTGCATTCAAGCCTGTGCAGAGGTGCATTCTGGGAAACCATGGCAGGTGTAAGGGACAAGGCAGGTACTCGTCACCACTGGTACAGCTTTCAGAGTGACACAGCTATTGATCAATTGAGTGGCTGTATATTTCTGCCAATGCAGAGATTCTAGCCCAAGAAAGGTGTGGCTGATAGCTCACCTAGGGTACTGTGTATAGATACAACCAATAAGCTTCACACAAAGGAATCAGGAAGGCGAGGAAGATGTGCAAGCTCACCAAGGCTGACATGAGACCGCCACATGTCTTCGACCTTCAGCAAGGTGAATGCCAAGAGGAACAGACGAGGTCAACCCTGACCATTAATTTACTGTCTGATCAAGGAATGCAAAACAGCTGGTTCATACTGGAAAAGGGAAAAAATTTTTTTTCTCTAAACACTAGATTTATTGAGTAAAACTTAAACTTGAAGTACCCTACCAAGCTCTGACTGACTGACCTTCTCCTACACACCGGCCATCTGGCATACTGGGCATTTTCCTGATGGGCCAATGGGATTCTGGGCTGACAAAATTTAGTGTAAGAACCTCTGGTCTGCAAAATGTTTCGCTCTGCAATAGGTATCATAGAGCCGTTTTTAAATCCCATCCTCACCCTCACCACTAGTACTTTTAGTCTTATTATTCCCAGTAATAAAATTACTTCAAATTATTACAAAAAAGTCTTTTAGGAATGAAAGCATCCTCTGACTGCCCGCGGTCATTCACGCTCCGGAACATTCCGGTTGTGGTGAAGTAGAGGCTTCCCGCTGCCCCCACCCGAATGCTAACATCTCATTTAATTACACCACGGCTCAGGTCTGACATGTTTCCTTTGTTGGATGTTCAGTGGTGCATTTTAAGTTCTTGGGGCCAGGCAGTCACTCTCACACTTTCTGGGTGTTAACCCTATACCCTTCCATCCCGAATGCTTGCCATTCCATGCTGACATGATCCCCTTTCTAGTGTTAATAAGCCATCCACACATACATGAAATATGTACTTGATTGCATAATTGGGGGATCATCAATATTTGTGCAGTGTGAATAACATTAACATTGTAATGCATGGAGGTAAATATGTAGTGATTAAATTGGCATCAGGATTAATGGCTGGGGACGGAGTTTGGCTGTAATAAACACACTCAACGCAGTGAGTGAGCGGGATCCTTTCTTCTGTGGGTGTCATGGTGAGAGAGCTGGAGAACCGAATGTTTATTTGGGGATGTGTCTGCTTTTCAGGAACTGGCAGGGACAGGGACGGAAAGCAGGCAGGTACAGGGACAGGGAACAGACAGGGACAGGGACAGAGAGCAGACAGGGACAGGGGCAGGGGCAGGGAGAAGGCAGGTACAGGGAGCATACAGGGACAGGGACAGGGACAGACAGCAGGCAGGGACAGGGACAGGGAGCAGACAGGGACAGGGAGCACACAGGGACAGGGGCAGGGGCAGGGAGAAGGCAGGGACAGAGACAGGGAGAAGGCAGGTACAGCGACAGAGAGTAGGCTGGTACAGGCAGGTACATCCATCAAAGGTTGGGCCAAATCCTGTTAAAGGCCCAGCCCTTGATTCCTAGGTGTTTGTTCCTTAGCAACCTGGTGATATCACAGCCCCTGATTGATTGGGCGAACAGGGGGTGTAGGGGGGTCTTGTTTGTCCTCAGTTAAAAAGAGATGGAACAAGCTGGAAGATTATACTGCTTAAGAGAGCGCAGGGAGAGGGGATGTGTAGTTACAGGCCTTGCTCACAACTAGAGACTGGCAGTGACGAAGCAGCCAGGGTCAGGCAGCATGATGGGGGCCTTGTAAAGAAATCACTGGCCAGGTCCACAGCGGGCCTGCTAATTAGGCTACGCTAAGGGAAAACATCACTCGGTTTCATTAAACATCTGAGGAACAGTTTACTGTAATTATTTCTCGCTACAGCAGGACATCTCTGAGACATGGGTCACATGCCCCCATGCTGTGAGATGAACATGCATGAAAACATAAAACATTCCGGTGTTTCCCTGGAAATATGAGCCCATAAAATATATTTTACTACCTCTCGAAGTGTTTGGGGTAATATTCTACAGGGTCCATCACCGGGAAGGCGAGATATAAAATAAGATAAATCATGGAGGTGAAATATGAGCTCTGCATTCAGGTGTAATGCCTGGCCTGCTCATTCCGGAGTGATTTCCCACAACTCCCCCTGTCTGTGATATCCTCTTGGGAATGCTGAGAGATTGTTCTAGAAAGCAGCCGCTTTGACTGCAGAGCCCAAATGGACATACAAGCAAAGAAGAAACAAAGGAACAAGCAAATGGGAACATGTTATACATGAGACATACAAATGGGAACACACGTGTCAGACACTATCAGCAGAAAGGAACACGTGGGTCATACATGACATATACAAATGAGAACAGGCAAAAAAGGAACACACAGGTCATACATGACAAACAAATGGGAACACGTGTGTTACACACAATCAGCAAAAAGGAACATATGGGTCATATATGACACATACAAATTTAACATTTGTGAAAGATGATAAGCTCATATATCATAGCAGATCATAGCTTGCAATCCATACCAAAAAAGGAACATGTGATCTACATATAATGAGCAAAGCAGGCCCTGCATGCCATATATGTAACACAAAGAAACACTGGGAAGGCCGGTTTGTCAGGTGCGCAGGAAAAAGCAGCAAACTGCACACAGCCTGGGTTCCTTTTACACTGTGTCCTTCTGTTTATTTCACAGCCCCGATTAATCCCATCTCAGCCGTACATACGGAGTCAGGATTAATCTCTTCATGAGTGTTATCGAAGACAAAGAGATCAAACGTCTAATCTGGAGCTGCCGTGAGACAGCTCTGTCCGAAAACACGGCAGATCAGAACCTGGCAGTGTCTCTGACCGGCGATTACAGGCCCGACTGCGAAAAATCGTATCAGACCAGCACAGCCACTGGCATTTACCTGTAATCAGGCAGGATACAGGTTAGACTTTCATTTACTTTGATGGCACTGAGGTTTTCTTAAAGATTGACAGCACTTACCTGACCGTAGCAGGTCTACATGCAGACCAAAATTCCCCTGCAGTACTCCCACTGCACTAATATCTTCAACAGGTTGCCAAGAAACTTCAAAGTACAACATTATGTTCTTGAGCACAGTCCGGAGAAACCAACATTACCCCAATAACAAGCCATCGCCCATCAGCAGACAGGACCGGAGGTTCAAGGGTTCATCAGGAGAATTAAATTAGGTTTTAAATAATACCAGGTTTAATCATGTAAGCGGTGGGCTCTCCCAACCAATGAGTTCGGGGACAATGACACGGCATGGAGGATAGGAATGAAAATTCAGCTGCATTGCACTTTACGCTACCATATTTACTCTTTCAGCCATTTCTTTTTATCTCACATTTATTTAACACATTTATATCTATTTTTTCACATTTACCCCATAAGCAGGTACCTCTACATTAGCTAGTTATATGTCTGCTTTGATGTCTGTGAGTGCCTTCCAATTGTTTTGCGCTGTCTAATTCTGTTAGTGTGCGTAAGAATTCCTGTGTTTTCATGTAGAAAGAATCCGGAATGTTGAATGCTATCTTGCTTCTATAGTCGGTCAACTTAAACCAGAAAACAAAGAGCTTATTGAGCAAAGAGAATATTATATGTGCAATAATTCTGTTTAGAAGAAGGCAGGGAATTTTTCTACATAAAATCAAAAAATAAGAAATAATCAAAAACAAGAGCAGCCTACCACCCTGCCCTGAACTCTTGCTGGTACCGCTTTCAAATTTATTCCAAGCCGTCGCAACAAACAATTCCTCTGAGCCCCATCAAGGCAGCGGTAATTACGTGATGGGTGGGTTTTTTATGAATGTGTCACGCTTCTCAGAATGCTGCTGGAATATGGTTAAAGCTGAGTTGATGTTCATTTCTGTGCCCGGGTTTAGGCAGGGCATAATTTGGCTGTAAAATAAGCCCGGATTCAAGACGTAATCCATATACGCCGCCGTCGCCTGACACGTCCCTGTGTAATCATGTGATTTGATGGTTTTCCTCTGTCACAGAAAACAAAGAGCTTATTCAGCATTTTTTAAAGAGAAAAAATGGTGGAACCTCGATAATTGGAGTTACCTGGATGCCTCATTTTTGAGCAATGGTGTCCAGATGCGACACTATACCTGAATATGACACTACGAAAGATCTTATATCTTACACTTGTACTATTTTAAGACTGTGATAAGCTAAATAAGACACTGAAAGATCTTATATATTACATGTATACTGTATTAAGATTGCAATATGCTGTATAAGATTGTAAAAGACCTTATATCTTACATACATATCAAGACGTATTAAGACTATTGAATGCTGTATGAGTCAATATCTTACATATGTACTGTACGGCTTTGATATGCCGTATAAGACACTGTGAAACACCCAGTATCTTAAACATGTAATGCATAAAGACTGTGATGTACTGTATAAGACACTGTGAAAGACCTGACATCGTACACATGTACTCTATGAAGACTGTGATGTACTGCATAAGACACTCTGAAAGACCTGACATCTTACACATGTACTGTATGAAGACTGTGATGTGCTGTATAAGACACTGTGAAAGACCTGACATCTTACACATGTACTCTATGAAGACTGTGATGTGCTGTATAAGACACTGTGAAAGACCTGACATCTTACACATGTACTCTATGAAGACTGTGATGTACTGCATAAGACACTGTGAAAGACCCGACACCTTACTCATGGTGTGTGAAGATTGTGATGTGATGTATAACACATGAACATGGATGTTGTATTCAGACTGTAAGTTCCAGAGGTCTTGCTATACAGGAATGTGATGTTGTGTTAAAGCAATGAAAGTGCAATAAGGCAGCTGATTTTGCTGCTGTTTGACAGTCAGGTTCAATGAAAGAGGCCGATCCTTTAACTCTGCCGTTCACCTGTCTGCTTCCTCTCATTTGTAAAATACCGTAATGACTTCCCATTTTGAGAAACTGTCTTTCGAAACAAAAGCCATTACTCTCACTGATGCACCAAAGAATAATGACGAGCGGAGTTAAAACCATAAAAATCAGAAATAGGGGCATTATGCAGGTATTGCTTGTTTTGTCTGCTAAATAATGAACCTGAAACAGGTCAGACAGCTGCACTAGCAGTCAGCTAGCAATCAGAAAATGGGACAGCCTTTATGTGAGAATCCGAGAGGCCAAAGCTGGCCAGTAGACTGCTGGAGTGAAAACGAAAAATGTATTCTGAAGAAAGATGGATTTAACTGCTGTACTGATAATGTGAACTAAGCAAACCGATCAAGGAAGTGAGAAGGAGGGATGACAAATCTCCAAATGGGTCTACAGAACCAACACCACCCTATCTCAGGCAACCAACCAGGCAGCTGGCTGACAGCAGTTCAAACAAGGGTCACTGACAAACGGAATTAAATTGAAATGATTAACAGGAATATAGTGCAAGTTTATAGATTTACAGTAATGAACCTACAATATAACAGTCAAACCACATGAAGCACTTGGTACCATGCCTCATTTCAATAACGTAATCCAGATTCAGAACAGATCAACCAACCTGAGCCAGATCATACATCGGATGAACCAATTTAATCCAGGTCTCTTCAATAAAATCATCCACAATAAAACAAATGACTGTGAATAATAAAAAAAAAATCACACAGAGATAACTAACTAAGCTCTGAGGAGGAAAAAACACACAAGCAAGTTATTTCTTTTCTAAATGAATTTGCATATTTATAAAAAAAAACTTGTACACTAAATACATGCAAAAATAGATGAAGTGCAGATGGAAAATGCGCCTTGCTCTTAAACATACTTCTTATTCCCAGAGCTGATAAACAGTTTCCGAATAATGTTTCAGTGATTATCTTTATTCAATGATTATCTCAAATTAAATTGTTGCCTGCTTGTTTACCTTAATGCTATACTAATTGCATTGATGCATTCTGAAGGTAAGGTGAGGGAGATTTCTGAATGTGATAACTCATGCGTAAATGCTTGCAGGCAGGATGCGAAAACTGTAATGCAGAGCACAACTGCAGATAAATTTCTCCGTCTTCTAAAAAGCTTAGGGGAGAGGAGGGTAATGGAGTATTTTTCTTTCTTATTAAAGAGCAGCAAATGGTGGGTTTTAATTATTGTTCTAAGAAAGCTAGGGTGGACAGAGCTGTGAAATTTGTACTGTGAAAGGTTACAGGAACGTGTCTCTGATTGATGACATCACGATTCAGAAACACAGCAGGCATGAACACCAAGACCTTCTGAAAAGCGAAGGTCAGAAAAATCTAAAAACGTGACCATAAGCCAGAAGTCACAGAGTTATGCAGTACAGAGGTACTCCAAGAGAAATACTGGTCTACAAAGATGAAAACGATTATTTGCAAATAAAAGAATAAGATGCATGTAATAATCACTGTTGAATGAATCACCGCCTGAAATAATTTTGCTGAACCCCTCTAAATTAGCTGTCTGTCGAGGGTACAAATACAATCATTAACTTCAAAGCAGCACAAATCCTGCTGCCGGTAAACTGGGTTAGCGAGATAACAAGTGAAGATAACAGGCTTCCTTTTCATTTGGTCTTCGCAAACCTTCCCGGCACCGGGTGTAATGAAAAGGTGGTCAGGCTTCGTTTGAGAGCCATAAATCAAGGAAAGCAGATATAAGAGTTGTCAGGCCTGAAAATATGCACCGATGTGGGACTCAGCTGTCATTCTGGCCTTCTGCTGGCTCCTCTGGGCCTGGTGGCACTTAATTTTTTAATTGCTGTCTTGGACGAGGCCTTTGTCTTTCGAATCGGTGACACTGTGGCACGGAAGATTGGTGAGGGAGATCCAAAAGTTCAACAACATCTCCAAAGTGCTATGGTGCCATATGAAGGTGCCACTGAAGCAAGCCATTAATTGCTCGTTCTGAAATCGGGTCGCTGAAGACAGAACACTTCTCTGATTCTCAGAGCAGCCACGGTTTGGACTTTAGATCCAGAACCAAAAGACTACTTTGATCATTCAGACTGTTAATCTGCAAAAAACTGCTCGTATATTTAATTTCTGAATTTGTGTGTGCTTTCGTGTGCAACGAGAACCACATGAAACAACCTAAACTTCAAAATTCACCACAAAGTCCAATTTAGGAAAGTGAGCTTCGTTTTTGTTCTACCTTTGCTGACCCTTATCGACAGAATGGATGAGTCTAACATCACAAGCAATTAAATCGACTCCAATACACATCAAAGTCTCTGGCTTCAAACAAAAAATGAAGCTTTAACGTTCTAATTGAAGGTGACATTTAATAACATCAGACATTTATAATAGGAATTCATACAGAGTTAAATATTTTTTTATGTAACTGTTTTGTATGCATAAGTGATTAAGCATTATCCTTGGTTTAGTTAATGCATTCATAATGCATGCTGTAATCACTATTCATAGCAAAGCTGAGCAGCATTAATATATTTGCATACATATACAGAAATACAGCTTTGGATGAGCAAAGCGTATATCTCTCCTGGTGACGTGGTGGCCTTAAACCAAGTTAAGCTGAAAGTGTGGGTCCCCCTTTCTTCAGATTCTCCTTTCTTCAGCTCAGATGGACGCTTTCAAAGTGTCACAGAAAAGGAATAGCCGTTCAAAGGCAGCGGAAATGCATTATGTCACAGAAAGACTTAGAACGGCTTGTGGCCTGCGGGACTTCAGCTGAGGATTGTGGGAATTATTTCCTTCTGCTCCTCAAGCAAGGCCAATGCACGCGGCTAAACTGGATATCGAACGTTGCTTCAAAGGGCTCCAGCCACAATACGCCGCATTCGGCTAGGAGGCCTGCGGATTTCTGCATTTACACACCTTGGTATTTTACTCCCTACTTACCATCAGGCATAAATTCAGCTACCTTTCACAGCTGAAAGGACCCAAACTCAGAGACCCAGAGCCAAAAGACACAGGTGGCAAAGACGACTCACGCTAAGCATAGCACAGGAGCGCTAATTGACTGGAAGGGTGTAAGTGAACAAAGACTAAGTGAGCATGTGGCATGTGGTGAAGGAGACTAGCCAATCAACAATAATAGCACTTTCCTGTAACACAAAGTGTTTGTGTTTATAGCGTGAAAGCACCTCCAAGCCGCTGAGAATGAATTACGAAAGCGGTGAGTGTGAGAGGATAGGGGGCACATGGGATGCTGAGGGCATGGCTGATGGCATGCAAGGCCTCGTGGTCCTGGGTGTGACCACTGCCACCGGCTACGAGTCTTTTTCAAGAAAATGCCATCTCTCAGAGACATGGAGCTTCACAGTAGGATCGCTGGAGTTTAGAGAACCTGTTTATGTTTACTAGCAGTAGGGATTTAAAAAAGAAAAAAATAAAGTCATCAGCTTCATCTTTGCTTCACTCATTCCAAGCAAACGGTACAGATAGCCTAGGATTGCGTGAGCCATCATCTAAATCACGCTCATAAATATATACGTGGTTCAGATCGAGCACGGCGGCTGGCGGGGAAACGGCGTCGTGTTTCTGTCTCTGGAAGACACTCGATTTCCTATAAATGCGGGGGAATCATGGTTTGGTGCACGGCGAGGCGTCGTGATTGACGAGACTTTATTGTCTTGCATCGATTTCCATCCCGCCGCTTGAAATCACCCTGAGCACGAGCGTTTTTTTTCTGCCTGGGGAGCAAATTCATCATTTTACATCCGTTTATCGTTACGCGGCGGGTACCTTCTGGAGCGTTCCATGCATTCATCAGAAGGATAATTTATCCTGCTGCTGCAGAAGTGAAAACTTGAGACGGCAAACTGGGAACTGTGTGTTTTTGTGGGGTATGCCAGTGATGTTCGCCTGATCTCCTGACCTCAGGCGGTTATTTGCCTGGTTATTGTTGTGTGTTTGTATTTTACTGTGTGACCTGAAAGGCTGCAGGCGGGAGAGACACTGAGAACGAAGACAGAAAAGGCTGTTCTTATCTGTGACATGTTAGCCAGTTACACCCAGGCTTGTCTCTAATGGATGGTACACACCCTAGAGTTAAAAAGTACAGGCAGTTCTTGACTTAGGTAAATCGGACTAACGCAAGAAGGCGACACACACCTGTAAGTAAATTCACACTTTATCTCTTCGTTTATTTATATCTACTCTTTGGTATGTATTAGCATAAGGCCATAATTATAACATTTGGTGGGGGGGGGGGGGGGGGGGGGGCGGTTCACCACAATCTTCGGATGGGGTCAGACGTGCGCCCTGTGTGGAGTATAAAGTGAGTGTTTTTATCTTCTCACCCCACCCGCCCCT
>JABJVO010000078.1:21314660-21327880 GCA_026770805.1 Boulengeromyrus knoepffleri | reverse complement strand
AATTTGAGGAAGCACTTCTTTACACAGCGTGTAGTTAAAGTATGGAATAGTCTTCCTGCTAGTGTAGCGGAAGCTAAAACCCTGGGTTCCTTTCAGAGCTAGATAAGATTTTAACAACTCTGAGCTATTAGTTCAGTTCTCCCCAAATGAGCTTTTGTATATTTTGTATATTTTTGTATACAAAATATTATATATTTGTATATTTCTTATGTTCTTATCAGTATTGTGTGATTGTATTGTGTGTATTGCTCACCAAGGAAGATCTAGGGCTTCTAGATGATGCTGGACTTTTTTAGGAGGCTTTTGAAAGAATTCTGTAGCTGGAAACGTGGAGATCACAGACTGAGCCCCCCCCCCCCACTCCCCAAAAAAAGAGCAGACCAAGCATGGATCCCTGAGGTACAACCAAACAGGAAGTGACAACACTGTATAAGAGGAAACCCCACCATGACAGTGCAAGTGCTGCGAGTCACTGCTTAGCTGGAGATCAGAAGCTGTGGACATGTGTATAAGGATGGGAAATGAGTATTAAATGAGTAAACAGCACATATTTTGAGATAACATGAACTTTATTGATCCCAGGAGAACATCATGGAAATTTTGTTAACTGGTCATGAGGCCAGACTGGTCCTTATCGCCGCTGATATTTGTATTTTCTAGTTCTGTGTTCCTTTACTTTGAATGGATTCCCACTCTGTAAATATTTTAACCAGACTAAATTATTTAGCACCTGATAAATCGCACATATGCCAAAGCAATCTGTCAGGCATGAATCCCGGCGAATGGAACCGTGGACATATTGACTGCTCTCCACTGTACACAAACAGAACCGGCACTGTCAACTGCCATGGAGATGCGCAGGGAAGCTGTTATCAGGGAGGTGTGTTTATGGAAAAGGAGGTGCAAATCAACAGCCAGTCAGCGTGCAGTATTAGCAAAGATAAACATAAACCATGCCCCCCCCCTCCCCCTCACCCACTCTGGCGGAGCTGCTGTTAGAAGGTGTAACTTTAAAGTCACCTGATTCAACCACGACCACAAGATAAGTGCACCTGAAAGTTGTCCCGAGATGGCTGCAGCTATTGTGCTCCTTAGCAAAGCACTTCATCTATTCCGAGCAGATCTTGCATGGTCTGGCTGAATATCACCTGCAGTAAAGCTGACTTCCACGTCCTTATTTTGCTGAAAATTCTGCTTCGGATAATACTGTAAGATATTTTGAAAGTCTCATAGAGTAATACCGAGTTTTTTTTGGGGTCATCTTTCCTCTCTGAGAAAAAAACTACACAAGAGTGAACCTCTGATGATCTAGAAGTTTCTGTTGATGGTCAGCGGGAGTGATTACGACCATTTCTAATAAAGCAAGGCAGATTATACTTGCTGACCGCTGCGTTACAATTATGGGGCATCCGTAAGGCTAGGTCATGTGCCTTGTTGCCCTGGCGACGATGCTTCGCCAAGGGTTACGGGTCTTTGCCTTCAAGGACTCCAAAAATCCTGGCTTGACTGGAATTAAAAATCAGCTCTGTCAACAAACATGGTCTCAGTAAATTTTGCTGATCAGGTTTTGGGGCCACGGCCACGATGCATTTTGCTGATTTGGGGGCAGTGGAGGGGGGGGGGGGTCCGATAAATTTTGCCCGCCCACAAACCCATCAACCAACTAGGGAAATGCCCAGTATGTCAAATGGCTAGTCCAGCCCTGCCTGAACTCAATGCCAAAAGAATGGGTGACCTGCCTGTATGTGTCTTTTAATGATTCAGTAACGATTCTGCGATTTACTACCGAGCCAGCAGTATATTGTGCACTAATCATCTTGGTTAAAGAAATCCATGCTGGAGATAAAACCGTGCTTCGTGAAAGTGACAGCCGTGTTTATCAGCCTATGCTTGATTCATTTTTTGGGCAAAGGGATGGCCTTTGAGCTCTTTGAAATCTGTTTTTCTTGAAATGTGACTGAACCGTATGTCCGTTTCATTCCGGAATACTCAGGTCTGTATGTGTTCTGCATTTATCTGCGTGCTGCTTGTTTTTCAATTTTTTTTCTTGTCTTTTTTGTATTGGCGTGGCTCAGCGAGTTAGGATGCCGTGTCTGTGATTGGAAGGTCACCGGTTTGAATCATCCCAGGGCCGGCGAGTGATGTCATCAATGAGCACGGCCATTAATTAATCCTGAATTGCTCAAGGGACCGTCTGTACATTTTTCCAGGTTATTTTCGGTGTTCTTCTGCCTATGGAGGGGTGCGACGACACCGGAAAGCAACTACACCCAGCTGTTCTCGGCTTTGGTGGCAACACGGTGGGCGTGGTTACAGAGCATCCTCACCCGAAACGGCCAGAAGGGGGACCGGATCTGTATTCAGGACCGGATCAGCACCAACGGAGCCGGGAGCAGGCTGCACGCTGAGGAAGAGAGAGACAGAGGCGGACTGAGACGAGGATCATTAAAGTTTAAGTGGCTTCTGTCTGTGATGGTCTGACGTGAAGTGGATCAGTATTCAGGCTACAGCTCTGCTCTTGTGCCTCACCTCACCATGCGTGAGCTTTAGCTCCTCACCCGATATACAAGTGACCTCGTCAGCTGGCCGAACTGTGACCCGGCGCCTACACCTCCAGTACTCGAAGACCATACAGAATCTTCTGGGCTACACAGCTGCTGGAAAGGAAGCAAGAATATCACAGAGACACTGAGCAGATGTGGCCACCTCCAAAGGTATGTTAGTTAAGATGATGTCGATAACATATCGCAAACATGAAAAAACGATAAAAAAGTGACCTTTCAGATTTTGGGGGTGTCGCTGACCACAAACCAACACTTCACTAGTCCACTCCTGTCTCAGCTACTGGTGTTACTGGGAAGACATGCCACTCCATCTTTGTAGAGGAAAATCAGCCATAACAAACTTATAAAAGAGCATAATGCTATTTTAAGTAAAATACATAAGCCCCATTTCTATTAAAACTTCAAGAGAAACTTATGACATTTTTATAATAATCACTGCCCCCCCCCCCCCCCCCATCAATAGTTTTATATTAAACCATCTTTTCTGATTAAATTATTTAATTCTATGTAGTCACTGGCATAGTCCAAAACATACCTTGTCAGCCTGGAAAATATTTGAGGACAATCTTGAAAAACAAGCCTGGATATGGAACCAGAGTTCCAGATGAATTTTAAACATTGCTTAGGATATCTCCTTTGATTCCTGTCCGTTTTCTCCACACAGAACATTTCCTACCCTGTTCCTTGTACAGTCAGCAGGATTCCCATTCAAAATGCCCATTCCCTCGTCCATAATTTGCTTAATTGTAATCAGCAGCTGCTGTCACATTAGTTATTGACTTACTGTTGTATTATTACTCTCGATGTCGCTCTCAAAAACTCTAATGGCAACAGGACCTAAGGCACAGAAAAAGAGAATGACTTTCTCAATAGTGCTTGATTAATTGAGATAATATCAGCAATGTAGCCCGTGACGTGAATAGCTTCTGCATAATAAAATGTGACTGAACGGCGGTGGAGAAGGCGGGGGAAAGCAGTCCGGAGTCCACCAGCAACCTGGGTGGTTAATGGCGACGACAGCTAATCTGCCATTAAACCAGTAGTGGAAAGTTCCCATGAACCCTGACCTTCACCACGCTCCCCGCCCAAATCGGCACTAAAAAGCCCGTCCCAGTTCAGGCGGGATTCTCTGAGTGTCGTGTCTGAGATCCTTCACCAGTCGTGTCTCCCCATGTGTGGAAAAGGGCCGATTTCCCCACACCGTCTGATACCTTCAGTCGCACGTTTGAGACTCTTCTTCCCACCTGGTACCAGGTAATTCCCAAAAGAATAAGGGATTAACAGAAAAAAAAAAAAAAAAAAGAAACAGTGAGTTATCAGCTACAAAGTGTGTCCGCATTTGCTCAGGACCGTGAGAAATCCTGTCCTTAAGAGTTTTGCAAAGTATTCCGGCGCTTGCCTGAAGCTCCTTCCACGTCCCTGCCCAAGACTCAGACTGCTGATTACTAAACAATACGGATAATCCAGCCAGACCCCCATACCTGCTTACAGAAACCAGAATCCCAAGGTCAGTGGGCCTAGGAACTGCGTTGCTGCTCCTTCCAGCCGCCAGATCACATTTAATCCTCTTATCTCCACGGTTCCACACGGGTCCTCGAATTAAAATATTAAAAGCTGCACCTCCTTATCCTGACCGACCTTCCCGATTCTCGCACGAGTTGCTGTTTACATCGAATTTTCCATTGTTAAGACCGCGAGGGACAGCGTCTGGAAACAGAGGGAGTCTCGATAACCCCCGTCCGCCCCTCCCCCTTGGTCACCTTACCTGTTACTCAGCGGCACCAGCCAAAGAGTCACATGACTGCTAATTATCTCCCTCACCCCAGCTGCTAATTGTCTCAGCCTACCAGCTAATTCCCCTTTAATTCCATGCAGATACGGTTTGTTTTTCAAGAAAAAAAAAAACTCACCTTTTAAAAATCATCGCTACATTCCACAGTGCTTCAGCGGCCACTTAACTAAGGTAAAAAAAAATATAGAACAGAAAGAAAATAATGAAATAAAAATGATGGTCACGGCCGCCAGGAGGATACGATCCATCTATCCATTTTACAAACCACTTACCGGGAAGGGAGTCATGCTACTGCGATACACAGAAATGCGCGTCGGCTAGATAATAACCACGTCAAATGCAACGTCCGCTCCCATTACAAGCCTACCTTTCAAACTCCGTTATTCGGGTAGATTTCACTGTTTTTCATCGCTTTTTATGATGCTTTTCAAAGCGTAGCCGTGACAAGCCTGTCTGTGTAATTAACGCCACACATTTGTTAATAAATGAATTCAATATATGTCTCTGGACGGACAGCGGATCTTTCTTCCTCACCATAGATGAGTTAAAAAGCAACGCGGCTGATTCATTTCAGCGGCGTTCTGACGACACCCGGGGTCTGACAAGGAGCCGGTCGATCTTGGCGGATCGTTAATGCAAATGTGCAGGATTTCCTCATTTGTAAATGACGCCCGCCCAAAGGCTGGGGGGGGGGGGTGGTTGTTAAATAGCGACCCCCCCCTGGACACACATATCGATTTAGTTAATAGAGACGCACGTCACGTTGCAGTTCCAGACGTACAGACACCGCCCTGACCAGTACTGATCGTAAAAGGGAACGCAAAAAGGCAAAAAAAACGTGGGCCCAATTATCTTTGCTTGATAACTGTCCTTTCGCTAAATGACACCAGCAATTACAGCAGGACGAGAGACAAAAAAAAAAAAATAAAAAATACATACGCAAAGTTTACAGATGGCGCACTTTAAAGTCTGGCTTTGTTCGTGCTTAAGCTGATTTATGGAGACGGGCTGCCATCGATCACAGCCCCCTGCCGCTTGGCAGGACGCACTGGGCCAGGATTCGAGATCAGGCCAGTCGCAATTCATCTCCCGCCTCGTAAGGCAAACACGGAAAAGCGGGGCATGCGAATTACGGCCGAATATGCAAGGCCAAGCCCAAAACACGTCGCACATCCATGCCCAGATGTCCCGCTAATGGCTCTGGTGCGGATTAGCCGCAATCCTACATTGGCTGCGTCCCAAGAGGCTTTTCCTGAAATCCTTCTCATCCTGGTGATGGGGTACGGTGTTTGCGTTGGCGAGGGGTGTGACGGCACACTCCGTCACCCATCCTGGCACTGCACACTGGATTTATGGGGCCCCTTCCCTCTCTTTAGGTAGCTAATGACCTTAGTGGTGTGGCAGAAGACTGCAATAGTTCAATTAGAGAAATAATTAGTGCAGCCGAGAACTTAGGTGGTATCACAACCTGAATGGATTACCAGTCCACTGGGGGCAGTGGTGGGGATCCCTTTACAGAGAAATTAAATTCTGTTTCAGGCCAAATCCCCTGATCCCCAGAATCATGCTGGGTCTGTCTGGGAATTCCGTGGTACAAGCAGGGGATGGTTCCATGTATCCCTAAAAGAATTCCATTTAGGTCACATTATTTCTACCAGATAGTGAACGTACAGTCTATAATTGCACACAGTTGAATTAAAAGAAGACTTTCCAACTTCGGTAGGTGTGTTCAAACTCTTGACTGGCACTGCATAAACAACAGAACAAACATGATTTTCTGACAGTAGCAGCCAGAATATGAAGTATATTAAAATTAAAACAAAAAAAGACTAATATTAAGTCATGACAGTTTAAGAGGGTCACCTAAACAGCACCTGATTGACACAGAGATTCTAGCATACAAATGTTTGGACAAGCAGAATTAATGGTGTTGAACTGATGTAGCCATGGAGACCGACGCCATAGAAACCGGATGCTATCACTGCATTCGCCAAGGATCTGTCTCCTCAAAGATCATTGTTCCTCTCATCCATCACTTACTGCATCCAGATCCCTTTAACTTCCATCTCTGTTATTGTGATCTCCTTCCTATCTTCCACACAGCCAAGCTGATGAATCACCTAAGATCTAATGCTGGATCTGTCGTCATATTTAAGTCTCCAAGCAGACGGTGCTGGGACCTGCACTGTTTCTACTCAAGGTCTGCAGAAGCGGCATTCACGACAAACTCAGGAGAAAATAGTGTAAACGTTATAGTAATTTTGCAGCCCCTCTGCTGAGCTCACTAATAAGGGTGATACTAAAACCGCCTCACTCCATGCTCCATCCACCTCCTGTGGGCCTGAAGATCCGACCGTTTCACCGCTGCTCATGTACATGTGTGCTTCAGGTCCAGCATGTGATCATCTCCCAATTGGACAGCTGTCCCACGGTAGTTGGCAGGACAATCCCTCTCATCCCAGACGAGGCTTTAATTATCCAAAATGTTCCTCTCTCCCCCATCCAGCTAGGGCAGTAACAAGCTATTTCCAGGACGTCATGCTATCATCTCCTCATACACCAGGTCCCACAGGGCAAAAACAGGCTCCCCACGATACTCAGATCTGGGTTATAAGAAAATAAACTCGGCTCTTTGACGTCTGCCTTAGACATCAGGCACTAAGTACACGGAGCCGCTCACTCTCTACCGTTCTGCAGTTTAAACGGAACTTCCATTCTTTGTTTTTTCCCCATTACATTTCAGAAGCAAAACCTCAGTTAAAAACATGATTTGTTGCTTGGAACATCTTGTATTTTTTTTTATTCTAAGCCCTTGCAACAAAATATACTCTGTGCAAGTTGCTTGGGATTAAAATGTTGATAGATAAAAGCAACATCTCTCTGGCCAACTCCTTTATTTTCATTTCAGCGCTTCTCAGGCAAGCTGCAGACAGAGGCACTGAAAGCCTTTCATCAGCTTTTAATTCCTCTCTTTACTAACCTTAAATGCCTGCGGGACTTTGAACCCCGAAGCCCGTAAAGGCAGGAGATCCATAGTTATGAGGATGACACAGCAGGTCTCCACTGAGCTGGCGGCTTCCAGACACGTCAGACACACCCCTGAGCTCCCAGACATCTCTGAAAACGACAAGCTCCTGCTCACTGAGATCCAGCGTGTGTATTTCACCAGGAAAGTCCGGCCTGTTGTGTACAAACACAACACATACACATCCTAATTCAGACATACATACACACACACACATATAAATCCCCTGGGGGATTTTTTTTTTTTTTGGGGGGGGGGGTGAGAGCCACCCAGCAGAAATCCTACCTCTTCTGGAAGATGCAGGAGTCTCCTGCAGATTGACAGCAGCTCTTTCCGCTATTCAGCAGCAGTTTCATTTGGTGGCAAGAAGTCTGGCAAAGAAGAAATCATCAGCAAGAAGTTTGGCAAATTTAGCTGCCAATAGCCTCTCCAACAAATTTCCACATCCCTGAAATCACTATGCCTACGGCGGGATGTTTGTTAAGGACCCCGTGGCAATGTGACTACTCTGCCAAGGACTGGTTTTGAACCAACAACCTTCTGAAAGCTTAATCGCAAAACTAGATATTTGCATAATGGGCTCCGCTGTTCTGCGCATCTTGAATGGCCGAGAATTCCGCAGAACAGCATGGCGACAAGCCCGAAAAAGGACAGGGCCCCCGAGAGGCGTTCGCTATCGTTTATTAGAAGGATGAATGTTTAATGCCTGTCATTTCTGATGAGTCCTTGGGGCTTCTGGAGGCAGGAGAATAAGCGGTGACAGTCGTTTATGATTCAAGGGCTGCTGAATCATTTATGGTGTCAGACTGCCGTCTGCCACCTGCTTTACCGTCTCCCTACAGCAGAAAATGAGACGTTTCCATCCGCGTCTTTGTTTATCGTCGATCTGTGAATTCTATTTTAATCAAAGGCCAGTCAGATTCAAATAAGAAAGTCATTCCTGACAATAAATCAGCTATATATTCATCACAAGCACTCTACGTCCTTTGGTTTGGTGTACATAGTTATCCGGTGTTGGGAAACTCGGGGAAAACAGAAGGGAAAGCTGTTTTCACAGAGATGATGAGAGCAGGGCAAAGCTTTGAAAATGACCTGCTCGGACTTAATTAGCTGTGCCAGACATAACGATATAGAGCAGACTCACGCAAACACGAAATCTCAAGTAATCCAGACACAGAGTCACATGTGTAAATTAAATGGAACTGAATTCAGTAAGATAAAGACAACTCTACTTTTCACACGGACCCCCAGCACAGGGATTACAATGTCTAACAGGCTGTGTGTGGCACTTGGAGATGCCAAGGGCAGCTGCATTATGGGCCAGACTGAACAGTGGTGTGTTTGTGGCCAAAAGCCTTTTTCCACCATGAATAAATCATCCGTGATCTGGATACGCATACTGATGCATGCCCTGTTCCCATCCCATGCCGGCTTGCGTGAACAGCTCTCGCTTCCCGCTGACAAGGGGCTGATCCCAGTTTGTCATCTCAGGCCCCCAGTGCACCGGGGGGGGGGGGGGGGCTACTTAGATGCAGATTTATTACCCCCTAACCGACCCGCTGCCGTAATGGGGTTTTTAATCACCCATAATGAAATACGTCGGGGCATACAAAAGGATCAATTAGACTGTTTAGTCAGGCAGGTCGCCAGAGTTGGAACTGAGACTGCCCACCCCCCCCAGTGCTCCAAATCCCCGCCCACTTGTAGTGACCAATCACAACACAGCAATAAGGCTTATTGTACACTCACTGAGCATACTGGGAGGGAGGGTGCAAAATGAGTCAGTTAGAAAAAGTACTGCGTAGCGTTTCAGCGTAAGTCAGTTTATGTCAGTTGTGGGCTCCGTAACTGGACTGCAGCTTTAGTCACTTTTCACCTGTGTTCCAGTAGAAACCAGCCTGCCCTCCCCATTTTCTCACTACTCACAAGTCTCAGCTTCCCTGTGTGGGGCTTCTTTCTGGGGTCTGATGGATGGACGTGCTAACAGTCAGGATCGCGAGAGCGCCTCCCGGTGTTCGTTACCGGCCTGGCTGTGGTTAAGCACCGCGTAACACCAGCCCTAGAAAATGGGGGTCACACTTATTTACGAGGGCCTCAGGATCACACTGGCCAGGAGTAAGTGTGGTGAACATCACTATTACTCTGGGGAGTGACACACACATGCACCTAGACAAGGTTTATAACACCAGTATTAGGGAAACAGCAACACACACACACACACACACACAGCTTTGTGGGGACTATTCATTTCCCTGGGGGAAACTCTAATCCCAGCATGACACCCTTAATCCCTGCCCAGCCCTAAGCTTAACCAAAAGTAACCAAACAAAATACGAGACTTTTGGCATTTTTACTTTTTGGAATGGATTCACAGATCTTTGCGCGGACCTGAAAAATGGTCCCCACAATGCCAAAAAACAGGTGTTTATTACAATGTAGGGGCCATTTGGTCCCTACTATGTAATAGAAACCTAACCCCCCCCCCCCCACACACACACACACACAAGAAAAATAAACAGTAATGTCTCACCTCACTCTTCCAGCTTCAGACTGACAGGCTGAATAATAATTCATGCAGAATATTCAGGCATCAAGCAAATGAGAAAACTGTGTGTGTATAAATAACTAAACAACAACACCACCCAAAAAAACCCCAAAATAAAATAACTAAATAAATACCGAATGGTAGCTGGAAAAGTCCTGGTGCCCTGTTTGGAGATCTGGAGTGGTTACAGAGGAGATGGATGGACAGATAGTGAAAGTTATAACTCACTGCTGGTGTCTTGGGGTCACACTTCTTTCTGTGAGTTTCATCGGTGGGAAAAGATCTGCATGAAAAGGCAGGTATGTGAATTAATCAGAAGGCGATGAGAGAATGAATAAAAAAAAAAAGAGTCTAGCATCCCCACACGTTTCAGCGAGTTGCTTAATTATCCGGAAATCGATTCTGGTCTCAGCTCCACCAAACAGACTTACCACACAGTCACGGATATCAGTGCTTCTTGGGTTGTGAACTGGGGACGTAATTAACTGATCAGGACAGTAAAGCCACCGACAAACAACAATAATCATCATCAGCATCATCATCATCATCATCATCACCATCTCCAGCAGATTCCAGTTTCCCTTCAGATAGTCACAGATTACCCTCAAGTCGAACCCATTGCACTAATCAATCGGACTCTTTAACCATTGTGCCCACTAGTGGCTGTAGTCAGAATATTCTCACTACACACACGGAGCATTCTGCTTGCTCAATCCACCCCTAGTAGATGTGTCTATAGCCCCTTTGCATAAATCCAGTTAATTCGTCACTGAAATCTGAATGTGTTCTTTTTTACGCAATGTGGAACAAATCTCCTTTTTCCCATCATCGCCGTTTCATTCCCTAACCTTCATTATCTTACTATAAGCTATCACTTATCACCAGCTCACAAAGGGGGGTGGGGTGGGGGGTCCATTATTTACTCCTTGCATCACATTTCACCAGTTCTATGGAATTTACAGACTTTATTGACCAATAAAAAATATACACCAGGGAAAATATCTTTTTGTTTCCCAGAATCGCAATTATTTTTCTCATTCCTGTTTGAAAATCTGAACCCACTCCTCTAACCCCAGTTGGAAAAAAAAGGACAGTTTGTTGTTTTTACAGTAAATGGGCATGGGGGTCAGTGGTGCAAAGGCTCTCTCTTTATTTTAAACAGCGGTGGGGGGGTGGGGGTGCTCGTACAGAGACGCACGCTAGGGGGCGCCATCCAGCTGGTCTTCTCCATACAGTTCCGCCAGTTTCTGAAACTCGGGTCCCCATTGGTCCAGGTGGCTGTAATCCAGGTCCGAGGGCGGGGCCAGCGAACCCAGCGAGCTGATGGAGTCGGAGGGCGAGCCCTGGCCCTCGTAGGCGTATGTCTGCAGGGAGTCGTATGGCGGCACGCTGGTGTCATTATCAGCCTCCTCCAGGCGTCGGGAGAGGATGGCGCACACATCCACTGTGTCTGCCAGGCCGCCGGGGGGACTGGGGGACCCCCGCGCCACTGCCCGCCATACCCGCTCGGGCTGCACGTCCCTGCGGATCTTGAGTTCCTCGGCGCCGGCCGGGTTCCGCAGGGCCAGGATGTCGAAGGCCTCTGTGTCCTCCTCGCCACCGCCCTCGTCGTCATACGTCACCACGTTCTCCCGCACGTCCTCCTCCGAGACAATCAGCGGTTCCTTCTTGCCCTTGCGGAGCGCTGTGAAGAGCACAACGATGGCTGTGGGCGACAGAGAGACAGGCGTCACGGGAATGCTGGGAATGTAGGAATACTGTCCGGAACATTGCTCGCGGTTATTGCTGGAAAAAATGCCGCATTTCAGCAATTAAAATTTACTGGTGGGAGTCTTTTTGTGCTAATCCCAATCACAGCAGCTCAGCAGAGGGATGGATATTGTAAGCACTTCAGAAAAGGTAAAGAAAATCCTTAGCTAGGGCTGCACGATTCTGAAAAAAATGTAAATCACGATTTTGTTTTTGCTTAGAATTGACATCACGATAGTCTGTAACAATATTTTTTCCTCAAATTTAAATGTTTATTGCACTCATTAAACTGCACAACAAAACATGATTGTGGCAAACATATGATTGATCTAGGACCAGCATGTCAACTTCTGACAACAGAAAGGAAATGTTCAATTGACTCTTCAATTAGGATAACCAAAACAGCCAAACCAGCTGGGGTACGTTTTTTAGTACTTCAGTGCTTTGGGGTGGGACTTGAAAGGCTTTTTTTTGTCAATCGCAAATAGTTGTTTGCAAATTGTTATGTAAATAGCCTGGCTCTGACACACAATACAACCGCCGCCTGGAAAACAATGATAAAAAAGGTAAATGATAATAATAATAATAATAATAATAATAATAAATTAAATTAAATAATGGATGCGTGGACAAATTAAGTGACCCAACTTTAACCGCAATCTGGTCGGAAAAACCAGAGATCAGGAAAGCATAACCAGAAATAAAGTATTTTGTATACTATACTATGACAGCACAGTATTGGAAAATTTCTAAGTATTGCAATGTGATTTTGTTGTAATAGATATTGGGGTATTTATGAAATAAAAAAGGAGTTCAACAGAAATTTCCCACAAACCCGTCTAGGAGTGATCTCAACAGCAGTGATGAAAATGATTATGATTGTCTCAGGAATGCATGCACTGCTCAGGCAAAAACAGTGGAGGTAAAACTTTAAACTGATTTTTAAAAATATACTAGATATCCAGATCTTGAAAAGGAATAATCATTAAAATTGCAAGAATTTCTAATTTTTTTTCCTATGGCTGAGTAAAAATGTTTTAGCGAGATTTAAACTCCATGCGCTATAATATCCATACCAGACTGAAGGTAAGAAATGGCCTGATCTTAATCTAGCTGACTGGAGAAGCAAGAATTGAATATGCACAACATGTGATGTTGGTATTAATGTTGCACATTGTCCAGCCCTATAATACACTACAGCCATTATTCGAATTCAGTACAAAATACCCTGCCTTGCGTCATTCAGCACCAGTACCACTGTCTTATGCCAGTGGAAAACCAGCACCTTTGAAGTACCTTACTTTTCATACTTTCTTGAAGTACCAAAAGTAAGAATTATGGAACGCTTGAGACTTTTGGGGGAAAGGTAGATTTGATTTGATCTAGCTGATGCAATATAATGCACCGTTGTAATTTAGAAATGAGATTGTATAGAGGTGTGAATTGAGGTTGCATTTTTTACAATTAATTGTACAGTCCTATCCTTAGCTATTACCTGTCACCAATCATTTGATGTTTTTATTAAAGAGCTTGCAAATCACTTGC
>JABJVO010000078.1:21289867-21302354 GCA_026770805.1 Boulengeromyrus knoepffleri | reverse complement strand
TTAATAACGAGGTCCAGTGACAACTTTTCCGCACTATTGGAAATTGCTATTGGAAATTTAGATTTTTTCACCCCACCTTACTGTTGAGTCTATTAGCGGTTGCTAGCCGTTAGCATGGTAAGAGTTTTGAGAACTGTACGGCAGCCATATTGTTTTATAGTAAATGATTCGCCTGGCAAAAACAGCTGGCTCCCTGTGCTTCTCCCTCGCAAAGGCACCTGGCCCAGGGAGGCACACCCAAAATCTCTGTGATGGCATTAAGCCCATGCCCAGGATGCTGGCAGAAAAAGAAAAAAAAGCTTCTAACTGGTTTGACAGTAGTGCAAGCTGCTCGCTCAACTTCACACACTTCGAACTCATATTGGCTTTTTTTCAAAGGAGCTCAGACGCTCATCCCAAGTTCCCACGAGATCTATTAAATGATAATGATCTATTTTTTTTTTCTAAAAAATATATCAAGACAAAAAATGTTTACAGTCTGGGGAAACAGAGAGTCTAGGTTTGTGTGGTAAATTCAATCACAGGTGCAGTGCATGGTAGTAGACAATAGGTGGCATGGTGGTTAAAAGTCTGATCCCGTGACATCAAACTGAAGTTACAGGACCTACTGCCATTCATTTAAATGGCTTTTAGGGAAGAGGAATGATGGAAAGTGAAGCACCTTCTTCAGTGAGATGATGCCCTCTCGAGTGTCTCTCTCCGTGGAGACAGAGAAGACGGAGGCCCCGTCTGCGTTGATGATACTGTACTTGATCTCCGCGTTGATGCCCAGGTCCTCGTCGCTGGCTTTGATCTTCCCCACGGGCTTCCCCACCGGGGCCGATTCAGGCACGTACAGCTGGTAGTTTTCTGGCGGGGGAACCCGAAGACAAATTTAATTTGGAGATCACCAGACAATGAAAATATGCACTGGAGCATGTGCGATGCATCCATCTACCATTTTGGGAAAAATCCATTAGCGGCAACGAGGAATGAGCAAACTGGTGTTTGCACAGATCTTTGATGCGGGGATACATATTTGACCACTGGTGCTACCTCAAACACCGTATTTGTATTCCGGAGTTCTGCAATAAACAAAACTATAAATTACATGTGGGGCTGGAGGGGAACTCATTATGTAACTTTCTGTCTCTCCTGGGTGACACCCCAAAGGTGAGAAGCTGCTCTGAATCGCTAATAACGTGTAGTTGCTGTACGACCCAAAGGAGAGACGACATTTACGTTTATCCACATTAATGATGTAAAAGGTTTGAAGCAGCACTCCTATAGGTCAATGCTTGAACTGCACCTTACATTTCAACAACGGCCTACATTAGGATAAATACAATGTATTTGTGACTTAGTGGGGCATTAAAAGACAGCGGCGCCTGAGGCAGAGTGCGTACTTTGAGGGAACCTGGGCGGATTGTCGTTGACGTCTGTGAGCGTGATGTTGACGGTGGTGGACCCAGACAGTCCTCCAACCTGTCCCGCCATGTCCTTGGCCTGGATGACGACAGCGTAGTGCTCCCTTGCCTCCCGGTCCATGTTCGCCAGGGCTGTCCGGATGATGCCTGAATCGTGCAAGGAACACACACACGCACAGACACACAGATATACGCACACAGGCAGATTAGACCAGCTTATCCTGAACCACAGCCTGACAGAACAAACTAACTCCAGTTTTTAGTGTCTCTAGCTCCACTTTGAAAAGCAGAAGAACAATTTTCTTGCCGCAAACAGGCAGGATAGTAAATGCCTCCTGAAGCCTTTGATTCAGATGAGCCAGACGCCAGAGTTTCTGTCCTGGTTCTTAACATCTTCTGCTACCATTTAACGGAAGGCTGCATATTCTCCGCACTGGATATTCTCCGGAAACGGTTCAGATTCTAAATTATTAATAAACTGTCACTAAACATTTGGTAACGTATGAGTTAACAAAAAGATTCAGTTACAATCACATTTTGCAATGTCTTTCATAGTTGTCATACTCCTGTCTAAAAAAAACGAAACAAAATAAAACGAAAACACATGGCTTGTTCGCCGTCATTTCCAGCTGTGAAGGCTGAGGCTGTTTCCCCTGCATCTTTCATCATGATCCGGATGATGGCTTGGCCTTGGGGCTCAGTGCCCCCTCCTAGACACTCTCTATGTCACATCAGGCCAGGGTTTCTTAAGCCAGTCATCAGGGCTTAAGAAAAACACAGTCTACATTCTTGCCCCTTCCCAGCTCACCTGCACCAGATATTCAGTGTTCTTTATCGTTTGATTAATGTTTGATTGTTTGGCTTGTTTTTGATTGTTTGGTTCAGCTGTGCTCCGAGCAGCGAGGGGACAAGAATGTGGACGGCAAGCAGGTCCTGCTTAGAGAATGGTGATGAAGAACAAGACAGCAATCAAGGTAATAAATGAAGCAGTGGATGCTAAAAGGACTAAGAAGCGTGAGAACCGCATATGCTCGCTGCTCCCTAACACAAGCGGGCATTTCCCTTCCTCGTTCCCAAATCCCTCCCTCAAGGGAATATGGAAACAAGCCCCCCTCCGAGTTAATAACAACCCTCTCATTATCCCCCCACGACCTCGCTCACCAGCAACCCACAGGATTTGGATGCACTGAAGACTAGGGGCGGATAACGGACCGTTCACGCGCCTCGGACGTCCGTCAAGTCTTCCCCAAGGAAGACTTCAACGTTTATACATTATTAAAAGGCAGAGGTGCAATGCTGAATAGCAAATGCACCCACACAGTCAGGGGGAAGCAGGACAATATTCACAGAGCTGATTTTTGACGGGAAAAAAATATTCAGATTTGTGTCTCCAGCTCTCCCTTGGGTAAGTAATAGTCTGAGGAAAATTCCTTACAGGATTGGATTAAACCTGGAATGGACAGAGTTTCTATAACACACACCCCCACTGAGTCATGCTTCAAACTTTATAAAAACTCCTTTACTGTCTGCGTTAATCAGGTAACCCTGCTCGTCGACACAAAATAGCCAACTCCCCCAAAAAGCAAATCACGAGGGTACAAGCAGAACACACACAGCACACAGAGCGGGCCAGGGGTCCAGGTACCATAGTTAAAATGACTAAGATCTATGTGACACTGAATGTGGCTCAATTGTTGGTTCCAGTCCCAGTGGCTGTGGCATGTCAGAAACAGCCTCCGTCCTGGGATTCGCACACTAGTGTCTCGAGTTTACAGAGGTCCTGTGATGAAGGAAAAGCACAAAGTCAGGGGAATTTCAGTGGGGAAAAAACACCTTGCTAATGAAAGAGGTCAGAGGAGAATGGCCAGGCTCATTAAAGCTAACAGGAAGACCATAAGTGCAAAAATAAGAACAGCGGGGAGCAGGGAGCCACACAGTCCTAGCTAGGCGTCCCCAGTACAGGGTTCCCCGGCCTGGACATTACCCCAATAACAACGGGCGCACAGCTCAGCGACTGCCCTGGTGAGGGCTTGTGAGAAGTGAATAAGGATGTTTTTAAAAAGGGCTTGTTTTACAGCCCAGAGGAAATCCAGCGTTTGGCTTCCATGACAAATTCACGAACGAGGTTCAGCCAAGGACAGTCATACAAAAGAGCACACGGCACCCTCTTCATGGCTTGCGTTCCAAAAGGAGCCTGTTACACGATACTATATATGACCCTCTTCAGACTCCCACTGCCAATGTGGCAGCAGAGTGAATTAGCTTTTGACAAAGGAGTCCAAGGTGTCATTGAGCAGGAAATGGCTAGATTTCCATGTCCACTAGTTTTCTTCCAGCTCATATATTAAAAATACAAATTATTCTATCAGTTTCATCACATCCTTCACACAGAGTTACCTCACACACAACATGATTATATAGCGGCCCATACAGGATGGTTCATGTAGCATCCCGCAGAGCACAGTTCATATAGCGCCCTACACACCGTGGTTTATATAGCGCCCTACACAGCACGGTTTATATAGCACCCTACACACCATAGCTCATATAGCGCCCTACACAGCACAGTTTATATAGCTCCCTACACACCATGGTTTATATAGCACCCTACACACCATGGTTTATATAGCGCCCTACACAGCACGGTTTATATAGCGCCCTACACAGCACGGTTTATATAGCGCCCTACACAGCACGGTTTATATAGCGCCCGACACACCGTGGTTTATATAGCGCCCTATATACCGTGGTTTATATAGCGCCCTACACAGCACGGTTTATATAGCGCCCTACACAGCACGGTTTATATAGTGCCCGACATACCGTGGTTTATATAGCACCCTACACAGCACGGTTTATATAGCGCCCTACACAGCACGGGTTATATAGCGCCCGGCACACCGTGGTTTATATAGCACCCTACACATCACAAGCAACATCACAGAGATCCCTGCTAGCAGGTACTCTAATGGCACTGAGGTTACCATAGTTACCTGTGTCCGTGTCTGGGAGCCATGACTTTTTTTTACCTATACATTTCTCCAAAGAGGCAAAGAGAGTGAGTGAGGAACCTCAACAGGGTAGATTATCCACCAGCGTGTATAAAGGGTATAGTTACGCCTGGTTCCCATTTTTGGAAACAGGATGATTAAGAACACAGTGACTTGCGTGCGGCATCAGGTACAAGGAGCTGCCAGAAAGTGCATCCACTATGACAAAGCAATTAGCATCTCAGAAGAAGTGTGATTAAAAGAACAGCGTCTGCTGTTTGGCGTCAAGGAAGCAATGTGGTAATTGTCACTAAGAAGGTGGGCCGTCCAATGGCCTGCGATTAAGTGAACGGTCCCGACCAACCGGCATAGATTCTGGGAGATGCACTCGATAGCCAATCGTGGATCAGAAGTTTGGGGGAGGGGGTGATGCAGTGCTTAAACTGGGATGAAGTATGTCCTGGGATGGGTGCCTGCACCAGGCAAATAGAGAGGGATTCGTTTACATCCTGCAGCCAAATGGGACGTGAGCCCCCGTTAGCTTCTCAATTAGTGGCTGCGTCCGGCTGCCAGATCGAGAGCAAAGCAGGCCAGATTCATTCTGCTTTATTTACCTTGTTATTCCTTCTAATCAGCTTGCTGAAACTGCACCAGAAATTACCGGCTTTACATGTGGCATCCATTCAGGGTCGGTGCCATAAATCTACATGGCTTTACTAACAACCGCAGCCATAAGTCTACGAGCCTCAGAACCAGCTTCTTGATTGGACGAGAAGGTCACATTGCCGGGGGATGTCAGGAACGACCATTTCTGCTTTCCTGAAAACAGGTGTGGGCTTCCAAGAGCACTGGTCCTGGTTGCCAACTGAGGACCGGAGGCCACGAGATGTGCTCCTTCTCGCCTCAGTTTGATGTGCAGATCCCCATGATCTATGCGTCACGTGACAAGGACCATTCTTTGGATAAATAATTTCCTTATACACAGTATACACATCACACCTCTAGAAAGCGTGTGGAGAGGCCAGTGGGGACTCTTATGACAGCAAATTAAAAAGTAAACAAGTTAATCAGCGACACAACAAACACGCTTGCAGTTCTGACCCCCGACTCATACAGGAAACTGATTCATAACAATCTGCCTGTCTGTGTGTGTGTGTGTGTGTGTGTGTGTGTGTGTGTGCATGCCTTTGTGTGTGACTGTGTGGAGGTGGACCACCACAATGTCTTTAAAAGGAAATATTAACCAACAGCCCTGATACTTTGGGGTGGGGGGGGCACTCCCTCCCCAGCTGACTGGATTTCATAGTGCATTTCCGAGTGTAAAGCTCCTGATTTTCCATTCCTCCATAAACATCTCCCTTTCTTCTCTCAGTAAATGAGAAACTGCTTTCTGATAGAAGTTAGGCAAACCTCCCTAAGTTTGTTTTCATACTTTTTTGTTCCCTGCAATCCCCCGAAAGGTGTTTCTCTGTTCTCCCTTATTTTCCTCCCCAACCCGTCTCTTGGCTCCCAATCCGTGAGGAAGGCGGCGTACATGAAAGGCAACTGTTTGCCACAAGCCTGGTTCTGTTTACCGGATGCAGAACAGAAGCCTTGTCTCTCTCTCCCACAGGCTCCGCAAAGAGTCAGTGTTACAGTAAATGCTGGACGGCGGCTTCAAAGGCCTCCACGGGTCGTGCAGGAGCCCGACGCCTGCCAGCTTCGTCTGCCACTGGGGAGAAAGCAGAGATCGTCCACGGCGGCCAAGCAGCCAAACAGAACTGACTTTTCAATTAAGGCTCTCTGGTACAGCACGGGGCTTCCTGCCCGTGTCTGACGACAGTGGCGGAGCAGTCCGCGGAGAAGATGGGGGAAATTTGCTGTGTCTTCCTCTCCCTGCATAAGCAGAGGGGCATCGGCACGACTGGCTGAGAGAATTTCTCAGATTCACAGGCGTTATGTTGAATCGGCACAAATTTTTTTGCGAGAACTCAATTATACAGCTTGAGATTCTTTAATTGCCTTCTCCTGGCAATCAGCTTTACACCCCCCTACCCCAATATATATATATATAGAGAGAGAGAGAGAGAGAGAGAGAGAGGGAGGGAGAGAGAGAGAGAGAGAGAGAGAGAGAGAGAGAGAGAACACACGCACGCACCGCTGACACCGGTGGCTGCGTGAAAGTGTGATGCTGAGATCAAAAAGCTGTGTTTCATGCCCAGTGAACATCAGAGACTCAAATCTCACTTTCCAAGACTGGGGAGGGTGGACACAGCCCAGCTCAGTACAGTCAGTGGCCCTCCCGAAAGTAAAGAACCAGCAACAGCAAACCACAAAGCAATTAAACTGTTTATTGCTAACGAATAACTGCAACTCAGACGTTTTTTTTTTCCTCTAAAAAGACCAGACAATTTTGGTCATACATACCACCAGTTCTGAACTGCTAAGACACATGAGTTTTTAGGTTTCCTCATTACCCAGTATACGGTGACCTCCACAGCCAGAGTGTAGATATCAGTAAGTGAAGAAGAACACATCACCTGTCAAAGGATGTGTGGAAATGTGAGGTTATAACCTGGTACTATGCCTTGGGGTTAGCGTATAACACATATGGTGGATTTCATCTCAGCTCAAAGAACTGGTAGAGCAAACACCACACCTGCGTCTCGGGGGCTCGGGGGGAGAGGCATATTTAGACTGGATCTATCCTAGGCAAGCATCACTCAAGATCCAGTGTAGATCCAGGCTAGATCTAGGAATCATTTATTCCACACGCAGCATCTGACAAGGAACAAAGGACGTCTTAATTTGAAGTGGGAAAAGACAATCAGGAAATGACACGTTTTTAAATGGAATAATCATGCTCATTAAATAAGGCGAGTCACCACACCTGTTGCTAGTCTTTAGGACATACAGGAAACACAAACCAAACACTTCAATAGCCCATGGTTTGAATTTCACACTACTTATAACTATGAATAAATCCAGATTAATTATATCAGCATCGTATAGCCTGATATCTTCCATGTGTTCCATGTGATAAAAGCACGAATATACACATTAGTTTTAAAGGTAGTGAAATACAGAATCCTCCAGTAAGTCGTTTGGTCCCACGATTTGAATTTTAAAATGTATTCAATTAAGATGTCAATTGTGTCAAATGAATTCAGAGCTCAGCCAGACGGAGATGGACGGAGGTGGGTTAGGGGAATCCAGCTTATTTCCACAGACCACAGCCCGAAATGCCAAAGGGTGAATAATTGACTGAGACGGCTCTCTGAAGCCAGGTTTGTGCAGGACGTCAGAGCCCCGCCCGCTTTACAGGTTAAGGGGGAGGGAGGGGATTTGTGCCATCGCCACGCACACGAGACATGCGTGTCTTTGAAACACTGCTCTATAAGCGCATGGTTACAGTATGGCGTGTACTTTTGTTTTTACCATTTCTTATTTCAACCAAAGCAGAACGTCAGACTAGAACAATTAAAGGTTAAGGGCCTTACTCAGGGGCCCAACAGTGACATCACTCTGCTGACCCTGGGATTTGAACCAGCGAAAATGTGATCATATGCAAGACACTGCCCCCCCCCCCCCCCCTTTTCATAGGGGGGAAGAGAATCTGTAAGCAAAGACACTCTAATAGTATCTAGGGGGAAACTTTAGCCAAAACAATCTCTGCAAAACTGAAAGCTGCGTAAAACACTTTGGACTGCCTACTTATGCGAGAATTAAACCAGGAAGCGTCCACTCACATGAATCATGATGACGTGTTTTAAGATCAGAGAGGCGGATCTGGAGCGCAATGTTCCCAATGACGGACAGAAGGGGGTGGAGCCACGGGAGACGTAGAACAGATTGGCACCTCTTCCATAATCGGGTCACGTCTTTCGAGAAAAGGCGCGTATTAAGCTGGTGCTGGGTGCCAGCAGGAACTGACAGACGAGGAGGCCACACAGTGGAGGACGTGAGGGTGGGGGGTGAGCAGAGGAACAAATTGCTGCTCTTCCTTTCATTTAATCAGTTGGCGATGCAAGCTCGACTCGCTCCACGCTCTGAGTTTTATATCAACCCATTTTGGTGGGGGGCGGGGGGGGGTGTGTTGGAATGGATGGGGGCAGGCGGGTTTGCGAGGGGGTTGAATGTCACAGCGTGGTGCCTGTCCATTTGACCTCTGACCTCCGACATGCTTCTTCCTCATTAGTCCATCCTGCGTTTATACCGTCTCAAGCCAAACAAGACCAGCACTCACCCAGGAGCAGGAAGGCAGTGTCTAAGGGGATGTAACATTACAGAGCTACAAAACAGGGATTCCTGAACCAGCGGGGAATTAGCCGTAAATAACACCTAATCTCAGGGTGTTATTTACAGGGGGTGGGTATCTGATAATAAGTCTGCGATGCCTGTGCGTTAAATATCCGTAAAGAATTAACATGATTTCCTGCTCTGTACACAGGTATCCGCTGGCTTAGGCCCTATCGAGTCACAGCTCATCACATTTACATCCGAGGTCCACAGTAAATAATAGTGAGAGACACCTGAAAGCGGACATAGCAGGTCGTTAGCGCGTGTATCGCTTAGCAATGTGGATAGATATAACAGCTGGATGTAATACAGATACAGTACCTGCTAAATATTTTGTTACATAGAAGCTCACTGTACTGTACAATAAAATATTTCGCTGCAGCTTCAAGCACCGTTTTCTTTCTCAGCTCCTGTCATTGGCTACGCGTGTATCTTTTCATTTCATAGTGCAATTCGTGCCATATTTTTCTCTTTTTAGTATTGTGATTTTATATTTATATTATTATTTGGTATAGAGTACTGTGTTATTCTTACAGTACTGTACTTAATGTCTTGTCTCTCCCCTATAACAGACGCCCAAATTGACTTGCATCCACAGGTCCTGGACCCAAATGCAGAGGCAAGTCAACTGATATCTGTATTTATAGACAGGCACCTCTCCTGGTACGCAATGCCAACTCGTGTAAATCCGGACTTGCTATACGGTGTCCTGAATGATATGGGCAGGCCAATTAGACTTATGCGCAATCTGAGCATGGCTGCCTGAATCTATAAGCAGCATGGCCCTCATCTTGGGTGACTAAAGAATCCTTTAGGTGTCGCTTGATAAGGTGCCTCAAACACTCTGCAAACAGCACCGCCCATCTTGCCGCTTGAGGTATATAATATCAAAGGAATGACTGGTGCTCAGCTACGCTTCTAAGAAACTCCCACCACGCTCCAGCTGCCCACGGTAACCTTCCTCTGTTCCAACCCAAACTTGGCTGCCGCCACTTTCAATTTGCGGGCCTCTGTCCTTCAGCCCCTGCTGACGGTGCAGGATTCTCAGCATTCACTTTTTCTGCTCTATTCAAAGTTTTTTTCATATACCTGGAACAGTTGCCTTTTCCAGATGCTGAACAGATCTGACGGCTCAGACTGAACACTGTACGATAAAACTTTGAAACTGGTTACAGGGCATGCCAAACTCACTCCGATCAGTGTTAGCCTTCTCTTATGGGGGATATCTGATCCAATGTCCAGCCTTACAACGATTCAATTACATTTGATCTCCTTTTAAATTCCCGAATCGTAGCGCTCCCTCGAGATTAAATTTTTTTACCAACGATCTACTATCACATATTCAGCATATCCCTTCATGTCCTGCAGTATGTTGACAACACATTTATATAGACATTTAACTATTACAATATCACAGCGACACCTTTACAAAGTCGCCCGTCCTGTATTTCAGTCCCAGCGGAAATATGGCCCAGTAGAGAATGGTTCCACACTGACAGAAATTCAGTGACTACTGCTGGTGAATATTTAATAATGGAAGTAAATTGTAAAACTGAGCATGTTATGTGCACAGTGAAATGTTTCTTACCACTGGGGACAGAAGGTTAGCTGTAAAAGTATGTGCGAGGCTGCTAAAATCCACCTGTTTAAACTGCAGTGTACCTCCTAAGCTGATAAATAATTTAACAAGTGCCGCTGTACTTTTTTTTTGGTACAAGACGTTGACGTGCATGAGGATGTTCACTTGAATAAGAATACTGCACCTTCCTTCACAGAATCCTGAGAGTTGATGTATGGAATATTCCAGAATAACCCCCTGTGGAGCAGTCGAACTGGCAACGTCCGGCCCTGCATTATAGTGGAAAAGCTTATTTAGAAAGTGGATCTGTTCCTCAAATTGGGTTAGTTTTGCCGGGAGAGGCTGCTCTCACAAGGATTAATCTTGCTGGAGGGCCTAATACCTCGCGTTCAGTCTCTCCTCTCTTCAGCGAGTGCAATGGAGTTGGAGGACCTATCAGCACCCCAGAGTCGGGTCGGGTCAGTTGCATTGCTGGAGTCACCGCTTGCTTTATCCATATTCTCAAGCCAGCTGGTGCCTAATTAATCCATGGCCATGCCTGTGAGCCCCCCACGGGCTAAACAAGCTATAACCATAAGGCCTGGTGACGATCGGAGTGATTCAAAGCCAAAGTCAGGGAAAAAAATGGAATAAAAATCCTGAAGAAGATGTTAAAGGTGATTCTGACCCTGTGCGCAGAAGTATGTGGGGAAACATATCTGTTGATTTCTTTCAAAGTTTATTATTATTTGATTATTTATCTGTTTAACTTTAAAACGGGCAGTTAGATACCTAAGCCTAAGAAGAAGAAGAAGAAGAGGAAGTCATAGAAACAAAATTAAATAGTCACAGAAAGCGCACAGTCATCTGTGATACACTTTATTTCTTATGAGGCCCTGGAAGGCCATCAATCTCTCCAGGCACAAAAACACCATAAGAGGCCAGAATGTGACGTGAGCCCCTGCACGCTTCAAACCGGCAGCATTCTGCGTCACCAGCCGATGATTCACTCTTGAATAGATTGGATCCTATTCTACCTCCCCCAGCCCGATGCCCCCTAATGGCAAGATGAGCCATTGTATAAACAAAGAACTCAAGATGATGACTACCTTGCCTAAGTCACATCAGGATCTACTTGCTTTGTTTGCTGAGAGTTCAGAAGTTGGGCATGTGCTCAGGGAATGTGCACGTGAAGCCGGGTAAATCACAGAAAGCTACATTGTATCTTTACACCAGTACTCACATCACTGCTCTCATTGGGTCCACATCAGATTAGCAGAACCATCTTACATTACATAACACAAATGAGGCAATAAGGCCTTTAGCTGGTTGATGCTGAATATAAATTAACCGTATCTTGCATGGCATGGAAAAATACAGGCAGTTCTTCACTGAAATAATTAATCCTACAAACCCTTACGTATGTCAAATTTTACAGAAGTTGGATTGCCCCCCCCACCCGAAAAAAAAAAAATAGTTGGCAAAAGGGTTCAGGGCACCTTATAGCCCCCCCTATTCAAATCTGGGCCTCGATTCCAAATCCAGGCCTTGTTTTCAGTTCTCCCAGGTAGTTAGCTTAATAATTACTGATTCTGATTGGCCAGAGGCTTCACACCTGGTTCGTAGGCTGGAAAATCAGCAGTTCTCAGTCCTTGAGGACCATGATTTGAACAGCCCTGCCTTATAGCAAAAAAAAAAAACACAACAAAAAACAAAAACATAAGCCAGAAATATACTAGTAATATGTCCTAAACACCATGCACATATTAAATAAATAAAAGTGTAAAGTGTTCGTTTTCTTACAGACATAGTCACCCTTTTGTGTTAGTGCTTCTGTAAACTTTAAATTTCATGTATTTTTAAGGTAAATGCGGATTTCCTAAAGTCGGTTTCACATAAAATGAGAGCTGGCAGTTCCTAGCAGGAAGCGCTGATGTGACTATTAACATATACACGCGTGTAAAATATTGCAGGATCCTCACACCCCAAGGCCAGAATAAAACATAAGGGGGGAATCAAAACGTCTTTGCGACTCAGCCAACTGAGAACATGGTTCAGCTGTGTAGTGCCTAACAGGGGCTGTAAATCGTTTGCCGCTCTTGTCAAAAGGCACTCTAGTCCTCACCATGGTTACAGGGGACGGAACTTTCCGGCAGCATCCCTGCAGCGTGTCACATGTCTCGTTACAGGGGACGGAACTTTCCGGCAGCATCCCTGCAGCGTGTCACATCTCCCATTACAGGGGGTGGAACTTT
>JABJVO010000078.1:21260164-21281861 GCA_026770805.1 Boulengeromyrus knoepffleri | reverse complement strand
CTTTGTGATGTCACAGAAACCATCCAGCAGTTGGATGGATGGATGAATGAATGGATGGATGGATGAGTAGATAATGTGAAAGCCCTCAGATATCTGGTCCAGGCATGCTCAGGCTAATTCACGTCTCTTAGGTTACGTTCCAGTCTCCCAGTGACCCCTGGATTAATGAGGATGGATGGATGGATGGATAGATGATTTCAGAGCCATGTATCAGGGACACAGCTTAGACAGCTATGATCACACGGCCGACCCCCATGGGGCTGCGGAACCCCCATTCCCACCAGCCCACATTCCCAGTCTCCCCCGTTGGCTTATGGCCAGTACCTCTTCTCAGTTAATACAATCCCGGGAGCTGAAATTGGCTGGCTCAGATGGGATTATCCAGGGAACTGGGCCGTCTTTATTCCCGCAATATGCGCGTGAAAACAAACTGCTGGTGGCAGGAGGACCGGGACCATCGGGACAGAGCTGATTCGCGGTGTGAAACAATTAACACCTCAGTGTCTGGCTTTAGACCAGACGGGCACTATGCTTTATACATGCAGGCAGAGGAGGGAGGGTCACGCTGATGGGAGGAAGCAAAGCAACAGTGGCAGGGTCCAACTGGATGATGTAGTGGGTTTCTGGAAACACATGTATAAACTGTTCTACTCACAGGGGCCATAATTCATTCAGAGGAGCTGACCATGTCTTTAACCAGTCATATGTTTTGAATCGGTGAGTGACAGTGGAGGGGGCACTCCGGGGACCAATCAGCTTTCAGCTAGGGTTAGTGTCCCCGGCCCTGTACATACCCCTACATACATGTCTTAATTCATGACTTGCTGGGTTAATCTAAGATTGCCCTAGGATGATTTAGCTGGGAATACTGCAAGGAATCTCAGTTCAGATAACTCCATTACATGGGAAATACCTTGGTCAACCATTGAGGCGAGTGCCTGATTGGATCCCTACCATAGCTGTAAATTGAGGCTGACCAATCGTATTACACTGAGGGAAACACAGAAGACAAGGAGTAATGGATTGCATGTAAGTAGAAACAATGAGGTAATCTGTTTAGGCCTTTCAGACGTGGGTAACATTATCTCGGCGGAGCGACGAATGAAACTGTCTGATAAAACCGCTTCCAAAAATATACCTCTAACAATACGTCTTGTAGAAATGCTCCCCCAGTGCGAAATAGAATGTGCAATCCAGTCAGAGAGAGAGAGTGAGAGAGAATCGCTCACATCAACATCCAGCTCCCTGCTCTGTGTTGCCATTAGGGGCGCAGAATACCATCATTCTCTGTTTCATACCGTTATTTACTATTGTCTTTATGTTCTGTTTATTGTTCATACGCATTTCTTATAAAGCAAATACACGTCGAAAAGAACTAAGTAAGAACCAATTAAATATTACCAACATCGATATAATAATGAATCACAATTCCATACATCCATTTTCCCATAATGCAGAGCAGGCAACAGTGAGCTTCGATAAAATAGCATGACACAGGCAGTATAAATTTGCGTCCAGACTATTTCTATCACAGGGTCAGAGCTGGATCCAGCCATAGGCAAACTAGGCAGCTACCTAGCTGTAGCTTTAGGCAAAACATAGGAAATGATCATTTGTTTTCTTGGTAGGGGGCCATTCCAAGTAAATCTTTGGCAAGAGCCCCTGAAAAGGCAGATCCGGCCCCGCACACGCCTAAGGTGCTAATAGCTAACCGCGTCGCTATTATGGCCATGTTATTTCCTGGCTGTCTGCCTTCGCTTTGGCCTTCTGCCGAGACTGTCGCTACTCAGACTCCGGGGGAAGGAAACGTCGACTCTCCAGCTCTGTTCACGGGCAAGAACCTTGCTCTCGCTCCTCGTGTCCTTTTGGAAGCGCTCGTGCAGGCATGTGGCGCCTGAAAATACCCCATGTGACTCCCCACCTACTCAGCCGCTAACGGCGACAGCAGGCTTTAGGTGTTCAAGTCCCCCAGCCGACGCTTCTTCCCATACATAACAGCTGTATAAATAACACACAGTGTGAACAGGATTCTGAGGCATCCCATTATACTAACCGATGAAAATAACAGCAGCTCTGGCGGCTCTGGACTGGTCGCTGGCAAAGTGAAAATTTACTAATTAACTGTGGCTAAGCCAGGGCACAGTACACGTCTGTTTGACATCCCGTCTGTCATCGCCATGGTGACACCCGTGTGCAGTCTGTTAACAGGACCAGAGAAGGAACAAATGTATAACAAGACCTCATTGGATGACTTTTACAGAACTTTGGAGAAGGGATCAAATCACCATGGACCTCAAGACACCAAGAGGGACAAGCCATGATCTTTTGGTGGAGATCTACAGCGTCCGAATGCAGAGACGGCCCCGGTGGGGGCAAGAAGGGTGGTGGGGTGTGAGGCAGGTTTCATTTCACAGGGTAAATTGACTTTTTTTTTTTTCCGGTGTGACCTTTGTGGGTGAAAATGGCCTGAGAGATGCCACCTCATTATTTGTTAACAAATACTTAAACTTCACGGCTGGGGTAGAACGTAGGAGCTGGGGTGCAGAGCAGAGAGCACGAAAGGGCTCAGACACAGGGGCAGGCAGGGCAGCTGCAGGGTCAGGGGGTACAGGCCATCCCTCCATCCATCCATCCATCCATCCCTCCATCCATCCATCCATCCCTATTAATCCAGCTATCACAGGGAGATAGAACCCCACCCCAAAAGAACAGGACATCCTAGACAGGAGGCCAGCCCAGCTCATCCCAGAGCACACACACGGAAACTGGCACCCTGGGGGTGAGTCAGAGACATCAGTGTGCCTAAGAGCATGCCTTGGGGGGGAAACCCCCGCAAGCACAAGGGTGGATTCACTTCTCAGGGGGGCATTCGGCTGACATGGGGGGGGGGGCATCAATGACAAGGTTGACCCTTCCATTTATCCTGACAATGCCCCTAATGTTTGCTGGGGCCCCTGATGTTTGCCGGGGCCCTCAGAGACAGCCTGGGACAGCCTGTTCACATGAATGCGCCCCTCACAGGGATTACATGGTAATGGCATCCACATGGAACCGCGAGTGGGAATCAGAAACACAATACAATGGTAGCAGTACACATGAGATGAGACACTCAGCTGGTGGAGTGGAGGGGGGGACTGACCACAATGTCAGAGATGATGCTCAAATGTCTATGTTAATGACGGTCAACAGGCAGTGCATTGGGAACCTCGGCCAATAGGGTGGATTCCCAGGAGAACAGCACTTCAATCTACTGGAATAAATGAATGGGGAAGTGTGCGTTTCTGAGAATATTTGTACATTTTTATTAAGAGGTTTCACTGACATCACTGTTTAGGTCTCTTGATTTTTTTGTTTTTCTTTTTTGCTCCAAAATATTCAGGAATGATCTCACCCTCGGCATTGATCCGCATGGCGTGCAAAACATGAGCTGTCTCATTTACGTTTTAATGCGTAATTAACAAGGAAATAAATGAATATATAATTAAGACATGTCTGCAAATAAAGATATTTTGAAATACCTTTCTGCCCGTCGACTAAATGATGTTACAAGCTTAACATAACAGGGCATTAATACCGAGGTCTTTGTTTTATCAGAACGAATGTCAAATGCATCATAAATTATATTTCATGTAATGGCTTTGGAGAATTACCCCTAAGGCCAGCAGGAAACAGTTTATGTCTGTGAATGTAAGCTAAAAGACAGTATAATTTCTAAAGTGATCCAGACATATTTTGGGTTGCTTCAGGTCTAACCGGTGTGTGTGTGTGTGTGTGTGTGTGTGTATGTGGTGGGGGGGACACCAAATTGTGGGGACTAAATGTCTCAAAATTGTCATAAAAAATCTGACATTTATGGAGGATCTCCGTAAAGTTATGAATACATGGACTGTGTGCGTCTGTAAGTCTCAACATCGCAGCCAATAAAAATGCTCCATCTGATCATGTGACAGGAAAGAGCAGAAATAAAATAAAGACGAGAATAAAAAGGCCGGTATGTCTGTGTCTCTCCAGCCATTGCGGAGACGCAGTTGAGCACAACGTGAACACACTGGCGGTGATGTAACACTACATCCCGTCCTTTAATGGAATACAGCTGCAATTTGTTTATGTAGCAGATCCATTTATCCAAAGCAATGGACAATTGAAAATATGGTCAGACAGTCCCTGGAGCAATTGAAGGCTTAGCCCATAAAAGCCTGCAAAAGCTTTAGAAATCATAAAAAGGGGCCTTTACCAAAAATTCATGTTTCTGAGATTTGGTTATTTTTTAAAAAATGCATTTTTATTGTGTGAACAAGATGTCTCTGAATATCCATCCATCCATCCATCCATCCATCCGGTGCAATGGGGTACACCCTGCATGGGAAAGTGAAGGCCTTACATTAATAACCAAATCAATGCTAATGATAAGATCAAACAAAATCAGATAGTGGGAAATGTTTGATGCAAAAAGCAAGCAATCATTTTCTCTGAGATGGTTGATTATCAGGGCTGACAGGAAGTGAGACGCATGTGGAGGTGAGGTGCTACGCAGGTCACACAGGTCACATGACGCAGGGATACTCTGTGACACAATAGGCCTGCCAGCCATGCCCACCACAGCCATCTACAAATGGTTTCTCTATCGAAAAAGTAATAAAAGTAATTAAATTAGTAAAGTGATAATTCCTGTCCAAAAGAAAAAGCATCCTGGATCCCGCTGGTCATTACTGGAAATTCAGTCTTAATTGTCTTAAAGTGAGTTAGGAGCTAGGATGAAACAGAGGGTGGATCATTCAGGGGTATAAACCCACATCCATCCGGCACGCAGGTCATGCTTGCCTGGCCAGGAAGGTAAACGCATAGGGTGTACCAGTGAGCCAATCACAGGATTTATTGATGTCCATCCTGCTGATGAAAGCAGCAAAGCATTTCCACAGCAACGCACTCATACTCACCGACTTCGGACATCTCGGGGACAGCGGCCACAAAAGGCCCGTCGGGGAATTTGGGCGCATTGTCATTGATGTCCTGCACTTTGATGATGAACTCGGACTCGGGTTCAAGTGGCTTGTCCGTGTAGCGATCAATGGCCTGCGCGTGTAGCACATAGTGCGTCTTGCGCTCGCGGTCCAGGCTCTTGGTGGCATGGATGTCGCCAGTAATTTCATCAATGATGAAGATCGTGCCCGCCCCTTCGCCGCTAAGAATGTAGCGGACGGAGCCGTCGCCCTTGTCTGAGTTGGAGTGAAGCTGTAAACAACAAACAAACAAAAGATTTGATCATGATTCTACAACACCCAAACAAGCAAGGAAGCAAACAAACAAACAAACAATCAAATGATTCATTTATGGATCTGTAACACCCAAATAAACAAAGAATCAAAAGATTTATGTATCTGCAATACCAAGCCACTTTACCACCTGGAATCCCATTTCACAGTGTTGCAGTTGGACTGGAGAACACATTCACCCACTGATTTACACAAAATTCTCCACTGAACACCTCAGCAAATCATTCCTTTCGCTGGCCATCAAACTGTGCAACTCTTGTATCACTCAAAGCACAGTTGTCATCAATATCTGTCTGTTTATGTACTTTCGTGCAATATTTTACCCGCTAAATTTGTATGTTTTTCACCACAGTACTGTACTTGTTTTTGTGTTCACCCACTTACTCATTACCATTTCCACATGTCATAAAAAATTATATTTAAAAAGGAATTGCTCTATGTGTTACTGTGCATTTTCTGTTTTTGTTCTTATATGTAGCTGTGTACTGTTCAACTTGCAGTTACAAACAATTTCCTACAGCATAGTAAAAGTATTATGTAATGAATCCACTTGATTGGCCAGGTACATCAACATGTACTACGGATTTCTGAATAACAACAACAGCAAAAAGAAAGAAAGAAAGAGAAAATGGATTTAAAAACATGATCAAAAATGAGAATTTATCTCCGGGCATCCTGTAATCTCTGTTTATGCAATATTCTCATGTGCTCACAATTTAATAATTTCTGGAATCAATCAGTTCAGATCTCAGAAGCCAAAAATTGAAATCAGCAACTGAGGTTTTTAACGCATGAATTATATGAGATGTTATACTTGCTTAAAACGTTCTATGTGTCACATCAATGTGATTCACTGTGATTTTAAATGGTACTTGTCTGCTGCACCAGAAATGTGGCATTTTTGTTTCTTACGGGACGTTCTTGCTGCCGCCGTCGGTTATGTAAGCGAGAGCTGCGTTTATCAGGGCAAAAGCAGCACCGAGCGTGTGGCTTTGGAAAGACAGCGACGCATGTTTGCGTGCTCTGGCACGGGAATCAGACGTGACAGGCCGCCACATATGAAGCAGGGGAAGGTGGAGAAGTAGGAGTAAAACAAGTGGAAGAGGAAGAGCGGGGAGTAGATAGACAAAGGAAGAGACAGGGCAAGCGAGAAAAAGAGATCACCATTAAAAGACCGACGGAGGTGGACAGTGGAGAGAGATGGAGAGAGATGGAGAGAGGCAGGATTTTCTGCACGCTGCCACTTTGCCAAATGCCACTTTGTCTTTTATCTTGTCTTGCCTTCTTGGGAAGGGAAAACACTCACCCCCCGCATTGTGTGTGTGTGTGTGGGGGGGTAGGCTTCCCTTTGTCATATTTTTTGTACAAAGCGCCTACAGCCCTAAGGCCACACCAGTCTCAGGCTCTGAGCTTCTCCCTGATGCCCACACCTGTCTCAGGCTCTGAGCTTCTCCCTGATGCCCACGCCAGTCTCACACGGATCTGATGCCCATGCCAGTCTCACACGGACCTGATGCCCACTCCAGTCTCACACGGATCTGTTGCCCATGCCAGTCTCACACGGATTTGATGCCCACGCCAGTCTCACACGGATCTGATGCCCATGCCAGTCTCACACGGACCTGATGCCCACGCCAGTCTCACACGGATCTGTTGCCCATGCCAATCTTACACGGATCTGATGCCCACGCAAGTCTCACATGGATCTGTTGCCCACGCCAATCTCACACGGATCTTATGCCCATGCCAGTCTCACACGGATTTGATGCCCATGCCAGTCTCACACGGATCTCATGCCCACGCCAGTCTCACACGGATTTGATGCCCACGCCAGTCTCACACGGATCTGGCCACGCCTCCAATTACAGCTTCTAAATTTCAAGTAATATATCTCATTTAACTGCATCTGTGGGGATATCTGTCTCGTCTCATATGTAGTAAGCTTCCGTGCTTCGGAATCTAATTAATAAACTTTGGAATATGTCTTGCGGGGCCTGACTTTGTCTCCTCTGAAGCCCTGACTTTTGACCAAAAACCTTACTTATATACCGCATAGACAGAGGCTCCCTTTGTGGGATGAAACAAGGCCAGTGACCTACTTCCTGGTTCTGAGTTCCTGGCTGTCTCGAGTTTCGTGTGTCACCTTCCCAACCGTGCAACAGGAACTGTGACCTTTATGCTACTTAAGCATGTAATTTCACACAAAACTACACTGCCACCCCAAAACAATGGAGGATAAAGAACTCAGTTTAAGTGTTAATTATTTGTTAGTTATTAAGGGACACAAAAGTGCTGGCAAGTTTCACTGCCGCATCAGCAATATTACAGAAAAGTATGTATCGGTTATCGATTTTCTGATGCATGGAGACGCAAGCAAAAAGGTATTCATTAATGCATTTAATGAAATTGCGTACAAAAATAACTCCAACTGCTCATTTTTTGCCCCCTTTAGCTCTTTTCCCAACATTTCCATATAACTTCTGAGTTATAACCAATCAGCTTGACCAATCAATTTATCGCTGTAAGCCTCGACTCTAAGTAGCTAGTCTAGAGTAGCGACTACAATCAGGTTCAGTAACTACTGTGCTGAATTGCTGTGGTGGGAATGCGACAGAAGTTCCTGGTTCCTGAACAAAGTCTTGGCTATGGACTTGAGTTAAAGCATAAATCTTGATTGGGAGGGGGGAGAGTGTTTTCCAATGAAACAATAATCTTTCATGTGAGGGGGGGAGGTGGTCAGATTAAATAATATCAACCCTGATTAAATGACAATACAGCAATGATTCTCTGGTTTTAGGAGGAATGAGACACCTTTCCATGCTGCTCAATCCAAGAAGGGGGAATGCAAAATTATCGGCACCCCTGGAATTTTTCCAGAAAATGCACCATTTCTCCCAAAATATTGTTGCAATTACAAATGTTTTGGTATACACATGTTTATTTCTTTTAAGTGCACAGGATCAACACAAAAAAGCCAAATTTGACATCATATCACACAGAACTGCAAAAATGGGCAGGACAAAATGATTGACACCTATTCAAAATTGTGGATAAATCGGTTTATTTCAACCATATGATGCTAGTTTGAATAGGTGGCAAGAAACAGGTGCTGGCAATATAGCAATCACAGCTGAAGCCAGTTAAAATGGAGAAAAGTTGTCTCAACCTTTCTGTTGTGTGTCTGTGTGCTACACTAAGCATGGAGAACAGAAAGGAGAGCAGAGAATTGTCTGAGGACTTGAGAACAAAAATTGTGGAAAAATATCAACAATCTCAAGGCTACAAGTCCATTTCCAGAGATCTTCATGTTGTTTTGTCCACTGTGCGCAACATAATCAAGAAGTTTACAACACATGGCACTGTAGCTAATCTCCCTGGATGTGGACGGAAGAGAAAAATTGATATAAGACTGCAACAAAGGATAGTCCGAATGGTGGATAAACAGCCCCAATCAACTTCTAAACAAATTCAAGCTGTTCAGCAGACGCAGGGTGCAGGGTGCAGCTCAAACTATCCGCCAACATCTGAACGAAATGAAACTATATGGCAGGAGACCCAGGAGGACCCCAATGCTGACACAGAATGTACTTGAGGAAGCCAAAATGCTTCTGGGAGAACGTCTTGTGGACAGATGAGACCAAGGTAGAGCTTTTTGGTAAAGCGTATCATTCTACTGTTTACAGAAAATGGAATGAGGCCTACACAGAAAAAAACACAGTACCTACAGTTAAACATGGTGGAGGTTCTAAGATGTTTTGGGGATGTTTCGCTGCCTCTGGCACTGGATGCCTTGACTGTGTGCAAGGTATCATGAAATCTGAAGACTGCCAAAAGATTTTGGGGCACAATGTAGGGCCCAGTGTCAGTAAGCTGGGTCTGTGTCAGAGGTCATGGGTGTTCCAGCAAGACAATGACCCCAAACATACCTTTAAAAGCACCCAGAAATGGTTGAAGACAAATCACAGGAGAGTTCTGAAGTGGCCGGCAATTCTGTGTGACTTGGATCTAAATCCAATCGAACACTTATGGAGAGACCTCAAAATTGCTGTTGGGAGAAGGCACTCTGCAAATCTGAGAGACCTTTTTGCAGTTTGACCAGTCTGCAAAAGAAGAGTGGTCAAAAATTCCAGTTGAGAGGTATAACAAGTTCGGTGATGGTTATAGGAAGCGATTGATTTCAGTTATTTTTTTCCAATGGTGTGCAACCAAATATTAAGTTGAGGGTGCCAATAATTTTGTCCGGCCCAGTTTTTGAGTTTTGTCTGAAATTTAGTAAAATTCGGCTTTTTTTCCTCAATTTTTTTGTATTGTTCCAATGCACATAAAGGAAATAAACACGTGTATACCAAAAGATTTGTAATTGTAACAGTTTTCTGGGAGAAATGGCGCATTTTATGGAAAAATTCCAGGGGTGCCAATAATTTTGGCCATGACTGCAAGAGCCCATCAACAAATTGAAATGCAGCCATCCATGGTGAGCACAGTCAGTCTGCTTATTGGACAGAGCAAGACCTTCTCCTTAACCATTCATGCTTGGCAAGCCTGGATTTGGCTGGAATGAACCCGCTCCCCCCCCCCCCCACCGTCAGCTGCTCACCAGAGCCTGCAGCCATTGTCTACTTCAGACAAGGGCTTAACCACGGCAATTAAAAGGCGCTAGAATGGATACAGTCTCCGTGAAACACCGGCTTTAGATGGAAAGGCAAATAAGAGCAGGCCTTCACGCCCAATCAAGCATCCATCACTGGACTGGGCTCCCTGATGACTGTGTCGACTTCACCCAAGTCCTCAGCACCACAGCGCCTCCTCTGTTCACATCTGGAACCGCCTTGCTCTGCTATGCTGCCTCTTGTGATTCTTTTCATCATTTCATCCTACTAGGCATCCAGTTTACCGCAGAATTTTGTTTGCAAGTATGAGGTGTAACGGAGTATACCTAACTCTAATTTTTTTTCTCTTTTTTTTGCGGAAAAGCAGTTCTTGTCTCGTCGCTCTCCTGTCTCTGTGACACGCCGATAATCCTCCAGCCTCCGGAACATGTCCACAGAAAGAGCAGCTCCTCAGATGTAGAGCTACAGGAGAGCATGAAGCACCTCTGATTTTATTTTAGGGGCTTTTTCAGATGCAGCTGCCGCAGGATGTGGAGGGCGGGGGTTTGCGGGGCGCCCCCCGCTCGGCGTTCGTGAGCATTAGCGGGGCGCTGACTCCACAGGAGGTGAGACGGCTCAATGTATTTCACCCACCGAAGTGGTTGCGGGTGGCATCGGGTTTCTCGTTTGTTATGGAGAACTGATCCAGGCTGAGACAATCGGGAGGTTTGGGTGGGAGGGAGAGCATGAGGCCAGAGTTCAAACAAACAGGAGGAGTGCAAAGGCTGCTCCACTAAGGAAGGTGATGTGACGTAAGCACTCGGATTCCCGGCGCCTAGGCCTCTGATTCCGTCGCTCATGAATATGGAGCGTGTTCATGCTACATCCATCCATCCATCCATCCATCCATCCATCCATCTATCTATCTATCTATCTGTGGGTCCTTCCATTATCTTTCAATATATCTGTTCTAGGCAAGATCATGGATGGATGGATGATAAATAGATGATGGATGGATAGATGATGGATGGATGGATGGATGGATGAAGAATTGATGGACTGATCTTTGTCACTGTCCACATCTGCACACATCACCATTACTTATCTTTGTCTATTCATTCATAGATCTATCTATCTATCTATCTATCTATCTATCTATCTATCTATCTATCTGTGGGTCCTTCCATTATCTTTCAATATATCTGTTCTAGGCAAGATCATGGATGGATGGATGATAAATAGATGATGGATGGATGGATGGATGAAGGATTGATGGACTGATCTTTGTCACTGTCCACATCTGCACACATCACCATTACTTATCTTTGTCTATTCATTAATGTCTTCAAGCTATGGATTAACTCCACCCTGAACAATAATCCCAGAAGCGAGCAGATACGGCGATACCAACAAGCGGAGAGGCAATCCAGCCTTCGTCCCTCAGCAGATGGTGCCAGGAGAAGCGGCTGGAGCCGGGTGTCAGTGCCCGTTTTCCGGAAGCGCGCCGACTCGCCATCTCGTCTCGTTATCACTCCATTAGCTCAGTCATTGTTTCTGTTAAATGACGGAGTCTGTCGCGTTGCCGCCGCGCCGAGGGAACCGCGGCTGCTTTCTGCGGGGATTCCATCAGCAGAAAGAGGAGAGACAATTAGCCACTAATTGGGCAAATTACGCTGGAGAAAGGGGCCGGATTAGAAGCCGGAGAGACGCGGGCTTCCTCAAATTGAACATGACGCCCCCACCCCCCCCCAGACCAGAAAAGTGGCAGGGAGGGGGTTATTAAACATGTACCACTATGGGGCGTCTGCGAGATTTAATCTGACCGATCTGTTGGCCTGTCAGGGAAGGAAATTCTAAAGGTCTATGTCTGGGCACATCACTTTTTTGCATAATTAACTGGCCTCATGCTTGTTTGGGGGGGGGGGGGGCAGCATCCTTCTCGGAGCCATGTCCCCCCCCCGCCCCGTGTTTTTCCATAACATTGTCAGGTCATGCCAGCCTACAGAGGAACTGTAATCTGCACCTACACTCAGGGCAACTGAGACCTATGACCAGGGTGTGCTGATTTCACATGGATAACCTGACATAACACATGTAGCGACATATTTAATGAGTGACACCCAAGTTGCAGCAGATTAGTAGATTAGATGCTTGTTACCCAGGTAGGCGCGGCCATACTACAGTAACACAACATGTTATTTTCATGATCAGCCTCTTTGTCTAGCTATATGTAAACTGTTTACACACACACACATATACAGTGTACTGGCATGTGACCAGTGCTCAGTTTAATAAACGTTTGCTTCCTTTCAATAACAGAGGTCCAGTGATGTCAGAAATGAAAAAAAGCTAGTACTTATAACGTTTGGCTTGTCAGGAAACAGGCCGCTTGTCGGGGCTCTCTCATCGGCCATTTGTCTGGTTAAGGGTTCGGAATGTGAACAGAGACCGACTCTCCAGCACCAAACGACCACCTTTCAGATGTCATTATTCCACTTTACCGCCGGATATGGCAGGAGCTGTTTAGCCAGCAAGACCCAGGAGGGGATATCACGGCCCTTCTAGAAGTCGCTAACTAATAGGGCTGTGCTGACAGGGTTTTTCGGTGACTGTCTGGATGCTGGGGCCAGCGGGGAGGGAGATGTTGTTCTAGAACAGGGTAAGAACACATCAGCAATTCCAGACGGTCACCGAGCACTCATCAGGTCCAATACGGAGGTAAAAACAATGTAATCGCCCCTAAATCCACTTCAGGGGGCTTCCTGCCTGAGCTCGTCTTCCCAGCATGCACCACTACAACTCGCTCCCTCCTCTACCCCACACATAGCAAAAAGAGACTATACTAAACCAAAGCCAAGCTCTGGCAGAGCCTTGATTCTTTGTTAAGGTACGTGCAGAATTCTTTTCCCGACAATGCACGTTACCGCGGGATATCCCAGCATCCCGTGGGTCTGGCACGCGGTAAATCACAATGCTGCTGGAAGAGTGTGAATAAAACATAAGGGCTGTGCGGAAGGGAGAGTGGGTGGGCTGATGCCAAGGACCGCCCACCATCATGTTTCCTATTAGCTTCTGCTGGCTTATAGCGGGTGAAGAATCGTGGGTAGAAACTGCATTTTTCCCCACCATGGAGCAGAAATTCTTCTGCTTAGTGTAATTCTTGAGAAGATGGCACTGGAACTGAACATAAAAAGGTTTGGATAGAAGTTCATATGAGACTGATTTAACACAAGCCATCACAGCCCTTCTGAAAACTCATAGATGATGACATTGGAATGATGATGTTCTTCTGGGATTCTTCTGAAGCAGCAAAGTGTGACTGGCCATTAAGTCAGAAGCTTGCCGCTGTACATACGGCATATCCCCATGTCCATAAACACAACCCCACTGCAGTGATACCCTTTTACGGATGCTCCCTGTGTGTGTATGAGACCGGATTAAGCTTGTTCCTCAATTTCATCAGAAAGCATAACTAGCTATAGGCTTGGCTGTGGAATGGAGAATAGGTGGGAAGGTGGGGCAGAGCTGGACTCTTCACCAAAGTCCTTCTCAGAAGAGACTAGATATGCCTGACCATTGCCGGCCACTTCCCTGAGGGCACCGTACTTAATAACGTCACCCAATTATCTGACTGCCGGGCGTCAGAATCAGTTGCCATGACGACATCACTCCTAGCTTGAGACGGTAGCCGAAGTGGTTGGAATGGCGCCCGGTGAAGCCTGGACTGACGGACTCTATCATGTTTGCCAGCAAAGACAGCTCGACCCCGAACCGCTGTCTGAGCTGCAGAGATCAACCAGTCCCCTATGCGGCTAACCAAACCATTTCCTGCTTAAGAACTTACCAAAAGAAAAAACAAAAAACCCCACTCTCTCCTGTAGCTCAGTCGAAAGCTCCACACACAAAGATTATCCAGGCTGATAAAAGCACATTAAAGCTCATACATCTCCTGTGGAGGTTTTCTGTTTTCCTCTTATTATCCCTTTTTCTTTTTTTTCCACAGAGAAAAGCTTTTACGTCTCAACAAACAAGGAGCTCGTGCAAAATCTCGCCTCAAACCGCTAAATTAACTCTCGGGGGCGAAATAGGCACGCAGCATTCATACAGGGAGAGACCAAAAGGCCTTTTGTGATAACTTTTTTCTCCCCGTGATGTTGCACTGCTGGATGTAATGCAAGTGCCTTATTCTGTCATGGCCAAATCCATTTTTAGCATTATGAATAAAACATTTTAGCACCTTTTTAAAAAGGCGGAGATTTTCTGCCGCAAATGAAGCCAGTGCCTGAAAGATTACGAAAAAAAGAGCACGCTGTCAGGTTATTTTAAACCTTGATCTGTCAAGAGTTATTCAGTAGGCTCCTGGTTGGCCGCTTTTTCTGTTAATCCATCAAACATAAGCGGGCGACTTGAAATATGATCGAACTTGCTGATCTTAAACAAAAAGTAAACCCCAAGCGGCATGTCGCTAATGAATACAGAGGCTACAACAAGCACACAAGTCAGCATGAACGCAGACGAGCTGCATCAGACGTCAGTGTTAGTCATCGTGAAGAACTAGAATTCTGGAAAGCTTGTCAGATCGAGGTGCCCGCAGAGAGAGTGTTGAACGTCATTTTCTCGCCTCAGTGGCTGAAAGTTTTGGCTAATGACAGGGAATCATTAAGGTGGGGGGCATAAGAAGGGTCATTATATATAAAGGCCAACTTTCCCATTAGCCAATAATATGTTTTGAATGAGTGACTGACAGGGGAAGAGCACTGCGTGGCCAATCAGTTTTCAGCTTGGTCTGGTTCCAATAAATGCCCCCAATCGACAAAAGCCTTGAGGTAAACTGAAGGAAAACAACATGCTTTATTCACATTCCGGGCTGTTTCTCCTCCCCCTCCTGAAAAATCAAATGTCACTCTATAAATAGTCCTTGTCCATCACATAATCATCTGGACTGCTGAGTGACAGGCCAGCTTTCAAGCCTCCCACCGGGACCGGAATGTTCCACACCAGCCCATGGGCTACATCTCAACGAGGTCTGCAGCTATATTCAGCTTTTCGCTCTTGCTCCTGGAGCCCCTGTCACTTCCCCGCATAAGCTGAGCGATGTCCGTGTCACTGCGGATTAGCCTGACTGCGAGATGAGCGGTTACAGGCACCTGGAATCCCCCCCATGAAATCCTCCCTTTCCAAAGGGGATCCCCCTGGACCACATCCACAGCAGCATCTTCAGGAGAAACAGGGGGGGGGGGGGGGGTATGGAAATCAGCAAGGAAAGAGTCTGTTTCATGACATAGGAGCTAATTTGGCGTAAGCTTAGTCTTCTAGTATTAGTATAGCCGATTGGTGTTAGATTTGCCTTTAGCTGTTAGCTTAGCCTTGTTCCAAATGCATTACCAATTCTCACACATTCAGTAAGCCCTAGCTGGCCCCAACAGCTGCACATCACTGATGCAGGTCGCCTTAAAATGCGCGGAGACCGCAGCCTTACTGCTAATCACGCTACGTATCACTCGAATGTCCCCATTAACACGGACACCACCAGAATGTGGGACAGATAATCTCTGCACACCTGAGCATATACTCACGCACAGACTTTTAAACGAGTGATAGAGAACTGTATTTGACAAGAAAAGGTAAATGTTTCCCATCTCCCAGTCCTTTGTTTTCATCAGCCTTGCTGGTTGTGTGTTTCAGACCAAATAAGTGAACATCGAATACAGTTATAAACTATAAAACTAGAAATGCAGCAGCACTATAGACGGATAAGCAGGAATATAATTACGGCTCACAGCTTTCTGTTTGCTCGACACATTCCCTCATCGAGTCTCAGCTGCCAGTTCTAGTTCATCAAACATTCTTGAACTTTCTGGTTTCACGTTGCAAAATGCACCTTTAGTATCAGCAAAGATACCCGCAGGCTTCTCGACGCACTGCTGAAGTTTGCAGAGATTAAATTTACTACTCCGAGAACCAGACTTCTATATCTCAGACTTTAATTGCTATCGGCTCTTGCTTAGCCGGCGAATATTATCTCTCTTTATATATACACAAAGATATTTTCACAGTACTTCGCATATTCATAAAAGGTCGTTTAGGCAGGCCTAATTGCCTCATTGCACATTGAGCCCTTCTGTTGTTGAGGGCTTAAGGATAAGAGGATGTTACCACGATAGTATTGTTTCACGAAAAGGCAGTTAGTTAATGAGAGAGAGAGAGAGAGAGAGAGAGAGAGAGCAGGGATGCTGTCATAATCCCCAGCTTTTTCCAGAGGAGTTGTCACACTTGTTTCAGTTCAGACCATATGATGAAGACACAGTTCCCTAACAGCTGAACACCTCGCCAAGGAGGTGCATAGTTATATATGAACTCCTCAAAATAGCCCTGATCCCCCTCCCCAAATTTATCAAAACGTTACAGCCCGGTTAATGAAGCGACCGGCCCATACCACCGTAGTCTGGGAGAGAAAGCGGTAACACCGTTGCCATGACGACCCGCCCCATCAGCATCTTCGCGATGCTCTTTACCAGGTGTTATCTGGTCTAATCAGCATATACACTTCCCCACCTGCTTCTGGCAATAAGTCACCGTGGTCATATTCCCAGAAGGGCGTCAGGGAACGTTGCTGCATTGCCTCGGGAACATTCTCCCGACCATTCCCTGCCTTCCCTTTACACAAATCCGTATGCTTCTCATTAAGCATCAAATTATTAAGACACGCTTTTCATTTTATATATGGCAAGCGTTCAGGAATGGCCTAAACCAAACACTTAATAAGTGCTTATGACCGCATCTGTTCATGGTTATAAGCACCTCACACGAGCCCTTCTTCACACTGCCTGCCCCAGTCTCCAGGCTCTGAACAGCTCAGCTCGGACTCAAACAGGAAGTTACATGTTTGCCCTGTAACAGAAATACAGGAAGTGTGGCGTATCACAGTCACAGCTGCTGGGAACATAAACCACTGACCAAAGGGCTTAAGGCTACGAGACAGAGGTCAATAATCATACATTTAAAGTAGATTCTCCCACAGTGCTCCGGTAACACGCCATAGTCTGTCCAACTCTACATCGCACTAAGCCACATAAATATTTGAGGAAGGTCATTACCACTTCAGAGCGGCGAGATCCCCCCGCCTCCCGGCTCTTAGATCGTCTGTCTCGAGACGTTAGATGGAGTCAAGAGTCTTACAGCTCCAATCAACACCGATCAGGCCATCTGAGAACCCACCCCCCCAACTGATCCAGACCTCCAAGACGGAGGGAAGGAGTTCTAGGTCCACGTGAACCATAATGTCAAATGTCAGGGTACGATGAGTCTATTTCACTCTGAAACTTCCAAAACATTCTAGAAGGCTCCCAACAAACTGTGCCCGCTAACATCAAGTCTCTGTTGCAGCCTAATCCGCACCGCAGCAGCAAAAATAAGTCCGCGCCTCCTTTTCGGCGTAACCTCGGCTGCGCAATGCTGGAAACGGCATCGCCATGTCTGCCTCCCAACGTGAGGACCCGTCACTCCCCCGCTCTCCTGACTGATGTCACCGTCCCCCCACAGAGTCTCACGTGTGTCATTCTGGAAATAATTTGCTCACCACGAGCTGGACGAGGAAGCTTTCTCTTTGTGACACGAACACACGCGTGACTGTAACGCCTCACAGCCAGAAAACAGCAAGGAATGAGCCCGAGTGACACAAATCGTCAGTTTGGGGAGAACAGAGGATCTGGGGGAGGAAAACGGAAAAACCACCATGCAAGCCGCGAAGGTGGAGTCCACTGCCGATGCATCCACCAATCAGAATCCGTTTACCATACAGTGCTTCAAGTGTCAGAACGGTACTTGAAACGCGATTTGCCAGCTTTTGGAGGGGAGAATAAAGTAACTAACAAATGAAAAGAAGCTTTGTAGGATTCTGGGATAATCTTAAGGGAATGTCAGCATAAAAAATAAAAGTATTCATAAGAAGAGGAATAAAATCAGATAGAAGTCATACGACAGGGGATTAGGCCTGCTTGTTTGAGACTTTCTTCTGAAAAAAACATACCTTCACCACTCATTCTGCCTAAGGCGTGTTATTGGATACACACTTCATTACCCAAGATGCCTGTGGTGTGTGACTCATCCATTATTACCATACATTGATTAATAGAACAACTTCCTTTGTGCATAAGAGTAAACATAATCTTAACTCTGGCCTTAAATATAATTATAAATGAACTGCCAGCTGTCATTAATCATAGATGGAGCGAAACCAGGATTTTTGTGCAGATTTTACGCTACTTTCACTCTGTGTGCCCCCAGGGCAAAGTTCACGCTTGTTAGACCATTACGATTCCCTCATGCAGTAAATAATGAAAGGAAACTGTTTTAGGATGTGGATTTGACCCTGTTTAAGGTTCAGACCTGGTTAAGGTGGCAGTCAAATCAAATGAAATCACTCGGTCTCATCACATGACACCGGGTAAAGTACAGTATCGTGCAAATAAAAAGCTTAAGAATGCCGAGCCAATGAGCTTGCGGACACACCCACCTTCCCCACGTATTGGGCGTCTGGTCCAATGTGTTCTTCTAAAACAAAGAACTGATTCCAGATCCAGCCACGCTTGGGCCGGTGATGTATCTCGCTTTCCGCCTCAGGGTGCCTCGTCTGGTTCCGGGAGGGTATCTCGGCTGTGCCGTGGTGGCCATCGCCATAGCAATGGAGGACAAAGCAGAGGCAGACCAGGAAGGGGCAGAGGCAGGAGGTGGGGCTGATCCTCATGGCGAGAACGGGGTTTTGGGGAGGGGGCAGGTACAGCTAGATCCAAATCAGCGGCCAGCCTTTCCGGAGAGTTCCAATAAGGCCCATGGTTTTAGCCGATTGTTCGGGGAACTGGGTGGCCTTCATTTACGCCATGGGTGGGCGGGCATCGGCAGAATATGGCAAGCGAGCAAGATGGACGTCAACCTGAGGCCTTCAGTGCTGGGTGCAGGGTGTAACCTCTCCAGATCTACGAGGAAGAAGACAAAAAACAGAGAGAATGAAAATGCAAATGATCTGTGCATTATATATTAAAAACACACCAACACAACAGCCCGAATATCCCAAGGAAAACAAAGCCGGGCAAACAGATTCCTGAATCTCATTTCTGAAGTCAAACAGCACTCCGGCAGGTGGAGGGAGCCCCCGTCAGAGCCCACCCGAACCAGGGGGGTCAGCGATGGGCTGCCAGCGAGACAGAAACATAAAAATGACAGTGTGGCTGTGCCAGGCCGAAGCCAAACCATTAGAACCTGAAATGCTCTACAAGGCAGGAGCAACATTCCCAAATCCCAAACCTCCCAAATCCCGAATCTCCCAAATCCCAAACCTCCCAAATCCCGAATCTCCCAAATCCCAAATCTCCCAAATCCCAAACCTCCCAAATCCTGAATCTCCCAAACCTCCCAAATCCCGAATCTCCCAAATCCCAAACCTCCCAAATCCCAAATCTCCCAAATCCACAATCTTCAAATCCCGAATCTGTCCCGGCCCCCATCTAATCGTCTCTCCATTAGCCCGCCCTCCAGCTCACACATGCCCATCCCCCCACCCCAAAAGGCAGGGAAAATCTAAATGCACTGGAAGCCTGCAGGCAGCTGCCATTAGAGCTTGGAATGGAGGCCTGTAAACCCCCCGCCCAGGAAAATCCAGCTGTGTGAACAGGATCCCAAACATCCAAGATCCGAGAGTCACCCAAGAGGGAAGACATAGTCAAGGATGCCAGCCATCAACCGTGGCCAGGATTATCAGTGTGGGAATGTGTTTGGGGGGGCACCAAACAGAGCAGCCCCTATAAGCCCCTCACAGTCCCATTCACAAATGTCAATTTTTGAAAATGGCAGTCAATGAAAAATTTGTGTAAGGTCTGAATCTGAATTCCATGATCCACTAATCAAGTCTGACTATTCTGATATGACATCATATACGCGGTTGCCCAGGGACACTTAACACTCATACTCCAGTCCTGCATGTACCTGTGCCATGTACCTGTGCTATGTACCTGTGCCATATACCTGTGCTAATGGGCTGTTAACCTGATCCTTGCCGGGACATGCAGGTGGACTGTTAACATGATCCCTACCAGTGACACACTGTTAGATTGTTAACCTGATCCCTGCTGGGAATATGCTGTTGGACCTTAGGGAATAGAGCTTGGCCTCAGTATTTCCTGGACTTTTATCCAGCTCAAATACTGGCTAAAAACCCAGTCACTTCGGGAAGTAATTTGTTTAAATCCAAAAATATATTCTTGACATGTTAAATACATAAAATGTGTGGCGTTTCTTCAAAGATAATGAAATGTTCCTTTTATAATTAATGCTTGAAAGAGAAGTAGCAGAGAAGCCTTTTCAACGGGGCTTATCATTCCAACAGCTCTTAGACTTTATAGTCAATAAAGAACTGGCCTTTAACGCAATTAAACATTGTTGCAATTCCCAGAAAGGGAAATAAACAGTAAAATGAGAGGGAGAGAGACAATCCAGGCCACAGAAAGTAACACGCTTAAAGCCACCCCCTTACTAATTCAGCTAACATGCAGAAACGTAAGAAGGCACATTGGGAAGCTGTACCTAAAAGAGTGCACACAGAAAACAAATGAGGTGTGTCTGGCAATTAATTTGTAAAGATTTATTTGGCCTACGGCATAAATTAGGTGTATACATCAGCGAAAAGGTTACAGACATCACATTTTCAAAATGGCCGCCTCTTACTGCGGACAGCAGATTAATTCATTAATCACGGTCAATGTGCAAGTGACTGAATTGACAGCAGTCAGGAAAACTGGTAGTGTTTGACTAACATAGATTTATTCATGCAAAATTTGCAGGAAAATGAACATTGTTAATGATTCAGATTCATTGGTTAGAATACAGAAGCACATATACTCACACACAATACTAATTTGGCTGAAACTCCACAGCGCCTCCTAGGGAAAAAGTCATGAAACTGCAGTCTACACTCTCATCCAAAGTATACTTGGATATAATACCCATAGTGTGTCAAACTACAGTTGGCTGGTACTGGTTCTGTCCTGTTTTCAGCAACAAGACAATAAAACAGAGAATGAACCCGGAACATCATCTGCTTGCTGGTTTTGCCATTTCAGCTTTTCATCAAAGAGGCTCAGAAACATAAATAAAACCAAAGCGGATTAATTACCTGATCTGACGCACTACTTACGAGCCCAGAAACACATCACCCTTCTGTTCTCCCGAGGAGGATAGCAGATAACAGGAAAGATACGGCTCTCTGCCTGACTCGGACGCAAACTGGAATCCCTATTTCCCATATCGCAACGTATCACATCTCCCAACATGTGACATACCCCAACGTATCACATCTCCCAACATGTGACATACCCCAACGTATCACATATCCCAACATGTGACATACCCCAACGTATCACATCTCCCAACATGTGACATATCGCAACGTATCACATCTCCCAACATGTGACATACCCCAACGTATCACATATCCCAACATGTGACATACCCCAACGTATCACATCTCCCAACATGTGACATATCCCAACGTATCACATATCCCAACATGTGACATATCTAAACGTATCACATATCCCAACATGTGACATATCCAGGTGAGAGCGGAGCTTGGAGTCCAAGTGCATGACCTGGATCTTTACCAGGCAGTTTAGGCAAACTAAACTGCCCAGCTGCGCCCATTCGGTATAAGAGGGCCCTATCTGAGAAGGTATCAAGGCGGATCCCAAAATTGGCAAAATCTTCCAGCAGGGAGTCCCCCCCCCCCCCCCCCCCCCCCCCCCCCCCCCCCCCCCCCCCCAACCCCCACCACCCCAAAACTCA
>JABJVO010000078.1:21235210-21253790 GCA_026770805.1 Boulengeromyrus knoepffleri | reverse complement strand
CCCACGCCGTGTCGCGTTCCTGGCCTTTGCCTCCTCCCACCCCCGGCCGCCGTGGCTCGGGGGGGGGGGGGGGGGGGGGGGGGGGGGGGGGGGGGGGGGGGGGGGGGGGGCGGGGGGGACATGCTCGCTCGCTCTCCTCTGTGGCCCGACAGCTATCCCACTCGGTCTCTCACTCTCTCACTCGCTTTCTCTGTCAGTCGCTCACTCTCCCCTGTGGCCCGGCAGGTATGTCCAAACCATCCACCCCCCCAATCCCACCATCCACCTCCCCCCGCCCCCGGCAAACTGGGCCCAGATCCAAGCTCGCTGGTCACTCCACCCAACAGTGCACCTGCCCGCTATTTACAGAGCGCCGGGATTCTTCTGGCCGGCAGACGCAGCAGACGGGAGGGGAGTCGGACTGCTGTCTGGGGAGCACCGTGGGAACTGGGCCCCTCCCCATAGGACTATTGCGTGTTTCAGTGCCAGGAACAGGATCACGCATAGTGTGAGTTCAGTAAGTAAAATGGGGGGAACCAGCCCCACCTTATCCAAGCACCATCCATCATCCAACATTGTGGTTTATGAAGTTTCTGGAATATTAATAGATAAAATGTATAGATTAATAGCTAAAGTGTGTTGGCGACTGCCCAGGGTTGGTTCCCACCTGCACCCATTGTTCCAGTCCCCCCCACAACCCCAGTTGGGATTGAGCAGTTTCAGACAATGGATGGATGGATGGATGGACTCTGGGGGGCACTGTTTACGTCAGAAGGTTTTGGGTCTGAATACAAGCTCAGCTCCCAGTACTATATGGGTTTTCCACCGTTACTCTGGATTAATTAAGCAGCTTAGGTGAACATGTCACTCCCAGTCTAGAAACATGCTTGAGACTGGGCCAATCATGGGTCTGAGAGGGCAGGTCCTTTCTGAGCGAACGGCAAATCAGCACAGCCCTCACGAAGATAACTGGCAAGAGGTGACACTCGTCAACATCAGCACTTATAAAACTGTGATTAACAGCTGGCATGCTGACGTAAACCTGGAAGCACACTTGCTAATTAGTGGAAAGGGCCACTCTGCGGTTACCATGGCGATATGACACAGACCTCCATCAAAAATGTGGCAAACGGCCAACCAATTAAATTCGTATGTAAAACATGGGGAAGCCAACCAGATCTTTGTCCAACTAAGCTTCATTTATTCTTCTCAAAGTTCGTAATCTACCAGCTTGGGTCATTTAAAAGCAGTACTGTTAAAGGAGGACCTCACCCCAGCTGGGGAAAAGTAAGACTCACATGGGGGCAGTAACCCCAACCAGAAAAGTTCCAGAAAAACCGACTATGTGAACATCACTGTGGGAAAACAGAGAAAGTTCCAGTTCCCAGGGCTCCATGATGCAGAAGACCTTGACTTAGCAACCTTAGGCCCTGTGGTGACTAACATGACAGAACATCAAGGAGACAGCGCCCCCCACTGGTGGGTAAAATGGCACACACAAATAGAGCAGGCGATTGGAGCAAAACATAATCAACTAAACTCTTTTATCATCAATATTTCGGTGGAAAAGGCATATTTAAAAATGAACAGGTACACTGTCTATACATATGATTCACAGCATTCAGCACGTAGCTCTTGGCCTAGTGACCAAAATGAGTCTGCATATGGGTCAATCCGTACAGGTTTCCTGAATGGCATGGATTTCCGGCCAGTCACCTCGTAACATGGGGGCTACCTATCCTGCCAGTTCAATGACCTATCGCAAACCCCACCTTATTTTGAAGCTATGCTACACAAGATCTTCATGGTGCTGGTCACTGTCGCCGCGGGGAAGGTGACTTTTAACACTTAGGATACAAAGCCAGGAATGGAATTAAGCAGGAAAGACTACAACTGAACACAAGTAAGGCACTTTCTAATATTTTATTTGCTGTGTTCAAGGCCTGGTAAACGAGGCAGCATGGGAAAAGCTGGTGACATGTCATGTCACTGAACCAATCAAGACAAGCTTTATATTGATTTTTCCCAAGGGTCTGAGCTTTCAAAATCATATGTCTGACCCGGGACAGAAGTCTCCACAATGCTTACAATGGCTAGAGAAATCCAACATTAATGTGAGTTTCTTTATCCGTTTAAGTGAAACTTTCAGAAATTGGTTTGTGTTTGGTTATCATCTTGTGTCAGGATTTCAAGTAGAACATGATTGGGCATGTTGTATGGCTGTTTTAAGTGAAGTAAAGTGACGGTTTGATCAGTAATGCTATTTTCAAATAAGGGTCGCAGGTTAAATGGCTACAGGTTTACAACATGCATGGCACGCAGAAATAAGCCCTAAATGCTAATAAAATGACACGTCAGGGATCTGTCTCATATGCAGGGGTGTAGAAGGGGCATGGATACCCTGGCAGGTTCAGGGGCCCCGGATTTTTTGGGTTCTCCCCTGCTCATATGGCACAGAACTTCACCTTCAGGCAGTGCATTCACATTGTATTTATTTAGCAATGTATATTTTTTTGAGAGAACAGAGTCAGACAGTTGCTGGAACAATTGGGGGTTAAGGGTCTTACTCAGGGGCCCGACGGTGACCTCATCCTGGTGACCCTGGGATTTAAACTGGTGACCTTCAGATCAACTTCCTAACGCACTGAGCCACACAGCAGCCAATCATATAGCCGTACTGGGACACTTCAGAGGAACGGCACATTTCTAACCCAGGAAAAAGCCCATGCGTACGTGCTGTGCGCGTTCAGGCCCTTTGCTTCAGGAAGCGGCAGGCAGGCACTGCGTACGCATCTCAGGTGCGGTAAGTACAGGCGAAGTGACACGACAGAACACTGTTTACAAGCCCTATTTATTTAGTTTTACAAGGATATCATTTACTACATTAGTACTGAGCACGGCATGATGATTATGCAAATCAACCGAGTATCCTCTATGTGGAGCGCTTTGCTAATTGGAGCAGCAAATCTATCATGTACGTACACGCCCCTCCCTGAGCGCGCAGGGGAACGGCTTTCTGGAGGATCCGCCAGAGAGTGCAGCAGCTTACAGACGCGGAGTTATTATCCAGGAGACCGACAATGAGCTAGGTGTGCCTTAAGTGTGGATGAAGAAGCAAAAACTGAATGATTGATATTTCGGTTAATTAACCCCTGAATTTATTTGAAGAAGAAGAGGAAGATGAATCAGGTTTATGTCTTTCATATATAGGAACCCCCCCCTCCGACAAGCATTTGGGGTCCCACAAACCCACAGATACAGATCAGTCCATGATATACAACATGGGTGGGAGAGGTGGTGGTGTAATAAATCAGACTTATTACACACCCATGCGTAGAAGGCACACCAAAGCTTCCATGCCGCCTTCGGCAGCATACCTCTGGCCCACCATTGCTATGACATTAACACAAATGTGAGGAAAAACAAACCTGCATCATAAAGGAACTGGTGTTTCATGAATGAGCCAGTTACCCCTTCAACATGACCTCGTCAGTCTGCACAAACCTTCGTAGGAGCTCCAGAGGCTAGAAAAATATTGGAAGCACCTGTATAATTGCACTATTAGCATCAGACAATGGGTGTCACGCAGTGTTAGAGCTGTGTGTCCGTTATCATAACCCCCAGCATTGTTTACCAGCTGAGAACCGTCAGAGGATTTAAAAACCATTTCCCGGCCCTCTGTTAAATGGGATCCCCGACCACAATCGCTAGACGCCATCTGGTCAGCATGCGCGTGCTGTCGTTCCTGACACGTCACACAAATTAAATAAAATAATAATGATATTAGCGGGAAGCCGACCATGAGGGAGACACCCGGGCTCGTACTGAACATCACTGAGATGTTTCAGAAGCTCCGAATCCAAGATCCCCTCCTACACACGCCGTTTTTGTGCCAAATCGTAGAATCGTAGGACTTCCATAACTGCTTTCCCGGGCTATGAATAAGAGTCATTATCGCTCCATAATTACACACTTTACCTTTCAGGGATCTTCTCGCTAATGTGGTGAGAGCTTGCGGGTGGGTGGGGGGGTTTGGGATATGAGGACTGTGCTGGATGCTTGGGTTTGTGGTTTTAATGAGCTCCGATCACTCTGCTTTTACTAAATCAACACTCCATCAAAGGAAGACCGACTCTCGGCTTGATCTGATAACGATGCTCCCTCTAACTCAGCGGGTGTGAGATTACGGACGGCACCCACCCCGTTTCCCGCAAAGGTCACTGCCGTCCGTTAATTAACACCGAATGTGACCCGGGAGAGACAGCGATCCCGGAAAACACCGGTCGCCACTGCGTTTGCCCAGGATGCTGCTGACAAAGGCACGGCGACGGTCTGCGTCCCACTGCTCAGCGAGGCCGCAGAGAAGCAGAGGACTGCAGCCGTATCACCCACCACGCTGGCATCAGCGGCGCTACGTCCTGCCAGCCTGCGTCCCACTGCTCATCTCAGCCCTGCTAACATCCTGTTCCTTAGCTACCGAACCCTCTCCTCATGGCCTCTTCACGCCTTTGTGAAAAATCCGACCGGTGTGTCACCACCCATTTCGCGGACAGCGTCCCCCCCCCAGGCGTCAGGTCGCTAAACAACTGCTGACCTGCCTCTGTCTCCCCTCCATGTTAATATTCCTCTTCTGCACCTTATCAGTATTACTCACTATACTAGGTCTATTTGCACATCCTTATCCCCAACAGACCCTATTTATTTCTTTTTCTTTATTTATTCTTAATACACCATCATCTGCTGCATCACTCCGCCGTCTGTCCTGTATCACGCTGCTGTCTGCGCTATTGTCCACCTGATGCAATTGTCCCCTCCTTTGCAACTTGTGGAATAAACATTTCACGGTGTTCCTCCAGGGATTTGCAACAATGACCTTGAAAAAATCAATGTTGTGGCGCTGCTCATTGTCATCCCCAGATGTCTTAACTGGAGGTTGAATCCGTGTAGCAGGTCACCTCTCCTGATTGCAGGTAGTCAAAGCTCATCCACATACCCAGCGGCGTTTAAGATCTGCCCCAAGCGACATGCTCAACCGCCCCTGGTACCAGAGTGAGAAGTCCGTCCCAATGACCTGCCGGCGCCAACATCGGGGCCCGTTTTATTTTTTGAACTGGCTTTTGCCCCGTGACTGAGCGTAAGGGACACGGCAGGAATGACAGAACGCAGGCACGTGAGAGGTTCGAGTCCCATGGTCAATCGCAGCTCAACCGTGATGCACCACACTGGGATACTGCAAAATGCTCAGCCGTGGAGCCTGGTCCAACGGACCATGAAGTACATACGCTTCTCCACGGACACGACTGCGGCAACCAGAAAGAACTCTCTGTGCTGTGTTTTGCTTCCGTATTTTCTGTCTCTCCCGAGAAACAAGGAACACATATTAATAAACTAGATTGCACTGGCGTTCCGGGACCATGTGTATAAATAGGAAGTTCTGTCCTGGGGGGTGGGTAACTTTATAGGGGTCACTAGCAGGTAAAACGTTCCATGACAGCAGAGCGACAGCCATTCGCTGATATGACATTGGACAGACAGAACAATGAAGAGCTTCCCGTCAACACAGTCCTGAGGATCCTTCCCCTCGATTTGCCCATAATCCAAAGCAAACTAATTGTGTAATAAATGACCACCGCCCAGACCCTTTATGCTGCCTTTGCGTAGATAAAAGTGATAATGAGATTAAAGGGTAACAGGTAGCCCGGACTGGAGTGATTAACTGGTAGCTTCTGCTGGGCTAATTAGCAAACACTACATAGAATAAATAAAGCTGAGGTTTTGGAAGCACCCTATGCAAATGAACTGGGGCTCTCAGCCAATCGCACGGCTCCCTGGCTGTACGAGTCAGGGTCCTTGGCCAGAGAGATGGTGGAACGGCAGGCCAGTCAACGCCTGTACAGAAATACATAACGGACTCTCCTCTGCTTTTGGTCTGGAATCCCCTTTTTTTAGTCAGGAACTGTCTTGAAGATGACAGCTGTTGACAGGGTCCCTGCTGGACATTTCTTCCATGCCCTGCAGAATGGCCACAGCACGGCCCATATGAAGGGCCAGTCTGCTTGTCAGGGCGGTCAAACGTCGAGTGTCCGACTAATGGCCCGGAAGCTTCCATGTGACACTGCTGTAGCTGGCAGTGTGTTCCTTCGGAATGCGTTTCCCTCCCCAAGAGGAACAGAATATCAGTTCACGGGATGGCATGCGGGTGCACTTACTGAAATGCAGTGACACAGGTGACAGTACGGGGCAGAGTGACCGGGCAGATTTAACAGCGGGGCCTGCTGGTCTGGGGGAGTGAGTTGGGGGGGGGCAAGAGGCACAAATATATTCAGGCTGGATAGAAGCCCTTCACAGGTAGTAGGTGGTATCTCGCCGAACATTCAGAGTCTGCCTACCGGATAACATTTATCGCCTCTGCATAGCTCGGCCAGGTTACGGAATGTTCTGGACAAAGTGGCCAGGGCCTGGTGACGGTGACAGACTCCGTATAAAAGAAAGGCCAGCCCCCACTCTGGGAAGCAGCACCCAGATGCAGAGGCAGTGGAGACGGACAGATGGGTTGGCATTCTGAAACAATTTCCACAGAGAGCATCTCCTGCTTGCCTGCCAGAGTTGCCCGTTCTGGTTCAGGGAGCCCAATAAGTCCGAGCCAGCCCCCCCCTCCCAAATCCAAGTTTTAACTCTCAGGGCCTGTGAGATCAGACCAATTATTGTTGCGGATGACTTAAAAAAAAACCACACCAGACCCCCAGACTACAAGGTGTCCTATGCTCAGGCAGATAAAAGCTTGATTGGCCGGCCACTTCATGTACCTATAACTCAAACCAAGCAATAAAAACTCCCATCAAAATAAAAGTCTCTGACCTGCACTGCCAGACTTTCAGCACTATGGTAGCAGAAGCACTGTCTTTTCCACGTCGCTCGGGCTCCAGCATGACAAGGCATTGCCATGGACGGGAAACGCACATGCGTTGTCGGTTCCTCGCTCGTGTTCTCTCTCTGCGTGGCTCTGCATTGCTTTGTCTGTCCGCAGGGAGCCCTTTAGGTCAGCCCTGACAGGACATCTATTAACCAGGCTGTAAAATATTGGACTTCAGGCACAAATACTCACTTGTCAGTGATTAAAAGGGCTCGTAAACCCCAGGAAAGGGTCTCCCAGAGCCAGAAGCAGGGAGTCTCCCGGGACCGTGGACTGATCTTGAACGATAGTAAACTGGAGAGTTTGGATACTCAGCATTTAGAGGCCGACACAAACTAAGTGGGCAGGACTACACCTCTGGCTCGTAGGATGCGGTGGCGTGGGACGATGAAAAGGATGCCAGAAAGAGGCTTGTTAATATTCATTGATAGCTAGAACAGTGTTTCAGTGGCCAATCTGGTAGCACTTCCTTTATGAATATTAATGAGCATTCCCCTGCTTTCCGACTTACCAGCCAATCAGGTAGCAGATCACAGGCATCAGTGTTGCTCTGATATTGTGTTCTCTCTCCAGTATAACAGACACGAGTGACTCCGCCATCTTGACCCTCCTGAGTGGTACCTCACAGGACTTCTCACAAGTGCTAATTAAACACATCAGGTGACTTTCTGCCTCACTTCGTTCCAGCCTCCTGACTGGGGGTGGGGGGGGGGGGGTGAATCAGGATGGGTGCCACCTTTATTTTACTTTTAATTTATTTTAATCTGATAACTTCACACCCGAAGTGACTCACACGTGACAATGCCTTCTCACCACATTGCTCGATAATCATAACGAGGCCAAAAATACCACAAGGCTGAACGGAGGCGGACTGGGCGGGGAGTCACCTGAGCAGGTCTGACTCAGCCTCGCTCTGCACCTCAACTGGGAGCGTAACCCCCTCCCAGACCGCATTCCACCTGACGATCTCCCGCTAACGAGCAAAGCCCGTATCTAACGCACGTGCCGTCTATGTTCCCGCTAACCATTCTTCCTGGATGACAACAGGATTGGCAAATTTAATACCACGTCAACAACAACCGAAACGTTCTGCTGTTTAGTTAGATATTTGCATAATTACACCTGAAATGGCGTATATCACTTTACTGAGGATTAAAGAGGCTCGTGGTCGTACGGTAAATATATCAAGCAGATTATTCTGTCGTTGCTATTACTGCTAATGTTGCTAGTTCTCGTTAGCGCGTGCTGTTGCCATCGGCCCGCCCTTCACCATCAAACCTCCCAAAATTTCGGACATCCTAGGATGTCGTCCGAGGATCTGCCAGACTGGAAACTCGATTTTCAGGATAAAAGATGGAGGTTTGGGTCCTCCAATGAAAAGGCAGATCCCATATCATACAGGCCATAAAGTAAATCTCAAATTATACACTGCTCCAACAATAACTTACACCTTACACTCTAAATGTTAATTTGTCAAAATAATTATCCTGAGACGAACTATGTTGCTTTTGTAACCTTTTAAATCAAACCCCTAATTATGACCATAACTAACCCTGATGTTAAATCACAAAGGCTGCCCTTTACACTTATCCCGAATTAACCTTGATCCTGTAAGTACATTTATTCACCTCATCTTTGAGCATATGATCATACAGAGAGCAAAAGATACATAAATTTTTGGGAACAGCAATTTCCCATGTGCTACTCTTTCCAGATTAAAACCTGCTTAAAATTCCAACCCCGCCAGTATGTATTTCATCTCTCCTGCTAAATTATGACAAACATATTTGTAGATCATATACAGAGAGATATCAACATCAATACTTCTATTCCAAAGCAAACTTGCTTGTTAATTACATTTGGAAGAGAGATTGTTTTACTAACATGCCCTCCAGATGGAACGTTTGACTTTATGCTCACTATGTATATAACATTTTCATGATTAATTGATCCATTATATGAAACATAAATCGTCCTTTGAAGTGGGGGGAGGACAGGACACTCATTCGCTCTCTGTAAATCGATCAGTCACATTTTCCGAACACTCAGGGATATTATATATACATGTCATACATGCTGGCGTTTCATGATGAATTCACATCTCCTAAAGTCATTTCTTAAGTTACATCAGCGGTTGTACAGACTCAGAAGTTCCAGCTTGCTCAATCAGACCTTTGCGACGTCCTAATTACTTACTTCATTAGGTCCAACGAGATGTCCCTGTCTGTCATTGTCCCCAGTAAACCACAACCAAATGCAGTGAGACCTTTATCAGTCTGAAATCTCATACAGTGATACATCCTGAGGTTCATACCCTAGTAAAGTACCTGCTTTATTTAGCTTGGAGTTAATCCCCAAGTGATTCTGTGTTGTCATCTTGGGAAAATAAACCACGTAAATGGATTACCGCGGTACAACAGGCAGACTGTTTACAGTGCACAAGCAGCCTACGTGAGCAGAGCCGCACAGGCAGCAGGAAGTGGACCAGTGAGCTGTCTGGTCATTGGACCTCGACTTTATACACGTGCACGCAATGCGGTGCTTTCTGCCACTCAAACCACAGGCCTCCAAGGTTTGGGGCCCCCTGTTGGCCACAAACAGTCACTACACTAAATATTAAATAAATGCATTTTTATCTAGGAGATGCTGAAGCAGCATGTTCTGGTAACTAGCTATGAAGGTACAGTGATTCTTCTTGCTAGCTGTTTATTCAGCTTTTGAATCATTTGGGGGAAGGGGGGGGGGTGACTTTTTCGGTGAGGCAGCAGAAACAACAAACCGACCTCGGCCTAAAGGTTAATGCATGTGAGTAGTAATTAAGTCTGACATTGTCCTCCACAGGCCAAACTACCATTCAGCCAAACCAAGTTAAAGCCAGTTTAATATCTGCCCCTGCATATCTGGCTCCTTCAAGTACCCAGCTAACAGGGAAGGTCCCCGAATTTTAGTCAACATTAGCAGAGAATGTTCTTATTGTACATTAATGGAACACTATATCCACTATATCTACATTTTAAGGTTTTGTCAACAGCATGATAGCATTATTACCCAAACATCCTTTTAACGCAACTAATATTGCGAAATATAGTTTTATAATAAAATACTATTTCAGATGAGCATTTATACCATGAATATGCTGTGCAGCCTTAAACCCCATGACCTTTGAGGTGTACAGCGACAGTGTGACTCACTACTCTACCACGCCATTTGTTTATTTTCATATTATTAGCCTTACCTGCAGCAGTATACTGGAAATCTAGTTTCCCACACCGTAATCGTAACGTTTGATAAACGCTCCTAGAATGAAAAATTAGGGTAAAATGAGGGTATCTGCTGTTTTCTGACAAGTAAACAGGAAGTTTGTCATCCTCACCTCCCAAGCATTTAAATAAGCAGATGAAAGTCGGGAAATGCCACAATACCGTCTGCACAGCCCGATTAAATAGGTCGCCGGTCTTGTTAACGATTACATACCGTAATCCCCCATGACACTCTTGTCTGCGGAGGGGGCCGGGGGGGTTACCTTTGGCTAAATCCCCACTTAATCCCGAGCACCAGGGGCAATCGGGACAAACGTCTTAATGGTTTAAGCTCGACAATTAGGAATGCGGACGTTGCAGGGATTCCTAATTCCCTCCAGCCAGTTGCCTCTCGTAGCAGCTGATCCAGTAGGGAGAGAGGTGAGATGAAGCTTGGGTCAATCCCAGGAAACACAGATAGGGGGCGCCCTGCATAGACACTCTGACTCAGACACTGTTATGAAGAAAAGCCCCAGAAGAGCCCATGTGTGGCAGAAATGGACGTACTTGGGGGTGGGCTGAGTCTGGAGTTACATGAGTCGCCGGGGCGATGCGGCCTTCCAAGCAAGAGGAGCATTAAAAAGGCATCAAACTCACACCCCCCATGGGCAGGAGTCAGGACGTGAAGCGCTGACGCGCCGGCTTTTGGGGAAATGCGCATTGCTCAGCTGGCGTTGCGGTTCCTTAACGGTGAGGCGCAGTTAAAGGACGGGTCCCACTCCGTTGATAAAACATCCATCTCTGTTGACAGGGTATGGATCCGAGACTTGTGCTGGGGGATGGGGCATGAATCAGAGAACGTCCCGGCGGAGGGGCTGATCATCACGCCCTTTCTGACCTGCTGTCGGATCCAGAGGCATTCTGAGACTGATGGCCAGAGGTATCGATCCAATGGGCACTGGGTGATGGGATGCGACCTCAACTGGGTCGGGCACACTGCCATGGCCAGGGTGAGGCGAGGGGTGACCCACTGCCTGGCACCTTTGAGATAATCTCTTCCTGGCCCAGAATCATGCTAAAGGGACACTGTTTCATCCCTTTCCCGAGTCCTGCTGGGTCTCCCGCTCTGCCCAGTGATGCGGCAGAGGCTATGGACCATGTGACTGTCAGTCCCACCACATACAGAATCTGACTGGTGCTTTTGTACTGCTGGCCCAGTTTACAGCATGTGCCCTGTTCAGGAACAGTCAAAGTACTCAAAAAGTAGACAAGTTTGGCTGCCACACTGGCTGTAAAATTTCGGCATTTTACCATGTTTTACCACAACACAGACACACTGAGCATCCAGGAACAATGGTGGGGATCTAACAGGCAAGAGGGCGTGTCCTCATGCAGGAACAAGGGTTTCAGTTTACAACAGAAAGAATTCAGTGTGATGTGATGAAAGTCCATGTGAGAAAAAACCGTACCAGCAGGGTATGGATGGACACAGGGGGCCAGGGGACGGGATTGGACCCTGGGGGCCGGGATTGGGCCCTGGGTGCCGGGGGACGGGATTGGACCCTGGGGGCCGGGGGATGGGATTGGACCCTGGGGACCACAACCCGACTCGCCAAGCAGCCGCAGCACCCTTTAAAAAAAAAAATCACAAAACTACAAATGAACGTTAAACATGAAAGACAAAATGTGCTTTATCTCCTGGGGAAAAGCCGAAATGACAGGAGAGAGTTTTGAAAACCACGCCTACTCTTTGCGCAGAAGCCCCACCGCGAGCACAGCGCGTTGAGCGGACACCGCTGTTTTTTTGAATGGGGCGCGCACAACGCATGCCCCGTTTGTTCTGTAACCAGCTTTAGCCTACTAAGGACCACACAAGCCTGATTAAGGTAGGGTTGGGCAGGTGGGGCACCAAGAACAGGATTGAGAACCACTGACATAGGGAGTGGAGGGATGCGGCTCAGGGCCCAACCGCAAGTGGGATGATTATTAGGGGGATTAGGACCCTATTCAAGGGCCATTTTCAGCAACATTGTTCTAGCTATTAGCAGCTAGAGATGTTCTGTGCCGAAACGGCTCTGAAGATCGGTTTAAATACTGAGCAATACTGAGGAAAGCTGTGTAGCTACTGAATGGTAACAACAGCTGAAATCTGGAGCGGTGCTGTGTAGCTACTCTAGAGTTACAACAGCCGGGGCCCAGCTGGGACCTTGAGCAGTGCTGTGTAGTTACTCTAGAGTTACAACAGCCGGGGCCCAGCTGGGACCTGCAGCGGTGCTGTGTAGCTGACAAAGTCCTTAACGAGAAGCTGCTCCTTGCTGCTGACTAACATTTTGTATGAAGATGTTAAGTTGTGGGAAAAAATGTTTTATTTTGGAAAAAAGACTTTCGTGGAGGCAGAAAAAATCCTGAGGACAAAGGAACAGATCTCTCTGCTCCCCCCTGAGACTCAAACGGTGCCAAGAAAGACGATATAAAAAAACAGGAAAAATGGAGAAAAAAGGGAACTGGACCAGGGCCTTGGGCTGGTTCTGCGATGACTGTGAGATGGTCATCTGTGACCTCATCGCAAGGCGGTCCACAGAGAAGCCTGGGACCATTGCAAACTTGTTTTCTTGCCCTAAGGAGGGGGCTGTTGAGGTCAGGAACCTGGGCGGCAGGATATGCTTCAGGATATGGACTCATAACCTTAAGGTCGTCTGTTCTGTTTCCCTAGGGGTCTTTCTGTGCTTCCTGACACCCGAGTCAAACGTCTGGTGGTAAGAGTAGGTGGAAAACAGGAACAACACATTCAGGGCTCATTAAAGAGCAAACAAAAGCCGAGAAATGACCCTGCTGCAGACAACTGGGGTCATTTTGGGCAACGGTAACAAATTTGTAAGCTTTATGGAAACTGTGCCCCCTTCGGCCCATGCGGATCATTTCCATAATGTTCCGATGACTCTCTTTCTCTACAAGGTAGTAAACCAACAACATCACCCCTGGCGTTGAAGTAGAGGGGGCAACCACCTCTGTATCCCTTTCATATCCCACCACATTTCCAGCTCTGTCAACTGCTCCGTTACCCACAATGCCATTCACCTCCTTCGGCTGTCACTTACGAAGGCGCGCAGCCCATAGGAAGGGTAAGGATGGTTCACCATCTCCCCCCATGAATCCATTCTAAATGTCATGTAAGGTATCTTTTATCTGTCATCTTATCTATCTGTCATATCAGCATGTGGGTTAAAAGCTCTAGCTGAGTCAGAATAAACCCATAAATGGATCATAAACGATGAAGCTGAATTAGCATTAGCTTAGCGACACAACATGGACTTCTGCATGATGGGGGATGGCAGTGGGCAAGCCATTAGAGCCCAGGTTACAGGGAGGCCTAAGGGACAGAGACATGGCCTGGGAATGCTGCCCCCAATGGCAGCTATGCCGGCCGAGTACAATTATTTGATGAAAACTTGTTAGCGGGCTCGTTACCACAGAAACGGAACAGCACAGCCTTTAATGAGGCCCTTTATGGCCACCTGTGGTGTTACCACTGCATTAAATGGCTGTGACCATCCACAAGAAGTTTGAGAGCACGTCTTTGGCCCTCGAGGCTGCCTCACTTGAGGATCAACTAGTCCAGTGAGGGCCTGGCCAATCACGCAGCTCAGACATGGGGTCAAAGGTCAGCCTCTGTCTGTGATTTACTTTAAAATACCTCCTGCAGGGTGGTGGGCAACCTCTCTGACTCTCTCCTGACATTACGCATCAAGTAGTCACTACAGACACTGGTCCTCAGATACACACTGTTAGGTAACGGTCTTGTTGTATGACTCTCCAACTGTATTTAAGCAGCATCATAAAAAGTCCAGTGCAAGAACAAAATCATTCAACAACTCCTCAAAGTCATCTTCAAAAGTTTAAATTCATATCAGTCAGACTCACTCGGATGTAGGAGACCTGATTGAAACTGCCTGCCCCCTGCTGTTGACCAATCAGAACTTTTCTTTACAGTGGTCTACTCTGCAGATGCCAAGCCATACAACCTCAACTCCTTATTAAGAAGGTTTTTACAGGTGTGAAGAACATGCCAGAAGGTTCCGCCAGAAGATTTAACAAATACCATCGTGCCTCTGAATGGAGACCTTCTGTCTGACACAAACAAGTCAAATGAGTGTAAATAATTGAAGTCGACCTGGGCACAGTCAGGGTTTTCTCAATACACAGAGTCACAGAGCATCAAACAATAGCAGAGAGTGTGTAGGGTTTGCTTTCCCTTGAGGATGCGGTCATCTCCATCGCTGTCAATTCAAGAAACCATATCCAGCAGATAGTGTCCCCTATTTTATCCAAGCAGCACCTCCCAGACGTCACTACAAGAGGCAGAACACCTCCTGTGCAGAAGAACAAACTTCTCGCCATGCTGGATTATTGATCTATTGGTCTTGTACCGGGAGCTTCGGAAAAACCCAGCCAGCCGTGAACAGTAAACATTTGTCTTACGGCGAGTTGCCTGCTGGCTGCCTAATCACCAGGTAAATGTAAGAATCCGATGTATCGATGCTGGTTTGGCTCCGCTCACCCAAACATGCTGCAGGATGGCGGGGTCCGGTGGAGGGCGATTCAGAGGGATTCAAGGCGAGGTCGCCTCCATGGAGCTTGTCACTGAGACAGAAACACGATGACTGCAACACAAAGGCAAGTCTTAGACCTCTCTGGCTGTCCTCCTGAGAAACTGTCTGTGAGCATTACACAGGCTTCAGCCGAATCTAAGAAACATATCCCTGCAGGGTCCTGAAGAGATAGCACCTCACTTCAACTTCAAGAAAACCAAGAAACGTTGCTCATCTCAAAAATTTTGCATCTATATCTCATATTTCCCGGTCTACCATGAATGAATTTTCGTCTATTTTATATTTAAAAATGCATATATTTTAGTCTGTCTACTACCTCAGGAAGAGTTAAGAGAGCTTAAAGGGTACAGAGCAAAAGAGATAAACAATGAAGTATATCGGAGGTAAATGATGAATAACGTTCCCTATATGTTCTCGGAAAAATCTTTCTAGTGAACTTATTACGGTGGAAATGGAATGGCACGGCCTTAACGAAGGTCGTTACTAGCACCTGTGGTCTTAACACCTGACAGCAGGAATAAAATGTGCCTACAGCGCAGAATCACACTTTCCACATCGAAACATCACCCAATTTTAGATTCACTTGATGATAGATTTTATAGTGAAGACAAGGCTTCGGAGGAATCGGAGGAAATCAAACAAACATGTAATCCCTGGATTCTGGCTGGTTCCATATGCATCCCAGTGCCTATTTGGAGAAGGATGGGGGCAGGGCAGGGCACCGCCTGTCTCCACCGGAGGCAACGCATGGCCACAGGTGCATTCTGGGAGAGTGACAGGGAGTCCCCTGATGGCACCTCATCCCCGTGAGCTGGTTGGACGTCCAGGAGTGACTCAGCCGTACCTCCAGGCCCATCCTGTCTGATGGAAGGATGTTTTATGCATCCGCTCCCCCGTCAGTCCGAATCCGATGCTAATGAGTTTGGTGGTTTGTGTACACAACTGCGCGTCCATCCCCTAAAGCACAGGGGGGTTATGTCATTTCAAACGCATCGACTTTGTCTGTAACAAGCACCGGGATATGAATCATGGACGGCGGCCATGCTTAAAACGGCTCTTTATTTACTCACCACGTCCCAGGTCACGGTTTATAAAGAATGGACGAGATCCAGTGGACAACGTTCACGATGGACTGTTTTATTTATCAGCTTGGTTTCATGAACCTGGGCTTAACTAACTAACTTGTGAGCTCACCCCAATCTGGTTGGCCATTGCTGGAAAATTCTGTATCTATGTTCCCTGTATACAGGGATGGCATGAATCGGGCAGTGAGAGCCCTGCTCTCAGACCCCAAGCCGTCCTCAGTGGCACGTTTAGCCTCTGCTAAATGAATAAATGTAACGTAATGGATCCACGGGTAACATATCAGACTCTGCTGGCACTTTCTGCCATGGCAACGCTTCCAGCCAATGGGAACATGTATGCTCTGCTGTCATTGCATACACTGGCCAATCACTGTCCAGATTTGCTCATGTCTGTCCACCAATATGATCAATCAGGGGCATCATTAGAGATTTATGAAAAGGGGGCTAAGCCTTTACTGGGAGAGGGTGTCTGATAGAGATGGCCCACATTATTAATAGACGTTTATTTGGGGGAGGGGGCTAAAGAAGATATTGGAGGGGCTCAAGCTCACACTCAGCTCCTGCAATCAATTACAAGAGCTGCCAATCATTACTGGCATTCCAACCCCCTGCCTGGTAATTAATTACATGCTCATCAAACAATCACAGATGTCCAGGTCCAGAAGCTCACTGTGCACATGAAGGTGGCTTCTGTCACACCGACCAATCACATCATTCTATCAGGCTGAACATTATTCTCCCAGAATGCATTGCTGTCAGGCCCTCAATGGAAGAAGGACTGCAGTCACTGCAGCAGGATTCACGCAGCCCTCCGACAGGACGTGAAGCCCCAAGTGAGTGTCCAATTAGGCAATACACCACAGGATTTTAATTATGCCAAGAATATTGAATTAAATACCCCAAACCGCCCCACTGCCAATCTGGAATGGCTAATCTTGTGTTGACTGTATAGGATACAGAAGAAAAGATGAAAAAATAAAATGGAAGATGTGTCCTAAAAGAGCGTGGGACTCGAGCCAGCCGCTGGTGCTGAATTTATCATGAGCCTCATAACATTCACTACCCATTAATATGAATGCTGGAATACTGTAGCTATTAAACTTCCACGTTCTCAGGAAAATTCAGCCAATTCCCACCTGTGGTGCCTCCTGCACACAGCAAGTGCTGGAAAAACTGAACGTCATTTTTTGGTGATAACGCCAAAAGGCACACAGAAGCGACATGATGCCGCCACTGGAGGGGACCTCGAACCCGGCCCCCGGAGACGCCGCAGGCGGCTCACAGTACGAAGAGTAATATCACTGCAATCATATATGGGTTCAACAGTAGGTCCCCTCACAGCACCCCAGAAGTCTGGACAATTACCTTCCCAACTTTGTAAGATGCCACAACAAAAGAAGAACATTCACCCTGCTGCTGTTACACATTCAGGCTACATTTCTTCTGTGAAAAAGCAGCCATTACATATCAGCAGTGTTTTTACATCACAGCCCCTGCTGGCCAAATGAGCTAGTTTAAACATCTGGGGGGGGTGCAGAAATCGAAAGCTTTCTCATCCACTTCTCATAATTGCATGGGATGTTGAGAATATTGCTGGATGAGCAAATACACTGAATAACCTCATACCTATTACCCATACCACCCCTAATTCACAGCACGCACTGTGTCCAGAAAGCACTGGCTTCTCTGTTTATTAATTGATCTTATTTAATTATTAATTCCAGCCCCAGCATCGGTGATTTGAAATAACAGACTTTAATGAGCGTTTTACAGTCATATCAGCGGAGTTCTTAAACATTTGATGATGTCTGCGAGACGATAATGAGATCTTGCAGGAGCGAGTCGGCCGCGTGATTAATACTGGCAGGCTTCGGGAGACGCTGCAAGAGCATTTCAGAAGTTAGCCAAAGAATAAAGTCATGTATTAACGCGATAAAGGAAATCAAAAGTGAAGTTTACGGCAGCTCTCTCTCCCCCAAAAGTATAAAAGCTAATTTATTCTGGATTCCATTTAGTCACACGCTGGCTGGAAAGAGTAGCTTATTGGATTTCAATGAGACGCTCCAGCATGCTTATAATATTAAAATTATATTTAATTTGCTGCTCTACGGGCTCTGCCGTGATATTTCAGACCCACGGTGCCTCACGTGACTATAGCCAGTCAATTTGTCTGGAGAAGCTTAAAGGCACAACTGACACAGAACGATGATCCCAATGATGAGGGTGATGATGATGGTGATGAAGACAAAGGTGAAAATATAAACACTTGCCGAAAAAAGTAACAACAAATTAACTTAACAACCAGTCATATGTTAAGGATCAGTTAAAACGTTACACACAGTGCCAAAGCACCGGATACAGAAACAAGGTTTTGCAACTTACTTACCCGCTGCAACACAGTGATCGACTTAGAAAAGCAAGCGACCAGTGATCAGTCACTGACAGCCACACCTTCACGGGTGACAGCTCTCAGATCATCGGAGGCCTCGGGTTAGCTGGTGATTCTCTGACTTGGAGAGTGACACATACCTTATTCATCATGGCCAAAAATATAGCGAAACTTTGCAGATTTATAGCACAACAGCTAGCTAACATAACCCAGCAACAAGCTTTGCAATAATCAGAGCAATTGCACAGAACCATGGGAAATATGGTCCGCAGATCCATCAGTCTTTCACCGGGGGGCCCAGGTAGCAGAGGGGGTGAGGTGGAGGGTGCCCCCTACTGGCAATTCAGAGACACTGATTCATACAT
>JABJVO010000078.1:21211730-21232514 GCA_026770805.1 Boulengeromyrus knoepffleri | reverse complement strand
GTGCATGTGTGGGGATGCTCAAGAAAGTCAACTATAGTCAAATGCAGTTTTTCTCAACCCAGTCCTTAGGGGCCCACCGATGGTCCACATTTTTGCTTCCTCCCAGCTCCCAGCACACCTGAACCAAATCATCAAGAACAAACTAAACAAAAAGAACAAACCGAACAAACAAAAACATATCAATCAATCAATCAAGAATGATCCAAACAAGCAAGAACACTGAACACCAGGCACATGTTGTTAGACTGCCTGGGGTCCCCAATGACTGAGCTGAGGAACACTGGTTTGATACACAGAAGATGTTTCCAGCAAGAATGGCAAGCGAAACACACAGGTTCGATCAATTAACAATTAACTCGAGGAAAACTCCTTATATAACCCTAATCTATCTTTCACTTATCTTGTTCATGCTCTTTTGTGTTAGACTCCAGTTTTGACCCATTTATACAGCTGGATGTTTTACTGGACCAAGTTCAATACTTGGCTCAATAGTCCAACAACACAAGTAGCTTTAAGGTTATGCCACAGCAGGTACAAGGAGGTCCATGGCTGTAATCCGGCCCACATGTCAAAATGAGACATATTAAGCCATACTGGAGGAAGAGGAGGATTGAAAGAGGAGAGCCATGTTTGTTTAAGGATGTAACCCCACTCCCATACCTCCAGGACTCAAACTTGAATCCATATAATACCTGTTCTTTTACATGAGGGATGAGAAAAAACCATCCATCTATCCATCCATCCATCCATCCATCCATCCATCTTCTGACTGCTTATCTTGAGTTGCAGGGGCTTAAACTGCCTGGAAGGGTGTATACAGGGGTGGGGCCTTAGGAACTTCAGTACAATCTGAAAGCTGATTGGCCTGCTCCCCTGTCACTAAGAATCAAAACATATCATTGGCTAATGATAATGTTGGCTCCACTGTATGAATAGCAGCCCCTCTTAGACCCTTAAAATCCTTAAAAATTGACCTAGAATCACCGCTGACTCCCTGAGAGAGCCACGTGCTACAATGTAGCCTTACCCTTATGAAATTACACTGGGCACGAGCGCAAGGTGCCTCCTCAGGAACTGAAACACGTGACCCTGTGTAATCAAGGCACTTCTACTTCACGTCCCTGTCCTGGGTCACGCTCCACCGGCGGTGGTTTCAGAGAGGGTGCGCACTGGCAGGACCACGGCCACTGTCACCGTGTTTATCCATTAGCAATGCAGCCCCCTTGATTGCTGTTGTGTTGCATCAACAAGGGACAATGAGTCATAGGCGCTTGGGGTGTGTTACAGGGCTTGGGGTGGCGGGGGGGAGAAAAACACAATGTGAGTCCCTTGTCATTTGTGTGAAAGTAAACAGAGGGGAAACCTTTTTCACTGTTACCAGAGCTCAGTTTTAATAGATCAGTGTGTTACCCAGTAAACTCATGTTTATGGTCCTTTACACTGAGAGCTATGATAAAAAAATCCAGTGCTAAATGACAATTAGCCAAAGGTTAATTATCACTGGCCTAATCAGAATTTGATTAGATGTATTTATTGCACTGTTTCTGTAGGGGGCAGTAGTGTGACTGTGTCATAATACACATCAAGGAACAGTTTGACATATATGAACTGTAAACTTCTTATTATGAGTCTGACACCTTTGCTGTGGCTCCCCCTACAGGTCAAACCTCTTCCTGCCCCTGCTTTCCTATCAGACACAAATCCAATGCCATTAGGGGGCATTTGCAGGGGCAGAGCCAGAGGTAGAGGGGCCCAACATGTGCCCACCCACTGAAAACATTTAATTGGCTAATGATTAAGCTGGCCCCTCTGCATGAATTATGTCTTAAAATATCCTAGAATCACCCCTGTTAGCTGTTATATCCATAAGTTTCATGCTGTCTGCCTGAATTGGTTTCCGGATGATTCTGTAGAACATGACAATCCATAATCTCTGCCAGGGTGCCGGCCCTCACCATGTTTTCCAAGTAGCTCGATGGAAGTAATGGGAGTTTAAGACCCTGGAGGTCTGCCGCCCACGTCCACTCTACCACCTCCAACTGCGAGCCCTCGTTTATCAGCGCCATTGACATCTTTGGAAAGCGGGGGGGGGCAGCGTCAGCTCAGAGACGGCAGGACTTTAATGGACCGAATTTCCGGGAGGGACTCACTTCAAAGAGCCGGCTGCAGCCTCCCCATTTTTCTCTGAGAGGGATAGAGCCGTGGCAGAGGTGTAGCTGGACGGGGACATGTAAGACAGAGGCTACACAATGCGTTAGCTAAGTTAGTATTCATCAGGGAAGTATACGGGGTGGGCCACAGCTAGGATTTTTTTAAGGTGGGGGAGCATAAAAGGAACCATAATTCAATCAGATGGGCCAACCTTATCATTAGCCAATGACGTGTTTTGAATCAGGGAGTGACAGGGGAGCGGGCCAATCAGCTGTTAGCTGGGGCCAGTACATGGCCCTGCACCAATATATTAGCCTTGCTCCTGCATGCATCGCAGACCACAGCAGCCGGTTCACAGCAGTGCCCCCTTAGAGGGGCTTGTCAAAATTAGAGTGGTTAAAGCGCTAACAATAAGTGCCCGTGTCACAATAATGAAGGAAAGAGAGCCTTAGTGGGTGATTGGCATTAGCAATTCTCCTCTGTAATATTATTTTTTATCCAGAACAATAGGCTTCGAGCAGAGAGCAGGCCCCAGCCATCTCGCAGACGTTGCTTCCGGCTGATACAGCTTGTTCCCAGGCACCCGGCTGTCATGTCAGGCCTGGCTTTAACCCGTCCACACCTTGAGAACCCTCTACTCCTGATTTACCCTCGGGGGAGGGGGGGAGAACCTCATACAGAGAAGAACTGTACCCTTTCATCGCAAGATGCTCAGCAATCTGTAAATGTCCAAAACGACAGCGGTCTTATTCCTCTGGCGGGCTCCGGTTTACAAGGACAAGCCTCAAGATGGCAGGTGTAAAAACTACCAGTGTCACGGGGACCATGACCACCGGGGGGGGGGTTAACTTATCTGGCAGCACTAGGCTGAGATCAGCATGGACACTCAGATATTGGCAATAACTCCGGGGTCTCTGGAGGCCACAAGCAGGGGCACTAACTGCACAGGTTTACCCAAGCTGAAGCCCAGGGGCCAACACTAATCTCAACTATGCTTGTTTAATAAATTTTAAACAACTTTTACACTTGGTCCCCTCCGTCTCTGGTCGACAACTTTTACTGTTGACTACTCCATCTACACCTCTGCAGAAAATACTAGGGGTCCTAAGTGAAATTGCCCAGGGGCCTCTGGCCATGATACGCGGGCCGCTGGCCATTAGCTACCAGCTCTGCTCCCACGCGAGCCATTGTTTATGAGCCAAAAGAGAACTGCGAGCAAATAAAAAGACGATGTAACATCAATATCTTAAAACCCGTGTGAAGGCTTCAGTTGCTGCTGAAGCTTTTTCTGTTCCTGCTGACGACATAAAGTAATAACAGAGCCCAGCATGTCTGAAGACATGGACCATTAATGGAGGGAAGCTCCTTTCTACACAGAAGAGCCTCCTGTCAGATCGCGAAGCCTGTAAAAGCCACGGACCTGGACCTCATCTCTGTCCTTGGAGGTCGTCCTCTCCTCCCGACTCTCCATCGTCTTTGGCGATGTGATCAACAGGTAAGGGCATCGACTGATATAGTCCGTTATCTGGTGTCAACCTGTCGTGGACCAGCAGGAAGTACATAGCTGGTTTCCATGGCAACATGATAAGCAAGGAAAACGGCTGCCATGTTTGACGTCTGATATTCTGCCACGTTCTTGAGAAGCCAAGTTTCTGAGATGTTTGTGGCCAGTAAACACACTTGGCTTATCTATGCAGAGAGAAAGAGAGAGAGAGAGACTGTTTTGGATAAAGCAACAGTTTGGTTAGTGCATAAAAATTCAAAATCTTCCCCAGTGGGAAAACAGCAGGGTGCTTGCTGGGAGTCAAACCCACAACGCTTAGGTTGCTAATCAAGAGTCCTTAACTGCTACATTCCTTAAGCACAGCCTCATTTCCAGAACAGTGGCGGCCATCTTGTTGTAAAGACCATTGAGAGCTCTCGATATCCTTCCAATCAGCGATGTTACCACCCCTTTCTGCTTCAAATAATTGGCCTTCCTTAACACACAGCTCTGCCTATGAATGTAATTCCTGGGCGAATCTCCCATAGTGCATGTATGCATGAATGGTGTATGAGCGTGAATGGTGTGTGAGCGTGAATGGTGTGTTAGCGTGCCCTGCGATGGGTTAGTCACACATACTGAGTTATTCTCTGCCTTGTGCCTGTATCTTCTGGGATCGGCTCCAGACTGAAAATGACAAGTGGGTACAGAGAATGGACGGATGGGCCTTGCTCTGGGACCCGATCACTCTGCCACCCTCAGGACTGGAGCCGGCATGCTCCTGTTCACGGGCACTGCATCCGAACCCACTGAGCACGTACACGCATGGCTTTTGCAGAAATGTGAGACAGAAAACCCATCTTCAGATCATTATTATTCGTTTCCTTCTGCCTGGGAATGACACTCGGGTGCTCAGACACTGATGACGCTGTCTGGATCTAAACACCAACAGGGAGCACGGTTACGGCTGGGCTCTCGGCCGAGGTCAACAGCAGCACTTAGGTCAGACCTCCACGGGCGTTCGCTCAGTGCTTACCTCACAAAGCCCCTTCAAAGCATTTATTTACAGCTGAGTTTCCAGTTGCTCCGGGATTTAAACAAAATGAATCATGTTAATTAATTACTGAAATCAGTGCTCCTGTGAATCGTTCAAACGGGGGTGTGTGATGATGTCACTTTCAGCAAGGCGTGTTCTTTTTTTTCTGACAGACCGCTAATTATTAAAATAAATGCTTTGTATGCATAGAACCGCAAACTCATGCAGTTCGTGAACTAGCATCTCCACCACATGCTGTGTGATTCTGAGTGATTCAGGATCCCCCACTCCCCCGCCCCGTACTGAATAGGCGGACTGGAAGATGGATGGATGGATGGATGGATGGATGGATATGATATTAATGATATATACGTTCACCTTCCATAACCATAAACATGAGCAGCAAACTGCAATGCAGGAGGATAGAAGGTCAGTTTTCAAAGCAGCCGTCATTAATGACTAGGATGGGGCTCGTCTCTTCTGCTCCTCAGGGATGCAGGGAAGCCTGAGGACCCGGTTAAAAAGAACAAAAAAACTAGTGGTTTTCCCTTTCGCCGAAAGAGCACTTTGTGTTTATTTCAGGTCCGGATTAAAAAAAAAAAAAGACTGGCGTCTGAGTGATGTCGAAGGAGTACCACGCTCGGCTCGTTATTCAGGATGACCGCTGAGAAGTATTCGATTCCCGGGAAGCGGGGGAATTGAATTAGATTCCCTCCGCAGGGAGAGTGGAGAGGGCGGGGGGAGGCAGCAGCCCGGGGATTAAAAGCACAGGGTCACCGTGTCTTTTTTTTTCTGACAGTCATTTTAAGCAGGCAAGGGCACTACCGGCTTCCCCCCCCCCGAAAGACCCAGGGACAGCCCCCGTTTGTCATCGGCGCAAAAGCTGCTGTTTTGGCAGGGGCTCAGCGGCACCTCGACAGCCGCGGCATTCGCGCCCCATTCCTCATTCAAAGGTCAGTCGCGTTGTCTAAATATCTCAGAACTCCTTCCCGCGGCCTGTGATTTCCCATGCAGACTGTAACAGCAAAGTAAAATATTGCATTAGCAAACAGCAAACGAGAAATAAAATATTGAAATATTGTTGCTTCTTTGAACTCAGCCCTCAACAGGGTAGTTTTCCAATAAAGCAAATTGAAATGGAACAAACTTGGATTTGTTCTAATGGCTAACGCGCTATGAGAATTAATTTGCAGCTTTACGACTCCACCTGTGCACCGTACTGGCCCGCACCTCGGCAGGCTCGAAGAGAAACATTCGCAGGCATATCCTGATTCTTAGCACCTACTTCTGCTAACCTCCAACCAAATTAAACATCTTCCACCTTATTAAACATAAGCGTTTTATGATAAGGAAGCAATTAGTTTTCATAGCGCCCGACGACAATGTTATCTAAGGTTTTCCTGAAGGTACTGGCATGAAAATATCGCAAGATGCACTATGCCGATGTGAACCACGTTTTATTTATTCCATCGCTGACCCGATTTCCCCGTTTGGGTCCTGGCTAATTAAAATCTTCATCTCCACATCACGCCTGGAAGTATGGGGATCGACATGTATCGATGGAATTTGCATTTGGCAAGATGATCTGTCTCCTGAAGTGCAATTACCGGCTACCATCCCCAGATTAGTCCTTTTGAACTCCCTACCAGTTCTGACATCTGGGAGAACATCTCATGGGATGGAGCACTAGGTGCAGCGAGATAAGGGCTACCTAGACACCTACCTGCTCCTGCCTGCCTCTTCCAAAGATATGTTCTCTCCAGCCGTTGGCCTTCACTCTGTCGGTTTCTGAGAGAGACAGAACAGAGCAGCCATTTGGTGAGCGAGCTTCCTGCATTTCTCTGTCATGCCGGGCTTAGGTCATAAGTCCAGCATTATAAATAGTCCCGCGACCTTACAAACAACCAGTACGCCCCTAAAACAAGGTAACCAGAGTCCACAGCACACCTCGACGGGGACACCAGAGTGCGAAAGACAGAACTGCATTATAAAAATTTCCCAGCTCCACGTTTTCAAGCAGTGATGCAGAGCCTAACAGGGAGACTCAGGGCTCATTCCAGACAGCATGGGAGCGGAATGCAGACATGGACTGGAAAAGCAATCAACCATCAACCTGACCTGTTTGTTTTGGTGTGGACAGTGTGTACAGTCCGCACTCAAGAGGGCATTAACACTCACACTTTCGTTGAGATTTTATCGGGAGGTTTCTAGTAAATTCTACAAGAAATGTTTGTGGAGTTTTGGAATCTGACGTGCAGGGGTGTATGCAGGTTTGAGGCTAACAAGAGCACTGGCCCCAACTGTGCGCTGCTTGGTCTGCTCCCCTGTCACTCACCAATTTACGGCATATCATTGGCTGACCCTTTGTATGAACTATGGACCCACTAATGCTTCCCACCTTAAACAATCCTGGAATCACCCTTGTGAAGACACTCAACAGCCAAGTATGTCACGTATGCTGGTGTTTGCCCAGCAGTGCTGGATCCTGTCAGTGGACCCAAAGGCTGTCATGGGAATAATGAAAGCATTCCATCACGAGGTCCTCCGCCCTTCCATCACAAAGAGCTGAGTGCCCACACAGAGGGCCCCTCATCCCTTTTACATTTGGGTAAATGTCACGGTGGAATTTTGGCACCGCATTATTCAGCGGTGACAGACAAAAGGATGGAGTGATCCATCTTTACGGACGAGGGTACAACGTGGCATTTGAATGTCCCCGAAAAAACAAGGCAAACTGAAACCAGGAAACTCATCCAAGCAGGACGCAGAAGGGAACCCTGGCATTTAAACCAGAATACTCCAGTAAACATCCAATATCCCTGTAAGAACGGGAGGAGCATTCAACCTGGAATGCTCCATGAAACAACCAGTATTCCTGAATAAAAGGGGGAGGCATTTAACCTGGAATACTCCAGGACACATCCCAGTATAAATGGGAGGGGCAGTAAACCATCCATTACTGTAACCACTTAATCCGAACTGGAGTCACGAGGGGGACTGGAGCCTATCCCGGGAACAATGGGTGCAGGTGGGAATCAACCATGGGCAGCCGCCAATACACCTGGGCAGTAAACCTGCTATCTAAACCTCAGTACCCATCTCTAGAACAAATCCATCCAACATTTGCAAGGCTGGGGACTTGAATCCGCAGCTCGAACCCGTAACCCACCACTTCTAGCTGTTTCGTATTTCCTGAGTAGGGTGACAGACATGCAGTGCTTAACACCACTCCAGTTTATCATGACACATCAGACTGTTCTGCGGGTCATTACCACTTAAAGAAGTATTTCAGATACCGGACCTGACCTTTCAAATTTAGCTTTCGTGATGGAGAACCTGACAAAGATCTTACAACTAAATTTAATTATTCATCAAGGACCTGGCTGACGCACTCACCGGCCTGAATAGTGAAAGGTGACGTGGCCCTAACGGTGCCATGAAATTCCCACTGTCGTGCGCAGTGAGTCCCATGCTGAGGTTGGCAGAATAAACTGAGATTACAGATTCTCTAAGACCACTGGAAGTTCCCCCCAGCTGACAATGTTTGGCTTGGTGGGTTAAGAGGCTGCACCTGTGATTAAAGGGTCGCTTGTTCAAATCCCAAGATCGGCAGAGTCATGGTACCATTTGACCTTTGAAGATGGCCCTTAACCTCAATTGCTCCAGGGATTTGTCACTCAAAAATGTCTGTCACTTTGGTGGAAAAAAGTGCCTGCCAAATAAATAAAACATAAAAAGAATGTCATGCTTCAATAGGACAACAGGTTTCTTGGAAAATGTGTCACTTTTCAAACTCACTTGTCATGTCTGTTACAACTTCACGATATTTTCAGACGCTTGAATGAAACTCCGAACCTCCAAGGTGTGAGTTGATGGGACCTTGAGGCCTGTAAGATCCAGTCTTTCGCTGACAATGATGGATCCGGCTGTCGCTTGTGGCAATGCGTTAGCATGAGTTACTTTATTTTCAAGCCGGGTTTTTGCTCTGTCCCAAGGCTAGCGCTCGCCATCACGGCACCGAGGAGGGTGGCGGGGCCCACGGACCACATGTGGTTTCGACATCTTATGCAGCTTAGCTACTGCGTGATTTGCGGTTCCTTCCATTGAAAGTAACTTACGTGACTTAGGTGTAGTTCTCTGGACGAACCAGTGGAAAAAATGTCTAGTGGTGAAACAGGAATCCAACTCTCAGATTTAACCACATTTACTTCTTGTTAACTTTCTTCTTCCTTGGATTCTGGCCATTTTCAATGGTGCTCTTTTAATATAATGTATTGCTAAACTGCTGTGATGTGTCCGCAAATTACTCTGATAGCTTCAGATCTGTTTGTAATATCAAACAAAAGTTTAGTCCTTTGACTTTTCAAGAAATAACCCATAAAAAGGCACTATATAGAAATAGATTAACCTCCTGAGACCCTACGTCCTCATATAAGGACATCATTTTTAGTTTAAAACTATTAATTGTTCAAAAAAATAATGTTTGGTTTTTATGATTATGAGGTCCTACTAATCCCAAATAGCTAAAGGAAATAAAACATGCACACCAAACAAAAGCCTGGGACTCAGGATGCTAAAATAAGACACAGAGAGCTATAGCTGCAGACTGCACTAAGAAGAAAGGGAAATAAATTGATCATTTATGGCTCACACACATAGACACGTACAGGTGCACATGCATATGTTGAATAAATACATATAGATTATGCATCGTAGAAAATCATTCATGATCAAGCAGTATTTTCAAATTACACCATGCAGTCGATAGAATAAAATGAAAAGGTCTAATTTAAATATATAGTTTTATATTTTAAAATTATAGTTATGCCGACCTGAAACTGCTGTTCTCAAATTAAATCAGAAGGCAGTTTAAGTTCAGAAGGCGACATCAATACACAACGTGTTACGCTGTGTGTGTGTGTGGGGGGGGGTCTCTATACCAGAGAGGTAAAATCATAGCAAATGCACACGCAAATGTCAAAACATTATAGAAGTGAACACCTCAGGGTATTATTTCCATTCTGCTTTATTTACAGTCTAAACGTCAGTCGGATCTGGCGTGTATGCGGACTGTCATCGCACAAACACAATGACTCGACAGATTCCCAGACGCGCACGGGAAAGATCGCAGGCAGATTCGGTCTGTGAAGCTATGACACCCAAGAAATGACAGCCATGGAAACCTGAGTCCAGACATCCACTTAATCTTGTAAGTATTTTTGGTTATATTGTTAAAATAGTTACAGAGACCTGATCTGGCTAAATTCATGCGTACAGCGACGTGCCAAATCCAAGAAAACGATGCTTAAATGCTCTTCATGCTGGTGAAACTGCATGATATTGTCCGTCAAAGTGTGTTAGCTTAGCCATTAGCCTTAGCTAAACCTCTGCTAAAGTCACGCCAGTATTTGCAGCAGTGCGTACAAAACACACATGTATTTTATGACTTTAACAACCTTACCTCGAATGGCTAATCAATACCTCATTGACTTTTTTTTTTAACTAATTAAATTAATTGACTGAGCTGGGGGTGAAATTTAACAAACACATGGAATGGTTGGGGTGCCCCTGAAGAGAAGTTTGGGAACTGAAGTGGTGTTCATCTAGCCATCCAACTGGACAGGAGTAACTTTTTGGAGAAAAGAAGAAATTACTGCTATTTTTATTGTGTTACTCTTAACATGCATGTGCTCTAATGTTAACCAGCTTTAAACATTTCCTTTGACTGCCTGAGGCTACCTGTACCAAATGAGTAGCATTTAAAATGACACCTTTGTCTCTGCTGAAAGCCTGAAATCCAGTTATCAACACAGATATGCCACCGAGATATGTCACCTAAAATGAATGTCTGGATGTCGAGTATATAATGCAGGGTCTGATTGAATCTGTCATGATTACAATTACGAGCCCCCCGCTGGGATCTGAACCACCGACCTACCGGCGTTAAGTGATCTGTCCCTCATTTCAGACCGCAGAGGTTAATAATGTCAGAGGAAGTGCTAAATCATAGGCTTGGACCTTGTTTTATTTAATTTTTTCCCTAGCCTTTTAAAGGGACAGAGAGGTGAGTCAGATGAATGGGTTCATTAATATGCAGGCGGACGTCGTTAAGGTTAATTTAATCACATGGTCTGTGTGTGTCTGTCAAGACCCACCCGCTTAGCCTTTTCACACACTTCTGGGTGACTTAGCAGCTATTCACTAACGAGCAGGCAGAGAGGTCCCGCCCACACGCATCTTCAATCGGGCCCCTGTGGGCCCTCATCTTGCAGCTCGCATGCAGGTGGATAGCTTTCAGCTAGCGGCTGAGAGGCTGCCCCCCTGCAGCCCCCCCCCCCATACACACTCTTTGATTTTAGCCCATAATTACTGGCTGTTCAGCAGACGGTGGTGCTAATGGCCTCAAACTGAGCAGTCAGACGTAACACAGCAGCGTCGACTTGGTTGGTTTAATTGTCTTATACACGCATCTGGCCAATTATGTGACCAGTCACCCGAGCAATCATCTGACCAATCAGCAACCACACTGCTCTCCCGTTACAGGACAACATCTTCCCTGTTACTTCACCATATTAAACAAACTGCTCATGTGATGTAATAGTCTGGGCCATTCGATACCGGCCTGACAGTGTGATAAAAAGTTCGACTCTCAGGTCCACAGACATTCACCCGAGTCCAAGCATTCATAAAATAACATGAAAAGTGTTAAATTCCATGATCATGGAATTTCATTAAGGTCAGTATGACCTCATAAAGCTGCTGATCTCCATAGCAACTTACCAGCGCCAGCTTAGCAGTTAGCCTGTAGGGACTAACTAAAACATACGTAACTGGAACACCTATTATCACCGTTAATGAGTTGTTAAATGTTCACAAAGGTTTAGAAATGAGTCATTCAGAACAGTAGAACAACCAGCTTTGCATGTTACTTCTGCTTTCAGTGGTAGAGCTGTCCCTGGCTCGGGCTCACAGCAACACCATACGCCAGGCCAAGGTCAGAGAATTCTGGGAAACGTTTGAAATATAGATATCATAACGCACTGCCTGCCATCTTAAAGAAGTCATCAGTTCCCCAGTCCCAGCTCCTTTATGACCCGATCGATACCAGTGACATGTCATGATGCTCCTCTCGACACAGGACAGAACAAACACTTATTTTCTGAAAAAAGTGGGGTGCGGGGGTGGGAGGGCGTTGGTTCTCAATAACATTGTTCAGGAAAGACCAGTCTCATCTCCTTTTCCCGAAGGACGGCCGCCGGCATCTTTGCACTGTGGGCTCAGTCACGTTCCTGACATTTTCTTACGTGCAGTGACATTAATCAGGGCCCCTTCCTTAATGTCACCTCACAGAAACTCACTGCCCTCCTGTGTGCCTCTTAAAGATTCTTTATGGAGCTGTGGTGGAAAGTTAACGCCGCATTTACCGATGGGCTGCGGTGTTTAATTAGATGTAATGGCCCAATAAAGTGGTGTGAATGGACCATTGTGCTCTTATTTTGGAGCCCTAGTGTTTATCAGGCTTTTTCATTTCTGCCTAACATGATTTTAGCCTTCACCATCACAAGGACACAGTTGCTTCCTACTTGATGCCCAGGGCATTGCAGGCAGAGCCTATGTTAATACTTTGGTGGTGGCATTGGGCTAAACAGGCTCTTTTGATTCAACTTCCTTCACTTTTATAATGATGCATTTTGATTGTAGAATGGTGATTACGCAATGATACTGCCTTACTTTTTATTCCCTTATTGAGACAAAGGTCTGGAAAATGGATGGATATGGGGGGGGGCATATTTTAAATGAGGAAATATTATTCACACTCAATCTGCTGTGTAGCAAATTCCAGCTTCAATATGGTCCTCAAATGATGGACGTTACAGAAATCCAAACAGGACTGCGTTGGGAACTGCAAAAAGACATATCTGCGTTCCCGACCCATGACCCTGGCCATTTTGTCATTTCCATCAATTTTTCAAAACTGCTCATCCCCAGCAGGGTCTCGGCAAGCCTGGGATGTATCCCAAAATGCTTTGGGCAGAAGGCAGTTCATTGGCGTTTAATGCACACCACAGACAGTTCAGGGCCACCGATTCAGCCAGCTGCATGTTCTCGGACCGTGGGAGGAACCCAGGATACTTGGAGGTAAGCCACAAGGAGAAGGTATCAGCACCACACACACACACACAGGGGCAGGGATGGAACTCTCAAGCCACGAGGAAAGAGGCCACAATGCAGGAGACGGATACATTATTTCATCATACGTCACACGAAGGCCACTGCCGTGGTAACACAATAAGCGCAATCATCAAGCTTTGGTGTCGGTAAAATCCCGCACTCGGGGGGTGAAAGTGGGATCTCATTCCACACCAGCATCAACGGCTTTCCCAGCATCCAGTAACGGTTCTTGTCAAGTCCTGGGTGCTTTTGGGCTTGAATCGGAGCCACTCGACCGTCGTGAATTTGCAATACTGATTATTGTGTATAGGCCATTTGGGATCTGTGTGGATTTTTAATGAAAAAACTGCAAGTTGCTCTTCGGGTGCAGCGATCACTGCAGAGCTCATCGAGGGCGGAGTTAGTGTTTCCTCAGTCATTTGAAATGGCATCACGGTCCCTTCAGGACTTCATCAAACGCTGTAAAACTTAATAATTACCCAAAACTTTGACATAACACGAAAAACTAGATTTCACAAAATCCGGTGTTTTAGCGACTGCAGCGTCTAGTAGACAGAACTCAAGTTTCAAGGTTCACGTTTTATTGTCAAGTGTGCTCACAGGAACACGGTGAAATTCTTATATCACAGTTGCAACGGATGCGACAACTGCATGGGGGGAAATAGGACAAACAGCAGCACAAGACAAGACAAGACAAGACAGCACAGCACAATATGTCTGTAAAGTATGACTAAAAAATAAGTCTCGAAGAACCGAACATCATTGGGGATGACAAACAGAGCACCGTTTTGTCTTCAGCTTTCCCTTTTTGGGAATGATGTAGTTTCTGTAGATTAAAACTAAGGTAAGAACATGGGGAGGCTCAGGATAAGAAAATGCCAAGGGCGATTCCCTTCAGATTGCTATGGAGATGTCGAAATCATGGGATGCCGATGCGGCACTGGTCCAAGTCTGTTCCCAGTATCCTGCCTCCATTCAGAGCAAATGACGACTTCATCGAGCAGCTAACTCAGCCTAGCGCCAGCTGCGCTTGGAAAGGATCCCCCTGTACCTTTCTCAGTCCATAATAAATAGCATCAATTAACTATTCTTGTCAAGAAGAAACCTCCGAAAGCAATTATGAGTAATAAATCGAACATAGACAGAAATAAATCCTGTTCAGAAGCCTTTTCTTAAAGACCGACCTGTTAACCTGTAGAAAGAAATGTACAGGAGGTATTGTCCTCATAAATCGAGTACAGTATCTCTAACAGGCATCTGTCTGACCTGGTGCTATCATACCACGGAGTTAAAGCCATTAACGACGTCCTGCTATCTTCTGACAGCAGGACTCTCCCTTTCCTGTTCTTCATTGACAGATTTTGAGCAGGCCTTTTCACGGGTCACACCTTGAAGCATGCTGGCCAGCGAAATGCACATTTAAAACCGTTTAATCCGGGAACCAAGACACAGAAGTGAGCGCTTCAGTGATGGGACATATATCGCTTTGACCGATGCTCATTCATGCAAAATGCTGATGATCTCTCCAGCCTGTGGTACACAAATGGCTATGAACTGGAGAGGGAACAGGCTGAAAAACTGCAGTGTCTTCATGGAGGGGAGAACAAATATCTTTCTGCTGGGGAGTGAAGCCTGAGTGCAATCCATTCAGCCTTCTTCCAGCACACTTTCACCGTGCAAGACGATTTCTTATGAAGCCATTACAATATAATTCCATTCTTTGCACCGTTACTGTTCATTGTCATGTATTATTTTCTTTTGCTGTTTATTATTGTGTAAATGTGTCTTTTATACTGTCTAAATGTGTGTGTTGTGCCACTGTAAGTCTGCAATTTTCTTTGAGATTAACAAAGTATTTTTATGTCTGTCTGTCTTTCTGTCTGTCTAATAAGGTGGGATGACCTGAGATGAACTCACATAATTCACCCCGACTCATGCACCCCCCCCCCCCACCCCATCATGCAAACCTGGTGAAGAAAAGACCCTCTCCGCATTAAACTCCACACCACGGAAATCATCTCCCACTCTAACAGCAATGCAACTTCCCTGGCGGTGAATCGCTTAAAAATGCAGCACACAGCAAAAATGCAAAACACCAGCACTGGAAAGGCCAGCGGCGGCTGAGCTGGGAATCTGCATCCAGTGCTAGCAGTAAGCTGGGACTGGGTAGCGTGCCATGGAGGTGCCGTCTCCTGGCGCCAAGCACAAAGCACCCAGCAAACAGCAAATCATCTGTAGTCGAGCGGCAGGGGTATGAAAAGTCAAATTTACATGCGTAAAGGCAAGAGGATCTCCACACGCTTCGAGAATATCCGTCATCGGAGAGAGCCGATCTTTCAGCGGCTTTTGTGTGTGAAATATGGAAACGCACGTCAACGCCACCATCTGTCTCATCGAGAAAAGGAGGGTGTCGCCTCAGATATTTCCACGCCTGCATTCTGTTGCCCCTGCATTCATCATGCTGCCCTTGAAGACAACATGCACCTCCTAAACATCCGTCTGACAGCTCGGACCCGCCTCGATCACCTCCTCCTGCTTCTGGTGCTCAGTACCAGCCCTCGGCATCACGGGAATAGCTATAAAGGGCTCGTAAAAGCGTTACATGGTATGCACATCTATAATTTCATTTATTGCTACTTTGTAGACACATAGACACACACCTCTTTAATGATTTATAAACGCAGATATAAACGTGAATGCAAATAAACGACATATTTTTAAATAATTTATGAAGCCTTTATAGATAATACCCGTATAGAAATTGTTGCCTTGCAGGTCTCAGTGGTATTTGTTTCAGGTAATATATTAATGATTCAAGGTCACGGTGAACGCAATTTCATTTGACCACAGCAGCACTCTCTGTAGGTGAGCTCATATCTATTATTAATGTATATGACTAAGCAGAAAGCAGACAGACAGAAACAAACTGCCAGAGCCCCTCGGGACAGGCCCACACAGTCCAGCAGAGTTTGTGTCTCACGTTTACCCATAATGCTTTGTTGTTTTATGCCCATAATGCCCACTGTTTTATAAGTAGCTTTCTCAGCGAGTGACTTCTAAACTTATGAGTTCGAAACAAATATCCACAAAGAATAAATGTTAATGAAACAGAAAGAGTTAACTTAAAAATATGTCATTAAAATGGCTGATGTTTGGTTTATAAATTATAGTAGGAGGCTAGATGTTTGGCCTGGTCTGCCTCTATATCTGGGGACCGAAAAAGGCAGAGAGTAGAAGACTGTGCTATGCCGTCAGCAGCCAACAGGAGGTGAAATAAGGGGCTTGTTACCTGATTTTAATTAACAACTTGACCTCACTTCCAGTTTAATTACTCTATAGTTTTCTGTTGGACGCATTTCTGAATAAATTACCTTTAAGCTTCACATTATTTGCCATAAGAAATCTGATTTTCACAAAAAGAATAAAAAAACATAGAGCCATCAAAACAAATTGAGAACATCAACTGAAATTCTGCTGTATGTATGACAGCAGAATCCCCCTCACTTCTCCCTGCGAGTCAGAGGTTCACGACAAAAACACTGTGCTACTTTTTTCTCAAAACCTTGATTATCTGACTCAATTTATCCTTCTATATTTTCACACTCAGAACACATTCAAATGACCATCATAAGTCCCGCCCACCTGGGCTCACGTCATTGGCTGGTAGGTTGAACGCCATGGCCTTTGACAAATGAACTCCAAGCAAATGCTACCTGTGAGTGGTCCAGTCTTGCGCACTGGTTGTCCTGGCAACAGGCGTGCCTCCTGGTTTACCAGTGTGACCTTGGGCCAGGTCTGATCCTGAGTGCCACTTCAGGCTTTGTCTAGCAGGGCAAAGAAAGGCCATAATAATAATAATAATAATAATAATAATAATAATAATAATATCCCAGAAATATGTGGCTGTGTGGAAGTGCATCTGTAAATGTTCTGGGACAGGTTGGAAAATGATATTATTATTATTATTATTATCATTATTAATAATGATAATAATAACAGATTGTTCTAATGGACACAAGGGGTGAATTTCTAGTTCACAGCATTTCAATTAAAACTCGCAGCGGAGAATCACAGCCCGAAACGTGCCCCTCCCTCTTCATTTCAGCGGCTGTCAGGGGCCATTAGGAAGAACCGCAGCTCCGCTGTCCAATTATTCAGCACATCATCGGCGATAAACAACTCCCTCGAGGGGGAAGAATATTTCTATACAAATAAACTCCTTTGCGGCAAGTAACATGGTAAATAGATGGTCGCCGTGACGATATAATTGACGTGAACATTGAATTGATTTAATACAGTAATGACCGCGGGGGAATTGCTCCCGAGTCGGTCACACATGGCAGGGTTTCTCTCGTTATTCGAGATAGATTTGCAAGTCAGAACCGGCGCATGATGCACCGAGGTGTCTCGGGGTAAGGAGACCGCGGCAAGGGTCGACAGCCGCCATGAGTTTGCTTATTTATTCACTGTCTGTACCTGTATGGTGGCCGGGAACACTGCAGTTCCCAAAGTCTTCCGGGGTTGATTGTACCTGATGACTTAGTTTGTCCTAGAAATGTTACACACTGGATGGCGGCAGGGCATCAACTATTTTTTGGGGTCCGAGACCGTGGGCAGCCACAGGAAGAAAGTAGTTAAGGAGCCGCATTTCAGCTCAAGGACTGTATCTGAATGCAAAATAAAATAAATGATAAAGTAAAAATTTAGCTGCTGTGCTTTTTTGTTAGGCAAAACACTTCAGTTAAAAAAAAACAGCTTTGCGATTCAATATCAAACAAACACATTTTGTTGAATAAACTTAGTTCTGAATAATCCTTTCTGTACGCTGGGGAACACAGAGAACACGTCAGCCATTTCTGGGTGATTTTCTATGTAAGAAACGTAGAACAATGTGTTTTGGAATTAAAAATAACCTGCTATGGTATTTTCAGGAATGACATTGAGATAGTACAGCTTTTATGAAATGTTTCTGCCATCTGTCCTGTATCACCCCACCACCTGTCTTATATCACGCTGCCATCAGTCCTGTATCACGCCAACGTCTGTCCTGTATCACGCCACCTTCTGTCCTGTATCACGCCGCCGTCTGTCCTGTATCACGTCACCTTCTGTCCTGTATCACCCCTCCGTCAGTCCTGTATCACGCCAACGTCTGTCCTGTATCACGTCACCTTCTGTCCTGTATCACGCCAACGTCTGTCCTGTATCACGTCACCTTCTGTCCTGTATCACGCCAACGTCTGTCTTATATCACGCTGCCATCAGTCCTGTATCACGCCAACGTCTGTCCTGTATCACGCCACCTTCTGTCCTGTATCACGCCACCTTCTGTCCTGTATCACGCCAACGTCTGTCCTGTATCACGTCACCTTCTGTCCTGTATCAGGCCTCCATCTGTCCTGTATCACGCCACCTTCTGTCCTGTATCACGCCGCCATCAGTCCTGTATCACGCCAACGTCTGTCCTTTATCACGCCACCTTCTCTCCTGTATCACGCCGCCGTCAGTCCTGTATCACGCCAACGTCTGTCCTTTATCACGCCACCTTCTGTCCTGTATCACGCCACCTTCTGTCCTGTATCACGCCGCCAATTGTCCTGTATCAGGCCTCCGTCTGTCCTGTATCACATTGCTGTCTGTCCTGTATCCTCCATGCATTTGTCCCCTCCCCTGCAACCATGGTATAAATATTTCACTGTTTTCCTCCGAACACATCAGGCAATAACACTTGAAACTATAGGCTGGACACAGCTGAGGTCTTAAAGAAAATCACATTCATGAATATCCGTCAAAGGATATTGAACAGTTAAGAAGAATCACTTTGGAAAAAAAATCTTCTGCAGTGTAAGGCAATCTTACCCTATTTAATGTGACATCTGCAGATAAATAGTCCACCAGGAGCTTAGGCTCAGCCTGAGCCCCCAGCAACCAGAGATTCACCACCTCCCCCCCATCTAGAGGACACATTGTTACCTTGCCCATTCGCAGCATTATTAAGTCTTAGGGCTGTTGTGTAATTGGTAAAATTGGAAGCCAGCTCTTGGATCCGCAGAGGGACCAGAGTCGATAGCTTGCGATTGCTTTCCGCGCCCCTCTGAGCTAATTTGCGTGGAATCACCAACCCCTCCCTCACTGCCTCTTTGCGGAATGGAAAAAGAAAAACACCTGCCTGTTTGCTTTTCCTGATTTTATGCGCTCAGAGTGGTGGTTTCAATATGCGGCTCGAAGTCAAGTGCCCTGCGTGAGCGGCTGCGTTTTAATCAGTGCTGAGCCGGGCCCCCCCCGGGCTGTACACGCTCACCCCCACTCCAGGGGTGTCACCAGCTCCGTCCTGAACAGAGCTGCTTTTTTCACTTTCTTCTGTCTAAGTACGAAGTGAGAACTTTTCTTCTAACTAATATTATGTAACTAATGCTGCATACTCCCATATACAGAGAATCAGATAAAATCCAGAATATATGCCCAGTCACCACACACCTCCTCGCTTTTAATTAATTGGTTTCATATTGTTTTTTTTTTATCTATCTATCTATCTATCTATCTATCTATCTATCTATCCATCCATCCATCGTCGGTCTGTCTGTCTGTCCATGTATTTCAGGTTCCCCCAAGAGGAGTGGTGACAATTATGAGAACACAGTAATAATAATACAGTTTTACTCGATTGCTTTGGCAGATTTCATGTTACATACTTAAGATTCTCTCGAAGGTAAGAGCATTTCGCAAAAGAGTTCATGCATATAGCACAACAGAATGGTTTAGCTGCAAAAGCCTGTAACCCAAACCAATTAACTGATGGCTCAAAAGCAAATAATTCCACAAATTAATTAGATAGTGCCACCAAAATGAAAAGTACATTATGGGTACACAATAACACCGTGCCTCGCAATGGTCACTCATAATGGATATGAACACTTAACGTCACCCACTACAAATCATCCCAGCAAAGGAAACACCATCGTTCAAACTTCACGCTTCCACCCTCTACATTTCTCGGTGCAGCTCCCTCCAGCTCCCCCAAGGTCTCAGACGAAGATCCTCGCTAATATTCTGCTCTAAATTACTCACCAGTTCATTAACAGATTTAGGCTGGCAGTTCTACCAGTAGCTGTACAAGTGCACAAAATGTCTGAAATTCATTTTTTAATCCATTTATGAGGTCAGCCAGATTCAGCACGGGAGACAGACAGGATTCACCCATAATGCTTAGCTCTTCCTAAATCTGCAGAAGAGTAAGGATGATTATGACTGCAATCCAGCTCCTCTCAGTTCAGGTGATCTCCTCACCTTTGTAACGGGCCTATTCTCCTTCTCAGTTCCTTCGCCCCTTGTTCTGCTGTTGAACCTTCATATTTTATTCTGAACCACAAAGCTATTTGTGAACACTCCCTACTTCCATCCATCTGCCAGTCCTAGTCAGGGTCATGGGGTCATTTGTAACATAAAATTTATCTAGCAGGGACTATTATACAAACCAATGTACATTTTTGAGAAAGCACAGTGAGAGCAGTTGGGGAGATTAAGTACCCAATGGTGATATCTCTCTGTCTACTTTGGGATTCGAACCCACGATCATCACAAGTCAGTTTAACACACTGAGCTACACACCAGTCCCATTGCGACAGTCATCCCAATAATGCCAGCTAATACGCGTGAAATGAGCACCATTAAGTTGTACGAACATGACTAACTGCCCAGGCTGCTCTCACTGGGGGGTAGTCTTCATAAAAGCAGAGGTATTTTTTTATGCATCTTTCGCGATCAATCGCTGCTATCCAACATGCACACAGCATCTTGCGTCAGACATCTGCACCGATTCAAAACATCGATCCACACTAAGAGTGAATTAAACGCTTCATCAACCCCCCCCCCCCCCCCCCCCCCCCCCCCCCCCCCCCCCCCCACCCCACAAACCACACCCCTCCCACACCTACTACCCTGA
>JABJVO010000078.1:21179647-21198354 GCA_026770805.1 Boulengeromyrus knoepffleri | reverse complement strand
TATCCCCTCGTTCCTTTTGGACAATAAAGCTTTTTTCCCCTTGGGCAGATCCGCTTTCGCGTCCTCCTTATTTTTCCGGTGCCCACCGTAACAGAAATTATGCAGATGATATATTACATATATCACCTTTAGACATTCCTGGTGCTGTTTGTCCTAGTATGTAACTGAGCATGTTGCCAAACATGTGACTGAATATATAATGAGCCTAATTCTGGTTTCCCGAAAGAGCAGTCAGAGGTCAAACGATGCCAGTCAGTTTTTTTTATCAGTTTACTCACATGCCAGATCCATATGTTTAATAATAAATCCACAGCTTGTTACATGAGTAGCCCATTAGACAAAACAAGCTCCTCTATGAACTGCACAAACCCAGGCAGCAGATACTAATTAAGTGTGATTAATCGCTTCGAGGCACCTGCCTGTATTTCTGCTACATCCTGTTGACCTGTACAAAAGCAGGACTGTCGATCACACTGTAAACACCCCCCAACCCCCCCAATCCAATTAATGAAAGCTGTTATAAACAAATGTAGGCTTTCAGCACAAGAGAGAAGCTATTTTAAAATCACACACAGGGGCATGAATCGAGTGATGATCCAGCCAGACTGAAGAGCTTAGCCACTTTGCGGACATGAATCCATCCTCCAGACCTTGTTAACTCCCTGGCTGAACCTGGATACAGTTGTCAGACTGTAGAAAAGGCTGCTTTGCTCACTACTGAGGTTTAAAGCTGCAGGATCTGCCCTCTTCTAAGGGTACAGCAGGATAAAAGTCCATTTTTATACTACTGATGTGTGCAAAATGAGTTTTCTTTGCCGCTTGTTTGTAAACGCTAACCAGAGCTTTAGATGTGCAAATAGTCACCTTAGCATCAAGAGCCCAGGACCGTCTCTCCCGGACACTGGATCCTGAGGTGCGCAGTTGATGTCATTCGGGGTTTTTTGGTTTTGTGACTGAACCTCCGCAGGCTTCTGAAGACCCGGTTAAGCTCGGGATGGCCAGAGTGTCTGTGACCCGCTTTCTTTTCTCACTCCTATTTCATCTCCCCTCGCCAAGGGCCTGTCCCAAGTCCCAGGAAGGGGGGGGTGGGGTGGGGTTTACTCTCTCTTCCTCTGCTTCGTCTAAATATTTTTTCTCTGCAAGAAGTCACTCTGCCTCCATCGCTTGCCCGACTCGACCTTCCTGTCACACCCCGTCGCGGAGCTAATGTGTGTAAACGTTTAAAGTGTGTCCTGTGAAATAATACCCAGCATGCACTGTGGCCTGCACCGGCCCTTCGGAGAAGCGGGGGCATTACTTCACGCTCTGCTTGATGCGCTGGACAAACTCAGACGATACGCTTGGGTGCCTCTCTCAGTCCCTCACTGATTGTACCGATACTGGGCAGGAAGGGGGGGTACATCACTCACCCCCCCCCCCCCATATATATCTTTGATGCATATATCTTTAACATCAGCAATAAATAATCATCTAGCATTTTCTGTGTTTAATTATTACAGATCATTACGGATGGTCACCTTCACCTCTAAGTGCTAATTCGTCAACCATCACTCTCCTGGTGGTGTCTCATTACCCCCATTGATCATTAACAGCAGGAGATGAGAATTATGGAAATTAAATGATCATTTACACACTATGCTCTGGGTCCAGCTGAATGACTCTGACTTTAGAATCATCTGGAAGTTAACTGAATCATTACAATAAATGGACGAAAACAATCGACCGGGAAATTTCACAGGGAAGACACTGACATTGAGTTAATTAACGTACTTTATGTTGTGTATGTGCTACCTTTAATTATCTTCTTCTTAGGGGGTGGTTAAGGTCACATAAATCAGCTGGTTGGACAGATTTACGATGACAAACCCTCCCGTGGACTTAACGGTATTTTACGTAATTGTGAGCAAGCATTCCTCTGACCTTGGACATTGCACCATGTCTCATTACCCTCGGACCTGCTGTCTGCCCACGGCGTGAGGCTGTTTTCGCTTTTAAACGGTTAAACGGCACCTGTGCCCTCCCCATAGCCACTCTTGGGACGCCCTTGGAGAGGAACCATTTCCTTTGTCGCTGAGTAAGAAGGCCGTAAAGACGCCTCCGGCCTTTTCCATTATTTTTCACGGAACAAAAACGCTAATTAAATCACGGGTGAGATTTCCAAGGCTTATTAATTATAGATATGATTGTGTCACCTGAAGGCGCCGAGTCCTCTAATTGGAAGGGGAGATGAAAATGTTCTCATGTTGACCTAAGAATTGTACACCAATTGTGTGTCACGTAATTCAAATAATGGTCTTGATAATGTTTCAATTTTTTTCAGGGTGAAATTATGGAAAGGAAAACACAGCCTGCTGAACATCTCGGTCCTGGTGGGATGGGTAGTGTAGACAGTTAGCACTGAGCTGTTCCAGAACCTTCCGTGTTTACATCCTGACATGAGAATGAAACCTTTCTGGTTGGGACCGTCCACCTCCGTGACTCTGATGATGCGAGAGCTCAGCAGTGAATGATGACGCTCTTCTATGCTAATGCTGTACAATGCACACAACCTTCGGCTTTTCACATCTATAGTAAGGTGATACTATATTCCTTCCTCAGGGGTGGGGCCACTGGGGCACTGGCCCGATCTGATTAGTCCCAGGAGTGCTCCCTCTCCTGCCACTCACTGATTCAAAACATATCATTGGCTAATGATAAGATCAGTCCTGCCGAATGAATTATGGACCCTTTTATGCCCCCCACCTTAAAAGAAATCCTAGAAACACACCATCATTGATCACTGATTGCATTACTCATTATGTACCCCAAAGTATCAGTATGGTTTAACTGACTTCACTTCCTGCTTGAATATTGACTAAATTAAAATGAAAGGCTCCCACCTCAGAGGATCTGCTCTGATTCCTTGTGTCCGTGTTGGTTTTTTACCATGGTGATGAGGTAATTATTTACCACATTTATCTTTAACATCTTCTTCGATCCAGACTCTGATAGTCCCCTTTGTTTTTTTTTTCCCCAGTTGCGTGTGTCTTTAAATCTGCTTTAAATTTACATGGTCCAAAGAGAATTTTGTGCAGCAAAGCACATTAAGAGCAGCCCGGCCAGACTTCCCACGGTCTGATAGAACCCACCTCCTCCAAGACGAGCGACCCGAAAGCCTCCCCCGTAATTCAATTTCCAGGAAGTGACACGTCAAAAGGAAAGTTATGTTTCTGTCTGCCTAATAAAGGGCCGGCATTGATCGGTGTGCATCTGCAGCTCCATTCTTACCCTGCGGTGCTTTTGTTGTCTGGGCCGTTTTTATTCCCCCTTATTTTATCTATCTTCCCTCTTTTTCCACAAGAGCGAGACGTACAGCTCCTGTCTGGAGTCCATGTGGTTCTTGTTTCCTGCTTCCTCTCAACACAACTCCCTTGATTCCCCTCTCAGAACTTTCGCGGTTGATGACCTTTCTGGAGACAGCTAAGGGAGTTTAATTGAGAATCCCAGGTGGGTGTTATATTTAAATGACCATTATTGCAGGAGAACCTGGGGGGGGTTAAGGTTCTTTACAGGATCACAGATACGGCATGCACGCTTTTGCTTCATTAATTTACCTGTAAACAAGTCATTAAAGGCCCGAAACAAGACTAATTATACCACATTCCTCTCTGGGGAAAGTGCATCAGGTTGGCCTTCTTATTTTTATCATCATTATTTCAATTATGCCATTATATATTTATAACTTTTTCAATTTTTGTCTCTCAAGATAATTCTGTGACACACGCCTGCATGTTTCACACAGAAATGAGGCGAACGATTGGAGAGGATGGTCAAACGTAAAAGAACAAAACAACTGCCTTTTGTTTGGCTACCAGAGAGGTGCACGGCAAGCCGAAAGCCCACTGCATCTGTCAAAAAATGTGCTAGACCGGAAATAAACATGCTGCACTCCGTCCCAGAACCCCAGGAACATTAGCATACAGTAGCTTTGGATATAGGAGGCGATGGCTTTAAAAAGATGATAATAACACATGCATTTAAATCAATGGCAGTTAAATGTCACTTTGACATTTTCAGACTTGATTTGTCTTGACATTTAAAGCCATTCATCTGTCGTACGTTACGGAATCAAAGTGATTTTAAAGAACGTTTTTCATACATGTCATCTCATAATCATTCCTTATATCACCACTCGCCACTCTCGACCTGGGTAGCATTAAAACAGCTTTTCTGACAAGCCTACCGAATACCAGCATAATTTATTTGTGGTTCTGTGTTATGACAATGCGCTCAGAACAACGAAATGCCACAAAGACCAATGTACTTCAGCAGTATATTTGTGTTTTCTTTTATCTGTTTTAATTGCGATGAAAATCGGTTAATGGCAGTTTTCGTGGTCCTACGATGTTTAATCTCATACTTTTTCCTCACTTCTTCTTTGCCTAATTAGAGGAGTCAGAATTTGGAGAGAGGTCACTGTCTCAGAAAATAGGTCCTGTGGATGAAAAATAAGATTTTCCCAATGAATCTCAATTAATTATTGCTGACATCCATATACTATTCATGAGGTGGTCGCTTCGGCCTATTTAAAGCTACAGAAACGCATGTGGAGCGCATCGTCAGGGTATCAAGGGGCCTGGATACCTTCTACTATATTCAGTAACCTCTCCCCCCAGACAGCGAAGTGAGGTAAAGACCAGCTTCAGGGGTGAACATATTTACTTGCATTCTGTGTATTGTATATGTAATTTTCAACAAAAACTGAGGCATGTTTTTCCAATGTTTATCTCGCTACACAAATGTGTACCTCGCATTAAGGTACAACAGCAAGTCCCACAGGATTTGGGAATTGATCTTTCAATGGCGAGTCTGTTCCTTTCACGATTTTAAAACAAATGTCCCGGTTTAAAAGAGCGGTCACGGCCGCTTAAACATTACTATGCATGAAGTTTATCAGAAAATCAATAATTTCATTGTGGGTTCGAACGCAGAGCAAACAGGCTTTGGAGAGGCAATATGGAATGTGCCTCTGTATTCATGCAACATTTATCTGTTAAATGATTTACTGTTAGCAGAGCGGAAATTATATTTGTCCAGCGTCAGCTGCCACAGGCATTATAAAGCAGAATATTAGTAGAAGCAGTAGGCTAAGCGGTGCTGTTTGTTCACAGGAAAGCTGCGAGCCTCATCTCGATGGAGTCCACCTCGGTCTTCTTCCTGTCTCGCCACTATCCGTGTTCTCCTCACATCGGAATTAGGAGAATTCCTATTTAACATCAGATATGTCTTTTATATCCAAGCTTTCAGCCTTGAATAGCATCCAGGATGTTACAGGGACCATAATTCAAACAGAGGGCCCAACCTTACCATTAGCCAATGGTATGTTTCGAATTGGGGAGTGACACGGGAGGAGGTTCTCTGGGCACAAATCAGCTTTCAGCTGGGGGCCCAGAAATAGCGCGGATGTAGCGTGTAACATGCAAATGTATTGTAGCTTCCTTAAAGGATTAGGCGTATAAAGACAAATCTGGCAGAGGGATCCCTCCCCGTTGCGTAACCCTCTTACGCGCCGTAATTTCATACTTTCCGGCTCAGAGCCGTCCGCTGCATGCCGCTAATTACGGGATAATTAGGGCAAATGAGTCTCGCCACCCATAATCTGGCCAGATTCAGCGATCCTCCCTGCTTCTACCATAAACCATCCAAATGCATGTCTCTTCGCCGTCTGGTGGCAAGATTTAAACCTTGGGCGCATGTGGATGTTTCAGATGAGGCTGTGCAGAAGGGGGTGTGCTGCAGATCATGAATGATTAGTTTAGGCCGTTATTTGGAAGACATAATCTCAGGGATGAAAGAGCAGACAGATCCGGTGTGACTGGGATAAACAGTGTTTAGGAAAATTAACTAAAAGAATACAGATCGTGTAAAAGACAGCAGCTTTTAATAGATGTGCCAGTCAAGTCTAATGGACAGGCATGCTATCAAACGATGACACCATATCTTTCCGATTCTCTGTTTCTAACACCATTTTAAGCTTTTGTGATCGGGGTGGACAGTAGCAAAGTACATTTACTTGAGTGCAAGACTTAAGTACTTTTTTTGAGTATTTGTACTTTACTTGAGTATCAACTTTTTTGTAAACTTGTGACTTTTACTCCTCTATATTTGAAAGACAAATATGGTATTTTGGACTCCGCCACATTTCTATGAAGGGTCTCATTACTTTAAAGCATAGCTTTGAAGTCAGTGGATGAATTTTATTTTCTAAAATGTTATAAGATATTGTGTTTGTCACAGGAGAAAAACCAATCACAATAAACTACTCCAACGCTGTCAGTCAAGTTCAAAGTGTGTGCTGCAGTTATTGAGTAGTTGAACTTGCCGGCTGTAATCATGACTACTTTTATGGCGGATAAAAATGGTATGGATAAGGATCAGAGCACCCACATCCATATTTTTTTGTGCGAAAGTTCATGTTTTAAAGATCTGCATTGTTTTAAATGTCTGCTCTGTTTACCTCACACAAACTTCAAAAACCTCGCAACAATGCCTTCAAAAATTCTCCAACCTGAGAAAGCATGTCGAGGTATAGAAACATTCCTTTATTTTCAGTAAGCATTTTTAATAAAGTTGTCGGTGCTTGAAGTAGTTGCACTTTCTGGGCTATGCTTGGTGAAATGTCTTTTCATGGATTAGCCTGCCAGGTTATTGTACTGGTAGTAATGTTATGTCTCAACTGCTTTCCAAGTTAACTGGTTCCTGTTTGCATGTGTTGATTTATTAGTTTCTGTGATGCATCTTGGCAACAATACAACAATGCTTTGGCACCAAAATAAAAATGTATTTTTGAATACTTAAGTAGTTTTATTAAGCAAATACTCCAGTACTTTAACTCGTAAAAAGTTGACTGAACAACTTTCACTTGCATTGGAGTACTATTTGACCAGGAGTATCTATACTTTGACTCAAGTAATGGAATTGTGTACTTTGTCCACCTTTTCCTGTTGCCTGATTCAAGTGACAACCGGTGATTCAAGTGATGTACAGAAACATCTTAGAATATCAAGATTTGAACTGGCGCTACACAGAGGTGGAGATTTCAGGTCCAGAGAGTACAAGACCAAGATTTGTACTTTCTGGACCTGAAATCTCCACCTCTGGCACTACATTGCCTATGCCCATAGAGACAAATGCTTTACATACTTTTATAAGCCTTTTTGTACTTCTTGTGCAGTTTACATATTGCACTTCGTAACGGCTGCTACAGTTCTTCAGTAAGTCATCTTAGAAGTTTAAGATTACCAACAAAATGAGAGTACAATGGTTGCGAGTGTTTAAAGCAGCACAGCTGGGTATGAACTGCGAGGACCCACGGGCTGCCCACCCTACTGCCTGCTAAAGCCTGCCTCTTCGCACGAGTGGCCTTGTAATCAGCACTGTACAGCAGATCCTGCTGGTGACTCTTCAGGCAGGTAATCAGTCATACCTGGTCCCCAGCTTCAAGGAGACGAGCACCGGTGCTTAAGAGGGTCATTCGGAGTGGGCGGGTAATGACGCGGGGCTGGCCCGTGGACAGAGTCCAGTCTGGACAGTGTGGCCCAGTCTCGGGAGAATGAGCTACCCGACGTGTCGCTTAATCGCAAGATTTAGTGCGTGAGGGGCCGTGAAATCTCACAGAGAGTGTCATCTCACTCTCACTCACACCTGGAGATTCATTTATTTGTCGACGTCTTGTAAAAACGATGTGATTCTCACTAACGCAAAGCCGCAGATCAGACGTCCTTCCTGAATGCCCACTGTGGGGGAATTTATGCATGTATCCATGTACGTGAGACAGCATTGGAGGATCTGATCTTGGAGAAACGTGACGGGGTGGTAAGATTCACCGATTTGCATCGGTGCACTGGGGAAGTTCACAGAGTGAATGCTCCGATTAAAAAAGTATGCACCGAATACAATTTGAGATGAATTTGGGATGCATGGTTTCTCACATCTTTGCTTCGGTAAAATCCAATTATTAAATAATTTTGCTTTATCAATTTTGTATTATTTAACTGACAAATGGTGTTATTAATGTTTTCGGAGGTCATTATGCTTGCAGACCACAGGGGGACTCGTATTTTTTCTCAAACCTGATTGTGTTTGTAAGCCATTGCACGCAATAGCAACCCCTCTTTTGTGTCTGTTTGAAAAGCTAAGATAAGGTTCCTGGCTCATCCGACTTTAAGGGGAATAAAACTGAGCCATTCATATGTTCATATTTGGAAGCTTGTTTGGTAATGTGCTTATTTGGTTCATTTAAAAGATTCCGATTATGTTTAGTGGTTTTAAAAATTTTGTATATCGCAGCGATTAACAGTACTCACTAAGTTAATTAGCGTCGAGTTCTTTTGCTGCAAATAAATATAACTTTGCTAGTAACTGGTTAAATATTACTTGTTATAATTTTGTTGCATTTGCCCATATTTTAAAAAGCCGGCATTGAAAAGTTTAATTTGTGACTATTGTAAACGTGTGTGCAAAAGCAAGGTCTCCTTTGTGTCTGTGAAGGGAGAAGAATTGCCAACTTGTTCTTATGTTTTTGGGAAAGGGAGGAAGAATCTTTAATACAGTCCAAAATTTATTTGCTTGTTTTTGGTTTGCTATTTTTTCCTTTTTTTTTTTTTTTTTAAAGATTTAGGCCTTCAAGCAAGTCTTTAGTCTTATTTTGTTGTTTAACTCATACACCTCCAGACTGTATTCACCATCACCCACCCCTCCCATCATACTGCACTCCCTGCTCTGTCAGGACACCTGATGTCAGACTGTCACCACTGTTGCTGCCACTGTGCTGCACCTAGACCTGCACCTCCCTTACCACGCCATATCACGTCACATCACCAAAATACCAAAACACAGCACAGAGTGTCATGACGGGCGGGTCCCAGGCCTGGCCTACCCTGTCCACTGGAGTTATTGAGATGTAAGCAGTACATGGCTAGAGATACATTATCAGAAATGCTCTCTCATCTCCAGTTCTCCACTGCGGCAGTTGTCAGTGGGCAGTTCTCTGCAAGTCTCTCTGGGGGCGTGTCCAGCAGTGCATCTCATCGTATCCTGCTGAATCACACAGCTTCGCAAATGGGGTGAATCATATCGTATCTCAATAGTAGTTGCTTCATATATATCTTTAGTGTATCGGATCGTTGTAAATGCGTTGAAATGTGCATCACATCGCCTCAGAGATGAACATCTCTAAGCTAGCGCCATCCTTTTATAGTGCACACCTGTGACCACCCTTGGCTACCATCACCATCAGTTGTCATGGTGCCTTGATAGACAAGTCTACGCCTCACCTGCTAGGCCAGTGACTCACCACGCCATTTCTATTTTCATGTGAAAGGAGCAACTGTAAGATTTTTTAGGTTGGGAAGACATAATTGGGGCCATAATTCATACAGAGGTGGACCGACCTTATCATTAGCCAATGATATCCTTTTAATTGCAAAATGACAGGGGAGAGGACGAATGATCTTTCAGCACTGGTCAGTGCGCCTTGTGGCTCCGCCCTTGAATTCCCCCCTTCTGTATAGGTGTCCTTTTAAAGGTGGTACTTGTCTACAAATGCATCCGCACTCTGCAAACACACCCTGGTTGGGCCGCCGTAGGCTTTTATCTCCCTGTCATCTACGTTGGGCAGCATTTTTCACCAGAGATCCGGCACGTTCACTAAAGGAACCTCAATGTTGTTTTTGTCGTTGAGTTTATGTAACAGTGGTGGGAGGCTAATTCAGTTAGGGGCGACTGATTCATCTTTCTTTTTGGACAGACACCAAGCCATCTATATCTCATGAGAGGGTAGCTTGAAAATATTGCAGAGAAACTGGTGCAGAGCATGGCTGACAACATGGGGAACACATGCCGTGGAACACACCAACAACTGAGCCGAGGAACGTCGGAGTGTATCATCGGGGGAATGCCGTGGGGGTCGTGACCTTTCTGGATGGGTTACCTTTGAAGAGTGGTGATGGCGACGGGTCGCTTTGCTGGATTTGAATTACCACAGGGGTGTGATTAATGGCCAATTAACGACTGGGATGAAGATCCAGGAACTCTGCACTGCTACCCTCACCCCCAGCAGGCATGCAGGGTCTGACTAATGACAGATGAGTGTCTCACGCCTTAATTAATTAAGATTCCAGATCCCAAGGGTAATCGCTTGGCCGTCTCCCCTTGTTCTCACCCACTGGACTGCAGAACAAGCATATCTGTAGCACTGTGGACTGTGCTGGACCCACAACCAAATCTGTGAATTTGGTTTCTGTGGAATCGTTCAAATCCACGAGCAGCAGAACTGCATCTCTCACACCTTCACTGACCACACTGACTGAAGCCATTCACAAAAGTAAGAGGCTGAGGCGTTTCTGCCCCTACTGGCCACATTGCATAATAACACAAGTATCATTTATACTTAAATAGGTTAACAAAGTGTCAAAAATTACCATAATCTTATTTATGAGGGTATTAAAGATAGGATGATGAATTTTTAATATATGTAACCTTTATATAATCCTTGCATTTTTATTATGCAATTATTTTCATTACAGCTACACTAGCGTTCAGCTTCACTGGCAATATAGATTGCTACCAAAAAAATAAAAGCAAAGAACTAAAACTGTAACATATACATATTTAGTGTTTGTAATGACACGGCTGTAAGACATGGATGTTTTTCACGGACATGGCCATCTTTCACAGACATGGTCGTCTTTCACAGACATGAATGTTTTTCACACACACAGCCATCTTTCACATAGACAATGACCAGTCATTGGCTTTATTGCTCACACTGTTTTCATAAGCACTTTCTCCCACCCCACTGAAAGACAAGCTTTAATTAATCATGACGGATTACATGCATGTGCACCAAAAATGAGCATGCAGGAATGTGATTTACTACTGTTAACAGACATGGTCGCTTCCAGGAGCGGTAAATACCAGAGCACTGATATGAGATCTAATAGGAAAAGGGTTCACCCTGCCTTATCCAGCAATGAAGTGGAAAAAACGGAAGGAGCTCTGTGACTTAGACCCTGTATTGTCTCTCTGCTGCTCAGGTACGGACGCTGTTGAGGCTCAGGACCACGGCTTCTTCTCTGAAGTTTTGTTCTATACTAAGAGCAGATTTCATTATACTTGAGCCTTTACAAGACTCTCTGCTCAGCAGAGACAGGGTGCAATTAACTCGTTCAGCTATCAGCCTGTACCTTTCAAAGCCATCCAGGAAATGTATAAAAAGCCCCCTGATGGTAAGCCCACTGGTGCCCCCCCCCCCCCAAGAATGTTTTCCAAATTATAAATTGTCAGTGTTCAACAGGACACAGGAGCGGAAGGGTGTGCTTGTAAGCACTGTGGAGGATTGTGACTGCGCCGTCAAGTGTCGAATCTGAGAGTATGACGGCCTTTTACTCATCAAGCCCTGCCCCCCCACCTAGGGCCTGGCTCGCTACCGAAAGGCGCACACACTTTCAAAAATATTTATATCGGCTCATTTTGCTTGAGATAATTAGAAAGGTTTCATATTACAATAATTACCCCACATATTAAAAAATTATAAATAATTGTTGGGAAATATGTCAACAAAAGCCCAATGCTTGCTTCACTGACATAACTTTGAAGACGAAGCAGACTGAAGCACGTTCTGTTGAGTGGGAGGTGAATCACGGTGCGCAGAATAATTGCAATTTCTCGCCAGGACTGGCTTGGAGCCTCGCCCCGTGATTACAGCTCACACGCAGCAGGGGCTGTAATTGGCCACAGTTGGAGATGAATGGCAGTGCTAACGTGCTAATGTGCTAACTCCGGAGGCTGAAAGCCGTGAAACGCTAGCGGACGAATTAGGCAGACTTAGTAAAATTTAGGTAGATGGTGCCAATTGTTATGATGCTCAGAAACTACCTGTAGCCTGGAAATAGGTTGGAAAAACTGTAAATGGCTATATGGGATTTTACACACGCGAAAGACTCAAATTGCCTTCATGATGGTAGATGATGTAGCCTATAAGAGTCACATGGGTGAATTGATCTATATTTGTATGACTGGAGGAAAATGTATATAAACATTGAGGTCAAACGACAGTTTGGTTTTAACTTGAAGAACCAGTCAGTTTTCTGTAGAGTATTACCCAATAATTCTGGGCTGAAGATAGTAGTGATGACAGGTCTCTGGGGGAGAAAAGGCAGGAAGAAAATTCCAGAAGGATCCCTTTCTTATAAATCTGAGCCAGGATCTTAAAAACCAACCTGCACTGGTGAAATGAGTTGCTCAGCAAGATGTGAAAAAACTGTGAGTTTCTTAACTGAAGGAGAAGCCAACATGGGAACTAACCTTCTTTGGCTGTGTCCATCCCAGATGCCGAAGGCAGTTTAAGGGCCCATCTTGTTCCTGTTTCCCACTAATAGACTCTGTCCTCTGTGGAAAATATCAAAGTTGAATGTTCTGCCATGTCCACTGCTTTGGGGGAAGTGACCACGGGTGACAAATCTAACAAAACGCCATGTTGGTGCCGAATTTTCAGTGGTGAAAATCGATGTAATTCACTGTCTGAAATGGGACACAAACTACAGGGTCTGCCAGCACTCATCTTCTTTTCTGCAAACTCCGAGACACCCAAGCCTCTGATCCTGCCGCATGAGCGACATTCAGTGAAGCCCACGGACCTACAGATGACAGCATTCGTACCTGAAGAGGCTCACAGGTAAATGAGTAAGAACTGCATGCAGGGGCCGGAACTCATCCAAAAAGAGTAACACTGTGAAATTAATTTAAGAAATGTCATTGGACATCTCAATGCTGGATGGTTTTTGATGAAAGGTTGATGAATCGGTCCCCCACAAAAGAAAAAAATAAACCCAAACTAAATGCCGACCCCCAACTGGAGTCAGACTATACATTTGCCATAAATTTATAGTTACAGTATGAAAATTATCATTTTTTTAATTGACAATGGTAAATTCACATAACATACAGCAACAACAAACCCTGCAGCTTCCTGGGGAAACTGTTGGTCATTTATCGCATTTGATGGCTTTAATGTCTTTAGTGATATTTCTCAGTCTGTACTTCTTATGGAAAATGTATTATATTTATACAGAATAGATAGAGCTTTGCGGGTAGACAGTTGGCCACAGAGTCACAGCGTATGACCCCACCCTTATGTAACTGGCCAGCAGACTGTCCTGCATCATTTCCTGTTACGAAGGGGAGATTTGTAGGTGGGTATTAGCTATACCTGACTCCCTTCCTTCCTTCTCTGGACAGGAAAAGAAAAGGTAGCATGATGGAGAATCCACCCCCAGGTTTAAGTGATAAGAGGAGAACCGCTGGCCCATAAAACTACTTCCCTGAGTTTGTAATCATGGCCATTAATCACAGTGGCACTGGGTTTGGCCTGTAGGTCACGGCTGGCGACTAAACCCTGCCGTTGGCTAAGGCTCCACGTTCACGCTCTAAACAGCCCCCCTTTATATATGCGTACGTGGTTGTCTGGAACTGGGGACCTTAACAGGGACAGGTGTAGTGCGGTGCAGCACACTGCTCTGTTTCACAGCGTCATGTAGCATAGCATGCTGTGGCATAGCATATCCTGCCACAGCATAGAATGCTGTAGCACAGTGTGCCGTAGCATAACGTGGAGTAGCATAGCGCACAATAGCATAGTGTGACACAGCATCGAGTACCGTAGCATAGTGCGATGTAGTATAGTGTGGCTTAGCATAGTGCAACGTAGCATAGCACGACATAGCATGATGCGGTCACACAATGCCGTCTTCTTCCTGACCAGGTAATTGGCTACGGCAGATGACTGTAACAAAAATCCTCTGGATAACTGTTGTGACGTTACGCCCATGTGATTTAAGGCTTCATGGGTGCGTACTACTCTAAACATGTATTAAACGCATGTGGAACTGACCAGAATTCCTATGCTGAAATTAATCTAAAATAAACTGTGAGGTAAACCCATCTGTGATTGACAGCACGTTAATCCCACCTCCCGTGTTTTGCAACAACCCCTTTCTCCCTCATTCACACCAAACAAAATACACCATAATAAGAGGAACCTATATAAAGCGTCCAATCACCTTCTCTAGTTTCCAAACTGCCTAATCTGATTACGATGACCTAACAACTATAAATTATGCTCAGACTACTAAACCTGTGTAACACATTTAGTTCTTTGCATGTATAAATATACATAGGTACATTTAAAATCCTGCATTTAATAAGCTTGGGTATATACAGATATTTTTATTGCTACTGCTCAGATTAACGACCTTATTCACAGGTGCAACAGATGATATCCTCTCGGGACTCAAACCCACAACCTCCACGTCATAAGTCTATGCCATTAACCACCACCCACACCGTGCTGGCCAGTTTAATTCATTAGACACAACAACAGCCATGGAGTTATAGTTAAACAGCTTTTTCATAGGCGAGTCTGTTTTTTCTGTCTATAGAAGAGGAGGGGGTGTGGTCAGGGGCTGGTGGTGTTGCCTGGGGTTTCTATATATATGTGTGTGCGAGGGGGGGTTTCCTCCAGGTGCTCTGGTTTCCTCTGCATCCCCCCCAGCATGTGACCGTGGGTGGGGGAATGAGCGTGTGTGTGCTGGCTGATGCATTTGGGGAGGCTCCAGGCTCATTGCTAGAATACAGCAGCCAATTTGTAAGGTTGCCTATGTTTCTATGCTTCTTTTGTTGCTGTCGTATGGTTTTTGGTTTCTGCGTTGGATTGTATGCGTTGCAAGGTGTCATTGAATGTGCTACATAAACAACAACAATAATAATGATCAGATTCAGTGCCGTACACAGACGTTTTCAGGGACATGTGTTCAAGCAGGGGGCATGGCCCACTGATTAATTCCCCCTTTATATTTTTTCACTTTTTATGATCGTGGATTTTTGTAAAACTTACCTTCATTCGGATGATGAAATGCCCCCCCCCCCAGCTCTGATTATTATTATTATTATTATTATTATTATTATTATTATTATTATTATTATTATTATTAGTCCTTGTACCCAGCCCTTCCTGGGGTAGACTCCAGGCACACTGTAGCCATGGATGACTGATTGGAAGAGAGATGGATGGATGGGTATCTTGAGCTGTGCTTTACTGGAAAATCTCCCCCTCGAGACACATACCATGCATCGCGCTGACACACTCGTCAATGTTCTTCTCGGCGGTGACTCCAACCCATCCTTTAGTTAATTGATACTTAATTTTCAAACGTGACAATCAGAAACACACTGTATGGCCTTATTACTATGCTGGCCTTTTCACCTTGGGTTTCAGAAGCAGGTTTTATAAAGATATAGCAGAGTAGTTAACAACTTTGACTTGTTACATATTTGTTTAATTCTGTAGTTCTGCTACTCTTTATTCTGGCTATGGGACCCTAGCCAATCTCCCCTCCCAGCCCGCCCCACCCACCCCCCTTGAACGTCTGAGGCGACTGTCTGGCGGGACGGGACCTCTCTGCTCCGCTGAGCGCTTTTCGAGATGAGATCCAGGGAAGCAGATGGAGAAGCTGCTCGAGAGCAAAAAGCTCAAATTGGGCGTAACCAAAAAGTGACGGCAGAACGTACGGAGGAACACTGGCATGGAGATGAAGTTTGCCTGCACATCGCATTGAAAACCGACCTGCACTTTCCAAAATATTAGCAAGACCAGCCCCCATCTGCTGCAGCTTCACAGTCAAAACCGTGTCTAAACTTACCATGTTTCCTTTGTTCTTGTAACGATAAAATCTATTTAACATTGCAGTCATCTGCTTATACAATTAAATTTGCACAATCTTTCCCAACCAATCAGACAGTTAACTGTATTTCTTCTGTCTGTGTCTTAATGTCCATGTCTTAATACGTCAGGTTTATGTATCTCAATATTTATATTCTATTTCTTATTTTTCATCTGCGCTGTAACTAATGAGAATGACATTTCACTTCAGTGTGTGACCCATGCGTCACATATCTGAAGCTGACAATGACGATATTTTAACCTGACTTTGATTTGACTTTGAACATTCTCACTCTATCTTGGCACGCAGCAGATTCACTGCCATTTGAACACAATCTACACACCCACAGAAGCTCCACCATCACATGATTTAAACCTACATTCACAAGTATATTCAGAATGTCATTTCAACCGGTATTTATCATGGGTGTGCAGGGCTACAGGACAAGAAACATTATCTAAGAGCTTTTCAACTCCTTAGGCTTAATTACATTGCAGTTTATCTGCACATTTTAAATTGGCATATTCAAAAAGAATGACTTTTAAAGTTGATACTTTTAAGAACTATAAACGTTGAGTCACCCTGTCGATTCTGATGCATTATGCATGAAATCAGGTATGAAAATCATTCCTCTCTCACATAGCTGGAATTCCAAAGTGGAAACAATTAATAATTCACCGTGATAAGGCCTGATTTCCGTCTCGGAACAGTGGGAAGCGTCTGACAAAGGTTCTCATGCTCCGAGAAGAGGCCAAGAGATGCTCGACATGACGACGGGAATCACAGGGGGATGAGTATGGAATATCTAACTATTCTCATGTAAATCTTTTATAGCGTTTCCGACAATACCGACTGGCTGTTTAAAATTCAGCCAGGAAACCAGCCTCAACCAAGCCTTGTTGTGTGTGTCCTGAGGAGTTGACAACGTAAACTGAAATGAGCAGCTACCTTCTGAACATGACAGACACACAAGCTTAGACAACAGAAGACTGAACAACACCTGGTGACAGCCACTGATTTGAGGCCAATTTCAGATGTAGCGCACGTGCTTGGTGGTTGACGTTTTGTTCTGTCAGAGACATGAATGAACGAAGAGGTTGAATAATTACATAAAACAAGTAATTCATTACCATAACAAACTGTTCCTGACCTTTGTAATGTCTTTCAAGCTAACGGAACTTTCCAAGCATTTATATCCTGCCTCTTTTACACATTCAGCCCATTTCCTGTACTCTACCTTGCCTTAATCTATTTTATTCATTCTTAAACTCAAGGGGCCCATAGACTTAATCTCACTGGAGGTGTCTTTCACTGTGGTTTGCAAAGTTCAGGACTCTTTTCTGCTTGCACTTGCTTAACACCTCTATTGTGACGTCACGGCTGCATGCAAACTTCCTGTCAGTAAAGAGCCCATCTCCAGCCAGTGCTGCAGTGAAACTCTGAAGTGAACTTTGCATCTATAATCAGCGACTAAATTGGCAGCAGGAATGAAGCCCGAATCACTGTGGCCAACAAAAAAGCAGGACGAGGACAACAGATAGAATGCCAGCTGTATGTATGACATTAATAGCAAAGGAAGAAGTCAGCCAGTGGATGGGGATGGAATAACAGCGCCCCCTCTGAATGCTGCTGGTAATGCACTCTCAGAGATCATCGACTCCTGTCTCAGAAAGAGCCCCCTTAGGCAGGCTGCTCCAGAACCCCCCCCCCCCCGACACATACACACAAACCCACTTTTTTTCAGGGGGGCGGGGGGTGATGGAGAAGGAGACCGTGGATGGTCCAGCAAAGAATTTGTGAAATGCCTGAAATTAGCACTGCATTCTCCTCCTGTGTTCCGGTGCCACAGATGCTTCTGAACACTTTAACACCATCCTGTACCTTAATCTAGCTGCATGCCACCCCCCCCCCATTCATCATACATGCCGACAGCAGTCCAGCCATCACACATGACCACACAACCTCAGCACAGAGACAAATATAGGTACAGCCGTCGGCTAGATTAACGTCTGATCATTACCTAGAACCAGCAATGCCACAAATCCTGGGGGATAATAAGGATCACCTGTACACACCGGCCTCTCTTAGCAAAGTCTGACATAGTCATATCAACGAACTTGCTGATTTATAGTTTGGGTTCCCAGTTCAACAGGATGGAACCTTCCGGAAAGCAGCCGTCTCGCAACCCGCACTCTGGTCTCTGACAGCATACACACATGCTGGGATTCACTGGCCTGACCCTGCTCACACCCCCCAGGGGCCAAGTGGGGGCTGTGTGGTGCAGCACATCCTGCCCCCTTTCCAAAAAGCAGTAGCTACCTATACTTCCCCCAAGACACTCCCCCCCCGATGTAATAGTCCCAAATCCGACTCTGTTGCGCTGGGAGGATTCTCTGAGGCTGCTTTAGAAGTTCTCTCATGGAAGGGGGTCGACACGGAACATCTGGGTGGGGGAGAGATCTGCAAGGGCTATCAGGACACCGCAGTGCCCCCTGTCATGCCTGAACGGAGGTAATGATTGGGGCAGACACACCAAGGACCCCACACCTGGCATCTCTAACACCTTAACACACCTGCACATTCTTACACACGTGTTGCATGTGTGCGGACACATTCAGGAGACATCTGGCCACACAGGAATGCATGCTGAGATGGATTTTGCATATTGCACACACACACACACACACACACACACACTGTACATCCTACAAAAACACTGGCACTTACATGCACACAGCCTATAAAGCTGGAATGGGGGATCGTAACAGGCTACGCACACTTCCCATTTCCCAAAGACTTTCCCTCACGCACACACACGGACACATGCCGGCGCTCCCGCTGAGTTTGCCCGCCAGCACGGACCCAGTCTCGGTGGTACCGCGTACACAGCCCTGCACGTAGGCCCCAGCTGGCAACACCACACCCACCCCCCCCCCCCCCCACCCCCTC
>JABJVO010000078.1:21123769-21142669 GCA_026770805.1 Boulengeromyrus knoepffleri | reverse complement strand
TCAATTGACATCCCCCCCCCCCCCCCCCCCCTCCCGCCCCCTCTTTCAGTCCTCTGCTAGCTTCTTATCTAACACCCCCCCTCTTTTTTTTCCCTTTACCCCCTCCCCCATCTCCATTTGGTGCCAAAGAGGCAAACTTAAAGGCATCGCTTTTAAAACCCCCCCCCCCCCCCCGATAAATGTCAGGCGTGTGCGTGACTGCAAACTGCGCTGACTCTGAGCTGCCAGAGCCACCGCATCTGTCTCCCGCTTACGCGACATGCTTTAGTCATTATGATGCTCAGTCACACTGTACATGAACCTCTTGACCCTCTCTGTTTGCTGTATGTATTCAGACGCAGCTCAACGATTTGCTGTTTGCACCGGAGGTCCTATGAAAACCCTCCCCCTGTCAATCACTGATCTGGGGGACTGTTATTTCGTGCCACTGTGTACCTGGATATGGGTAGAATAACAGTAAAGCCCATCTCATTTGACCTGAGTAATAAAGTGACCACAGAGTACATATAAGGCAGATTTTCTATTATTCACTGTGACAGTTTCCTTCAAACACAGATCTGAATGGTAATATGCCTCCACGGCACATTATTACCTAGTTATTTATTTTTCTCACGTGAGTCGACTCTTTAAAGACTCCTGAGGTTTAATGGACATTTACGGCTGGCCCTGTGGCCCGTCACCATGGTGTAGTAACACGCACTCCAGGAACCAAATTCAAGTCTCAGCACTGGAAGCAGGCACTGGCATGTGGTTTCAGCCAAGGTTACCCCTTCCTCAGAGACCGGTATTATTTACTCAGAGACCGCCTCGGGGAAATCACACCCACTTCCTTTTAATCAGTGCACTCTCTGATTGGCCGATTAGGGACCTGCCTCCCCCCCCCCCACCCCTGGTTTTAAAATTGCTTTTTAAAGGCATTCATATTTGTTTTCTTTTTTTAAACACGAGTGAGTAATTTGCATAGCCTGCGATATACATCATAGTCCTGATGCTCGCATAATTTACATCCACGAGCCAAATAATACAAAATGAGAAAATAACGAAATGGCTTTCCATGCAAATACTTCATGTTCCCATTCATGTGCTGATGTATAGCCCCATTGAAATATACATCCAAGCAGTCTGAAGTCTAATTCCTTTGCTATGGACTGTTTCAATGTCCAGGGGCCTTAATTTGAAATCAAGCTGGTCTAAGGTGAAGGAGGAGATAATTTCTCAAATAAGTTCCTGTGATTTTTCTTACTCGTTCTGGCAGCTTATTCATGACAGCGGAGGCAAATTATGCTGATATGTAAGCAGCAACTAGGACCTGGGATGAAGCATCTAACCATCCTCTGAAGCACAAGCCCTGCTTGGCTCTGCTCCATGTCAGAGAGACTGATCATTGAGCCTGGTATAGGACAGACTGTGAACACCGCTGAGCTTGCCAGACTGTGTCAGGGTGATTAACTTACAAAAAAGGCACATGCTTATTTATTTTTATACAACTCAGAGTAATGTCAGAATTTAAATATCATCACCTTTTATCTATTAGCACACAGCTGCTCCCAGATTGTGTCGACAAGATCGCTGCTTGTGTGGCATTGACCTTTTCCTTACACCTGTAACACCACATCGAGTTTCCACATAAAACACCACAGGGGAAATGGGGTATTAACAGTGTTCTAAAGATAATGTTAAACGATTACTAATCATTTCATGCTGCACCACCAATCAGGTTATTCAAGGGGGCCAACTTCAGAAGAAGCAAGTTTTAGAAAATAATTAGGCCAAGTTAATTAAATTGGTTTCTTATGCTGAGCGAGCAGGTGCTCTGTATTTTAGTACATGTTTATATGTGTGTGTGTGTGAACCTGTCACATGTTTCATTGTGATGTCATAATGGGGGTGGGCGTGGCTCGGAATTCTGCGCATGGCACCTTCCGGTTGTATCCATGACATTGCTTCATGGGTACACGGGACGGAGTATATGTGTGGGTGGCTGTGAGTGGGGGATCCGTGACAGCCATTGAAAAAAAATTGCGAGACTTAAAGGCTTCCTGAGAAAGATGGTAGGCAATCTATCTGTGAATACTGGAAGACTAAACAGTTTAAGGATATGAGCCTCTAGATTTGTGGTGTCCTTCTTACCATACAAATTATCCTTTATATTCACACTACCTATGTGGGAACACTGCCAAAGCAGAAGCCCTAAAAGGCTGAGTAAAGGGCGCTAATCAGCTCCAAATCAGCGCTAACGAAGACCCTCACTTTCCCGATAAATTTAGCTGCAGGCGTGTCAAAGGCAGCCCTTCTTCTGGGGCTCTGTCCATTTGCCCTGACAGGTGAACTTTTCGACAGCCCACATGTCCTGTGTGAGCTTCATGTGAAGCCCCAGTCACTGACCCAGGATCAGTTTCTTCACCTGCCTTCATTAATTCGAACGGCAGGCCCTGGGGCGACAGGCTGCTGCATGCAGGTTCCATTTAGCCAAAAGCGATGCGGGGGCTATTATCTTATCATCAGCCTCACGTCATCCTGCCCTGCCTGACTCACTTCTGCAGCTGACAGAGGACGGTACAATTATACAGGTGGGATTATTTTCACACTCCAGTGCTACTGCTAGCCACTAATATACTGCACTGGCTAATGCTACCAGTACCTCAAGTGCTATTTCTTCAATTCAATGTCCCCACCACCAAATTTCGGTCACATTTGTCACTATGGGGGAGTGAATAAAGTCTATATTTAAATACAGTCTATATTTAGGGGGGGGGGGTAATCTATATATTACATACTGTATATACATAGCCTGCCCAAGGCATAAGCAAACTGTGTGGCTGCTTAGGGTCCAGTGAAGCAAGTGTTTCACTGGGCAGCTGAATAAGGCGCTAAAGAAAGCCAGCTCTCAGATTAAAAGCGTCTGGGTGAAGCGTGGCCAAAGCAGAGCATCTGCTCACAAATGCGGGAGTGTCTGCCAGCCCGCGACAGGAGACGCGAGTCTCTGTTCCATCGTGGAGAGAGAGATGCCGCGGAGGAAGGTGTGAACGTGAAAGGTGCTGTCGGGCTGCTGAAAATAGGCACTGAACTGATTAGGGCCGCGAACTGATTCTCCGTCGTCACCTCTGTCGTATACTGAGATGCAGCTTTCCAAGCGAGGAACTAGGGGTATAGCAGCTGGGGTGCAGTGGGGAAAAGGTGGATTACAGATGCTCTGGGGATTTGTTTAGCTGGTTTATATGGTGCTGGCAATAATCAGATATCAGGTCTATATTCAGGAATGAGTGGGGGGTGGGGTTGTCGCCTAGGTTACCTGAGCACCTGGTCCTGTCACTTGAAAGACTGAACGTATCGCCCTCTTGAGGCTGAAGTGCCCCGATTCCTTCATGAATGATCACACAAAATTTACTGGGGGGCATACCACCCCCCACCCCTCCCACTTTGAAAGGTCTGTGCACAGCCCAGTGTATGTTAATCTCTGTAGTTACCAATAAGCTATTTTATTCAATAAGGTGTACATCTCCAATATTACAATATTCAAAAGCAAACACTAATTTCTCACTTTAATAACAAACTGCTGCATTAACGTGTGGCATTTTTAATCTGACAACATATTAAATGCTGGGAATATGAATTATCACCTGGTGTTTCATAAATTAAGGCCTCCTCTCTGAACACATTTTACTTTCATGGTTTGGATTTTAATACTAATATGAATTATACTGTCTCTTTCACTCTGTTTTAAACCCAGCACTGATAAAATAAAGTGCTGAAATAAATAAAAAAATGAACAACAACAGCAATAATAATAATAATAATAAATTATAATAATAATATTGCACACATCCCTATTCCTGTGGGCTGAATGCACTGTTATGAGTCTCATTTCCCACTTCGTTCTGTGAAGTGAGACTTTAGTGAGGGTACTTCAGTGTATATTTATGCATGGCTGTTTTCCCGATTTAAGCTCCCTCAAGGTCCTTAGTTACGATGAACATATGAGCAATCTGTCCACTTAGAGGGGCCAGCTGAACGTGTCACGGTGCCCGGAGGTGTTGGAGGCAGCATTTTAATGAGGTCGTCAGCCACAGGAAAACACAAGTCCTGCTTGACGCATGGAGACGCTTTGAACTTCGACGTTTCGAAAACGGCGACCGCCATTGATTGTCTTTCTGCAGATAACTATCCCTAAAGGACCAGAGGTCCTTCAGAAGTGGTTACGGATCTGTTAACCAGCAAGAGTCATACACTCGGTCCAGGGGCAGAGCCCAGTGGTCAGGTAGCAGTGATGTTACGGAGAATCATGCTGTATTTCAGGCTGAGGGATGATGTAGGTTCATTTTGGTCAGGAGCGAAAACCTCTTCAAGTACCCAAAGGTAATTTTGACATTAAATTACTAGGCACCGTGGGCTTCTTATAGCCATTAATGAAGATATACCCACAATATTCAAAAAGGTGCGGTTTATTTTAAAACCCTTTAGAGACAGTGATTTGGATGCTGGTTTTATTTTTGAGGTGATAGACTGGCTGCCAAAAACCGATGCTGAGTTTGGGGCCGATCCAGACCAATCGCAACATTTACTGCTTATTTGGTCTGGTTTCTGTGTTTTTCCCCGCTATCTCTACCCTGAATTTAATTATTCCTGCCTCTGCCAAATTGTTCTGCAGATTAGAAACATGGACCTCAGATAGCAAAATTTGTTAAAGTGGATCAAGGATAAAGCTTTCGGTAGCAAGATGCCTTTAACCCCGGACTCCCCACTCTCTGTAATAACATTTAGACATACATTTAAAGTAAAATGTAAATGAAGAATAAAAGAAGGGTATTTTTTTCAGGTCTGCTCTGGATTTTAAGGCATGCTGCTTTGGTGTAGTTTTTTTTACAAGAAGAGTTCAAGACATTTAAAACACTGAAATAGGGGCATTTTTAAAATGTATTTTGTAAAGTTTTTACAAGGCTGACACACTTACTAATGGACCTATGATTCACAAGCACCTCTCTCTCACTATTCATACAGATCGTGAGGCGGCAGTCTGGCCAGCAACAGGAAGCATAAATGTACCTAACAAATGACTATTATACAAAAATAAAGAGGAATTAAGAGCAATGCCCCTTTAAGAAACCAAGTGATTTTTTTTTTCAAATTTTAAAACTAAAAGCAACAAATAATTCACTAAACCCTAAAACTCTCAAATTGCAGCAGTTGGCTTCTCCCTGGCCTTACTATGGCCTACCATCAGCTCTCCAAGGGCAGCAGCAGCTCATAAGACAACCCAAATCGAGTGTTTACTCCATCAAGGAGCAGGTGGGGATCACTAGCAGGGTCAGGCCTGGGAATGGGCCTGCTCAGCAACTGCTCTGGCGTCACAGGGCACCTCCAACAGATTCAGTATCACAGCAGATGGTCATTGCAGTAGAAGTCCTATCTAATGCACTGGTCACCCACATTTTTTACAGTGAGACATACTTTCACAAAGAAAATATTCTGGCGAGGTTACGAGGTACCGAATAGCGAAGGTATATTTTGATGAATGGGGGATGGTGTTCATCTTCAGTATGCAAATGATCGACCAGTGATGTCTGGCTCATGTATTGGTTGGCGACCAATTTTCTACAGCAGTGTTTCCCAATACGGTGCTCAGGGACTCAGACAGTCCACGTTTTTGCTCCCTACAAGCTCCCTAACAAAAACATGGACTGACTGTGGGTCCCTAAGGATCAGACTGGGAAACATTGCACTACAGCTGTGCAGACACACACAAACACAGTAAATATCTGCTCCCCCTCTAATAGCACAAATAAAACTGAACTTAACCTTAACTGGAAGAACACCCACAATTATGTTCACATGCACCCCCTCTAAAGGGGTTGGGTCCAGCCTGGCACTTATAAGGTCCAGATGGACCAGCAAAGTCCGAAAGGGTCACTGCTGTTTAGCCAGGAACACTGATGTGGTGAATGTTAAATGACATTTGGTTTATTTTAATAAATATATCAGGGCGAGGGAGAGAGAGAGCGAGAGAGAGAGAGAGAGAGAGAGAGAGAGTATGATTTGTTTTCCGAAGGACTGTGCACTGCAGGCATGGCTAAATCACAGGGGAAATGCTGAAACCCAGGGCCTTTTCTAAATGATCTGTCAGAATGGTTCATGGCTGCTAATGTGCCCTCAATTGAAAGGAGAGGGATATTTCATATTTCAGAGAGAGTGATTATGCATTAACCCCCCAACACTAATGATGGTAATGAAACAGGTTGGAAGCACAGACATAGCATAAAGCATTTATAGATATTAATTAGCGTGTGTGTCTTCCCTCCATCCCTTGCATTTTTTTATTTTTTTTTTGTGGGGGTTGTTTGAGCTAGGGGTGGCACCTGAAGTCACAGTGAAGGGCCAGTCCTCTTATCCTAGTGACATTTGCGTGGGTGTCTTACCAAGTCTTTGTTGTCCATGTCAATCTCGGGGGCAGCGGGAGGGGGGGCACACTCTGAGCCATCTTCTGTCCCCATATCCGGCGAGGTGGAGCACATACTGTACCAAGCAGGGCACACAGCTGAGATGCATTACTAGCCCAAGTTTGGACATGCCAAGACACCTACAAAGGAAAGAAATAGAGGGTCACATCACATGATCTGACCACCTGACCTAAAAACACAGCAGATATGGTTTTGAGAAAGTAAAAGAAAAGCGGCCAAGGAGTGCTTCCTTCAGGACAGCTGGAAAAGCATCCCAGGAGGCCACCTCATGAAAGTGGCTAGAGGAGAAAGTAGGGTCAGCCAGTCCCTGGGGTTAAGGAGAACTCCAAGGGCCCAATAGTGGGATCACTCTGCCAAGCACTGGATTTTAACCAGCAACCAGAGTCCAAACCCACAGAGCTGTCACTGCATTGTGCACTGATTTGTCCATATTTCCTTGGAGCAGCTCAAGATTATGGCCCGTTCAACAGTACAACAGCAGAGTCAGCTACAAGAACGGTCACTCTGTACTCCCCACCAATCCCACGCAAAACATAATACAGAGTATGAGTGCACCATCAGATACCAAGCAGCCTCAGAATGATAACAGCGAGCTCAGCTTCTCCGCTTACATCTGCGTATCCGGAAAAAAGCGCTTCTTTAGCTTTCCCAAAAGGCGCCATTTCTCCCCGAAAGGTCCGCTGGCTAAGAAGCCCGTCCTTTTCTTCGTTTCTTATTTTTCACGCCAGCAATGAGTCTAACCCAGGGGCAGAATATAAATTAAAGTTCAATATGATCTCTAATCATATTCTTGGCAGGAATATGTTATGGTCTCAGGAAAAAACTAACACACACCATGACTGTTAATGAGGTAAATATGATTGCGAGTGCTTTTTTGTATTGGCAGCCAAGTCTGCTTATTCTTTTGTGAACCTCGAGTCCTCCTAAACATCCTAATGATTTTGACAATCGACAGCTTTCCTGAACCCCAATGGCCCAGCTTTCCGTCACTGTCTTCTAAGAAACCAATCGGGGGCACGTCACATAAACTCTCTGCTTCGACTTTCTTTGTTTTTCTTGATATGGAAGCTGGGATTGGACACCCTCTGCCTCTTTTTAGCCCCCAGGTTGCCTCTTGAATAGGGACTCATTTACACCCAGTACATCACACAAAGGGAATCCAGCTAATGACCCCAGTGACAATTAGAGGGAAAATGAGCTGTCCCTCCTGTCTTCAAGGGCTGGGGCTGCTGTTCCCTAATGTCGAGACTAGAGGGACGGAAGGGCTTAGCAGAGTCTGCACGAACACAATTAATCCGCTGTTGAGCAAACTAAAAGGCGGCAGGCAAGTCTTGTATATGGGGCGTCCCTTATCAAAAGGGCCCTCCTAAAAAGTACCAAGGCTTGCAAATGAGCGAGGCTATACCCATCTGCCAGGTGGGCTTTGAGGCTGCATGCCACCCTCACCATGCTCCTATTTCAGTCATTTACAGATTCCATTCTCCCCACTTCCCGATGTCACTTCCTGTCACTCCAGATGTCAGTATCAGTGTCGGTCAACGCAAGTGACATAGCCGGCTGCCTAGGGCGCCATATTCTGAGGCAGCGTCTGCTGTCATTAAATCCACCTCCCGTTCACCCTCTCACCATGTTTAATCGCCTCTCCTTCCCCTTAATCACGTTTTAGTCCATCCATCACACACTCCTCCCACCTACTCCCTCCTCGGCGAGGCGTGGAGCGTGAGGGTCATTCAAATTCCTGCCTCCTGTGACAAATGAGAATGAATGACCAGCCGACTGGGGTGGGGGGAGGCACATTATTTTAGTGAGGTCAGGCCGCTGGGCTGATTCAGGCTCCCTCTGTCTGTGTTATTTATTAAGTTACTCGCCCCATGCAGGACCTGTACCAGGGCTTTAAACCCACAGCTGTGCTAACTATGAGGCCTTTCCTCCAGGTGTTTTCACGTTTCCCTGGAGATCCTGTCTCCACCCTTGGGGGCCACCGAAGGGGACTGATGTCACTTCAGAGTTGTCGTGTCAGGATGACGGGTTAATCATCAAGGGTGCTAGCCACCCGACCAGCACAGGGACCTCCCCCAAGGCCCCAGAGCATAACCTATTTCTGAGTCACCATCGTTCAGCTTCTGAAACTCCTGCCCTCGGGCCATGGACATAAAAGCCTATAGAGCTGGTATACCCCCGGGCTTTATCGCATGGAAGCGGACTGTATCCATCTGTGCCTGGCAAATCTGTGGCAATCAAGCATTGAATTTACATCTGCGTGGATGATCTGCCCACTATGAAAGGTCAACCTACTTTTTTCATTACAGTAATGTTCAATTCTCGATTCAGATGGACAGACTCACTCATGAGCCCACAAAATCCACCTGCAGCAGTCATTATAAGATGCCCCCATTTGTGTTTTTCTCATCCCGCCTGTGCTGATCATGGAATGAGTGTTTATCTTTATTTCTCCCCTGCTTCTGTTCAGTCAGTCTCCAGCCCTGGTGCTTAAAATGCCCCAGTCACTGTTTACAGCACAGGTGTCAGACTCCAGTCCTGGAGGGCCGGAGCCCTGCACATTTTAGGGTTTCCCCTCATTTAACACACCTGATTCAACTTCTTGTCCTAATTACCACATAGCTGTTGAGCTGAATCATTTGTGGTGGAACAGGGAAAGAACTACGCTACACAGGGCTGCGCCCACCCAGGACTGCAGTTTGACACCCCTGGTTTACAGGATGTATCCTGAGATCAGAGCGATTACCCTCAGGATTCTATAGTACCGGAGAAGCTGCCTAGCCACCAATCATTTATGACTTTAATGAAGGTATTAGGCTGAATCAGGACCCACACCAATGGGAAAATCCATTTGAGACTGAATGGCTCCCACTTGCTGAATGGCTCCCACTTGCCGAATGACTCCAATTTGCCGAATGGCTCTCAGTTGCCGAATGGCTCTCAGTTGCCGAATGGCTCTCAGTTGTCGAATGGCTCCTGTTTGCTGAATGGCTCCCACTTGCCGAATGGCTCCTGTTTGCTGAATAACTCCCATTTGCCAAATGGCTCCCACTTGCCCAATGGCTCCCACTTGCTGAATGGTTCCTGTTTGCTGAATAACTCCCACTTGCCGAATGGCTCCCACTTGCTGAATGGCTCCCACTTGCCGAATGGCTCCTGTTTGCTGAATAACTCCCATTTGCCAAATGGCTCCCACTTGCCGAATGGCTTCCGTTTCCTGAATGGCTTCCGTTTGTCAAACGGCCTCCAGTTGCATCTGATTTCAGCTTGTTTAGCTTTTAATGAAACTTATAAAACGAAGGCCGACTCTGTCACACACATTTTTCTCTTGCCCCGCATCCTTGAGCTTTGAAACATCATCCATCGGAGGCACTTCCAGGTGATAATGACTATGACACTGGATGAAGCGACTTGTGAAAGTTTTTGCAAACAAGTAAGATGAGGTGAGAGTTTAGGTAGATAGGGAATTCAATATTGCGTGCATGTAAGACAGACAGTGTTACACAAAAAAATCACCACTGTTCTACAAAGTTTCAACAGAAAAGCTCAAGCTTATATACACAGAAGAAAAAAAAAAAAAAAAAAAACAATTTCTGCGTTACTGGGGGAAAGGTGTCTTTCTCTTTGACTATTAGTTAGTTTAGTCCCATGGAGGTGTGACATTGCGAATGGAACCTATGAACTGTATCATCGTGGGTACAACCTTCATGGCCTCCCGACACAGGCCAGCGTGGAGAAAAGACTTATTGATGAACTTTGGCCACCCTACACAGGCCAAAGTGAATAACGGACCCATTGATGCACTTTGTCTTGATCTTTAATCACAGCTTATACCTACCTTTTAGCAAGCAAGTCCACTCTTTTCTGTATTCAGTAATGTTAGTATACCCCAGCGGGTTGGCATCCAGTCCCCCCAGAGGTTTTTTCTATCGTTCTATCGAGTTTTTGGTTCCTCTCCTCTGTTTTCATCTGGCTTCCTTTATTTAGTTTCTTTCCTTCCTTTCTACCCTTCTGTATTACTCTCTATGATGTTTAATGTATCACAACACATGAATGTAAAGCACTTTAGGATGACTCTGTTGTGAAAGGTGCTATATAAAAATAAATTGAAATGAATATTAGCTAAGAGCTTGACCATAGCCTTAGACATTGGCTTTTCTTGCATTTTACTTTTTCTTAGATTTTTCCTTTTGCCCTTTCAGTTACTAAGTCGCCAAGTGCCTCAAATTATTTTTCACCCGCATATTTTATGCAAGTGGTTCCTTTTTCTGCTACAGTGATGGCGTCACACAAGCAGCCCTTACAGGTTTTGGTGACGTCTGTCAGGTTAAGGTCAATCCATCTATCCATCCATTTTCTGAAACCTCTTATCCCGTTTCATTGCCGCGGGAGGTCTGAAGCCTATCCTGGAGGTTTCGGGCACAAGACAGGGAACAACCCAGGATGGGGCACCAACTCATCGCAGTAAGGTTAATCCAATAACATCAAAATTTCTTTCATATGATAAGGATGTCATCTCATCCAGCTAAAGTGACATTGGCATAGCGGTGGCTCTCAATATAATGCAATGTTCCATGATGAAAGAAAAATCTGCCAGGATGACTGTGTGACCTTCCTCGGTGTCTGGATTGTCACTGAATAGTTCTTTCTCCCTAATAACACTATAAAACACACACTATAATCACCACAGGCACCTGGTTTGAACCCAGTTAAATCACCAAGAAAAATCTCAGGCTGTATTCACAGAACGATGCTGTCACACTCAGCGGATAGAGAAACAGACACTTGTACTATCTTCACCAGTGTACACAGTAGCTTCTAGGCTTGTTATAAAAAGAGTACATGTTGACATTTTGCTTCTGGTTAGTGTCACGTTCAATGCAAATGCTAAACCAATTTACCGCGCCAGTCACCAGGGCGTTGGTGACCTCTGTCTGCCTGATGACCTTCCTACCATGGGCAATGATTTATAAATCACACAAGCTAAATAAATAATAGTACAAGTATGAAATAAAAGTATTCATTTATGTTCTGTGTTGGGTTCTTCATGTCATAGTGTGAGCAGATTTTATTATGTATTCTGTCCATTGTGGCAAAGAGAAAGAAAGAAATCAATCAATCAGTCAATCAATCAATTGATCAATCAATCAAATCTCAGTGTTATCCTTGAATAATGAGACATATATATTCAGTGGGAGACAGGTGTAATATACAATTTATTTTCTGAGTCATCTCACAATAGCTTTTCTTTGTTTGTTTGTGGGGAGAATGGAGGAAAGCGAGGTTAGCGGTCGCTGCCTCTGTGTTTTTACAACCAGCTCATTCAGACCACGGAGAGGGAACCAAAAGTATGAAACCTCTGATCTGCTGAAAAAGTGGTGTTTTTCTGGCCTTGGGGGAGCCTCATCCGTCAGCCAGATAGCTGGGATAACAGGTAATTCCTCTCTGGAATTAGTTAAAGTCACTGGGGAGGGGGGCAGGTCACCCAGGTTTCTGACTGGCGACAAGGTGACTCAGTGTAGGTATTATTCACCTAAACCCTTCATCGGTAAAAAAAACCCAAAATACTGGCATTCTGCTGCTCTTTATAAAAACATAATTCTTAATCAAACTTGTGATTTAATTTGCCCTCCCTGGTAGAATGGTGAGAAGACCCTCCAATTAGATACATGCAGTAAACAGCTCCCCCCACCCCTGATCTCTGACTGCTTTCCTTTTAAGAGAAAGCCCGTTTGCGGCTGATCGAGCAGTGCCGATTTCCTCAGGCTGGCTTGCGGGTTGTGGGGAGGCTTAGCGGCATTGAAGGGTCACAAGCGATGCCTGCAGGGATTCTGTTACGCCCCGGCGGGTCGGCATTACTCGCGCCAGTAGCTACCAATCCAGCCAAACATTAAACATACAGCAGCATGCGCCCGAGCTGAACGCTGAGTTAATTATTAAAAAGTGACCTTTCGGGTCGGGAAAGGCTTTTATACAGAGCGGGGACAAAGGAATCCACCCACTGGGGCGGGACTGAACCTAAAATCCATTTAAATACAAGCCACTACTGCTGAGCCAATCACAGGTGCATACAGCCCAAAACACCAAGGGGTTCTAATGTGGTCTTGGAAGATGCATATAATGAATATACATCCAAAAAAATAAATAATCATAAGCATTCCTACACCTAACAGGATATAGTAAACTTCACAAACCAGGTAACTCTCCAAGGCCAACTGCACCCAAAAAAGAGAGGTCCAGAAATACCTGGAGATCTGCTTCTGGAAGAGATGTGCAGATACCACGAGAGACAGCAGAACAAGACACAGCAGTGAGGACGGAGGTCCGGAATTAATTACATGTTGATTTATTCCATTTTTAGATACATGCCTGTCAGTCCCACGCATACAAGTATCTATCCATGAGAGCTACTGCTCTGAGCCTTTTATGATATTTTGTTTCAATATGCATTAAAAAAGCATGTTTGTGTAGCCAGGGCAATTTGGGGAAGATGCTTTTGATAGTGCTATGAGAGGAAGACCGAATCAGTGCCATATCTTAATTTCACACGCCACCCAGGTGGTAGGGACCCGGCTGCCCCAGTAAATTCCGTAATCACACCAGGCGAGAGAGTCTCAGTGGCTGAGCATGTAGGGGCAGAGCGTTCACTGCTGCGGGAGTAGGAGGCTTCACAGCTCCAGTGGATTCCTGGAAGGATCACACTCTCACACAGATAGGTCACCTTGGAGTCAGCCTGTCCAATCAGATGCATCCCACATCCTCTGATCCTGCCCCAGCCACTACACCTCCACACAGTGACTTGATTGGCCTGACAAACTTGAGTCTGAGTAAATTGGGACAGGAAGACCCGCTTGCTCCCTTTCGTACAAAGCAGTCATAAAAATTACAATAAGGTTTCCATAGTTCTTTCTTCACACCATCCCTTTTCTATTGTCTACCTGAAGACTAACCACGTACACGATTCTCGAGTGTCCAAGTGATAAATCGGCGGTAACTGCCAATTAACATGCAATACAGTATATGGCTGGGCTTTTGTCTAATAAGGGGATTAGACCAGAGCTACAGGACTGCTAAGGAATATCTTGGGACCCTTAATGACCACAGGTGATCATTGCTTCCAGGTGAACACCTCAAACACTGGGCAATTATTTTGCTTGCTTCAGGGGAAAGATCACCCCCTGGTGAAACACCAACACACCTCCTGTTTCTGGCAGAGAGTAGATCATTGTCATTAAGCAGCAAGCCTTCAGATGCCAGCCAGGTCCTCTGTGACTGCCATAGTCAGCCAAGGTGAGGTGCAGGCCTCAGGCTGCCACACAAAGAGAGCAAGAACACGAAGTTCTTAGGAACTTAAAGTTCTCTTAAGTTAAGGTCCTTAAATTCTCAAGAAGTCAAGGTTCTCTTACGTTAGGATTCTTGAGTTCCTAAGAGGTTAAGGTTCTTTTACGTTCTTACGTTCATAAGAACTTAAGAGTCTCTTAATTCAGGGTTCCTAAGTTCTTAAGAGGTTAAAGTTCTTTTATGCTATGGTTTTTTTACGTTACGGTTCTTAAGTTCTTAAGAACTGATGGTTCTCTCCAGCTCTATCCCAATTTCTTTTTCAGCCAATAAGAACAGAGCCATAAGAGAGGGTGGCAGCTGTACACAACATTACAGAATTTACTTAGCATTTATCCAGTCAGACTTGTGTTAACCCATTTAAATTCTGCTAAAATGCCTCCACTCCAGTATCTAATACCTACTCCCTGGGACCTTAAACAGCAGCCATCGTATAATTCATATTATATTATACAACTTCCATAAGGGCATCACACCACCTGCACTGCCTCAAAAATGATTTAGAAACATATTTAACTAACTGGAATGATTCACCCCAAAAAGGAACCTAAATGCAAGTCCTTGCCTAGTACAAATGATGGCAAAAATACTGTTAAAATATACAAGGTCAGCTACAAAGCCATCATACATAAGAACAAAAGTGCAATCCATCTATCTGTAGTGGTCATAAGCTGAAGTGTGCTGCAGTAGCAAAACAGCAGAGATGTACAGTACATATCACAGGTGCTGGGGGCTCGTCTTACTCTGAGGTCACAATCAGGTGGGTGTTGCCTGTGATTTCCCATCTACGTTGCCATATAGCTAATGGGTCCTTAGAAACATAAATATGTGTCTCATAGTGTTTTTTGCTGCCCCTTCGACCAGCTTGTGCTCAGCCTGATCTCAGCCAATGAAAGGGTAATACTGTGACGATAAGAATCAACAGTAAACTATTAGGAACACTGCTTAGTGTTGCACGTAGGGTATAGGGCACCCACAAGATGTTTGATAAAAATGGAATCCATGATGACAATTATCAAGATTATGACCTCGCAATAATTATGAAACATCCACACCTGCCTTGTTGCTCCTGTTCTGCATTTCCTGCACTTCCCCATTCTCTTTCACAGCTGGACCTGATGACAGATTTCCTCATCCTGATCCAAATTGCTAGCCTGTCCCCAACTTGCTTCAGCCAGTAAAGCAATATTAAACAATTCTCCCAAGGCTTTGAGGCCAAGGTCCTGTTTCTTCCTCTGTCTACCTGTTTAGAGAGTAGAGGCTGCTTGAAGTCCCTTCACAACAGGTGAAACAAGAACTAGTTTTATGATTATACAAAGGAAATATGTCAAGTAAATCTTATTAATAAAGAACTTCAAAAACGACAGCAGTTGACCAAAATACTGTGCAACAGAAAAAAATAAGATCATAAAATTATTGAAATTTCAAACAATAAACAAACAAACATGCATACGAACAAACAAGAAAAATGCTAGCATGCTAGTAAAAAGCCAGGGTCAAAAGATGGCTTTTTAGCCTGGATTTAACCGTGATCAAAGTTGGTGCAGACCTAATATAAAGAGACAGATTATTCCAAAGCCAGGAGCTAGCTACCGTAATGGCAAAGTCACCTCTGACCTTAAGTATAGACCTTGGCATGACCAGTAACATCTGGTCAGAGATACTTAGTTATTGGGAAGAATAATAATGGTGTAATAGGTCTTCTGTGAGGATGAGGTGAAGCACAAGTAAAATTACGGCTAAATCACGTCAGACACCGGGAAAGTGAGTGGGACCCCAGCGGTATTTGGGATGCCCTGAATCATGGACGTCGCCTATCAGGACAAACATTTCACAATTAGTTCAAGTGATGTTCTGGCCATCTGAAGTCTGACACAGCCAGTAATGAACACGCATACGAAAAGAACAGATGTTCCTACAACACACCTTGTGTGTGTCATCCATAAATGATGAGAAACTGACACTCCCAAAAGGCAGCATACAGGTAATCTTGTGCTTGTGGGCTACATCTCTAATCCGTACAGAGAAGGCATCCTTCATCTCTAACCTGTACTGTGAAGGTATCCTTCATCTCTAACCTGTACTTTGAAGGCATCCTTCATCTCTTACCTGTACCAAGATGGCATCCATCCTCTCTAACCGATACTAAGAAGGCACCATTCATCTCAAACAGGTAACGAGAAGGCATCCTTCATCTCTAACCCGTACCGAGTAGGCATCCTTCATCTCTAACCCATACCGAGAAGGTATCCTTCATCTCTAACCCATACCGAGAAGGCATCCTTCATCTCTAACCCATACCGAGAAGGCATCCTTCATCTCTTACCTGTACCAAGAAGGCATCCTCCCTTTCTAACCGGTAGCGAGAAGGCATCCTTCCTCTCTAATCGATACTAAGAAGGCATCCTTCATCTTTAACCTGTACCAAGAACACATCCTTCCTCTCTAACCGGTAGCAAGAAGGCATCCTTCATCTCTAATCGATACTAAGAAGGCATCCTTCATCTCTTACCTGTACCAAGAAGGCATCCTTCCTCTCTAACCATTAGCGAGAAGGCATCCTTCATCTCTAACCTGTATGAAGAAGGCATCCTTCATCTCTAATCGATACTAAGAAGGCACCCTTCATCTCTAACCTGTACCAAGAAGGCATCCTTCCTCTGTAACTGATACCAAGAAGGCATCCTTCATCTCTAACCTGTACCAAGAAGGCATCATCCTCTCTAACCGATACTAAGAAGGCATCCTTCATCTCTAACCGCTACCAAGCCCTTCATCTTTAATCAGTGCTGAAAAGGAATCCTTCATCTCTAACTGGTAGCGAGAAGAAATCCTTTATCTCTAGCCGGTACCAAGAAGGCATCCTTCATCTCTAACTGGTACTGAGAAGGCATCCTTCATCTCTAAGCAGTAACGAGAAGGCATCCTTCATCTCTAAGCAGTAACGAGAAGGCATCCTTCATCTCTAAGCAGTAACGAGAAGGCATCCTTCATCTCTAATTGGTAACAAGAAGGCATCCTTCATCTCCAACTGGCATCCAAGAGGGCATCCTTCATCTCTAACTGGTACAGAGAAGGCATCCTTCAACTCTAACCAGTACCGAAACGGAATCCTTCATTTCTAAATGGTAACGAGAAGGCATCCTTCCTATCTAAGCTGCACTGAGAAGGCATCCTTCTCATACAAGGCTCACATCCAAGGACCAAAATACTGTATCAAATAGATGAGTTTTTATGTGATTACAGACAGGACCATATCTTTACCGCGTAATGGGATGCCGGTGATACCAACTTACAAAAGAAGTTAAATGCAGATTTTAATGAGGGCTGAGGGACTTCCAATGAAGAGAAAAATCCCAGGAGAACAGCTTCTGAACTTCGGTGCTATAGAACAAACCGAAGGTCAGGGATACGTCCCAGACATTTGTATGTGCAGCCTGAATCTTTATAGACTATTCCGTGCCTCCATCAACCTTCCTGGACCTTTGCAGCTGAGATATCACACTGCTTTATGCCTGAAGAGCCATGTTCTCCTCACTGTCCAGAGTACTGTGCATTACCCATTAAGATACTATGATACAGTGAAGTGTACACAGCCTGTTATTACATTCTTCTCTTTGCTCTCTGCTTAGAAAGCCTCAGGCAAGTGTTCCTGCTACAGGTAAAAAGGGCCTTTCAAAGTCCGGCTTCATGTTTTTCATGGTACAAAACAATTACGCCCCTTAGATTTACAACAGCCACACTGGTGCCTTTTAGCTACATTTTATTTTAGTTTTATTTTAATTTCTAATAAAATTCACTTGTGAGCGTTTTAGAAACATCTGGAGTGGAAGTGATGCATAAACTATGCGGGCATCTGTCTTCAGGCGTTATGGAGATGTTTATTTTCACATAAAGGGCCACGTGCTTTACATACAAAGCAGAAATATTCACATCATGAACGACATATGGTGTAAGCGATGGTGTGAAGTGTGTTTCAGTGGGTCTTGTGTCTTCGGAATATTCTGCAAATTAGAATGTGAATTACATGTTGTTCCAAACATTAAACAGATATTATGGACCAGGTTAACTTTTCCCCCAACCACAGAAAAATAAATAAGACTAACCTGTTAACAAGAACATGGGCAAAAATCTGATCTTGCAAAAATCAGTTTATTTTTATATAGCGTGTTTCACAGCACAGTCACCTAAGGCACTTCACATGGGTGTGTTGTAATACATTCCTGTATCATTTATACAGAATAACACAAAAACGAAACTTATCTCAGAAGGTGGACCTTCTACTAAACAGCCTGCATCAGTCCAGCAAAGTTCAGCTTTTCCCAGTTAAGTAGAAAGACGCAGATCCATCCTGTTCTCCATGGCCATTCCAAACTGGCACTTACAACTAATTCATTTTAAATGACAGTCACTCTGTGGGGACTGCACCAGATGGATTTGGCCAGAATTCATCCGAATATGAAAAATTAGTGTTTCTCAGCCCAACGGAGCACCTTCAGAGGCATCACAAGTGAGTGACCACTGGGAATTCCTCTCATCCATATCGTAATGGATAAATATCCCAAGTATACTGGGAAATGCAAACACTTAAATGACTCCCCCAGCAACCCCTGGCATTCGATTTACCTGAATCCCCACTGAATCAGTACCAGGAGAGATGGTGGTTCTAATTATGGGCCGGGTCATTTGGAGGCAGATCGATTCAGTCTTAGCTGAGATGGTCCCGCATGACCAGCCTCACAGCCCATGTTAATGACCCATCAAAGCACAATCCATGTTGCCTGGAAAAAAAAAAAAACAACAGGCTCAGCCCACAAAAGCAGCTTCTGAGGTCTTCCAGAAGTCAGCAAGCAGTGTTTGGATGTCCCTGTGCTGTTTCTCAAATACACCATTGCATACATTTACGGGGACCCACATGACCATGCCACCTACCACCCCCCCTTCCTACATACCAAAATGCCCATGGAAGGACGGCATCAACCGTAGGCCCTGTATCTGTCTTTGGCCTCTTTTGCTCGTAGGCCCTGTACCTGTCTTTGGCCTCTTTTGCTCGTAGGCCCTGTACCTGTCTTTGGCCTCTTTTGCTCGTAGGCCCTGTACCTGTCTT